>CM076573.1:692728863-693347447 GCA_034641835.2 Pinus albicaulis
GAAGAAGAACATAACCACATATGAAAATTTCCTAGCGGATGAAGGTTTCAGCAGTGCTGGTTCAAGGAGAAGGCTCAGAATACCTTTAAGACAAAAAAGAACCCAAGAGGGATAGTCAATTCCACACCTACACTGACCCGTTCACAAAATGGTCAAACTTATTCACCATCAAGCAGACAGACAAGGAAATCAACTAGGAGACCTAGATTTCAAACCACCACTCATATAACTATGATGCAACTAGCCAAGGAAGTTTATAATAGAAGACTACCCAAAGAGCCACAAACCTTGTATTCTTTTAGGCAAGAGCATGAAAGAAATATTAAGCAAAAGGCTACTCTACCTGAAAATAATGGTATGCCTAAATGGAAAGAAGAGGTAGCTTCATCTTCAAATAATAAACGCAGAATAAGACTCATCCTGACAGAAGGATATTCAGTGGAAGTCACCCCTGAAACATTAGAATGAAGCCCTGTTTTAGAGACTATACAGGAGAATGCAGAATAAAATGTCACTCCAGCAATAGAGGAACCAACATTGACACAAGCCTTTTCCTCTCTCAAAACATCAGCTAAGGGGAAAAGTAATGTTTCAGAGACTAGAGCAGAAGAACCAACTATATCCCAGCCTTATTCATCTCTCAGTTCATCATCTAAAGGAAAGAAGAAAGCAATAATCCAATAATACTCATCTTTTCAGGAATATGGCAGTGAAATAGAGTATATTGAAACAAAGTTTGAATAAGGGCAGCCAAGAAGATTTATCAATGGAAGAAGGAGGCCTCCATACATTCCTAATCCATATATTCAAAGGCATCATACCAAACCAAAGAATAAGCTCAGGCTAGAAATCAAGATCATAGCCAATCCCGCTCTCAGAGATGAGATAATAAATAGATGAAAGTATAGAAAATGATCCAGGGAAGAAGAAGACTCAGAATAAAAATCAGGTACAAAAGAGAAATCCAAATAAGAGGGTCACTAAGGCAGAAGCTAGATTTTTTCTTCTATACTAGATTTTTAATGATTGAATATCTAAAACATTGAAAATATGAAGAATCATATCATTTTTGGCCTATCTACAAAATTATCAGAAATAGCTACCTTTTCCAGAAAATTAGCTATTATTTTCATAATTTGTATAAGAAGATGAAAAGGTAGTTTTTTGTTTTGGTTTCGAGGAATGACACTAAGTTGTGATAAAGTGTATGAAACCTCAGTGGTAATGGTTTTTTCTAAGTTCCATCCAGTGAATCTATCTTCGAAATTTCATTTTCAGTTGGTTACTCCTACAATTTTTTGGATAGAGATCGTGGTGTCATTTTCAGTTAGAAATTTCTCTTTTTATGGGCAAAGTTTTTCCTGGAAACGAGGAGCAATCAGCCACCTCAGCTCAGCCATTTCAATCTCCATACTATAATTTTTTCTCCTCATGCATGTGTAAACAAAATATTGTATTTTAGACAAATTTTTTGTTATGTTTATGATAAGCTTTACTATATGTAGAAGTTTGTAATAAAGACCCTGCAACATACTTGAACTTTTTGTGGAAGATTTAACATAACACCTTTTTGTATATATACTATGTAAAGCAATGAAGAAGGGTTTTGTTGGTTTTTCATCTCATTACATCATGTTTTGTATATTTTTGATATTATAATATCCAAATACACTCTTGAGCACTTATGAATTATTTGATGTGTGTATTGTCTATCTCCTGATGTGTTTCCATACTTTACAGTTTCATTCCAGATTATTAATTACATATGTTGTCTCATGTTTTTGTTAGTCTTTTGGTATAGATGTACATGATTATATAATTTTGTCAGTCTTGTTTTACAAGATTTTTGTATAAAATTTGTATGGTGATATTATTCATAAGCTTTCCCTGTTACAGAAATATTTAAATGTATGATGAGATTCTTGTAAGTCTTGAAGAAGCCTTATTTCATCAATACATTATAGGCCTAAAATATTTTGTTTTCTTTTCCTATAAACAATGGACTTATATTCTTTAGACCCACTATTCTTGCACGTTATCCTAATCATTAGAATAAAAAATTATCCTTGCTACCACATCAAACAGTAGTACCCTCATATGTGTGAGTGATTTATCAGTTTGAAACCCTTTAATTTTCTAGTGTGTGTGAGAATATAAAGATGTGTTTGGTCAAGAACTTGTTAAAATCCAACTGTTGATACCAACGCTAACATCTTTTGGTGCATCTACTGGGAGATGAAGATTTTGAACTTAGTATTCTCCCGAGTTTCTTGCATGAATTCCTAGTACTATTTTTTAAAGGTGAATAAAAAATAGTCATTTCTGTGATTGTAATTGGTTCACCTGGTGACTCACAACGAGGATAAGGGGTTTCAAGGCTGAATACTACAAGAAGAAATCAGAGATCACCTCCTGTGACTCCAGCCTCTGATCCATAAAATATTATAAACGATGCAAGAGGGAACCATAAATCAGCTGAAGCTACATCACATTCAGTGACAAAGGTGCATTCAAAGTATATTCCAAAAGAAAAGGTACCATCATCTATCTTAAAAGCTAATGAAGCTTTAGTTTCAAAGGATTATACAAAAATATTTCAAGTTTAAAATGCATCTATAAAAGATAATGTAGATGATGTGAGCTTAAATTCAGCTGAAAGTACCTCTGAGTCATCATTTAGTAAATCAGAGACCAGTATTACTCCAACAAAAGAAGAAAAATCATAGGTTTTAGGTGTCACTGAAGAAAACCAAGAATCATGAACCTTTATGTTGACAGAATGGGAATTACAACAAGTATTAGAGATTGCACCCTTCCTATATAGGGCTATTTTAACTGAAGAAGATATTAAAACAATTCTAAGCTTTCTTCAAACTCATCCTGAATATTAGTCCTCTATTAGCCCAAAACAGAAGTATTTTCCTTTGTTTCAAAACCCAACTATTGGCTCCTCCTCTTCTCATCAAGGAGAAGGTAACCTTCCTGAAAATTTGACTTTTAATCTCTCTAAATTTTTAGCTCCGCAGAACAAAGTTGAAGTTGCCCCAATCCTTAAAGAATCTATATCTGAATTTGATTCACCTAGAGAGGTTGAAATAAAGTCTTCATTTGTTCATTTATTTGAAAATCCATTTTTTTTCAGCTCGGAAGCTTGAATAACAAGAAAAATAACTTCAATATTATGCTATTCCAAAACAAATGCAAACTCCACGAACTATAATTTCAAGCACTCAAACATCTGCATCAAAAATTCTTCCACTATTTCTACCTCAGCAAGTGATGGCTCAGCCTCCTCCTACAAGGATGTAATAGATTGTCGCTGCAAGATATGCACCATTCTCTCTTCCTCAACCTTTGCATCCTCTTCCTCAAGGGGAATATTTGAAATATCTTCCCAAATATACAGCGGAGGGAGAAGGATTATATGCTTAATAGAACTTAGTTGCATTTTACAGTTATGCTGATAACCAAAAAATTAAAGATGAAGATGCATGGTCGAGACTCTTTGTTCATAGCTTGGATGGAGAAGCTCATAATTGGTTCAGAAATTTTCCACCAAATTCAATAATAGGAATAGATGTATTGGAGGAAGTGTTTGTAAAACAATGGGGTGACTATAAGGATTACTTGTATTACCTTACATAGTTTGGAGCTTTAAAGAAGAAGAATGATGAGTCATTAGCATACTTTACAAAGAGATTCAATAAATTCTATCAAAATATTCATGAGGAAGTCAAACATCCTAAAACCACAACCATGATAACCATTTCCAATGCCTTAGACTCCAAGTTTTCATTGTGGTTGAGAGCTGAGAAGCCACAAACATTGGTAGGTATGCAGGAGGTTGCTATTGGAGTGCTTTCTAATATTATGGCCTTGAATAAAAGAAAATTCAAGAGGGGAAGGGAGGAAAGGATAAAAACAAAATGAAAGAGGAGAAATCCTCTTCTTCCTCTAAAACCTTCACAGTTGAAGAAAATCTTGATAAAATTTCTAATTTGATTAAAGATCTTGCTTCCAAAATGAAAAAAATAGAGTTAGAAAATAGGCTTGTTGTTAGGCCCAGTGAAAGTGAAGGAAATAGAAATCAGGCTCCTTTTAGGAGACCCTTTCAGCCTCAAAAAATTTTACAACGCCAAAGAAGAAATCCTGATGATCAGAATGTTCGGCCTCTACTGAATAATTTTGCTGAAGAAAATCAGCAAGAACAAGAAGAGGAAGATGAAGACACAAATTTAGTTGGGGAGACATCACAGTCAACTTGTTTGACTTTGCAAGAATATGAAAATTAATATAGGATAAATCTATTTTTATTTGACGAAAATGCTCATATTCATGTCCAAAATGAGAAAAAGCAGCCTGAAAATCAGACAATAAACTATAGTTTGACGTCTAAAGGGGCCGTCCAACAACCCCAACAAAAAAAATATTCTGAAAAACATGCTTCCAAAAAAAATGAAAAAGTTAATGATTTCCCTCCATCACCTAACCTTGCCCCAATCATTAAAGTTGTTGCAGAAAATAAGGATTTGGCTCCTCTAAATTTCAGTTTCAAGTCAAAAAATGAATAAAATCAAGATTATGGTTCCGCTCCTTAAATTGTTGAAAAATTCATCCTAAAGAGTGTCATTTAAAATTCTGTTACAACCATATCTTTCTCATGATTTAGTCAATCTAAAGGATGAACATCCTACCATTTACTTGGGAAGCCATGTCTAAGATTAGAATGATGACAATTCTCCACATTTTATCTTTCACTCAATATTCATAACAAATTGCTTCATAATTTCCTATTAGATTCTGGGGCTTCTCATAAACTAATGCCTAAGAAAGTGATGGATGAATTAGGACTGGAAAAAACTAAAAAATACCATGACCTTTACACTTTCGATTCTAAAAGGGTCAAGTGTTTAGGAGTGATCAAAGATTTGGTGATTTCTCTTACCCAGCTTCCCATGAAAATTCTATTGATGAACATAGTGGTTGTAGACATACCATCTATATTTGGAATGATTCTTTCCATATATTGGTCCAAAATGTTTGGAGGCACTATTCAAATGGATATGACCTATGCCACTATCCAAGTATTTGGAGGATAATATAGGAGATTGTATAGGGAAACACAAATGGATTATATAATAAGTGATCAATAAAATCCCTCAAATCATCTTATATTTGCAGAAGAGAAGGAGTTGGGTCCATCCATATTGCACCTTGCTGCTGATGACAACAATTTTCAGCCCGAAATTAGTAAAAAACAGAATTTACAAGTCACAAAAGAGTAGAATCTAGAAGCAGGGCATATTTGGGAATTGTATTTTGATGGAGCCTCATCAAGAGAGGGTTTATGGGTTGATGTAGTTATTACTTCTCCCACTCATCATGTAGTGACTATATCATACAAATTACAATTTGTCACTACCAATAACACTGCTGAGTATGAAGCATTTATTTTGGGTATGAAAGAAGCAAAAGATTTGGGAGTTGAGCAGTTGATTGTCTTTGGTGATTCAGAATTGGAGGTACAACATGTGAGAGATAATTATCAAGTAAATAATTCAAAATTGAAAAATTACAGAAATGAAGTGTGGGATTTAATTGAACATCAATTTTCAACATTCAATTTCAATTTTGTTTCCAGAGAAGAAAATGAAATGGCAGGTTCACTAGCCATAGCTACTAGTAATTTTAAGGTTCCTCTTGATGTTAAAGCAACATATGATGTTCAGATTAAAAAAATTATTCCATTCCTGACAATATCAAATATTGTCAAGTATTTGAAGATGATAAATAAATTCATAAATTTTTGGAATGTGTAGAGGAACTTTGAGAAATTTAGATTGATAATGAGAAATACAGTTGAAAGTCAGAACAACAAGCCATATAAAAAGATTATAGATGGAAAATACATTATTGATCTAAAAACAAACTTCATTCCTAAAGTCTTAGTTCCTTTAGAGAGGTTGTTTGATAATAATGATGTCTTTTTAAATCCTGATAGTAAGACAGATGGAGAGAGTACAGTTGACTGCAATATTGGTACAAAGATCAACCCAGATATGTTAAAGTTTCTAAATTTCTTTCTCAAGGAACTAGAACTAAATATGTCAAGTTGTTGAAGCAATATGCATATATTTTTGCATGGTCCTATAGTGATTTGAAGAAATATGATAGAAGTATAATGGAACATAAAATTCCTCTTAAAACAGAAGAAAAGCCTATAGCACAGAAGATAAGACATATCAATCCCATGTTGCTCCCTATGATTCAAAAGGAAATCAGAAAGATGTGGGAAGACGAAATAATTCTGCCTTTAATATTTTCCAATTGTGTAGCTAATATAGTCCTAGTTCGAAAGAATAATGGTGAAATAAGGATTTGCGTTGATTTTCGCAATTTGAACCAGTTTTCGCTGAAGGATAACTATCCTTTACCCAAAATGGACCATATTTTGCAGAAGGTAGTAGGCTCAAAGAGGTTGTCAATGATAGATGGTTTTTTGGGGTACAATCAAATCTTATTTTATAAACAAGATAAGGAGAAGTCAACTTTTACTACACCCTCGGGAAATTTTATGTACAATAAGATGCCTTTCAGTTTAATGAATGCAGGTGAAACATTCCAACAGGCAATGGATATTTCCTTTGCAGGGGAAAGGACAGATTTGTAGTCATTTACTTGGATGACATTACAGTATTTTCAAAATATGATGATGACCATTTAAAACATTTGCAGCAAGTGTTTAATAAGTGCATAAATTTTAGTTTGTCTTGAAACCCAAAAAAATCATGCTTTGTTGTTAAAGAAGGAAAACTATTGGGGCACATAGTGACTGAAAATGGTATTTTCATTGACCTAGGGAGAGTTGAAGCTATACATAATATTGGTTTACCCAGAAATAAGAAAGAGTTACTGTCAATTTTGGGTAAAATTAATTTTCCGAGGTGTTTTGTTCTGAACTTTGCAGAACTAATTAAATGTATAAATGTATTTTTGAAGAAAGATGCAGAGTTTAGATGGAAAGATGAATTAAAAAATTCTTTCATAGCAATCAAATCTGCCTTGAATGGAGCCCCAGTGTTAATCAACCCTAATTTTGAGAAGGATTTTCTGACTTTGTCATATGATTCTAAGGAAACTATGCAGCAGTTTTACTTCAAAATGACATTCGATTTTATGTTTTACATTCAAAATTCATTTCTTTTGCACCAAATATTTTTTTCAAGGATGTATTGTTGAAACCAGACACAGATGACAGGAGAGGAAGATGGTTAAAAAATATTCTAGAAGTTGACATTGAAACCATACCTACTAAGTTGATAAATAGACAGGGATTACCCCACTTTATGGCATTGTAGAAATTATACAACATGCACTTATATATTAGTTTCGCTCTATATAAAAACGTACTAAAGTTAAATATTAAATTTCTTTTACAAATATTTTTCAGAATTAGAAAAACACAATCGCCAATCACATGAAGTAAAGAAGAATCAAATCACACACAACATAGATAATTTCCTGGGGAAAGCTTATAGCTAAAAACCCCACTATATTCTATTGTATGTTTTGCATGGATCATGAAACAATTACATACAAAAATCTTCTCATAAGAGCCCTCCAGTGCTCAGTTAATTTTTTCACATTATCATACAAAAACTGACCAATACTTAGACAATTTACTGCCTCCAGACAACTTCCCTTGCTTATGCAATCCCTGATGAATGCAATCCCTAAAATATAGGAATTTTGGCCTTCCTTGGCTGTGCAAGTAACATTGGAAGTCCAATGGGTGTTTGGTTGCATGTGTGCAAGCCAATAATGCTACAATTGATAGTCAACTTCCCTTTCACCTAGAACTCAACTAGGCCTCGATTGGATCTGACATGCATGTAACTAATAATAGTAAATCCTTAGTTGCATGTGATATCACTAATTGTGAATTAATTAATATTTAATTCACTTGATCTATAACTAATGTATTTTCAGTTACAACTAGCACAACTAAGTTTAACTCACTAAACTGAGTTAAATTGATTACAACCTACATTAACTAATGCACCACTGCAATTCGAAATATATTACAACTAGAATTACTCTAAATTCCTCAGCAACTACCTCTAACTCAAAATCCACTAGCGAACTGAGTTTATCACTCTCAGTTAACTATTTCAAGTCATCATTGAGAATATATTACAGTCTATTTTCCATATTAATTAAGGGATAACTAAAATAAACATGCACCCAAAAATAGCACTATGGGCCCTACCCTAGTGTAGGTGCTTAATGCACTAGGCGTGGGTGTTGAATCTTTTCTTGTTGAATATCAACACTCCCTCTCAACAAGAAAGGGATTATCCTTCACCCTGATCTTGTCTCTATGGTATTCAAATTTTCTCCTAGTGAGCATCTTCGTTAGAATATCTACATCCTGGTCTTCCGTGGAAATATATTGAAGCAACATTATCATTCTCTACACACAATATCTGATATGATGGTATCGGATATCCATATTCTTAGACCTATCATGAAACACAAGATTAATTGAGAGTTTAATGCAACTCCAATTATCACAATGAATCACTGTTGGATCCATCTAAGAACCCAAAAAACCAACCAAGATATTTCTCATCCAAATAGCCTCACATGCATCTTGACTTGCTGCCATGTATTCTGCTTCCACTAAATTGAGTGCCACAAATCGTTGTTTCTTGCTGTACCAGGAAAATTTTTTCTATCCTATTCTAAAGATCCCTCTTGATGTGCTCTTTCTGTCTGATGGAATCCCCACCCAATTTGCATTCGTGAAGCCTTGAATCTTCACTCCCTCTATATTTCTGTAGCATAGACCATACTCTAATGTGCCCCTTAGGTATCTCAAGAAATTCTTCCATGCCTTCTAAAAGAGCTTGGTAGGCTTAACCATAACTCAACTCAGCTGGTTAACTGCGTATCAAATGTCTGGTCTGGTGTTCACTAGATACATAATTGAACCAACTAACTGCCTATAGACAATAGCATCCACTACCTCTCCAGAAGTAGCATCCTCTTTCCTCCAATTTCCTACAAGAGGAGTATCCATGGGTTTGCAGCTCCTCATGTTAAACTTACCCATTATCTCCTTTGTATACTTACCTTGAGACACAAAAATTTGACCATGCTGCTGCCATATTTCCAATCCAATGAAATAATGAAGGAGTCCCATGTCCTTCATTTCAAAAACCTTTGCAAGATCCTCCTTGCATGAGTGTATCAGCTGCTCATCACTAGTCTAAATTAGATCATCAACATAAATAAAAATGATCAATAGCTTACCCTCAACCACAAACTGGTGTATGTTTTCATTTTCTTCACTTTTGGTGAAGCCCAGTCTGGTGAAATAGATGTCTATCTGAGCATACCAAGCATGGGGTGCTTGCTTGAACCCATACAGTTCCCTTTTGAGTCGGCACACATGCGACTCACTGTTGAAGATCTTGAAACCTTCAAGCTTCTCTATGTACACCTCTTCATCAATCATCCCATTGAGAAACACAATTTTCACATCCATCTAATGAATGCACCAACCCATCTGTGTTGAGAATGCAAGGATGGATCTTATGGAAGAGTACCTTGCAACAGGTGCAAAAGTCTCATTATAATCTATCCCCTCTATCTATGAAAATCCTCGAGCCACAAATATGGCCTTGTAGTTCTCCACACTCCCATCAAAAACTTTCTTTACCTTGTATATCCATCTTGATCTAACCACTAATTTTTCAACCAGTCTTGGGACTATCTCCCATGCACTGTTCTTGACAATGGATTCATACTCCTCCACCATTGGATCAACCCAAGTTTGTTTCTGCACTGATTCCTGAAAGGAACATGGTTTAGTCACAATACATTTTCTCATAAGAGCCATATATCAAGTAAATCGGTCAATAGACTATCTATGTCTGCACTATGAAGTAGGGGCTCCTACATTCTCTGTAGCATTAAGTCTCAATCTATCAAATTTTGCGCTGCGCCTTCTGCCATTCTTGAGGGATGGCTCTGCATGAGTGTTTTCCTCCAGTCCATGAAACTCCTCATGTGGCTGATCCACATACTGAGACTCATCCTTGGGAGCCAATAGTTCCTCCTTTGCATGCAAGTCCATCTCCCTCTCGAGGGATAACTGCATGGCTTTCTCCTCATCAAATTTTATATCTCATCACACAACAGTAATTATTCTGTTTGGAAAATACACATGATAATTATTGGGTGTTTCAGTGTACCCCCAAAAAATCCCAACCGTAGTTGTTGGTTCCAACTTCTTCCTAGTGTCCTTGGTTACATGCACATAAACAGATGAGCCAAAAAATTTAAAGTGTGAAACATCAGGCTTTTTACCAGTGAAAGCCTCTTCAAATGTACTCATGCCAAGTATCCTATAAGGAAAATGGTTTTACACATGTACTGCTATGTTGAATGCTTCCACCCGTAGATGCATCGGTAGGAATTGATCATGCAACATTGCTCATGCTACACTCACAATAGTTCTATTATTTCTCTGCATGATCCCATTCTGTTGTGGGTTATGAAACTGTATGATTTCTCTTTGAATTCATTATTTGTTGCAGAAGTTATTGAATTTGTTAGAGATGTATTATCCACCATTATCGCTCCTAAGAGCCTTCACTTGCTTCCCTAACTCTTTCTCCACCAGTGCCTTAAACTCCAAGAACTTAGAGAATGTATGATATTTATTCTACATGAAGAATATCCATCACTTACAAGAGTATTCATCAACAAATATTACATAGTACTTATGTTTTTCTATCGAAGCAACATATAAAGGACCACACACATGTGTGTGAACTCTCTCAGGGATCCCTGAAGCTCAGTTCTCCTTTTCATGAAAGGTGTCCTTTCCATATTTTCCAATGGTACATCCCTTGCATGTGTCTTACTAGTAGAAATATGTTGCATGACTTTGAAGGCTCCATGGTGAAGAAAACCCAATATCATGTACCATAATTCGCCCTCATCCCGGCTCACCACTTGATCTGCCTTGCCCATCATTGTTGCACATCCATATTCCTCCATCTTGTAGATATTCTTAACTTGAATCCCTATCCATTTATCTTGTCATGTTGTTTTATTCCATAGGAAAACTTTTCCTTTACTAAATACAACATCATAACCTCTATCCTCCAACATTGCGACTGAGACTATCTTTTTTTTCAAACATGGTACATGCATTAAATATTTTAATTGAAAGGGTTTACCTGAATGCCCCTGAATGGTAATGGTATCAATCCCAGTAGCACTCTACCTCTTTTCATCACCCATTTCAATATGCATCTGGAGATTCTTCTCCTCCAAGTCACTGAAAATTTCCTTGTCTCCCGTCATGTGAAAGGAAGTGCCACTATCCAAATACCACATAGATCCTAATGCAATGGACACCATGCATGCGATCAATGAGAATTAAAGCTCAAATTTCAAGGCAAGGGCCTCACCAGATGCAGATCCTCTATCCTTCTTTTTCTTCTTCTTTTGTGGACAGTTAGTAGCAAAATACCCATGCTTGTGACAGTGAAAACACTTCACCTTGGACATGTCATGGTTCTTGCCACTCTTGGACTCAGATTTAGAATGGAATTTCTTCCCCTTCCATTTCTTTTCCTTGGTAGCCAAAGCAAAATCCTATTCATCTTCATTCTTATATGAAGATCCATCTCTGGTGTTCTGTCTGAACTCCTCTTGCACCAAATCCGACCACAGTTGTTCCCAATCTGAAAAAATTTTCCTTCAATTGAGAGAGTCTTGATAACTGTGCCAACTCTTGGGAAGTCCTAGGAGAGCCAAGATCACCAAATCATCATTAGCGACTATTTTTCCAACACCCCCCAGTTCATCCCGACATTAGACAAAATTTGTTAGATATTTTGGAATGGTGTCGCCCTTTTCCATATTGATCTTCTTGAGTTTATCTTTGAGCGCCAATTTCCTATGGTCACCGATGCTTTGGAATAGATCCATCAAAGCCTTCCACATTGCATATCGAGTGGCTTTCCCATGGAGGCTTGAGAAAATTTTGTCTCGTACTCCCTCCAACTGGATCCTCCTTGTCTTTCCCACTTTCTTTTTCCATGCATCAAGATTTGCAACATCTGTCAGAACAGGTTTAGAAACATCAGTGTCAATGAATTCCTTTAATCCATTATCTTCAATTACGTCCTCCATCCTTTCCTTCCAATAAATATAGTTTGAGCTGCCCTCGAGTGCATACTCCAACCTCAAGCCATTGAAAGCCATTTCGATCTTGAATCATCTGTAGCACCAGGAAAGTCTTTCTACAAATTCAAATTATGTCTAGTCACAAACTTAGCTCCTGCTTCACTTCTGCTTTCTAGATCTAATACCATATAGAAATTATACAACATTCATGTATATCTTGGATTCACCCGTTCTAATAATGTACTAAATTTAAATATTGAATCACTTCTACAAATATTTTGCGGAATTGAAAAAAGCACAATCGCAAATCACATGCATTAAAGAAGAACCAAATCACACATAACATAGATAATTTCCCGAGGAAATATTATAGCTAAAAACCACACTATATTCTATTTTATATTCAACTTCGATCATGAAAAAATTACATACAAAAATATTCTCACAAGAGCCCTCTAGTACTCAGCTAATTGTCTCACACTGTCATACAAAAAATGACCAATACTTAGCCAATTTACTGCCTCCAGATAGGCTTCCTTACTTGCACAATCCCTGATGAATGTAATCCCTAAAATATACAAATTTTGGCATTCCTTGACTGCGCAAGTATCATGGGCACTCTAATGGTTGTTTGGTTGCATGTGTGCAACCCAATAATCCTACAACTTATAGTCAACTTCCCTTTCACCTAGAACTCAACCGGGTCTCCACTGGATCTGACATGTATGCAACTAATAATAGTAAATCCTCAGTTGCATGTAAGATCACTGGTTGGGAATTAATTAATATTTAATTCACTTGATCTCTCACTAATGTATCTTCAGTTGCAATTAGCACAATTGAGTTTAACTCACTTAATTGAGTTAAACTAATTACAATCTGCATTAACTAATGCACCACTGCACTTAGAACTCTGTTACAACTAGAATTACTCTACATGCCTCACCAACTACCTCTAACTCAAAATCCACTAGCTAACTGAGCTTATCATTCTCAGTTAACTATTTCAATTCATCACTAATAATATATTACAATTTATTGTCCATATTAATTAAGGGATAACTAAAATAGACAAGCACCCAAAAATATCACTATGGGCCCCACCCTAGTGTAGATGCTTAATGCACTAGGCAGGGGTGCTAAATTTTTTCTTGTTGAATCTCAATAGGCATAATCAAATTGCAAAGCTCTAAATCTAAACATGGAGGTAGATGAGTAAAAAGATAAAGAAGGTATATAGGATTATCCCAGAATATTTTATTCCAATTGGTATAAGGATATAGTGTACTTTTTCTTAAATGTCATTTGTCCCCCATAAATGGAAAAATTAAAGAGAAGGTATTTTAAACTGAAGGTTGTTAAGTATTGTATAATGAAAAATCAATTTTATTGGAAAGACCCTGTAGGGGTTTTGTAGATATGTGTAGATGAAGTTGAGTCATAGAAATTTATGTCAAAAATACATGAAAGGGTGTGTGGCGGACATTTATACTGGAAAGATACCGTAAATAAAATTCTAAGAGCTACCTATTATTGGCCAACTATTTTCTATGATGTTTTTCCTAAAGTTAGAGCTTGCACTGAGTATCAAAAATTTTTTGGTAAACAAAAGATGCTCCCACTACCTCTCATTCCCATTTCAACAGACACCCTTTTCCACCAATGGGGCCTAGACATAATTGGTGAGATTCATCCGCCATCATCAAGACGAAACAAGTGGATTCTTACATCCACGGACTATTTCAACAAATGGATTTAGGCCATTCCAACCAGAAATTCCACTGACATGGTAATAATTAAATTTATGTTGGAAAATATTATGTCTAGAATAGGTTTCCCTCAAAATTTGGTGACTAAAAATGCAATGGATTTTAAATCTACCAATATGAACAATTTTTTTTAGAAATATAACATTGATTTGACTCACTCTACACCTTATTACCCCCAAGGTAATGGGTTAGTTGAGTCATCGGAAAAAATCCTGGTAAGAATCATAAAGAATATGATACCAGAAAACAAAAGAAATTGGGATACTCAACTAGTTCATGCTCTTTGGGTAGATAGGGTGAGTAACAAGAGATAAATTGGAGTTTCTCCCTTTTAACCTGTTTATGGTACTGATGTTTTAATTCCATTACACCTGGCCCTTCCTGTTATGAATTTTTTACAAGATGAAACTGATGATTCAAATCCCATTTAGAGAAGGATGCTGCAACTTATAGAAGATCATCAAATCTGGGAATCCCTGATGGTTAAAGCACATAAATACAAATTCAAAGTAAAAGTTGTTTTTGACAAAAGGGAAAACCAACTGGTATTTCAAGAAAATGATTTGGTATTACGTTAGGATGTAAGAAGAGAAGACCATGGAAAGCATGGTAAGTTTGAAAACTTGTGGTTTAGGCCATTCAAAATTTGCTAAAGTTCTGGAGAATAACACATTTTCTCTAAAGCATTTAGATGATGATCAATTGACTGGAGATCTAGTCAATGGTCATTTTCTAAAAAAATACTTGTTTTTTAAGTCATTCAGTCTTTCCATTGTAAATATCGTGAGTGTTGTTTCAATAAGAATCCATGCCCAATGGTATTTGTGTCTGTAAATAGATTCATCCTTGAGTTTATTCAATGAAAATTTAGCTCTTGTCATTATTTCCTATAATTTTAAAATTCCTGCAAGTTTAAGGCACTAAATCTACATTCGTTGAAGCCTCACAGGTAGGAATTCATCCCCAATAGGAGCCATTGTTAGCACTGCAATTTTTCAAAGTATGGTCACCACTGTATCTGTTTCTTTGATCCTCTCTTATCCCTTAGCCTATGTTTGAAGGCCCTAGAACATTAAAATATGTTAAAGTTTTTATCATTTTAAAAAAAAATCTAGAAAATTTTGAACCCAATAGTTTGTTTTGTGTCTTAGAGTTATTAGGGTAAAACTTCTTTTAATAAGTCTTTTAACTACTTTCAGTATTTAAGGTCATGGGTTTAGCTTGAGAATTATTATTTATTCATAAAGATATCTTCTATCCAAGGATAAGGATAAAATGTCAGAGTAATCAACTATCTTAGGAATAACACATAAATAGCTACCTTTTTAAAAAATGTAGCTATTTTCTTTAGGAAATTTGGTTTCACAAGAAACATAGAAATAGCTACATTTTCCAAAAAAGCAGCTATTTCCTTCATAATTTGTAAATGGCATTACTCAGGTGAAAAGAAATTGCTCTTAGAATAATTGAAGTTATGCTAAAATAAGAGGTATTACCCTTTTGAAAGGTATTTATTTCTAATTGGAAGATTCATTAAAAGGATCTTGGTTATTCTCTTCACTAAGGATAGTTAATTTAATGCTACTCATTAAAGGTGAATTATATCAAGGTTGAATTACGAGTAGAAATTAGTTAATTATTCAATGGAGTGAAATGTTTGGAGGAGTGAGTTGGCACAAAAATTTAAATAATTTGGTTTTGTGTCACTTAACTTCACCGTGATTAAGGGCATGCAGAGCTCTATTTCCCATCTACCCCAAGAAAGATACAAAAAAAAAATTCTTATCCTACAGCAAGAAATTTGTTACCTTGTGCTAGCAGTTAGGGCTTCGTGGATGGTTGTTGTTCATAGTTTTATAGGTGTGCATTAATGGTTGAATTAGTTGTTAATGGAATGGGTAAGGGTAGTAAGGTAAAACATTCAAAACGAGTCAATACACGTTTTGTTGACCATCGTGCAAAGCCACAGTTCCAAGCAGCAGCATGGTATTGGTTTTTGAAGAAATTTCCAGGAGAAAACATTGCAGTTTCCTAGGAATTTGCCGAGTCTTTCAATGGAGAGAAGGTCAAGCTGGAGTCTCGGACCTTTAGGATCACAGAAACCATCATAGCATGAGCTACCCAGCTATCAGCTACAAGTGAGTCACGATATAGGAGAAAAACTTTGCTTACAGCAGATTTAAATGCATATCTTAAGCCTAAGCATGAAAATGTAGATTGGACCCATGTTGTCCATATTTATTTTTTAGGCCTGAATGGTAAATGTTATTACCACAATTCAAAATTATATCACCCGTGAAGGTAGGTTTTCCTGTAATATCCCAAAAGGGAGAATGCAGTAATACTGAAACACAATAAAAGAATTGTAGCAAAGTAAAAAATAAATCTATATACACATCAGAATGCACAGAAATAGCTAAGCCCTTTTATTATATAGGAGGTGAATAATAAGTAAAATAGTGCTCAAAATATGACACACTCAAGCCAAAAGGATGGCCTAGAATGACCCTGAAATGATCCCACAAGAGGGACTGCATAATTGTTGAACTGTTGGAAGGTAAACTGCATTGTCCCTACTTGGAAATAGCTAGACAACAACTGCCAAAAGATATAAATTCATATCTAGGTAGTTTGGGAGCTCTGATGATGCTGAAAATTTAGATCCGGGCTCTATGATGGATACCCAATATAACCAAGAAAGGGTTTCTCAGATCTGTCAATCTAAGAAAACCACCCTCTTAGGTCTTCACCAATATACTGCTAGGTATGCAAATCTGCTACATATTCTGATGATATGATGGCTACAATGATGCACAATCATATCTATGTAAGAAGGGTTGATCCCTTCTCTAGATCCTTGGGCTAAAAGCTCAATCTATAGCTCCTCTAATCTCCTCCAATAACAACAGTTGTTGCATGAAAAACAACTTCAGAAAAAATCACTGCAAGAGAGGGAGGCTCAATAGCCTACTGCTAGATGTGTCAAATCAGCTCGTGGGTGATGGAAACAATATATCCAATGTGAGGAGATGATCCCTCATAGGATTTCCAGCTGAAATACTGGAAACTTCCTTCCTCCAATATATCTACATGATTGGACTGCACAATCCTTGCAGGGATTGCCGCTGCATGGAGGTAAAACCTAATGAGCTGAATGCCAAATATAGATTTGTTGCTCCTGGAAGACTAAATGTGAAGAAAAAAGTGGTAGGATGAATCCTCCATTGGCTTCCTAGCTGAATGCTAGAAACAACCTTCAGAAGATGGCACCAATGCCTGATAAGGAATGTAGTACAACCCTCTTCCTTAAAGATGACTCAAGGAAAGAGGTGGGATTACTGCTCAGGAACACCCTGTGCTAAAAAACACTACAAAATTAGCTAAACAACTAAATAATGCATAGAGATGTCTTAAAACAAATCTAGATCTAAACAAATCAAGAAATGAATAATCCAAATCATGTCTTCCATTGTGCCTTCACCTTCATTATATAGATCATGAGCTTTCCATAGCCCAGGCACACTCCAAACTGCGCTATACATGTGGACATAAGTCTATTGCATTGTTTCTCCATTTCCTCCATCATGTTCATATGGGGTGATCACCCTCTCCATCATGTGTGCACTAAATGCATCACTTCCTCCACTAACCAATCATAATTGCATTATGATCTTACTTTGAATGCATTATGATCTCAGTTGACCTTATCAAATAGCCTCATGATTTTACATTTAAGATCCATGATCTTATTTGAATTTTTCATCCTCCATAATCTATCTCATAATTGAGACATGATCTCCATTAATGGAGCTGCTCCACCACTCCATGAGTTTAAATCTAGTTCTAGAATATCTACATACACACATTAAAAGTGGATTTTATTCATCTTTGAGGATTATGGGTCCCTCCACCCTTTTATTTACTTAATTCATTAAGAAAATTAAGAACTCTAATATTCCAAATATCATGTGAAAATTTGGGAATATTATAGTCGTACACGACAAAATGTTGCTTGTCCTCAAGCAACTGAAAAGGTAGATGCTAGAACAATCTATCCCTCTCCAAATGGCATTCACACAAGGAAGGTCTCCCCATTTTCTGCAATGAGTTATGTATGCCCAACACCAAATTTTCCTCTCTAGAATGTCTAGAGTGATCTCTAATAGTGTAGCTAGATGCCCCTCATTAGCCATGAAGCTCCAAGTGACAACTGTATGTTTTCCAACATCCTCCACAAAACATGATATACATAAAGATAGATGGTTCTTTCTACAAGAGGAAAGCTCCACCTCACAAAGTATACCTCCATCCATGGCTACATGAAGTAAAGAGAAAATTTTCATGCCTCCATCCTTAGCCTTGTTGGCCTTGTTGGATCTAAGCATGATCCCAACATTGTACAAAAGAAGAAGTAGAGATATATGGGTAGGAAAAGATGTCAAACCATATTATCCCAATAGTAGCCAACGCAACAATGCTCCCTATTGGCACACCACACCATCTAAATACCAAGTATGTTGTCCATAATCTCCAAGTATGATCCATAGGAGGAATGCTTCTTGTTGCCATACTCCAACACTATCATGAAAAGTGGGGAAGTATGTAGGACTAAAGTCCCCCAATAAAAGCCAAAGCAACAAGATCTCTTGCTGCCTATCTACATCATCCCATGAATCATGGAGCAACAACAACATATTGAATGACATATGGAATTTCATATCATCCCAATACAAAAAAACTCCATTATCACATATCATGAGAGTATTACGCCACATTATAGAAAATAAAAAACATATAACATGGGAGATTTCGTGTGATGGCCAAAATCTCTCAACGAAAATGAACATGCCTTCTTCTGCTTCATTCTATCATTGATACACAACACATGAGTTAGGGATATATGAGCCATTGGGTGGTAACCATACTCACCTAAGAGAAGCTAGCGTAAACATGCCTCCTTCTTCATTACATTAGTGCTTTTCAGGGCATGGATCAAAGAAATAGGAGCCTTTGGGTAGTAACCAAACTCACCCAAGAGAAACTAGCGTAACCAAGCTTCTTGCTGGCCCATGTCATATATCCGCAAGTGGTCATGCAACCCCTTACTTATCATCCTCACACACTCATCCGAATGTGGATGATGATTGATGTTTTGCAAAAACATGGTATCCTCCCATTATAGAATACCATTCTCCTCCACCTGATGAAGAACTTTGCACTCCATGAAATTTTGAAGTGCATCTCTAATGGGATCTCTTAATGAGACCTTCTTTTCATCAATGGCCCTCCAAAACCAATGAGGTTCTGTATCTATTGTAGGTAGAATTTTCTCTTTGAGCTGTGAGATGCTCATTGAGAAAGTGTCATCTATAAAGGAGAGAAGATTCCTCATCTCAAGATGTCTACAATCTATCATCTTAACCTCCATTTCTTCATGAATGAATCTACCTTCAAAATGCTCGAAGAACAATGGGGCCCCTTCATTATCACTACTACTAAGTGACATCACTGTAGATATGCATGGTAATACATATGTTGTCTCATGGCAAGGCACAATGTTGAACTCATAGCCAACCATTGTACATAGGATCATGCTCATCCCATCTTCTGAAATTCTACACTTCAACTCCAAGGGTTGAATGTAGCTCATCAATGGTGAACTGGGATATCTCTTCATCTCGTCCTTGATTAGATCAAGGGTCCTATGCACTGTGATATACTGCTGCTTCAAATCAGCATTTTTTTCTAACCCTTGGTTAAGAATTGGCCTTGATGGCATGTCCCCATAAGTTTCAATAAGAGGTACTGAAATAATATGAGATGAAGATGTATGCATACCTTGGATAAACTGATGTGTAGCATCCTCTTGCAAGACCATAAGATCTCCTCCAACCAGAAAAATGGTTTCTCCAACTGCTGGTAAGAGAGATGGTTTCTCTTCTATCAATGTACCAGTGATGGAATATTCCTCCTCTTCCTCATGCATCTCCTGAATCATGCATGGGACTCTATGTGTCAAGATCTTAAGACTATCTTGCAAAGATTAAACTTTCTTTCCTTCGGATACAAGTACTTTTGTAGCTAGTGGTGAATGTAGTGACTCTTTGTCCAGAGTGACAAGAATGACATCCTCCTTTGTTTCTTTAGGAAATGTCTCTTTGGGAATCACCTCTGGTTTTCTCCCATCAAAATTATTTCTTGACTTGTGAAATAAATCTAAATATTTTGTCCCCTTTGTATGCTCCATGTGACAAAACCACCAATCATTTGCTTCACCATGAAGATGAAGTGTTGTAATTTTAACAGCCTCTTTTTCAACCATGGGATGTAGCCTGAAAAATGCATCTAGCTCTTTCCTTTAAGCCTTAAACATTCCTCGAAGAAGATCCATCAAATGTAGGCAAATAGAATCTATTGTTGCTCTTTCTTCTATTGCTGCTATAGGATAATCTTTCTTCTTTGATTTTGAAGAATTTTTGGAGAGTTAGCTTCTCCTTGAATGCTTTAGACTATGCTTTGTACTCTTTAAGACATAGACTAAGATTATCATGAGTATTAGGTTCCATTTTCCTTCTTTCTTCATGACTATACCATTCACCTTCTTCAAAGAAATTGGGCATAGTAGATCTATGAGGAGATCTATGATTCTCCAGTTTTCTTTTTTGCTGATAGGAAGTAATTGGACCTTCCTCATGAAATATTCTTCTTGGATCCTCCTTCCAAATTTCCCTCTTCATTTGATTGACCTATTTGGAGAGATATTGCATGGATCTAAGGAGAGGAGTGGAAAAACTACAATCCATAATTTGAGCCAAAGATCATGCTCTAATACCACTGTAATATCCCAAAAGAGAGAATGCAGTAATACTAAAACATAATATAAGAACTGCAGCAAAGTAAACAATAAATCTATATACAAATAAAAATGCATAGAAATATTTGAGCCCTTTTATTATATAGGAGGTGAATAACAAGTACAATAGTGCTCAAAATATGAGACACTAAAGCCAAAAGGATGGCCTAGAATGACCCTGTAATGATCCCATAAGAGGGACTGTGTAACTGTTAAACTAATAGAAGGTAAATTGCACTTTCCTTGCTGAGAAATAGCTAGACAACAACTGCCAAAAGATAGAAAGTTAGATCTAGGCAGTTTGGGAGCTCTAATGATGCTAAAAATGTAGATCTAGGCTCTATGATGGATGCCCAAGATAACCCAGAAAGGGTTTCTCAGATCTGTCAATATAAGAAAACCACCCTCTCAAGGTTTCACCAATAAACTATTGGGTATGTAGATCTCTTGCATAATCTGATGTTATGATGGCTCCAATGATGCATAATCAGATCTATGCAAGAAGGTTTGATCCCTTCTCTAGATTCTTGGGCTAAAAGCCCAAGATCTTGGTCCTCCAATATCCTCCACTGAAAATAGTTGCTGCATGAACAACAGCTTTAGAAAAATGTGTTGTAAGAGAGGGAGGAACAATATCCTACTGTTAGATGTGTCAAATCAGCTCCTGGGTGATGGAAACAATAGATCCAATGTGAGGAGATGATCCCTCACAGGATTTCCATCTGAAATACTAGAAAATTCCTTCCTCCAATAGATCTACAGGATTGTATTGTGCAATCCTTGAAGGGACTGATGCTGCATGGAGGTAAAATCCAATGGACTAAATGTCAGATATAGATCTGCTACTCCTAGAAGACTAAATCTGAAGAAGAAAGTGGTAGGATTAATCCTCCACCAGTTTCCTAGCTGAATGCTAGAAACAACCTCTTGAAGATGGCACCAATGCCTGATAAGGAATGTAGTAAAACCCTCTTCCTTAGATATCACTCAAGGAAAGAGGTGCATTTCCCTCTCGGGAACACCCTGTGCCAAACACCACTACAAACTTAGCTAAACAACTCAAGAATGCATATAGATGTCCTAAGACAAATCTAGATCTAAATAGATCAAGAAATGAATAATCTAAATCATGCCTTCCATTGTGCCTTCACCTTCATCATATAGATCATGAGCCTTCCATAGCCTAGGCTCACTCCATATTGCACGGTACATGTGGACCTAAGTCTAATGCGTTGTTTCTCCATGTCCTCCATCATGTTCATATGGGGTGATCACCCTCTTCGTCATGTGTGCATTAAATGCATCACTTCCTCCACTAACTAATCATAATTGTCTTATGATATTAATTTGAATGCATTATAATCTCAATTGACCTTATAAAATATCCTCATGATTTGACATTTAAGATCCATGATCTCCTCCATAATCTATCTCATAAGTGAGACATGATCTCCATTAATGGAGCTGCTCCACCACTCCATGATTTTAGATCTAGTTCTATAATATCCACATACAAAAATTTAAAGTGGATTTTATTCGTATTTGAGGATTATGGGTCCCTCCATCCTTTTATTTACTTAATTCATTAAGAAAATTAAGAACTATAATATTCCAAATTTCATGTGAAAATTTGGGAATATTACATTTCCATAGTGCATCAGTATCAGATGAGGTTTTTAGCTCATATTTTAGGCTATAAACCTATGAACCTCCCATTATTCCTCTATAAATATCCACTGAAAATGTGTCAAAAAATACAAAGAACCCCAGATTATTCTCTTCACAATATTTATCACGGGGGTTTAATCAAAATTCTAGTGGTTTATCATCTAAATAAGAACATAACCACATGGGAAAATTTCCTAGCAGATGAAGGTTTCAACAATGTTAATTCAAGGAAAAGGGTAGGAATGCATTTAAGACAAAATACTGAAGAGGAACAACCAAGTCCTGCACCTACACTAACCCCTTCACAAACTGGCCAATCTTCTTCACCATCAAGCATACATACAAGGAACTCAACTAGGATAGCTAGAGTTCAAACCACCACTCCTATACCTATGATGCAACCAACCAAGGAAGTTTATACCAGAAGACTACCTAAGTAGCCGCAAAACTTGGAGTCTTTCAGGCATGAGCATGCAAGAAAGCTTAAAAAAAGGCTATTCTACCTGAAAGAATACTATGTCTAAAGGCAAGAAAGAGGTAACTTCCTCTTCAATAATAAACACACAACAAGGCCCATCCTGACAGAAGGATATTCAGTGGAAGTCACCCTTGAAACATTAGCACCAAGCCTTGTTCTAGAGACTAGACAAGAGAATGAAGAAGAAAATTCCACTCTAGCAACAGAGGAACCAACACTAGCACAAGTCTTTTCCTCTCTCAAAACATCAGCTAAGGGGAAAAGTAAAGTTTCAGAGACTACAACAGAAAAACCAACTATGGCCCAACTTTATTCATCTCTCAATTCCTCAACTAAAGGAAATAATAAAGTAATAATCCACTCATACTCATATTTTAAGGAAGAGAGCATTGAAACAAAGTATACTGAAACAAAGTTTGAAGAGGGGTAGCCAAGCAAAGTTATCCATGGAAGAAGGAGGCCTTCATACATTCCTAATCCATATATTCAAAGGCCTCATACCAGACCAAATAAGAATCTCACATTAGCAAGAAATATCATAGCCAATCCTTCTCTCAAAGATGAGATAATAAACATAGATGAAATTTCAGAAAATGATCCAGGGAAGAAGAAGGCTCAGAAGAAAAATCAAGTACAAAAGAGAAAGCAAAATAATATGGTCACTAAGGAAGAAGTTATTAGGATTTTTGCTTCTATTCTAGATTTTTAATGATTGAATATCTAAACCAATGAAAATATGAAGAATCATATCATTTTTGGCCTATCTACAGAATTATCAGAAATAGCTACGTTTTGAAAAGTAGCTATTATTTTCATAATTTGTATAAGAAGATGAAAGGTAGCTTTTAGTTTTGGTTTTGAGGAATGACACTAAGTGGTGATAAAGTGTATGCAGCCTAATTGGTAATGGTTTTTTCCAAGTGTCATCTAGTGAAGCGATCTTCCAAGTGTCATTTTCAGTTGGTTACTCCTACACTTTTGTGGATAGAGATGCAGGTATCATTTTTGGTTAGCAGTTGCACTTTTTGTGGAGAAAGTTTTTCCAAGAAACGAGGCACAATTAGCCACCTCAGCTCAGCCATTTACATCTCCATACTATCACGGTTTCTCTTCGTGCATGTGTAAACCAAATATTGTATTTCAGAGTAATTTTCTGTTATGTTTAAGATAAGCTTTACTATATGAAGAATATTGTAATAAAGTCCCTACAATAGACTTGCACTTTTTATGGAAGCTTTAAGAGAACACCTTTTTGTATATATACTATGTAAAGAAATGAAGAAGGGGTTCATTGGTTTTTCATCTCATTGCATCCCGTTTTGTATATTTTTTAGCTTATAATATCCAAATACACTCTTGAGGACTTATGAATTATTGGATGTGTGTATTTTCTATCTCCGTATGTGTTTCTATACTTTACAGTTTCATTCCAGATTATGATCTACATATGTTGTTTCATGTTTTTGTTAGTCTCATGGTATATTTGTACATGATTATCGGATTATTTCAGTCTTTTTTTACAAGATTTCTGGATAAGATATGTATGGTAATATTATTCATAAGCTTTCCCTGTTACAAAAAGCTTTAAATGTATGATGAGATTCTTGTAAGTCTTGAAGAAGCGTGATTTTATCAATACATTATAGGTCTGAAATATTTTGTCTTCTTTTCTTCTTAACAGTGGACTTCTATTCTTTAGACCCACTATTCTTGCACATTCTCCTAACCATTAGAATAAAAACTTATCCTTTCTATCACATCAAAAAATAGTACCCTCATGTGCGTTAGTGATTTATCAGTTTGAAACCCTTTAATTTTCTAGTGTGTGTCAGAATCTCAACCACTTTCCAAATCATAATCTAAGTATAAGGAAATCCCTTTAGCTTAAGATGTGTCTGGTTAGGCGCTTGTTACAATCCAAGTGTTGATTCCAGCGCTAACACCTATCCAGCAAAAAACTCAAAACAAAAAAATCCCTAATTTACTAAGCATTATAAATAGCCTAAGTTAATTACATATCCATTCATATCACTGGTTGAAAAATTCATATTAAGAGAGCCCTTTTTGGTTTTGGTAGGGCTAGCTACGAGACCTAAAGTTTGGTTTGAGGTTACCTCCTTCAATTCCATTCTTAGCCTTGGGAAACAGGGGGAGTGACAAATTTTTTGGCACCGTTTTTGGGGAGGGATTTTAAAACTTTCCCTAGGGATACTTATTTTAGTTCAATGAAGGTTAGATTTTTGGGTGGAAATTTCTGACATTCGAAGAAGGCTGAGCTACTAAATTTGAGCCAAAGTGAAAATTCTCAAGAAATATGGCTCCCAAAACACACATTAGGTCAAATCCAGACCCAAATCCCTTGCCAATTGTTAATGACCCTAAGATTCTTTCAAAAAAATAGAAGAAAAAATTCTTAGAAAGTTAGAAAGGCTATACCTCCACTTGTGAAATCAAAATCCTTGCCTACGAGGCTAATTGCTCCAGAAATATCATCCTTCAATTGTAAATTTGAGACATCTTTGTTCTGGTTTAAGTCTGAATCCTTTCTTTCAAAAATTTTCTTTGACCCCACCAATTTTGAGACCTACTTGCAATTTTATGAATCTTCTTATTTCAAGCTTGATAATGAAGTCTGGTCTAATTTTCATAAAATTCAAGGTTTGGTCGATAATTTTCAAGTAACTTCTTAAACATCTTATTTCCAATACCAACGGCAAGATTTTTTTTCGCCACATGCTATCACACCTTCTCACACAGATGAATCATCATCCCTCACTTTTATTCCATCATTACCTCTATAAATTTTCACTCCATCAACACCTTCAAAACCCGCTCCATTATTCATGGGGATATTTGCTTTGTTGATTCTACCACCAAAACTCACTACACTACCTCAGAACTATGGCCAAATATTGCCTCTTTTTGATGGAACATCAGAGGTTACTACTCACTGATACATTTTCAAAGTAGTCAATTTCATCGATCTTGAAGAAATCAACAATGATAATGCCAAGATGCGCATCCTAGCACATAGTTTCTCAAGAGACGTTAAAAAATGGTTTTTCTCCCTAAAAACTGGCTCCATAGCTAATTCACAACACCTGATTGACTTGTTTATGGAAAAATGTAAGGAGAAAACGAACCCTTTATAGATTCTAGATGAATACAATGCCTTGAAAAGAAATCCTAATGAGTCTCTACAAGACTTCAAAGCTAGGCTCAACAGAATTTATGATTCCATTCCTAAAAATATCTAGCCTCCTCTAGGCCTCACGTTACTTCATTACCCTAATGGTTTCGATCCTGATATGGCTTATCATATGAGAGAAAGAAACACATCTAGCATTGAAGAAATGAAGAGAAATGAAGTAAGCATTGAAGAGAATCTGATTATCAAGAAGTCAAAAATAAATACAGAGAAAGAAGATTCCACGCAAAGATTAGCTCGAAAAGAAAGATGCATCACCTAAAGAGGTAGAAAAAAATTCTACTCGTTTTAGTCTTGAAAACTAAATCTCAAAACCTAAAGTCTCCATTATTTTGAATGAAATAGTAAAGAATGATCAGTACAAATTTCAAGTAGACAAGTTGCTTAGGGTAGATCAGATGTCTGATATGGTCAATGTGAGTGATGATCACCCGAAACATTTATTTGGTCCTGCTGTTGATGGTGACTTAGAAGATAGTGAAGTCCCTCCTTTTTATATTAGCCTAAAAATCCATGACTTTATCCTTCATAATGCCATATTAGACTCCATAGTGTCTCACAAACTCATGCCTAAAGGCATCATGAACAAACTAGGTTTGGATATGACAAGATGCTCCCATGACATTTACTCTTTTGATTCAGGGAGGGTAAAATGCCTTGGCCTCATTAAAGATCTAGTGGTGTCTTTAGAGAAAATTCCAGCCAAGAATGTCCTCATGGATGTTGTTGTAGCTAATATCCCTCCCAGATATGGAATTATGCTCTCTCGGTCATGGGGAGAAAAACTTAGAGGCACCTTGCAGCTCGAATGTTCCTATGCTACTATATTGGTCTTTGGGAAACTCAAAAAACTATACCGGGAAAATAAGATGAAGTATATGATAAATAAAATCCTAATAATCACCCAATACATGTTTTTCACACATATTTAGAGTCTTTTATCTTATTCAATGATGATTTCTCAGCATCCTCAGAAGTTTTGATGGAAGAAAAAGCAAAACATTCAGAATTTTCAAATTTTGTTTTAAAAATTTTTAGTGCAGAAAATCAAGAAAAGATGCCAAGTGGTTTGGATCCAAGTTAATCAACCAGAAAGATAGATCAAGAAATGAAAGAAATAGAACCTATTGGTACTGTAGACCTTTCTCAAGAAGTTCGTCAAGATCAAACATCCAAATTGTAGCTTCCCGATGAAGAAAATGGTTTGTGGACCATGGATTTCGATGGAGCCTTAGGTAAGGAAGGGGCTAGAATTGGAGTGTGGATTCATAGCCCTATGAATTAGTCATCTAAACTTATTCCTAATGTTTGAATGTATTCTTACAAATTGGCATTTGATTATTCAAACATTGAAGTAGAATATGAGGCTTTGATAGCCAGTCTAAAAATTCTCAAGAAGTTAGGTGCCAAGAAAATTTACGTGCATGGTGACTCTGAATTAGTAATAAATCAATTCAACGGGGAATACTAGGCTAAGCATCCTAGAATGTGATCTTATCGCAATGCAGTGTTAGATATCCTCAAGGCCTTCACTTAGTATACTTTGTCATTGATTCTAAGGGACAACAATGTTATTCTTGATTCTCTTGCCACTTCAGCCAGCATGTTCAAAATTACACTGTATCCAAAAAAGAAGTATGAAATTAATGTCAAACATTGCCATGTTGTTCCAGATAATGTTCAGTATTGGCAATTTTTTCAAGAGGACAAGAAAATCAACAACTTCTTGCAGACGGAAGAGGAGTTTGTGAGTTCACAAATAGATGATCAATTTTATGAAGATGACTAAGAAATTCAAGAAGTAGAAATGAAGGTACTTTAGTTGAAATATAACTCCATTTGAAGAGGTCTTGTAAATCCATTCGAAGAGGTCTTGTACCTTCGGAGGAGATTTTTGACCAAGATGATGTTGCATGGAAACCAAAAATGCTGCCAATAGAAGTAGGAGTGGAATACCTCAATCTTGGCACTCCTGAAAAACCCAAAATTGTCAATATTTAAAAATCATTGATCTTAGAAATTAAAGGCAAATGTCTGGCTGGACATCTGTTGGTTTGTGATTTTTTCATGGGATTATTCTAATCTGAAAGTGTATGATAAGAGAATAATTCAACACACCATTCCTTTAAAACCTCATCAAACGCCTTTTCGCCAGAAACTAAGGAGAATGAATCCCAAGTTGTTGCCCTCCATTAAAAAATAAGTGAACAAGGTGTATATTGATGGTATTATAGTTCCTCTTCATTTTTCAAATTGGATGTCAAACTTATTGCTAGTAAGAAAGAATACTGGTGAGATTCACTTGTGTATATATTTCTGAAATCTGAATAAAGTATCGCGGAAAGACAACTACCCACTTCCAAATATGGATCATATTCTGCAAAGGATGGTTGGTTCTTCCAGACTTTCATTGATGGATGGATATTTTGGGTATAATAAGATTTTAGTTCATCTATAGGATAAGGAGAAGACAACCTTTACAACACCATGGGGTACTTTTATGTATGCTAAAATTCCCTTTGGATTGAAGAATGCAGGAGAAATTTTTCAGCGAGCGATGGATATCTCCTTTTCTAATGAAAATGATGTATTTTGGTCATTTATCTTGATGACACCACGGTCTTTTCCAAAATGGATGAAGAGCACTTGTAGCATTTGAAAGCAGTTTTTTATAAAAGCAGAAAATTTGGCATATCGTTGAATCGAAAGAAGAGTTTGTTTTGCTATTGAATAAGGGAAATTTCTTGGTCATATCATATCTAAAGACAACATCCGTATAGATCATGATAATTGAATCGATTCGGAAATTTGGACTATCTGACATGAAAATCTAGTCATTCGGTAGGCAGAAATCAACTTCTTGAAAGGTTTGTTCCTAAAATTGTTAAACATTTAAGATAAACTTCTAATATGTTGAAAATGCATTGAGGTGAAGTGGTTTGATGAGGAAAAGAAATCATTCGTGGAACACTAATCCTACATGGGTAGGTGTGGAATGCGAAAAGTCACAATGGAGTCCAAGTGACCTTGGAATGTGAAACCAAGAGTCACACCATTGTACTATAAATGTACATCTTTGTATAATGGAAAATAAGAGAGCTACACGCTTATCATTCATTGTGTTGAGTCTCTTGTGTGTGTGTGCTCATCTTCCTCATACACCATGTGTGTGCTTTAACATGGTATCAGAGCGGGTGATTGCTGGCCCTGCTCCACTTTGAATGAGCCATTTGTGTTTATGGCCTGTGCATATCTGCAAAATTCTTGACATTTTTGCAGCATTTAGAGAGTTTCTGCAGCAGAGTTTTTTCTGCATTCAGAAGTGTTTTGGAGAAGGAGCAGCATTCAGAAATTGGCAGCATTCAGCATTGGTTTTGAAGAAGGCAGCACTACCCATCTGAAGGTTTTCATTCTAAATTTTCTCTGCAATTTCTGCTCATAAAAATATGCATTTTGGAGCTGCTGGAAAAGTGTTTAAAACGAATTTCTGCAATTTTGGGTTTTTCCTAGAAAGATTTCTGAGTTTTTTCATTGAAAATTTCTGAGTTTCTGGACTGTGTTTCTCTACTGCTGGAAAAATCATTTTTTGCAAGTCTACAAGTTGCTGCAATTTATTTTGCTGTGTATTTAGAAAAATCTGCTGCTGTTTTTAAGTGGAATTCCTGCTCTACTCTGCTGTTTTAATTTAAAAAATTAAAAAAATAATAAAAAATAAAAATAAAAATACTCTGCAACAATTGGCCTCTCGGCCCTCTCCCACCACACTCCCACACCCTTACCATTCCCATAACTCCTCACACTCTACGCTCTGCATCCTAAATCCCTAGAACCCTCATACGCCCAACACATCTTACCTGCTCGCTATTTCTCCCTTACCACATTACGCCTCTTCCAAAAAAAAAAAAAAAAAAATATCCGCACGCATCTCGCACTATGCTACCACGGCGCTCTCCCATTCGCTCGACCCCAAACTCTACATAGCGCTCCAATCATTCCTAACAACAATCGACCCTCGGCCTCTCTCCAATCACAATCCGCCTGGAGTGTTGCACCTTCCCATACTCACTTAACTCAAACGCTCCCACCGCCCTATACATACGCTCTACAAACTTTGCTCTGCAAACAATAGTCTACACCGCTCCGCCCTCCCATACAACTCTACGCTCCCCTATTGATTCACCTCACAACGCTTCTCACAACCTGACCCCTCTACCATTCTCTACGCCCCGCCTACGACACCCTTCCCAACTCCCTTATACCCCTACGCGTTACCCATCACTCCAAAACTCCGCCTCTGCTCACACTCCACGCCTGCCGCGTTCCAAACACCTCTCCCCTCTACCCACAGCACTCGCTCCAAACCCTTTGGCCAGCCTCCAATCTCACTCGGGCTTCAACGCACTAACCAAAACAGCTCTCCCAACGCTGCACCCACTTCAACCCTCTTCCCATTACTCCATCTCCATTCCCTCCCTCGTTTGGCCGCACGGCCTTTCCCGCCCACGGCCCTCACACTCCATAATTTTTTATATTTTAAAATCATTTTTTAAATTACGCCCACTCACTATTTTCATTTCATTTTTTAATTTTAGAACCTTCCTTACGATTTTCCCATATTTCATTTTAAAATTTTTTTTAAATAAAACCCTCCACCATTTTAATAACCCCCCTCACCCATTATCTCTCTCCCTTTTTATATTTCCCATTCCCTAATTAAAATTCCCTCCTCTTCTTATTTTTAATTAAGTTATTTTTTAATTGATTTTTAATTAATTTAAAAAAAAAACAGCAGAGAGAGAGGAAAGAGAGAAAACGAACAGCAGAAGAAGAGAAAATGACATATCAGTAAATGGACAGTACACATAGATAAAATTTCAATTTGCATTCTGATTTGTGGCATTGATTTGAAGGGTGATTTTTTGAAGAATTTCACATTTGAAGACAAGTTTGCCATCATTGAAAACAACTCCTTGAAGAAGAAAAATTCAGCTGCTTTAAAGGCCTCTTGCACAAGTTGTTTTTGCTGCACATTCAAATATTTTGCAGAGATTTTGTATTGAACTCACATTGTGAGTGAATTTGCCTCTTCATTCATAGTTGGAATCAGTGAATTTGAGTTGTTGGATTTTTGATTGCCTTCCATCATTTGAGGAGCACATTTTGTACTTTGAGAATTCCTTGGAGTCATTTGTAATTGTTTGAAAGCAATTTGCATCACATTGTAAACGGGTGCATTTTCGGTTGAAGCCGACACCCTTTCATTTTTTGAGCCTAAGTTGTTGAAAATGGCTAAAATCAATGAGGCATTAGTGTTGTTGCATTCATTCCAATGTTGATGACATGATAAAAATGAGCAAGGATGCTCTTTGTAACATTCAAAGTTGTTTGCTAGATGCACATGAAAAGATTGAGTTTTTGCAGTTGGAATCTCAACTCCAACAAGATGAACTTCAACAAAGAGTCACCATTCTGAACCTGTTTCTGTTCAGAACATTGTGAAAGACTCCCATCAGCAGCAAGTCAGCAAAGTTCTAGTTGATTCCCATTCAGTTTCTTGTACTAGAGCAGATGTACATGCAGATGCAGCCACTCAGCCTGCACTTCCTAAGCCCATCATCAGACCTTGGGAAGAGATTGTCCACAAAAAGCAATGAACTGGTCTTGGATATGACAAGGATGTGTCCTTTCATATTCCAGAATACACCAAGCCCATCATATTTCAGAGTTCCGGATTCATGTATGACAGTTCATCTGCAGCTATTCCAGATCCTGTTCCACTTCCACAACAGATTGAGAAATGCCAACACTATGATCGAGTTGGCCATATGAAAGATCATTGTTTTGATCTTCATCCATGCAAGCACTGTGGTCAGCACACCCATTCTTCAGACATATGCTTCAGACACAAGCCTCCTGCAAGAACCAAGATTCATCTTGGATGGATCGCTTCTTGGCAATGGGCATCAGCAGCCAAGAAGATGTTTACAACACATGTTAGAACTTGTTCACGGATATTGAGAAAACTTGCAGTTGAGTTTTCGCCATCATCTCACCTTGTCCCTGACAGGGGGGAAAATGGTGGTCATGTACAAGATTCGACGACAGATCAAGCGAGCCTGAGCCACAATCTCTCATTCCATGTTCAGAGTTGTAGCCAGCAGTTCAAGCGAGCCTGAGCCACAATTCGTCATTCCGAATTCAGAGATGTAGCCAGAGACACGGATGCCCATGAGCATGCCTTTGGTTGGTGGATAACCTAAAACCATCATCTTTGGTTGGTGGATAACCTAAAACCATCACAGGTAGTAGACCTCCCTTCTTTTAGGTCGAAGGTCTCCCTTTCATATATGAGGAACACTTCCTCTAGCAGAAGCCTTCAGCTTCTTGCCAGCTTTGGTTGAGTTCCACGAAATGCTTCAAGCATTCCAGAGTTGTTGGTAATCCTAAAACCATCACAGGTAGTAGACCTCCCTTCTTTTAGGTTGAAGGTCTCCCTTTTTTATGAGGGACAATTCCTCTAGCAGAAGCTCTCAGCTTCTTGCCAGTTTTGGAAGAGTTCCGGGAACTGCAACATGTATTGCGTTCCAGTGTTTGTGGTCATCCTAAAACCACCTCTTTTTTCCAACATTTTAGAGAGTTGATTCAGCCCAAGTGCTGCCATGTATACTTTGCAGATTTGTATTACAACTCTTTTCTTGGACTCACACATACCCCTTCGGATTAAGAAGGGATGTTGGAACACCTAATCCTACATGGGTAGGTGTGGAATGCGAAAAGTCACAATGGAGTCCAAGTGACCTTGGAATGTGAAACCAAGAGTCACACCATTGTACTATAAATGTACATCTTTGTATAATGGAAAATAAGAGAGCTACACGCTTATCATTCATTGTGTTGAGTCTCTTGTCGACCAGTTATACACTTGATTTCATCATCTTTTCCTTTTCTTATGACGACCTCTAGTTGTTGTCCTCTTGCAAAATAAAAGATCGGGAAAATAGAGCTAAGCTATCACAATAACTTCATTAGAAACATATGAGATGAAGCCTTGAAGTATAATATTTTTGGGTGTGGATCACGATTATCTTCGAGGACACCATCATTTTAGGTTTTGGAGAGAAATATTTTTGTCTCGTTTTGGCTGCCCACATAAAATTATCACTAAAAATGCAGTCGCCTTTAAGTCCAAAAGATGATTGACTTTTGTGATAAATATCACATAAGACTTGGACATTCTACATCATAATATCCTCAAGGAAACGAGTTGGCTGAATCGTCAAACAAATCATTGGTGAACATAATTAAGAAATTGTTGCAAGGAAACAAAAGAAATTGGCATAAAAATCTCATAAATGCTCTATGGGCACACAAAGTTAGCACAAAGAGATCAATTAGCATGTCACCCTTTCAACTAGTGTATGGTGTTGACACAATGTTTCCCACTTCTCTAGCAGTTCTAGTGATGAAAAATCTACAAGAGATCGACTGTGAGCCAAATGATATTCAACGAAGAATCAGTCAAATGATTCATTTACAGGAGTCAGGAGAAGAAATTTTCAATCACACTTAAAAACTTCAGGACAAAATCAAGAAGATCTATGAGAAGAAGACCAAAGCTGATGATTTCAAGTTAGGAGATGTTGTTCTGCGATGGGATGCCCGAAATGAAGACAATGGTAAGCATGGTAATTTTGATAACCTATGGAAAGGTCTATTTGGGATTACAACATTCAAGGGTAATAAGGTCGTTTTGTTAGAAGATCTTAATGGGCAGGAAATTTAGGGAGGACCGGTGAATGGTAGGTTCCTCAAACATTACCTTACCTAATATTGAAGAAAAAGGTTCACTTTCATTGTAAATATCGCTTTTATTTCCTGTCAAAGAATAAGGGAGTTGTTGTAGAAGTTTGAAGCCTGAGGAAAATGCCATGAGACTTCTATGATCAGCTAATATTTTTATTTTAAAATTTCAAAAAGTCAAGTCATTTTTTGAGTCAACGTCATTTTTTGTTTAGTTAATCATTTTAATTTGTCGAAGATTTTTTTAGTTTCCAGTTTTTACTTCATTGCCCAATGGATGAGGCTACCTGATCTACGATGTTCTTGACACCTCCTGAAGGAGTTTTCATCCCCAGCTAGAGCCAATGTTAGTGTCTTAACATTCAGTGATCAAACATACTCTTTCAGGTTTACTTGGTAGTGGTCCTAGGTCAAAATTATGTGTTTTCAAATCAATTTTCAAATAAAATTTTGTTCATTGAATGTTATCTAGGTTTGGTAATCCTGCTAAATTACTCATAGTCATCTAAACTTTTGGGGTCATGTGTCCATTATCGTAGCAGGGTCTTAGATTATACCACATGCAACCCACTCTATCTGAAATTAAGTCTGGGTATCTTTGTTTATACTATAAATGTTCAATTATGTCATAAAAGAATGCGAACAAAATCTCATTTTCACCATACAAGTCATTTACATAGAGAGTTAGCAAAGATAGGAAAATAAGTAAAGGCAATTTTCCTTTTTCTCATAAAGTATGTTACTTGATTAAAATTTTTCAAAAAAGAAATTTCTTTAAAAGAGTTTATGATTTCACTAGAAGACAAAAAAGAACATTTTGTGATGTTATAAAAAGAAAAAGAGGCTTCTTCAACTCATTTCATCCTTTGGTGTTCGATAGAGTTCCTCTCTTCTCATCATCACACTCCACAGCTGCCAAGGGTTGAAGACAAACAAGCATAATGTGCCAAAAATGCCTGTGCTACGCTTCTGGAAGGCAATGCTACTTTTCTGGAGGTGCTATGCTTTTGGTTTTTAAGCTCCAAATCAGCCATCCAGGGTTCAAATCAGCCTGCACAAAGATTCATACACCTCCTAAATAGTAAATGGATACTTCCTTATACCTCTCTCAAGGCAATTCATCAGCAAATGAGTGGATTCCTTCCTTAGGTTTTCTCCACTACGTTTTTGGTGTTTTCCATGTATGGTTTGTTTCAGTTGATAAAACCCTAATTCCATCATCTACAACCTTCATACACCTTCCATACACCTTATCCAAACATTCCCTATCACTCACAGACCTTGTTGCCACCATTTTCATTGAAACCCTAGATTTCACTACGTTTTTGCAGGAAAACTAGTAAAACACTATATTTTGACCTTTTGGGCACCTTCCTCATGCCCATTTCCAAAACTTCCACTTGCAGCTTATGTGACTCATCACCCTACCTCCCCATTTTTTTAGGTATTTTTCCCTAGCTTCCTTCCACCTCATATTTGTCCCTAAAACCACCCTACCAAAATCCCTTATTTTCCTAATTCTCCACCTTACCTGCCCACTACATCTGGCTAGAGTTTTATGTTCTTAGCTTGCATGACTTAAAAATACAAAATAGGCCCCCCATTCTGTATCAGCTTCACTCTACATAGTGTCCACCAATTTCTACGACGTCAGCCCTTCTGCGGTGAGATTTATGCTTTGATAAGTTTGGTTCAAATTATTAACTGCAACATCTAGATCATGCGAAAAATTCATCGCTTCATCCACCCATGGCTTCATGTGGTTTGTCACAATATGATTTTTTTCACAGCTCCTCAACTTCATCGTGCAAGATCTGGATAGTCTGTAATCGGGCTATGTGTTTAACAGGTGAAAAAGTAGGTAGAGCCTCTTGAAGGTCATCGAACGCCTACTCCTTGGCATGCAATTCCTGTGAAATATTCCTGACCAGTGGATCCATCTGCACAAATTTCCACTGTCCCATAGTTGTTGCAAGAAATATGGTTCACCTGTGGACTGTGGTGTAAATAGTTATCGAGGCTTCTTTGACTAGGGCAGCTCTATGTACCCACACCTCTGGGGGAGTTTCTGGTTGCATCTTAGCCTACAATTCTACAATTTGTTGCTCAAAATCGGCCTTCACTACCTGCACTTCGGATCTATAGGCTTTCAGTGCTGCTAAAAATCCTTCAACTTTAACCTATGGTGCGGTGGAAGAAGGGATCTCCACGTCTGGCAGGTTGCCGCACAATCGATCGATGAAGTGTTCCAATCCATCGAAGGACCCTTGACTGGTTCAAGGAGGAGTTGTATATCCATCCTAGTTTCTCATTAGTGAGTTGCACACAACACTTTTGGTTGGAGTGTATAATTTTAGAGTATAGGATGAGCATAATCCTAATCTATCCAATGTAGAACTATATTTTCATCATTGAGCATGATCATGAGACAGCAGATGCACCATCATGGAGATCAACAGTGTTGTCATTGAGCAGCAGTGATGAGTTGGGGGGCCAACTATTTTTGGAGGATTCAAATGACCATTCTTCTTGTGTTGCATTGGATAGGCACATGGTTTATGGAAGACATCTCCCATTATTATGATAGATCCTTCTTGATGAGAAGTTCACAGCTCAATGAAAAGTTTTTTCCTACAACATATTTGGATCCTTATGGGTTCAAATCAGTCATTGAGGAGTGGTATTCATATGGAGATATCCAAGAGGTTGAACCTCAACATCCCATGAAGTGCAAAGATAGTGATCTGATTTAGGAGGATGGTATTCTCCATTGGAGGGATACCAATTTGGAGCATGATAGGAGACACCCAAATTTGAATGAATGGGTGTGGATGGTAAGAAAGGGGATGGTGAGCCACTTGCATATCTATGACATAGGGTAGTGGGAGGCATGGTTGTGTTGGCTACTCTTGAAAGAGTTTGGCCATCATGTGACATATCCTATAATGAAGGGTATGTTGTGCTTTGAGGAATTGCATGGAACCCATATGATATGGCAGCAAAATTTATTGTTGCTTTGGTTACTCTTACGAGAGTATGGGCTGATTTTCTCCCATACTTTGCATGGTATTTCAGGAGTAGAGGATGGCACAATCATGGTGCAAAGGGGCTACTCCTTAGCTTTGGAGGATCAGGAGACACTTCCACATGGGGAGGAGTCTTCCATCTATAGCAGCATTATGGCAGATAATTTTTTCATTTGGCATGTCAAAGTATGGAGTTATGAGATGATGGGAGCTTTATCACAAAGGCCAATAGAACTATCACTTAGGAGTATGTATCTATTGATGGAGTGTTCTAAGGGGAGTATGCATCCCTTCACATTTCAGACCACTATGGGAAGATTTTCATGGGAGGGCTCATCCATGGACCTCATTTTCAGCCTACTCATATTGTATGGTAAGAGTTGTGTTTTTTTATTTATTGATCATATAACCAAGTACTTGCATTCTCTTGCCATTTACATACAGTGCATTGCTCCACAAGAGGGAAAGTTTATATGTGAGCTTCATGGTCTATCTAAGACCAACATCATTGATGGAAATAGAAATTTCTTGTATGGCTTTGGGCAAGTGTTGTACTATTCTTGGTATGCTCAACTGATATACAATTCCATTTACTACTTTCTAGTCGATGAGGAAGCAACACAACTAGAAAATGGTTTGGAGATAACTTGCCACATTATGTTATGAAACAACAATTAGCAAAACTATGTTGTATCCACTTGGGAAACCATTTTTATCATAAAACACCTCACATAACACTTAGTATCATCTTGATTCCATGTTGTGATGATGTACTCGTCATTGTATGTGGAATGACTTGGGCAAGAAAGGTCCATGAAACCAAAGAGTGGGTCTTTGAAGATCCACTTGCTTTTTTTCCTCTTGAAGGCAACAATATTGCAGCCCAAAATCAGTGACAGCTCTACACCTATCATAAGTGGAGAGAGAGACAACGTAGGGTAGACAATTTGGTCTATCATGTTCAGTTATGCAACCCACCTACGTTGCAAGAGCCAAAGGTGGAGGATTTTTTCTACGAGTTACCACATTGGAGGGTGAACCATTTTGTGTGGATGATAGCTTGGGGATTGGAGCTTCACATGGGAATGAAGACTCCCAAAAAATTTTAGATTCCATACCTTGAGAAGGCCTCTAGACAGTATATATTTTCCTCCATGGATATACCACTTCTTCATGATGAGAGCCATTTGGGTTTATCACCAAACGATAACTTGTACACTTGGGAGGAGCAACTAGGGGACATATTGATGAGAGAGCATCTTGTTCAATTGAGAAGCTTATCATATGAGGATGCTACAGGAGGCGAAGAGGAGGGTCTTCAGTTCTATCCTTGTAGTTACTTGACGACAAGCAACATTTGGGAGGGGAGGACTGTAATATTCCAAAATTAGCATGTAGCTAATTGGAATATTAATTTTTTCTTTTGTCATTTAGATAGATGAATAAGTGGGTAGGGAGACCCATAAATCTATTTAGTAGGAATAAAATCTCCCTTAATGTGAAAAGGGATCATCTTAATAGCTATATAAAGAACCTCCATGTGTGGGAAGGGGCTAAATCATGTGGATAGGGTCAATGTCTCTCGTATGGAAAGAGTGGATCATCAATGAGGGACAACACATTGTTAATGTCAGAAAGTATCCATGAGAGTAGTGGCTTTAATGAGTAGGAAACCAGGAGAGAAGACTCACAATGCATATAAGAAAGGGCAAGGAAGCCATAGAGGAATGTTAGATGTTTATTGATTTTTATCTTTTTAGATCTGGATTTGTCAGGTGACATTTCTGTGCATGCTTTTGTTGTTTAGTAGGGTCTGCTGTGTTGTTTAGTACAAGGGTGTTCCCAAGTGGGAATCCCACAGTCATCCTGAGGGGACTTCGAGTGCCTACTCAGGAGAGATTATTGAACTATATATTCCATATTCTAGCATTAGGCCAAGCTTCAGTCTTCAGCTACAACACAATTTCTGTTCAGAGTTGTGTTGTGTTGAGTGGAGGATTGATAGGGCTAATTTTTGTGTTTTTTTTTCAGTGGAGAGGTAGCCCTTCCATTGGGAGGTAAGAAAGGAAGGTCTGGGAGATTTATTTCATATTTTTTCATCAGGCCCAGCTATTTCCATCTCCTATAGTGCAGATTACCTCATAGACTGTGTTATTCTAGTGAGAATTTGTAGTGGAGGTTTCATGGCTACTTTTGGAGGGTGAGATCTTCAAGGAAGGGATCAGCCTTTCACTTGGAGGATCCATTGGAGGAGATCTATATATTTCTATATCAGTTTCATTAACCTCCTTCCAGTTATTCAGTTGTAGCTGCAGTTCATCCCTAGGGTTGCATTCCAGCATTTTGGTGTTTTGGGTATTTCTGAAACACTTTATGGTTTGTCTTGGAAATGTGCTTGGGAGCTTAGATATCTATCCATAGCACCTTTTGGGATATATAACAGCAGATCCAAATTTTATAATTTTCCTGTAGCATTTTCCTCACTAAAATTGCGCTGTCTTAGCTCATGGCAATTTTATAGTACCTATATTTCATGTATTGGCATATTTGTTTATTGGAGGCTTGTGTTGTATTGCTTAAGTGAATTGATCCTCAATATTTTGTGTTTTTCATGGCTAATATGCTTAATAAGATGGCATTACATTTGTCTCATATATTGGTGTATTGATTTATCACTACTATTCCCAACATTTTGTTCTATTTTCATGTCTTTTCCATTTTGGAATATTACAACCTCTCTTGATTCATGCTCGCCTGGATGTTTTCTGTCTTAAACTCCAACACCTGCAACAATGACTCTAACGCTTCTAAAAGAGCCTTGTATTTTTCTTCCATCACCTTCCACCTATATTTTCAGGTAGATGCAACCACATCTGCTATCTTGTCCAAGTTCTCCTTGGTCAATGTAACGTCCTCTATTCCTCTGACCTTTAAGCCTTTAATCTTCTTGTGTACACCCTTGGACGCTTCAGTGCTACACTTCGTTCCTCTAAGATACTTAGCTCGAGTACCATCCAAAATATCTAGGCCTCCAAGATCCAATTCTTCTTCTCCTTTAGGTTCATCCTCTATTTCTTTCTCTGCTTCCTTCTCGGTATCTTTTTCAGCCTCTTTTTCTGCTTTCTTGTCCTTTTTTTCTTGTTTTCCAGACGTGGAGGTTGTGACAGGCGTAATAGAGTCTAGCCCTGTCTTCCATGCTTCAGGGAAGGTCTCAAGGAATTGGTCAATTTCTGCATCCATGACCATGTATGGTAGGTTGTACCAAACTAGGTCCTTGTGTAACCATATTTGTACATTATGCATCTTGACCTAGAAAAATGAAATTTCTCTATACTTGGCATACACGAGTGTGGAAAATTGGGGCCGCGAGTGGCTAACTGCTACCAGCACACCTTCAAATAGAAACCAGATAATTTTTTTCTCATTCACTCTCTATGGGTTTGGAAAATACCATAGATTGGCATAAGGCATCCCTTCACACACATGAGCTTCAACTTCTTGGAGGATTGCACCCTTTGGTGTCTCCCATGCAATTAGAGCGATCAATAGAAGCAGCCAAGAGTAGCTGAAATTATTCCCTTCTTCTTGCATCTCACACATATTCTCCAGGAATTCTTGGCAGAGGTACGGTGAACAATTATAACTTACGCATTTTTCACATTGTCCCGCCAGTGCGATAACATGTGCAGGGACCACCTTAGGTCGGCATTTGCACACTAGCTTGCATCCCAAGACCAAGGTTCTAAGGCATACTGCTCGGTTAGAAATATATTGTACTAGGAACCCCCTGGAGTTGCACCTAACCTTGTAATCCTTCTTAACCTTGGCAGAAACCTTCTACTCATTACTCTTCCCAAAATTGGACATGGGATGGAGCCCCTTCCTGGGTAGGGAAGTGATCTAATGGATCAACGTGACAACTATGGGGATTCTATTCTTGATCCATAAACATCCATCATGGATCAGTGCCAACAGCTGGTGCACACAGATATTGGTGATTGGATACCTGCCAAAGTAGGGAATCCTTAGCATATTGAGAATCCTCACTTTTCTCAGCCCACACACGATCGTCATCGGCTCTACTCTCACCACTCCATCATATAATACATTCTCCAGGTAATATTCATGCGTGATCTCAGGGAATATTTCCTCGTTCGCCAAGTCACAATCAACAAACTTGAACAGTGGAAGCTTTCGAAACATATCCCCTTTCAACATAACTTCTTCTGGGATCAGTCACATCTGCAGATATGAGCGCACTGTATCCAAATCTTTTGGCGCCCTCACAGAGGGTCTATGCGGCTTGACATATTTTGGTACCCATGAAATGGGTTCGAAAAAGAGCACAAGCTCCTCCGTCGTGCTCATGGGACTCTTGGTTGGGTCACATACAGGGGGCCTATCCTTTGTCACCTAGTGCAGGAATGTGAATTGCCTAGGTGATGTCCGCGACTTGGAAGATGACCCCTTGGTCATCTTACCCTTTCCTTTAGCTGGGGTGGAAAATACTTCTTGAAATTATGGTACTACCTCATGGACATCATCAGATCCCAGTTCTGTAGACATTGTGAGAGGCACAAAATACTCTTCATATGGCACACTCACAGGGTTTATGGCCATCATTATTGGTCTAAAGATGAATTCTGGGTTACTCACATCAGATACAAGGGTCTCATGGCTAGAAATACAGTGCTTAGAGATGAATTCTTAGTGCAATTCACCGATAAATTTAGGGCACAATTTACTCTAAAAGGAAAGGAAGAGAATATGACCTACGACCTTCCAATTATAGGTGATCCAAGGTAAAAAAGGTTGGATCTTCATTAAAATCATCTTACCCCCATAAAAACGGTCAAAAATCCCGTAAGATCTCCTCATTAAATGCAGAAAACCTGCTCCGGCCAACGGTAAAATTGCTTTTTCACCCAGTTTTACTGTTCCAACGTCTAGTTTCTCCTATTGCGCACTACCTCTGAACTCTTGCTGCACTTGTCTATGTTTTCCCTCTGGACCGTGCATAGACAAGTGGACTCCCATTCTCCAACCATATAGTCATTTGATAGGCACATGGTTATGCCTATACGGATTTAGTCAGCTTGCATTGAAATATGCAGGAGGACTCTCACCACGCAACGTGGCCAAGCATACCCCACCTCCACGAGTGATTTCATTCACAATTATGGCCTCAACCAGTGTTTCTTGAATTTTCCTAGGTGGCACATAAAATGACTGTCATATAACTGAACAAAATTGACTTCTGTGAATGCCTTCTGTCGAACATGTCTATCATGCCAAGAATTTTCGCATGCTTTTTGTACTTGTGGATGAAAGTTAGAAATGAACCGATCCTCCTCTAAGGCAACCAATTGCGCAAGATATTCCTCCATGATGTCAGGTTCAACCATATTAGTGAATGTTACGATGTCCAGGCTTGGGATAATATATTCCATTGGCATGATTTATTCTTGCCCATAAACCATTCTGAAAGGTGTTTTTCCAACCAGCTTCCTACATCTGGTCCTATAATACCATAACATAGAAGGGATTTACACATCTCAATCATTTCGATTTTCATTACAGATCTGAGTGAGCGCATTCTCCAAAATTTTGTTGAAAGCTTCTATTGCACCATTCTCCTGAGGATGATAAGGAGTACTTTTCTGGTGATGTATCTGAAATTCCTTTGTCAAAGCTTCAATGGTTTCATTAACAAAGTGCGTACCCTTATCACTCATCAATATCTTCAGGCACCCAAACCTAGTCAGAATCTATTCGTAAATGAAATGTGTAGCAGTATCCGCAATACAATCCTTGACTGGCTTAGCTTCTACCCATCTGGTTACATAATCTATGGCCGTGATGATATAGCATGCGCCAGTCTTCTTCCCTAGAGGATTGATAGGTCCCAAAAAATCTATAGACCATTTATCAAAATCCTGCAAGACCACCTATGGCTACAAGGGAATGTCATATCTACGTGACAGCTTCCCCATTCATTGGCATGCATCAAGGGCCCGATAATACGCATGTGCATCACTATGCAGTGTGGGCCCCCATAGCCTAGCATGGAGCACCTTCTGCATGGTGGCCTTCCCGACATAGCAGCCTCCTGCCACTCCTCAATGAGCCTCAGCCAATATGCCCTACATTTCATGTTTTAAAACATATCTTGTTAATACTTCAGCTGCTCCTAGCTTGTAAAATTGACCAGAAATCAGTCTAAAATTAGTTGTGCACGAAATTAGCTCTTTCTTTGTTGCACCGAATATTCAGAAATTGAATAATATCAGCAAAGTGTTCATTAACCACCTTAATAGAAAAGATCTGCACATTAGGTAGTCCCTCCTCCAAAATGGTTGGTTCCTCCCCATTTTCAATGCGTGATAGGTGGTTAGGTCTAACATTCAAGATTCCAGGCTTCACTATGATTTCAACGTCATATTCTTGAAATACCAGCAGCCATCTACAAATATTCCCCCTCAAAACATGCTTATTGACTAGGTATTTTAAATCAGAATGGTCAGTGAACATATTAAAGTGCCCTCCTAGCATATAGTGCCTATATTTTTGCAGAGCATAGATCATGGCCAATCCTTCCCTTTCGGTAATTGAGTAGTTCCGCTCTACACTAGAGAGCTTCCTACTGGTAAAGCAACGGGGTGATCAATGTATCCTTCTCCTGGCTATGCTAAAAAAACTCCAAGTGCTATACCAAATGCATCAACATGTACATGAAATACCTTGGACCAGTCTGGGAATATTATAATAGGTATAGTAACCATATTTTCCTTCAGGAGCTCGAAGCCCTTTTGGCATTCCTCATCCCATTAAAATGACACATCCTTTTTCAACAATTTATCCATAGGCACAGTGATCAAAGCATAGAATTGAATGAATTTTCTGTAATATCCAGTGTGTCCTAGAATTGAGCACAACTATCTTTCATTAGTGGGGACTTCTAGGTTGATGATAACTACAATATTGGCCGAAACTGTCATCAACCCTTGTTGACACACAATATGGCCCAACAACATTCTAATAGGAACACAAAATATGCATTTCTTCAAGTTAAGAGAAATTTGATGCTTCCTACCAGTGTCAAGCATCATGCATAGGTTGGACACATGCTTCTTTACCAGTCAAAACACAATCTAGTCATAAAAATACACCTCCAATAACTTATGCATGAATTGTTTGAACACAACTACTACTACGCGAGAGAAGATAGTAGGTGAATTCTTCAATCCAAAAGGCATGAATGTGTATTGGAAATACCCCCATTCCATTTCAAAGGTGGTATTTCTCTAGTCTTCTGAAGCAATTATGATATGATGATACCCTGAAAATCCATCAGTAAAATAATAAGCCTCTTGTCCTCCCAAATTATTCAAGATATCATCTGAAAATGGAGTAGGGAAAGGGTCATGTACACATGCATTGTTCAGCTTGCCCAAATCTACACAAATATTTATCTCTCCCTTGGTATTTTTTTATTGAACAACCATGGGGATCACCCAATCAGACTGCTCCATAGGCTCGATGATTCCTCTAGCAACCATCTTCTCTAGTTCCTCTTTCACTTTCGTCTTATACTTAGGATTTTATCAGTACGGTTGCTGCTTTACAGGGCACACATCTGGTTTCAGAGTGTTCTTCATAACACCTAAATCTCCTACAGTTCCTTTAAGCTTAGAGAACTTTGCGAGAAATAGGTCTGAATATTCTGTCAGTAGTTCCACAACCTTCCCCACTATGTCATGATCCCAATAATCCCCTATTTTGGCCAACTTGGGTTATTCCTCTATCCCAATGTTGACTTTCTTTAACTTCAGAGGCTTACTTACATCTACCATTCCAAGGGAGGGTCCTGCTACCGCACGCTTCCCCTCAGACTCGAGGATGTTGATATTTATTGGATCTTCCTCATTATCTGTGACTGAAAGGTTCCTGCAATTGAAAATATCTTGCATCAGTGCTTTCCATGCTGGATAACACATTCTATTTGAGGCTGGGAGTCATCAAAGACAAGTGCTTTGATACCCTCCACAACTTCATCCAATCCCTCTGATCCCCCAACCAAGCCAAATGTTGATAGAAAAATGTAAGTCATCATAATCCTACGGTGAGTCCCTCGGTACAACTCTGTTTGAAAATACCATGTAGTAGGTATCGGTCCCAACGAATGGACAAAAATATGAACCCATTCGTTCCAGGTCTTGTCATTCCAAACCTCCATCCACATGGCCAGGTGTTTGTGCAGGTCACCTTGACCATAGAAAAGCTTAGTTGGTGGGGTAGCGGGTGAATCAAAGTGCAACTTCATCATTTAACTGCATTCCTCCCAATCCTTAAAGATTCCTTTGTGAATATCCCACCAATATGTTGTAGTTGCGTGGATGGCCAGATCAAGTGCCCAGAACCTTCGTTATTCGGGGACAAATTTTTCCAACTTTTCCAAAAATAATAAAACACTATCCAAACCATAAAAATAGGGTAATTACCTTACTTATGAGGAGATGCATTGGAAATTTTTAGTGATCTTGAAGCAGCACAATGCAGAAACATCATGCAACTGATTATGCCAATTCTCCATTTCCCCATCTGAATCTGAGAAACACGAGCTATCATTTTCCCAATTCAGTGCTCCATCAGCCATAGGGTTGATCCAATCCTCATTCCACACAGACAGCTTAGAGATATGATTGACATCATCTCATTCACGCACTATTTTTGTATATATTTCTTCTCCTGTCAAATCCAAAGGTACCATTACCCTCGTACCATCGTTTTCAAATATCATGCTTCTGTGCTTCAAGTTAATGATTCGTGACTAAAAAAGTTAGTCACCACTATTATTTCGAGTGAATTACTACTAAATTTGAGCAATTTTAAGTAACTGAACTAAAAATGACTAACTTAAATGACTAATTTAGTCTAGGAATAAAACATACGACTAGATAATAAGTGACTAAACTAAAAACGACTAACTTAAATGACTAATTTAGTCCAAGGATAAAATATATGACCAGATAATAAGTGACTAAACTAAAAGCGACTAACTTAAATGACTAATTTACCCTTTGATTAAAATATATGACTAGATAATAAGTGACAAAATTAATAATGATTAATGTAAATGACTATTATAGTCAAAGAATAAAAATATGGTCAGTACAACACGTATATGAATTAGTCATTTATGTAAATAATTTTTAATTGTGTCATGCCATAAATGAAAAATTGCAATTTTGGTTTCGAAGTGTTACATTTCACTACAAGATTCTCTGAATCCATTTGTAGTGTTAAAATTCTCTTAGTTGTGTCCAATACTCTTTCCATTAGGTTTTTGATAAGTACTGGATGACAGTTCTCCGAGAAACATTAATGCTGGATACCCTGCCCCTCATTTACCTTAGAGTGATCATACCCATGATTCCCTTTGCCACCATGGGTTCCTGATCCGCCCCGACGACTAATCGGCCGCTCGCGCCCTATCCCGCCCAGCTCGCCCAATCACTACACAACACTCGCATAACACCGAACGTGCTCACCAACATGACTTCGCCTGAGGCCTTTGAATCGTCTGCCCGCTATGAGGCACACACCCGTTTAACGTTGCCGCTCGTCGCCTCTGCCAAAAAGCACGACTCTGCCCATCGCTACACGACACGCCCAAGGTGGGCGTTCACCAATATGGCGCTCCCATTGCACATCACCATCGCACATACCCGAGTTGGGTGCCCATCGCGCCCCCCACCACTCCGTCGTCGCGACACTAACTCGAGGGTGTGACACTCCCTCATCCTCGCTCCACTTGTATTTACTCATGCGAAATGCCTTCCACGTGTTGCTCAAACCTCACTCCCATTGGAGAGTGTATGGACCTTTGTTATAATAATAATAATAATAATAATCTAATTTTAAGGTCACGTCGACCAAGCCAAACACCAAATTGGTGTATGAGACCCCCTTGTTTATGGAATAAGGGACCCACCTCTGCGTAGCGATTTGACTACTAAGTCTACAAAGACATACATACTCTACCCCCTTTGGTTTTGAACCTATGACCTCTTAGGAGGAAACACATGCTCTTAACCATTAAACCTACTCAAGCTATAAATACTCACACACATATAAAATTTATTTATAATATGTTTAATATACATATATTGTGCGACGCCAATTTAACATTTGATATGAACCCTAATTAATTTGTTAAAATAATAAATATCAATATTTATATTTTATTGAATTTATTAAAATATTAATTATCAATCTTTATATTTTATTTATTTTAATTATATTATATAAAATTAAATTTTAAATTTTAAATATATTGTGATTTTATATTTAATTAATAATTAAAATAATAAATATTAATATTAATATTTTAATTATTTAAAAAATAATTGTTTAAATATTTGTAAAACGTTTGATTGCATGCCACATTGGAAAAGTCGAAGTTCCGCAGATATCAAAAGTCAAAGGGTAACATGGGCGTCCCGCAGATATCAAAAGTCGAAGTGTAACATGGGCATGGGTTGATTTCATTAAAAATATATATGAAAGTCGAACTTGTCTCCGGTATGAAAGCCTAAGAATAGAGGAAAATCTTGTTGTTCTTACCAACCCTGGTTCAGGAAGACGAGGTTTTGACTGCATGTCACATTCGAATTCTATCAAAAAGTCGAAGTCGGGAAAGGACGAGGTTTTGAGGGCATGCCACATTCGAAGTCTGTCAAAAGTGGAAGTCAGGGAGAGGGCATGGTTGATTTCATTAAAAATATATATGAAACTCAAACTTGTCACCGGTATGAAAGCCCAAGAACAGAGAAAAACTGATTGTTCTTACCCAGACTGGTTCAGGAAGATAAGGTTCTGGGTTTTTGGCGCTGAATTGTTATAGCTGGTTCTAAAATTTAGATAAAAACTGGATGTGATGGTTAGTTGGTGCCAAATATTTGCTGTTGGCGGTAGGATTTTTGTGGTTGGCGGGAGGGTTTTGATATATTTGAGAAAATATAATAATATGATTAACCTTTTAGGGCTGAGAATTTTTTCTATATAAAAAGGTGGCAGCAGCAAATTCACAATTGAAGTTTGCATACCTAGAGTCACAGGTTAGTTGGATTTTATATTTTTTTATTTCCTCGCTTTGTATATGCTCTGTTTGTTTTAAAATATCCCAAGTCTATGGCCTATCTTTATGGATATATGCGGCCTTCTCTCTGTAATATATGCAACCTTTCTATGGATATCTGCAACCTATCTCTATGCTTATATGAGGCCTTTCTCTATGAATATATATGGCATTTTCTCTATGAATATGGGTGCTTTTCCTTTGAGAGTATATGCGACCTTCTCCTTGTATTTTTTCTGTATTATTTGCAACCTTCTCCTTGTATTATAGGCAGTCTTCTCTCTGTGATTTTGTCTTAATTCTATGCGGCCTATCTCTGAGAAGGTGGATACTGTTCTAGCGAAGTGATGTAGCCTCTTGGAGTGACCCAAATAGCCCTAACCCTCTACAGTTAGGGCTTTGATCATGTGAACTTCAAGTCCTGTTCTTACGTGGCCTGTTAGGAGATCGATGCGACCTTCTTGAACAGTCCTATGTCAAGGGTTTATGTGCCCTTATCTCTGGTCCTTGTGACAGTGATATTTGGCAAGAGATAACAAATCTTGTGACTGTAATAGTGTTTATGGATGCAACCTTATCTTAAATTACCTCCATGTCTGTTTTTGTTTCTATTTTTGGTCTGATACAATAAGTGATGACTGCGATGATTATTTCTTTGTAGTGATTATTTTAGCATTTCTAATTGTAGCATTCTGTGTTTTTATTTTCTGTTGGATATCCCTCTTTATAATTTCTTATTTTGTTTTCAGACACAACTGCTGGAAAATATTTTTGATCAGAAATATGGAGGACTGGAAGATTTGCTACTTGGAGAGCTTCAATTTTTGTTCATAGCTTTCTTGGTATGCACATCCACTTTAATGATCATTATCTGATGTATTTTTAATTTAAAACAACTATCTCAACTGCAGAAAAATGTATACAGATGAATTTTTATTTGAACTTTTTAAAATGCAGATGGGTCAATCACTTGAAGCTTTTGGTCAGTGGAAAGCTATTGTGTGCCTCCTCCTGAGTTGTGAGGAAGCAATAAGTATTTTTATTTTACAGAGTACCAAACTCTTGTGATTTATTTTGAAATTTTAGAAACCGGGGCCAACTTTATATCTACAAATATGTTGAAATTTGCCTTAATGAGATCTGACCCATGCAACAGAGTTATTAATAAGATTCCTTGAATCAATTTTGACGTTGTTATTAATATCTCCAAGAACTAATACAAGATAAGGCAGTAACTTCTTGACTTCATAAGATTCATTTGTCTAATCACAGGATTAACACATTCTTTACTCCAAAAAACATATCTTGAGATGGCATGCCAAAATATTGTACAACTCTTGGATTCACGTTATAAGATATCAAACCCAGGTCTTGGATATCGTCCTTTCTGTGAGGTGCATTAAGAAGCCTTTGTAACAATGAATCCATATTGTTTTTGCAGACCAAAAACACTTATCTCATTTGGCCCTTTTATACGAGACCATAAAAACATTTTAATTGGCAACTTCAAATGGTGATCAACAAAAGAGTTATGTCCTTGAAAATAGTCTTGGACAAGGCAACATCAAGGCATGTTTATAATTGTCATGGAACACTTCATATTTTGCAGATTGAATTTTCCTTTGTATTGACACATTTATAGATGCCAAGATTTTTTCATTTTTGTTCTTTGATCTGAGACATATACAAGGGTATTAGTCTAATGACTACAAGGTCCTTGATATTTCAAGTTTATAATGCTTCGAGGAAAAACCTTTTGGACTTTTCAACTAGGCCTATATTTTGTTGACCAGATCTTAGTGAATGAATATTATTCTAGGTTGAGACTTTCCTTTAGAGTCTGTAGCAAATTCTGACCATAGGATTTGTTCAAAGAGATAGCTCGGTATCTTCAAATCAAAGGCAGCAATCACAGACAATCTTCAGTGCTGATCATTACACAACCTTCAAGAGAATTTCAATCTTTGAAAGGACTGATGAGGAACTCAGCCTCTTCTTCAGTGAAAGCTTATGGATGCCCCCTTTTAAATATTGAAATCAATCCCTTGTGTAAGATTAGTATAACATAGTGATGAAACATGAATTCCTTTGCTTTCAGCTTCAATTGATGTCTCCAAGCCTTCTCAATAATCATCATTTGTGCCTTCTGTCCATAACTTATAAAGCATTACGGATTTGAATTGAATTTGAGTCCCCTTTATCTGAAACTTAATTTTCCCAAAATTTGAGGGTTTCATCCTTGATCAATCGTCCTGAGGACAATCCTGAGTCTCTCGGCTCCCCGCAGCTAGCTTCTGAGGCCTTTTCGACCTACTCCAGATTTTTACTGAGGCCTTTCAGCCTCTGAGAATTTTGGCCCTGTTTTGAGGCCTCATATCTAGAATATTCAAAATAGAAACTTGGATGTAAGGTGGCTTGGAGTACTACTAGGGAACACTTATTTTCTTAACACAGATTAGTTGACTAAAGATTCTTTCTCCTTGAAAGCAAGAAGACTTGGCTAAGCTTATCTTTCACGATGAAAGCTTCAACCATGCTTTGATACCATGTCGACTCTTCATATGCCTTCTAAACTGATAATTACTTCTATTGATTTAATCCTTTTCATATTAAATTTCATCATTAAGCAATTATATAGAAGACAGAAACTTGACTTGCTCTTACTTTGATCCTTCGCTTGAACGGAAGTGATCCGAATTGCCTCTGAATTGATGAAGTCTAACGAGTATATATGGTGAATAGATGAAACTAAAGTGGTGTGTTTGAAGGGCCAGGCCGACTTCATCTTTTGGAGGACCGACTTAACATTTGGAGCCAAAAATTCAATTTTTAGAAATTTAAATTTTTTTCTTTTGAAGACGACATGAAGTACATGTCTTATATTTACTGTTGCATATATTTGAAGGGCTAAAACATTGATTATCAAAACCGACCATAGCTACAAATTTCACCATTGGGTTTCCTGGGTATATCTTCTTTTCTATGGTTTGAACTTTGATGTGTTTGTCTTCTGATTTATTTACGCTGTGCATATTAAGTTAGGAAACTCAGTTTGTTGGGTTTTATGGAGATTTAACATGTGGAAGTTCGCGTTGAGACTTTTTCCATCTTGTTGCATCCCTGTACACGTTGTGGTGTGTCTTTCAGTCTCATTGGTGATTAGCAGACAAGAATAACATCTATTTATCTATGATGGTTTACTACTATTGTGATAATGGGATCCCATTGAGACACATTGTATCCATCCCAATGTCATTATACACTTAGGATCCTGATATATCTATGCTATCTATGCATGACTATGGAGATTGTAATAGTGTTTATGGATGCAACCTTATCTTAAATTACCTCCATGTCTACTTTTGTTTCTATTTTTGGTCTGATACAATCAGTGATGACTGCGATGATTATTTCTTTGTAGTGATTATTTTAGCATTTATAATTGGAGCATTACGTGTTTTCTTTTCAGTTGGATATCCCTCTTTATAATTTTTTATTTTTTTTCAGACACAACTGCTGGAAAATATTTTCGATCAGAAATATGGAGGATTGGAATATTTTCTACTTGGAGAGATTAAATTTTTGTTCATAGCTTTCTTGGTATGCACATCCACTTGAATGATCATTATCTGATGTGTTTTTAATTTAAAACAATTATCTCAAGTGCAGAAAAATGTATACAGATGAATTTTTATTTGAACTTTTTAAAATGCAGATGGGTCAATCACTTAAAGCTTTTGGTCAGTGAAAAGCTATTGTGTGCCTCCTCCTGAGTTGTAAGGAAGCAGTAAGTATTTTTATTTTACAGAGTACCAGACTTTTGTTGAAATTGGCCTTAATGAGATCTGACCCATGCAACATCAATAATTTACCTATAATTTTTTCCTTTATATTTATATCACTCACTTAACATTATAATGATAAAAATTGACTAAATTACTAAACATTGAAAATGATAAATAATGACTAAATCATCCCTTTTATGTTCATAACAATGATATAAATTTCTCATTTCTTCAGCGAGCGAGCATAATCAAAATGATTGAACTTTTTTTACTTGCTCCAAAGTAGCGTAAACAAAATGATTGAACTTGTTTGATCTATTCCCTCGTTCGAATCCTTTGATATTACAGGTTAACGAATTAGTGTGACAATGGTGATGCTATGGTAGCACACCAACTCCTGCATTGCCTTGTGTGAAATGGATCTGTCGCCATTTACGCCTTCTTCTTCATGCCCATATAGGAATGAAACTTCCATCTATAAATACACAAACATACCTGTCTGCATATGCCCTTAGTTTTGCACATTAATTCTTATCATCTTCATTTTTATGGTTATCCTCCTACTCCCACCTCTGCTCTGGTTGCAGCAGCAATTAAACAATGGTGGATGAATAAAGCGAAGAGTAGAGAAGTTTCAGCAGGTGCCAACGTGCAGGGAAACCTAAATCAATGTTCACAATTGGATATAGACAAACTCAAACTACACAATGTTCTCACATGGAACGACATGATTGCAGATTATGTAAAGAATGGGTTCTGCGGCAAAGCGCTGAAAATGTGTTTTCAAATGCAGCGCACAGGCATAAAACCGGACAAGATGGTATTTATCTCTGTAATCAATGCATGTGGACGCCTATCAGATCTGCAATCAGGAAAAAAGATTCACGAAGATGTCATCACAAAGGGATTTGCGTCGGATGTCTTCGTAGGTACCGTGCTTGTGTCAATGTATGTCAAGTGCCAGAGTTTAGATAATGCACGACAAGTGTTTGACAGGATGCCTGAACGAGATGTTGTCTCATGGAATGCGATCATCACTGGTTTTTCTCAGAATGGACAACCCCATGAATCATTGTCATACTTCAACGAAATGCAAGTGCAGGGAATGAAGCCCAATTCCATTACCATTATTAGTGCTCTGTCTTCATGTGCTCATCTATTGGCTCTGCCACAAGGTAAGCAGATCCATGGTTATGTGATAAGAAGTGGAATTGAATCTGTTGCTGTGAGCACAGGGTTCGTAGACATGTATGCAAAATGTGGGGATATTAATATTGCTACCAAATTGTTTGAAAGAAAGCCTAACCGGGATATTGTGTCATAGAATGCGATCATTTCTGGTTATGCCCAGAATGACCACCCCCACGAAGCATTGGCATTTCTCTCTGAAATGCAAGTCCAGGGAGTAAAACCTGACCCAATTACCATGGTTAATGTTCTGCCTGCCTGTGCCCATATATTGGCATTGGAACAAGGTAGGCAGATCCATGGTTATGCAATAAGAAGTGGGTTTGATTCCGATGTATTTGTCGGAAATACATTAGTAGCCATGTATGCCAAATGTGGAAATGTTAACATTTCCCACAGATTGTTTGAAATCATGCCTGCACGAAATGTTGTGTCGTGGAATGCAATCATTGCTGGTTGTTCTCAAAATTCCCTTCCCCATGAAGCCTTAGCATTCTTCTATGAAATGCAATCTCTAGGCATAAAACCCAACTCAATCACTATGGTTAGTGTTTTGCCTACATGTGCAGATATATTGGCTCTCGAACAAGGTAAGCAGATCCATGGTTATGCAATAAGAAGTGGATTTGAATCTAATGTTGTTGTGGGAACTGGGCTTGTAGATATGTACACCAAATGTGGGAATGTTAACATTGCCTATAACTTATTTAAAAGAATGCCTAAAGAAAATGTTGTGTTATGGAATGCAATCATTGCTGGTTATTCTAGAAATGGTTATCCCCACGAAGCCATAACATTCTTCAATGAAATGCAGGTGTTGGGCATAAAACCAGATTCAGTCACCATGGTTATTGTCATGTCTGCATGTGCACATTTATTGGCTGTGGAACAAGGTAAACAGATGCATGGGTATGCAATAAGAAATGCATTTGAATATAATGTTGTCATGTCCAATGCAATTGTAGACATGTATGCCAAATGTGGGGTTGTTAGCTTTGCCCACAAATTGTTTGCAAGAATGCGTAAATGGGATATTGAGTCATGGAATGCCATCATTGCTGGTTATTCCCAGAATGGCTATCTCAATGAAGCCTTGGCATTCTTGAATGAAATGCAAATCCAGGGCATAAAACCAAACTCAATGACCATGATCAGTATTCTGCCTGCATGTGCTAATTTTATTGCTCTACAACAAGGTAAGCAGATCCATGGCTATGCAATAAGAAGTGGATTTGAATCTGATGTTGTTGTGGGCAACGCACTTGTGGACATGTATGCCAAATGTGGGAATGTTAACATTGCCCACAAGTTGTTTGAAAGAATGGCTGAACGAAATGTTGTGTCATGGAATGCCATCATTGCTGGTCATTCTCACAATAGCCAACCCCATGAATCCTTGGCATTCTTCAACAAAATGCAAGCTCAAGGGACAAAGCCCAACTCAATAACCATTGTTAGTGTTCTGCCTGCCTGTGTAGATTTATTGGCTATAGATCAAGGTAAACAGATCCATGGTTTTCATTTCTGTTCTTTGATCCGAGACATATACAAGGGTATTAGTCTAATGACTACAAGGTCCTTGATATTTAAAGTTTATAATGCTTCGAGGAAAAACCTTTTGGACTTTTCAACTAGGCCTATATTCTGTTGACCAGATCTTAGTGAATGAATATTCTTCTAGGTTGAGACTTTCCTTTAGAGTCTGTAGCAAATTCTGACCATAGGATTTGTTCAAAGAGATAGCTCTGTATCTTCAAATCAAAGGCAGCAATCGCAGACAATCTTCAGTGCTGATCATTACACAACCTTCAAGAGAATTTCAATCTTTGAAAGGACTGATGAGGAACTCAGCCTCTTCTTCAGTGAAAGCTTATGGATGCCTCCTTTTAAATATTGAAATCAATCCCTTGTGTAAGATTAGTATAACATAGTGATGAAACATGAATTCCTTTGCTTTCAGCTTCAATTGATGTCTCTGGGCCTTCTCAATAATCATCATTTGCGCCTTCTGTCCATAATTTCTAAAGCATTATGGATTTGAATTATCAAGAATTCGAGTCCCCTTTATCTAAAACTTAATTTTCCCAGAATTTGAGGGTTTCATCCTTGATCAATCGTTCTGAGGACATCCTGATTCTCTCGGCTCCCCGTAGCTAGCTTCTGAGGCCTTTTCGGCCTAATACAGATTCGTACTAAGGCCTTTTAGCCTCTGAGAATTTTGGCCCTGCTTTGAGGCCTCATATCTAGAATATTCAAAATAGAAACTTGGATGTAAGGTGGCTTTGAGTACTGTTAGGGAACACTTATTTTCTTAACACAGATTAGTTGACTGAGGATTCTGTCTCCTTGAAAGCAAGAAGACTTGGCTAAGCTGCTCTTTCACGGTGAAAGCTTCAACCATGCTCTGATACCATGTTGATACAATGTTGATTCTTCATATGCCTTCTAAACTGATAATTACTTCTATTGATTTAATCCTTTTCATATTCAATTTCGTCATTAAGCAATTATATAGAAGACAGAAACTTGACTTGCTCTTAATTTGATCCTTCTCTTGACCGGAAGTGATCCGAATTGCCTCTGAATTGATGAAGTCTAATGAGTATATATGGTGAATAGATGAAACTAAAGTGGTGTGTCTGAAGGGCCAGGCCAACTTCATCTTTTGGAGGACTGACTTAACATTTGGAGCCAAAAATTCAATTTTTAGAAATTTAAATTTTTGTCTTTTGAAGCCGACATGAAGAACATGTCTTATATTTATTGTTACATATATTTGAAGGGCTAAAACATTGATTATCAAAACTGACCATAGCTACAAATTTCACCATTGGGTTTCCTGGTTATATCTTCTTTTCTATGGTTTGAACTTTGATGTGTTTGTCTTCTGATTTATTTATGCTGTGCATATTAAGTTAGGAAACTCAGTTTGCTGGGTTTTATGGAAATTTAACATGTGGAAATTTGCGTTGAGACTTTTTCCATCTTGTTGCATCCCTGTACACGTTGTGGTGTGTCTTTCAGTCTCATTGGTGACTAGCAGAAAAGAATGAAGTCTATTTATCTATGATGGCTTACTACTATTGTGATAATGAGATCCCATTGAGACACACCGTATCCATCCCAATGTCATTCTACACTTAGGATCCTGATATATTATATGCTATTTATGCATGACTATGGAGACTGTAATAGTGTTTATGGATGCAACCTTATCTTAAATTACCTCCATGTCTGCGTTTGTTTCTATTTTTGGTCTGATACAATCAGTGATGACTGCGATGATTATTTCTTGGTAGTGATTATTTTAGCATTTCTAATTGGAACATTACGTGTTTTCTTTTCAGATGGATATCCCTCTTTATAATTTCTTCTTTTGTTTTCAGACACAACGGCTGGAAAATATTTTCGATCAGAAATATGGAGGATTGGAAGATTTGCTACTTGGAGAGCTTCAATTTTCGTTCATAGCTTTCTTGGTATGCACATCCACTTGAATGATCATTATATGATGTGTTTTTAATTTAAAACAATTATCTCAAGTGCAGAAAAATGTATACAGATGAATTTTTATTTGAACTTTTTAAAATGCAAATGGGTCAATCACTTAAAGCTTTTGGTCAATGGAAAGCTATTGTGTGCCTCCTCCTGAGTTGTGAGGAAGCAGTAAGTATTTTTATTTTATAGAGTACCAGACTTTTGTGATTTATTTTGAAATGTCAGTAACCAGGGCCAACTTTATATCTGCAAATATGTTGAAATTGGCCTTAATGAGATCTGACTCATGCAACAGAGTTATTAATAAGATTCCTTGAATCAATTTTGACCCTGTTATTGATATCTCCAAGAACTAATACAAGAGAAGGCTGTAACTTCTTGACTTCATAAGATTCATTTGTATAATCACAGGATTAACACATTCTTTACTCCAAAAAACATATCTTGAGATGGCATGCCAAAATGTTGTACAACTTTTGGTTTCACGTGATAAGATGGGTTCAATTTATACGAACTAGGAAAAATTTGACTTGACTAAGTTATAATGGCATGGTTTGGGAAACTAATTGCATGAGTTGACCAAGGGTTGGGAATAGTGTTTGGCTCTATTGACTTGGAATGTTGGAACTACTGCCAAAGATTCTATGAGTTTCCAACATTGGACTTGACTGACCCAAACCTAGTCAGGTCAAAAATATGGTGTTTCTAGGGAAACTCATCGCTTTGGCCAGGGTCAATTTTTAAGGCTTGGTATGTTCTTCTACCTTGTCATTCATTTTTTTAGGAAATGAATTAGAGCTTTCTTCATTTTTCTTGGAATTAATAATTATAACATCCTAATGTGTGAGGGGAGTCTTTGAGCTTATTTATCTGGAAATAACAATCAAAGGGGTTGAGTGACATACTAGTATGACAGGAAAACTCATTCAAATTGGGTGAATATGTTGCCTTATCCCCATTATAACTGTAAGACCCCTTCTGGAACGTGTAAGGTAACTTGAAACATGAATAGCTTCCTATTTGTGAAGCTTCTTTTTAATTGAGCTAATTTATAACCCTTTGGAGTTCCTACCATCTTCTTTTCCCAGGGATACTAATTTTTGGTAACCATTTTAGTCTATGCACTCTGTGTCTTGGAGCTAAAGGATATTACCTTGAAGTTTGAAACCTTGCAATAAATAGTTTGATGGCTTCATTCGTTTGTGCCTGGAGTGCTGGAATTTGTGGTATGCTTAAGCTCTGAGACGTTCTTGTCTTCACTAAATTATCAACTTCATCACTCTCGTATGGATTTGGGTGATTTTTTATGAATAATGACCTTCCATTTCTCAACCCTATGCATGTTGATAAATATTCCATAAATTTGTTACAGGTCTTTCTCTTAGTAACTTTGTTGTGACCCCATATTCATGAATGAAACATTCAGATAAATTAGGCTTAGATCAGGGCATTTTGCTGGGATCTTTTTAGCAAGCTTTAGGATCCCATATTCAAGATGGGAATACTCTTGGATAGCTAGGGTATTGATAAATATAGCATCATGTTGTGGCAGACACTATTCAAGGAAATATGAGGGGAGCTAATACTTGACTTCTTCAAGCCAGAGATCCATCGTTATCCTCAAGTTCGTAAGTTCCAACGTTTTTGGGTCAAACATAGGAACAGTTTTATGCTGGCCATGAACATCAGTGTTGCAGACAGGGAGCTGTTTTATATGAGAAATTAAAGCTACCCGAATATAATTTATAGTTAAGAGAAGGAACTCCTTTGGAGATCAATTATCATACCTATGAACAATAAGAGACAAACCTGGAAATGATTTTGCTCACTGTGTAGTTAACCAATTATGGGTTTGCATGAGTCCTCTTGTTTTCCTAGATATTGGTTTGTTCTTTCAATATGATAATACTACTCATCTTCAATAAGGATTCCTTCAACAAATGGAATGGACCTTTCTGCCTTTGTCTCATATGGTTCACAAAACAGCTTGTTGATATGATCAACCTTCTCTTATTCCTCATCAGAGTCCATGTCATATACTTATATGTAGGATGACTATCAAAGGAAAAATATCAAATCTTGCACTTCTATGTTCAAATTTAATAGGCAATGTTGATTGGAGATGGACATAATTAAGTGTGCCAAAGTTTCTACCATATTCAAAATCACAGATAGGAGTGTTGGTATCTTGAGACTTAAGGGATCTTCAGGATTTCCCTTCATTTATGAGTGTCTTATTACTCTCATTCTTAGGAAAACTAGAACTACAGTCTAGTCCATTATCTCCATCTGCGCTCAGGATTTTGTCATATGTTGGTTGAATTTCCATTTTCCAGTGTAGAAAAAAGGCATAGCATGATACCCATGTCATCACGTGCTAAGTCTTCTAGGGTGATTGCAAGAGTGGTAGAAAGTTGTTTCCTACCCTCCTGCTGATACTCCTCCTCTGCATTTAGGACCTTTTCTCACACTATCAATCATCCAAATCATTCAATAAATTTAGCATATGCTAGGAAAGATGGAATTTCCTTGTTTCTTTATAAGAAGAATTGGGTGATTACATGAACTGAGTAATGGTGTGGTTGGTCTTCAAAAGTAAAAATTCATTTTCTTTCAAGACTCTGTTAGGGTCTCAATTGACCAAGCAAGACATGGCCTCCAAAGATCCACTCCTCCTTGATAATATAGTCCTAAAGTTCCATGTGAGGAATATCCAAGGTCTGTTGAAACTTGAAGCAATGCCCTATGACCATTAATCTTTGTTGAAAATTTATCAAAGTATCCTTAATAGACATTTTTCAATTTTAGTTCCTTAATCTCTGTATGACAATTCCCTTGTCGAGTGTTACAACAGTGGCAACATTCTCTGCAATTATTATTTGTTGTCGGAAGAATGAAGCAAAATGAAGCAAGATTCTGTGAGTTTCCAACATTGGACTTGACAAAAGGTAAAATGCATACCTTGTCAGTCCCAGGGGCAAGCGCTACAACATGAGTCACTTCGTCATCAATTTGTGTTGTGCATACTGCACCAAATTGTTCAGCCATCTGCCACAAAGGGTGAAGATGCGGCTGTGCTTCTCCAACTGCAAAAACCCTACTGAAAACCACTTTACAATCTTTTAAAATCTTTTGTTGTTCAGCTGCAAGAAATTCCTGGACATCAACTTCATGCAACTGTTTGTTTGACAAAAAAATTATGGTGAATTTTCTCAATCACCTGTGTTTGAATTGTAGGGTATATGTGTTAGAAATGTGACCATACGATGAACTCAGGAAATATCTCTAAATTGTGAGAAGTTACAAAAGCAATGTTTGTTATAGATTAATTTTAGCATCTCATCGCAAAAGAAGATGTCAGTGTTCCATCTTCTGGCCTCTCATCAACGTATGCTTCTAACAGTAACATTCCCGTCAATCCAAATTGGCGCCTACTATAGGGAAAATACATGTTCTGTACATGGCAGTCTCCATGTTCTTAGGAACAGTCACATATATCTTTAACTACCAATTTTTAAAGACAGAAATTAACAGTTGTAAGGTCTTGATTGGACACTGGAAAAGAATTAAAATGAACTTACCTTTCCACCACAATTGAATTATGTCTATGATGAGGCCAAACCCTTGCAGAATCATCGATAATTACTACTGCAAATTCCATTCCCAAAACACCGTCTAGATCTTTACTTTTAGGTAGCCTATCATCTCCATCTAGGTCGGCCTCATCACCCTTTGAAATAACACGTCCTGCAATTAAAGTTCCTGTGGGATCAAGTACTTTGGCCATATCTGTGGCATAAACTCTGTTGTCCATTGTATAAACATGTAGTTCGTACAACTTGCTTGCCTGCAACATAAACCATCATAGAATGAATTAGATGAAAATAAGAACAGATCCATCTATTGGCATACAAGGAAGTTGTCAATTCCACATTGTAAATCAAATGTTCCCTGTAAGAAACTACAGTTTGCAAAGATAATAATATTTCAATCCAAATTTTACTAACCCTGTCCAAAAAATTGCAGATGCCAGGCCACAATTTAGTCCACAATGCACATTCCCATATGAGGAAAGCAAAAAAGCTGATGTTGAGGTTTCTCTTGATCTTGTTCCTCCTTCTTCCTGAGAATTTCCTCGTGCACATGATCTATTTCAGTAAACTGTTGGACAAACAACATCGTGAATTAGCAACATTTATATAATCATATTATCATCAGTTCATTTACTTCACATCCCTCTTTGCCTAGGAATCACCAGAAGTAGAACAAGATGATTTTTATTTTTATGACACCTTAGTTGAATTTAGAAGTGTGTGATCAAGGTCCAAAACAAGGCAAAGTTTCTTGGCGCTAAACATCTTATTTTGTTCATCAATTCTCTGTGCTCGTTCCTGTTGGATTGCAATTCATTGTTCTTCACTCAGCCCTTCCAAGAAATGATTCACATCACCACAAGGATTCATATGATTTTGTGTGATTGTGGTAATTTCATTTGGAAAACTCTGTGAGAGGGGCATAACCATGCTTGAATCCTTTGGAAGTGCTATGTCTTGTTTAATATCTACTTCTAGAGATTTAGATGATTCAGTGAATTCCTGCTCCAAGTCAACGGGGATTTCAATTTTAGTTCCTTAATCTCTGTATGACAATTCCCTTGCCGAGTGTTACAACAGTGGCAACATTCTCTAAAATTATTATTTGTTGTTGGAAGAATGAAGCAAAATGACTGAGATCCACATTCTCTTGTTCGCTTCTTTACATTTATTGACTCTGGCAAAGACTCTTAAGAGACAACTACCATTGTTGATTAAAGAGTCCAAAATAATAGATATATGTGTGACAAGATTGAGGGACTTGTCTAGAAGTCAATTAGCATCAATATTGCAAATGGAAGACTTAAGCTTTCTAGGTTCTGCCTGTTCTTGAGCTGTAAGTTGATTTTCTTTCTTGGTTGCATTTACCATGTTTATTCCACCTTCTACATTCATGTGTTTTTGTTGAAGCACATCTTCTCTATCTAGATTGGTTGATGGGTTCAATGTATATGAACTGGGACCAATTTGACTTGACTAAGTTATAATGGCATAGTTTGGGAAACTAATTGCATGAGTTGACCAAGGGTTGGGAATAGTGTTTGACATTATTAACTTGGAATGTTGGAACTACTGCCAAAGATTCTGTGAGTTTCCAACATTGGACTTGACAAAAGGTAAAATGCATACCTTGTCAGTCCCAGGGGCAAGGGCTACAACATGAGTCACTTCGTCATCAATTTGTGTTGTGCATACTGCACCAAATTGTTCAGCCATCTACCACAAAGGGTGAAGATGCGGCTGCGCTTCTCCAACTGCAAAAACCCTACTGAAAACCACTTTACAATCCTTTAAAATATTTTGTTGTTCAGCCGCAAGAAATTATCGGACATCCACTTCATGCAACTGTTTGTTTGAGAAAAAATTATGGTGAATTTTCTCAATCACCTGTGTTTGAATTGTAGGGTATATGTGTTAGAAATGTGACCATATGATGAACTTGGGAAATATCTCTAAATTGTGAGAAGTCACAAAACCAATGTTTGTTATAGATTAATTTTAGCATCTCACCACTAAAGAAGATGCCAGTGTTCCATATTTTGGCCTCTCATCAACGTCTGCCTCTAACAGTGACGGCCCCAACAATCCAAAATGGTGCCTACTACAGGGAAAATACATGTATCTGTACATGGCAGTCTCAAAGTTCTTAGGAACAGTCACATATATATTTAACTACTGATTTTTAAAGGCAGAAAATAATAGTTGTAAGGTCTTGATTGGACACTGGAAAAGAATTGAAATGAACTTACCTTTCCACCACAATTAAATTATGTCTATGATGAGGCCAAACCCTTGCAGAATCATCGATAATTACTACTGCAGATTCCATTCCCAAAACACCGTCTAGATCTTTACTTTTAGGTAGCCTATCATCTCCATATAGGTTGGCCTCATCACTCTTTGAAATAACACGTCCTACAAATAAAGTTCCTATGGGATCAAGTACTTTGGCCATCTTTGTGGCATAAACTCTGTTGCCCACTGTATAAACATGTAGTTCATACAACTTGCTTGCCTGCAACATAAACCATCACAGAATGAATTAGATGAAAATAAGAACAGATCCATCTATTGGCATACAGGGAAGTTTTCAATTCCACATTGTAAATCAAATATTCCCAGTAAGAAACTACAGCTTGCAAAGATAATAATATTTCAATCCAAATTTTACTAACCCTGTCCCAAAAATTCAAGATGCCAGGCCATAATTTAGTCCACATTACCATATGAGGAAAGCGAAAAAGCTGACGCTAATGTTTCCCTCGGTCTTGCTCCTCCTTCTTCCTTAGCATTTCCTTGTGCACATGATCTATTTCAGTAAACTGTTGGACAAACAACATCGTGAATTAGCAACATTTATATAATCACATTATCATCAGTTCATTTACTTCACATCCCTCTTTGCCTAGAAATCACTAGAAGTAGAACAAGACGGTTTTTATTTTTATGACACCTTAGCTGCATTTAGAAGTGTGTGATCAAGGTCCAAAAAAAGGCAAGTGTCTTGGCGCTAAACATCTTATTTTGTTCATCAATTTTCCGGGCTCGTTCTTGTTGGATTGCAATTCGTTGTTCTTCACTTAGCTCTTCCAAGAGATGATTCACATCAATCTTGCAAATGTTCGACTGTTTAGTCAATATCTCAATCTTCCAGTTACTTCAGCAATTACTAACCTTTAGCTGCTTCTGTAGAATACGTCCTTCAGTTACCTTGGAAGTTGTATCATTCAGTTCTTCCTTTATATAGGTCTACAATCAAAACTGTTCTTGTATTTGCTATCTTTCAAACACTGTCACCTTTAGACTTATACGTAGACAATCTTGTCCTTAGATCTGATTTGTTATACCTTCAAACTAGTTCTTTCTTTTAGTTGGTTCTTGCACTGTTAACTTCATAGGAAAGAATTCAGATTCTTTCAAACACAATGTAAGCAGCTATTCTGAGATCCTCGAATGTACTATTTCACTGTGTATACATATTATTGTTCTGACCTGATTTTGTGCTTCGATTGTAAATACTTCACTGTACATGTCTCTAACTTCTGTTGACCATTTCTGTGAGACCCTATGTGATACCATCAAACTGAAATGGCATACTTCTCATCAACTGTGAAGGCACCAAACCAGTGAGACCTTTCTCACTGTGGTAGCATGAAACAGTGATAGATTTTTTACTGTGGTATTTCCAAATTGTAGTGTCATACTTATCATGTGATTGATTATACTGAGACTGTAGTTGACCTGTGATTATAACACTGAATATCTTCACTGTAATACGGATTATACTGATATCTTTTTGTCACACCGAGCCTTAACTGTAAATACACCTTTATAATTCATTCTCCTCACTGCTGTGGTATCGAAATAATATTATAAGAGTAGTACTGAATTGAGGAAGAGGTAATTTCAACACTGTGATGTCATTGAGATTGACCCTTCTTGTGAACTTGCACCTAGTTTAATTATTGGACTGTCTTACTATGATTTGAGCTCTTTTGACATAGGTCCTTTTAGAATGTTTCGAGTCCTTTCAAACTGCCTTTGATCATAACCATATCGCTGATACCATGTTGAGAATTTAAGGGCTATAGATTAATACAAATTCTCTTCTTGATAACTACTTGTGAGCATGCTGAGTTAATCCTTCATCAAGTCAATTATCAAAGTGCTTATACAAATGTAGAGACAAAATTGATCTTTCTTGTAACTGAGTATTTTGCAATAAGTTAGGAAGGTAAATCTCTTATTTACCTTCCTTACTTGAGGTTTTTGAATTTTACAATTCTTTCCTCAGAGATAACTTAATCATATCCTTTAGTCAATATCTCAATCTTTCAGTTACTTCAGCAATTACTAACCTTTAACTGCTTCTGTAGAATACGTCCTTCAGTTACCTTGGAAGGTGTATCATTCAGTTCTTCCTTTAGATAAGTCTGCAATCAAAACTGTTCTTGTATTTGCTATCTTTCAAACGTTGTCACCTTCAGACTTATACGTAGACAATCTTGTCCTTAGATCTTATTTTTTATACCTTCAAACTAATACGTAATTCTTGTTCTTTCTTCCACCTTTTGTTAACTTCAAACTTGACTGTAATTTTTACTTAAATATCCGCAGTACCTCAGAGACAGATCTGCAAATCTGTGCTTTCTTTTAATGTATTCTACCCCAGACGTTAACTTAATCTTTGCTCCCTTCTTTACGCTGTATTGCCTCAGTAGAATCCGCAAAACTTTCTTCTTTTGCACGTTGTATAACCTCAGTATCATCCGCAGATATGTTCTCTTAACCGCAGCATATGTAGGGTATATATAGTAGTTCTAGCCAAGTAATTAAGCCGACCTTATAGCCATTAAGTAGGCCGACTTTACATTTGTTTGTAGGCTGACTTCATAGGCATATCTTCAACGTTTGTAAGCCATTCTTCTGCAACGTCCTGGAGGGTATTCTTCACACCTTTTACATGACTCCTAATTACACTTATGTACCTAATAGACATCAAGAAGAAGTCTATAGACCTATACTAAGAATCTTTCTCATGAAACCCATGAAACAAGTAAACCAAAAAATCATTTTATTATTATTGACTTCATCTTTACATAAGTACATAATTACATAGTCATTATAAGGAAGACCTACCTAGTTACACTTTTCAACATTATAACTATATATAATTTTGATGTTTCTAGGTTGGAGATTGTACTATTTTCATTGGAAGATGCTACCGTTGATGCGCACAAGGCTCTTGAGTTACTTGGTAGGATTCTCGCAAAATTGGTTGTTGAAGGGATATTTTTTATTCAAGATATAGCAAGGGAAATCAAGGATGGAGGTACATAGCCAAGAAGCTTATTAGAAACGAGGGGATTTTGAGGTATTTCTCAAGAAGAAAATTTCAAGGTAGTCTGCTCGCAATTTTAATGCCTGATCAATTTTGTGGTTTATTTGTGATATCTCATGTTGACAAGTGAATGGTTGGTTAGTTTTTAGCTCGTGCTCACATATGTTGGTTCCTGAAGCTCGAGCACTTCATAACAAAAATAGGCAAAGTCAAACAACACAAATGGTCCACTAGCTCTCTTTTCATTTGCTAATATTATAATGAAGTTTTATTAGAGGCACTGTTTGTTTTTTTATTTTGGTTAGAAAAGGGTTTGCTCTTGGTTTTATGTGATTTTCAATTTAACGTATATAGCATGTTGAGAAATGGGAAAGAATAACATGACATTTATTTTGCAGAAATTGATGCTGAAGGAAAATTGCTTGGACATTGTTAATGTTAAGGTATATGTTGTATAAACTATTTATAGTTTAATTTATGTTATATTTTAGTGTTCATTGTCTTTCATTTCTTACAGTGCATTGTATTTTCTTTTGTTTTCAGAAAATGAAATCAGTATTGATGGTACGAAGCATGAATTGAAAAAAGAGAAGAGCAATGACATTGGAGCGACAAATGCAAAAAGAGAGAGGAGAACTGGTCTGGTGATACCTTTAGAACCAATATCTCGCATAAGACACGCATATAAAGACTAATGATCAAGTCTTCAGAGTTGGTGAATTCACCTGTAATGCCTTGACAACACAACGATAATGTTTTGAAGTGATGAAACATCATTTCATGTGTAAATTGTAGTCCAACTAATATAAAGTTGGAAACTCATATTGTAATATTTTAACATTTCATATAATATAGTTTATGTGGTTGAAATTATTTATAGTTGCACTTGATGTTGTTTAGTATTGTAATTAAAATATGCGACTTTGTGTTTTCATATTAGATGAACATGCACATTGTATGACATTTTTTAAATCATACAAATTAATTTATGTTGATTAATAATGAACACAAATAAAATGAATATGTGACTAAATTAGTCATTTATAATGATTATTAATGAAATGAATATAAAATACTAAATTAGCTGTTTATATAATGATAAATGACTACTGCAAATGATAAATTTGTGACTACAAATGATGACTAAATTTTGCATATATACGACTATTAGTAGCTAATTTACAGTATTTTATAAAACGACTAAAATTTAGTCACATTTATTCGGTCATTAATTGGTTTCAAACAATGACTAAATTTGCATATATATGACTATTAGTAGCTAATTTACAGTATCTTATAACACGACCAACATGTTGGTCATAGTTCTTTGGTCATTAATTGGTTTTCTCGGGTGATCATATAGTAATATATTTTGTTGTATATTTGGTCATTAATTGTGACATTTAATGACTAAATCAAGGACCAAATCAATGGCTAAATGAATGACTAAATCAGTGACCAAATGAATGACTAAATCAGTGGCAATGAAAGACCAAATGAATGACTAAATTAGTGACCAAATCAGTGACTAAATCAATGACCAAATATACAACTAGATAACAAAATTGAGATAACCAATTAATGACTAAGTTAAAAACGACCAAAAGTTGGTCACGTTATAAGATACTATAAATTAGCTACAATTGGTCACCGACCGAAAAATAGTCGTTTATATGCAAATTTTTGTCGTTTTTTTAGTAACAAATTAGCCACTTTGTACTAGTGTAATGACCTGAATGCCAAATATAGATTTGTTGCTCCTGGAAGACTAAATGTGAAGAAAAAAGTGGTAGGATGAATCCTCCACTGGTTTCCTAGCTGAATGCTAGAAACAACCTCCAGAAGATGGCACCAATGCCTGATAAGGAATGTAGTACAACCCTCTTCCTTAAAGATAACTCAAGGAAAGAGGTGGGATTACTGCTCAGGAACACCCTGTGCTAAAAAACACTGCAAAATTAGCTAAACAACTAAATAATGCATAGAGATGTCTTAAAACAAATCTAGATCTAAACAAATCAAGAAATGAATAATCCAAATCATGTCTTCCATTGTGCCTTCACCTTAATTATATAGATCATGAGCTTTCCATAGCCTAGGCACACTCCAAACTGCACTATACATGTGGACATAAGTCTATTGCATTGTTTCTCCATTTCCTCCATCATGTTCATATGGGGTGATCACCCTCTCCATCATGTGTGCACTAAATGCATCACTTCCTCCACTAACCAATCATAATTGCATTATGATCTTACTTTGAATGCATTATGATCTCAGTTGACCTTATCAAATATCCTCATGATTTTACATTTAAGATCCATGATCTTATTTGAATTTTTCATCCTCCATAATCTATCTCATAATTGAGACATGATCTCCATTAATGGAGCTGCTCCACCACTCCATGAGTTTAAATCTAGTTCTAGAATATCTACATACACACATTAAAAGTGGATTTTATTCATCGTTGAGGATTATGGGTCCCTCCACCCTTTTATTTACTTAATTCATTAAGAAAATTAAGAACTCTAATATTCCAAATATCATGTGAAAATTTGGGAATATTATAGTCGTACACGACAAAATGTTGCTTGTCCTCAAGCAACTGAAAAGGTAGATGCTAAAACAATCTATCCCTCTCCAAATGGCATTCACACAAGGAAGGTCTCCCCATTTGCTGCAATGAGTTATGTATGCCCAACACCAAATTTTCCTCTCTAGAATGTCTAGAGTGATCTCTAATAGTGTATCTAGATGCCCCTCATTAGCCATGAAGCTCCAAGTGACAACTGTAAGTTGTCCAACATCCTCCACAAAACATGAGATACATAAAGATAGATGGTTCTTTCTACAAGAGGAAAGCTCCACCTCACAAAGTATACCTCCATCCATGGCTACATGAAGTAAAGAGAGGATTTTCATGCCTCCATCCTTAGCCTTGTTGGCCTTGTTGGATCTAAGCATGATCCCAACATTGTACAAAATAAGAAGTAGAGATATATGGGTAGGAAAAGATGTCAAACCATATTATCCCAATAGTAGCCAATGCAACAATGCTCCCTATTGGCACACCACACCATCCAAATACCAAGTATGTTGTCCATAATCTCCAAGTATGATCCATAGGAGGAATGCTTCTTGCTGCCATCCTCCAACACTATCATGAAAAGTGGGGGAGTATGTAGGACTAAAGTCCCCCAATAAAATCCAAAGCAACAAGATCTCTTGCTGCCTATCTACATCATCCCATGAATCATGGAGCAACAACAACATATTGAATGACATATGGAATTTCATATCATCCCAATACAAAAAAACTCCATTATCACATATCATGAGAGTATTATGCCATATTATAGAAAATAAAAAACACATAACATGGGAGATTTCATGTGATGGCCAAAATCTCTCAACGAAAATGAACATGCCTTCTTCTGCTTCATTCTGTCATTGATACACAAGGCATGAGTTAGGGATATATGAGAAATTGGGTGGTAACCATACTCACCTAAGAGCATCTAGCGTAAACATGCCTCCTTCTTCATTACATTAGTGCTTTTCAGGGCATGGATCAAAGAAATAGGAGCCTTTGGGTAGTAACCAAACTCACCCAAGAGAAACTAGCGTAACCAAGCTTCTTGCTGGCCCATGTCATATATCCGCAAGTGGTCATGCAACCCCTTACTTATCATCCTCACGCACTCATCCGAATGTGGATGATGATTGATGTTTTGCAAAAACATGGTATCCTCCCATTATAGAATACCATTCTCCTCCACCTGATGAAGAACTTTGCACTCCATGAAATTTTGAAGTGCATCTCTAATGAGATCTCTTAATGAGACCTTCTTTTCATCAATGGCCCTCCAAAACCAATGAGGTTCTCTATCTATTGTAGGTAGAATTTTCTATTTGAGTTGTGAGATGCTCATTGAGAAAGTGTCATCTATAAAGGAGAGAAGATTCCTCATCTCAAGATGTCTACAGTCTATCATCTTAACCTCCATTTCTTCATGAATGAATCTACCTTCAAAATGCTCCAAGAAAAATGGGGCCCCTTCATTATCACTACTACTAAGTGACATCACTGTAGATATGCATGGTAATACATATGTTGTCTCATGGCAAGGCACAATGTTGAACTCATAGCCAACCATTGTACATAGGATCATGCTCATCCCATCTTCTGAAATTATACACTTCAACTCCAAGGGTTGAATGTAGCTCATCAATGGTGAACTGGGATATCTCTTCATCTCCTCCTTGATTAGATCAAGGGTCCTATGCACTGTGATATATTTCTGCTTCAAATCAGCATTTTGTTCTAACCCTTGGTTAAGAATTGGCCTTGATGGCATGTCCCCATAAGTTTCAATAAGAGGTACTGAAATAATATGAGATGAAGATGTATGCATACCTTGGATAAACTGATGTGTAGCATCCTCTTGCAAGACCATAAGATCTCCTCCAACCAGAAAAATGGTTTCTCCAACTGCTGGTAAGAGAGATGGTTTCTCTTCTATCAATTTACCAGTGATGGAATATTCGTCCTCTTCCTCATGCATCTCCTGAATCATGCATGGGACTCTATGTGTCAAGATCTTAAGACTATCTTGCAAAGATTAAACTTTCTTTCCTTCGGATACAAGTAATTTTGTAGCTAGTGGTGAATGTAGTGACTCTTTGTCCAGAGTGACAAGAATGACATCCTCCTTTGTTTCTTTAGGAAATGTCTCTTTGGGAATCACCTCTGGTTTTCTCCCATCAAACTTATTTCTTGACTTGTGAAATAAATCTAAATATTTTGTCCCCTTTGTATGCTCCATGTGACAAAACCACCAATCATTTGCTTCACCATGAAGATGAAGTGTTGTAATTTTAACAGCCTCTTTTTCAACCATGGGATGTAGCCTGAAAAATGCATCTAGCTCTTTCCTTTAAGCCTTAACAATTCTGGAAGAAGATCCATCAAATGTAGGCAAATAGAATCTATTGTTGCTCTTTCTTCTATTGCTGCTATAGGATAATCTTTCTTCTTTGATTTTGAAGAATTTTTGGAGAGTTAGCTTCTCCTTGAATGCTTTAGACTATGCTTTGTACTCTTTAAGACATAGACTAAGATTATCATGAGTATTAGGTTCCATTTTCCTTCTTTCTTCATGACTATACCATTCACCTTCTTCAAAGAAATTGGGCATAGTAGATCTATGAGGAGATCTATGATTCTCCAGTTTTCTTTTTTGCTGATAGGAAGTAATTGGACCTTCCTCATGAAATATTATTCTTGGATCCTCCTTCCACATTTCCCTCTTCATTTGATTGACCTATTTGGAGAGATATTGCATGGATCTAAGGAGAGGAGTGGAAAAACTACAATCCATAATTTGAGCCAAAGATCATGCTCTAGTACCACTGTAATATCCCAAAAGAGAGAATGCAGTAATACTAAAACATAATATAAGAACTGCAGCAAAGTAAACAATAAATCTATATACAAATAAAAATGCATAGAAATATTTGAGCCCTTTTATTATATAGGAGGTGAATAACAAGTACAATAGTGCTCAAAATATGAGACACTCAAGCCAAAAGGATGGCCTAGAATGACCCTGTAATGATCCCATAAGAGGGATTGTGTAACTGTTAAACTAATAGAAGGTAAATTGCACTGTCCTTGCTGAGAAATAGTTAGACAACAACTGCCAAAATATAGAAAGTTAGATCTAGGCAGTTTGGGAGCTCTAATGATGCTAAAAATGTAGATCTGGGCTCTATGATGGATACCCAAGATAACCCAGAAAGGGTTTCTCAGATCTGTCAATATAAGAAAACCACCCTCTCAAGGTTTCACCAATAAACTATTGGGTATGTAGATCTCTTGCATAATCTGATGTTATGATGGCTCCAATGATGCATAATCAGATCTATGCAAGAAGGTTTGATCCCTTCTCTAGATTCTTGGGCTAAAAGCCCAAGATCTTGGTCCTCCAATATCCTCCACTGAAAATAGCTGATGCATGAACAACAACTTTAGAAAAATGTGTTGTAAGAGAGGGAGGCACAATATCCTACTGTTAGATGTGTCAAATCAGCTCCTGGGTGATGGAAACAATAGATCCAATGTGAGGAGATGATCCCTCACAGGATTTCCATCTGAAATACTAGAAAATTCCTTCCTCCAATAGATCTACAGGATTTTATTGTGCAATCCTTGAAGGGACTGATGCTGCATGGAGGTAAAATCCAATGGACTGAATGTCAGATATAGATCTTCTACTCCTGGAAGACTAAATCTGAAGAAGAAAGTGGTAGGATTAATCCTCCACCAGTTTCCTAGCTGAATGCTAGAAACAACCTCTTGAAGATGGCACCAATGCCTGATAAGGAATGTAGTAAAACCCTCTTCCTTAGATATCACTCAAGGAAAGAGGTGCATTTCCCTCTCGGGAACACCCTGTGCCAAACACCACTACAAACTTAGCTAAACAACTCAAGAATGCATATAGATGTCCTAAGACAAATCTAGATCTAAATAGATCAAGAAATGAATAATCTAAATCATGCCTTCCATTGTGCCTTCACCTTCATCATATAGATCATGAGCCTTCGATAGCCTAGGCCCACTCCATATTGCACGGTACATGTGGACCTAAGTCTAATGCGTTGTTTCTCCATGTCCTCCATCATGTTCATATGGGGTGATCACCCTCTTCATCATGTGTGCATTAAATGCATCACTTCCTCCACTAACTAATCATAATTGTCTTATGATCTTACTTTGAATGCATTATGATCTCAATTGACCTTATAAAATATCCTCATGATTTGACATTTAAGATCCATGATCTTATTTGACTATTTCATCCTCCATAATCTATCTCATAAGTGAGACATGATCTCCATTAATGGAGCTGCTCCACCACTCCATGATTTTAGATCTAGTTCTATAATATCCACATACAAACATTTAAAGTGGATTTTATTCATATTTGAGGATTATGGGTCCCTCCATCCTTCTATTTACTTAATTCATTAAGAAAATTAAGAACTATAATATTCCAAATTTCATGTGAAAATTTGGGAATATTACATTTCCATAGTGCATCAGTATCAGATGAGGTTTTTAGCTCATATTTTAGGCTATAAACCTATGAACCTCCCATTATTCCTCTATAAATATCCACTGACAATGTGTCAAAAAATACAAAGAACCCCAGATTATTCTCTTCACAATATTTATCACGGGGGTTTAATCAAAATTCTAGTGGTTTATCATCTAAATAAGAACATAACCACATGGGAAAATTTCCTAGCAGATGAAGGTTTCAACAATGTTAATTCAGGGAAAAGGGTAGGAATGCCTTTAAGACAAAATACTGAAGAGGAACAACCAAGTCCTGCACCTACACTAACCCCTTCACAAACTGGCCAATCTTCTTCACCATCAAGCATACATACAAGGAACTCAACTAGGATAGCTAGAGTTCAAACCACCACTTCTATACCTATTATGCAACCAACCAAGGAAGTTTATACGAGAATACTACCTAAGTAGCCGCAAACCTTGGATTCTTTCAGGCATGAGCATGCAAGAAAGCTTTAAAAAAAGGCTATTCTACCTGAAAGAATACTATGTCTAAAGGCAAGAAAGAGGTAACTTCCTCTTCAATAATAAACACACAACAAGGCCCATCCTGACAGAAGGATATTCAGTGGAAGTCACCCTTGAAACATTAGCACCAAGCCTTGTTCTAGAGACTAGACAAGAGAATGAAGAAGAAAATGCCACTCTAGCAACAGAGGAACCAACACTAGCACAAGTCTTTTCCTCTCTCAAAACATCAGCTAAGGGGAAAAGTAAAGTTTCAGAGACTACAACAGAAAAACCAACTATGGCCCAACTTTATTCATCTCTCAATTCCTCAACTAAAGAAAATAATAAAGTAATAATCCACTCATACTCATATTTTGAGGAAGAGAGCATTGAAACAAAGTATACTGAAACAAAGTTTGAAGAGGGGTAGCCAAGCAAAGTTATCCATGGAAGAAGGAGGCCTTCATACATTCCTAATCCATATATTCAAAGGCCTCATACCAGACCAAATAAGAATCTCACATTAGCAAGAAATATCATAGCCAATCCTTCTCTCAAAGATGAGATAATAAACATAGATGAAAGTTCAGAAAATGATCCAGGGAAGAAGAAGGCTCAGAAGAAAAATCAAGTACAAAAGAGAAAGCCAAATAATATGGTCACTAAGGAAGAAGTTATTAGGATTTTTGCTTCTATTCTAGATTTTTAATGATTGAATATCTAAACCAATGAAAATATGAAGAATCATATCATTTTTGGCCTATCTACAGAATTATCAGAAATAGCTACGTTTTGAAAAGTAGCTATTATTTTCATAATTTGTATAAGAAGATGAAAGGTAGCTTTTAGTTCTGGTTTTGAGGAATGACACTAAGTGGTGACAAAGTGTATGCAGCCTAATTGGTAATGGTTTTTTCCAAGTGTCATCTAGTGAAGCGATCTTCCAAGTGTCATTTTCAGTTGGTTACTCCTACACTTTTGTGGATAGAGATGCAGGTATCATTTTTGATTAGCAGTTGTGCTTTTTGTGGAGGAAGTTTTTCCAAGAAACGAGGCACAATTAGCCTCCTCAGCTCAGCCATTTACATCTCCATACTATCACGGTTTCTCTTCGTGCATGTGTAAACCAAATATTGTATTTCAGAGTACTTTTCTGTTATGTTTAAGATAAGCTTTACTATATGAAGAATATTGTAATAAAGTCCCTACAATAGACTTGCACTTTTTATGGAAGATTTAAGAGAACACCTTTTTGTATATATACTATGTAAAGAAATGAAGAAGGGGTTCATTGGTTTTTCATCTCATTGCATCCCGTTTTGTATATTTTTTAGCTTATAATATCCAAATACACTCTTGAGGACTTATGAATTATTGGATGTGTGTATTTTCTATCTCTGTATGTGTTTCTATACTTTACAGTTTCATTCCAGATTATGATCTACATATGTTGTTTCATGTTTTTGTTAGTCTCGTGGTATATTTGTACATGATTATCAGATTATTTCAGTCTTTTTTTACAAGATTTCTGGATAAGATATGTATGGTAATATTATTCATAAGCTTTCCCTGTTACAAAAAGCTTTAAATGTATGATGAGATTCTTGTAAGTCTTGAAGAAGCGTGATTTTATCAAGACATTATAGGTCTGAAATATTTTGTCTTCTTTTCTTCTTAACAGTGGACTTCTATTCTTTAGACCCACTATTCTTGCACATTCTCCTAACCATTAGAATACAAACTTATCCTTTCTATCACATCAAACAATAGTACCCTCATGTGCGTTAGTGATTTATCAGTTTGAAACCCTTTAATTTTCTAGTGTGTGTCATAATCTCAACCACTTTCCAAATCATAATCTAAGTATAAGGAAATCCCTTGAGCTTAAGATGTGTCTGGTTAGGCGCTTGTTACAATCCAAGTGTTGATTCCAGCGCTAACACCTATCCAGCAAAAAACTCAAAACAAAAAAATCCCTAATTTACTAAGCATTATAAATAGCCTAAGTTAATTACATATCCATTCATATCACTGGTTGAAAAATTCATATTAAGAGAGCCCTTTTTGGTTTTGGTAGGGCTAGCTACGAGACCTAAAGGTTGGTTTGAGGTTACCTCCTTCAATTCCATTCTTAGCCTTGGGAAACAGGGGGAGTGACAAATTTTTTGGCACCGTTGTTGGGGAGGGATTTTAAAACTTTCCCTAGGGATACTTATTTTAGTTCAATGAAGGTTAGATTTTTGGGTGGAAATTTCTAACATTCGAAGAAGGCTGAGCTACTAAATTTGAGCCAAAGTGAAAATTCTCAAGAAATATGGCTCCCAAAACAGACATTAGGTCAAATCCAGACCCAAATCCCTTGCCAATTGTTAATGACCCTAAGATTCTTTCAAAAAAATAGAAAAAAAAATTCTTAGAAAGTTAGAAAGGCTATACCTCCACTTGTGAAATCAAAATCCTTGCCTACGAGGCTAATTGCTCCAGAAATATCATCCTTCAATTGTAAATTTGAGACATCTTTGTTCTGGTTTAAGTCTGAATCCTTTCTTTCAAAAATTTTCTTTGACCCCACCAATTTTGAGACCTACTTGCAATTTTATGAATCTTCTTATTTCAAGCTTGATAATGAAGTCTGGTCTAATTTTCATAAAATTCAAGGTTTGGTCGATAATTTTCAAGTAACTTCTTAAACATCTTATTTCCAATACCAACGGCAAGATTTTTTTTCGCCACATGCTATCACACCTTCTCACACAGATGAATCATCATCCCTCACTTTTATTCCATCATTACCTCTATAAATGTTCACTCCATCAACACCTTCAAAACCTGCTCCATTATTCATGGGGATATTTTCTTTGTTGATTCTACCACCAAAACTCACTACACTACCTCAGAACTATGGCCAAATATTGCCTCTTTTTAATGGAACATCAGAGGTTACTACTCACTGATACATTTTCAAAGTAGTCAATTTCATCGATCTTGAAGAGATCAACAATGATAATGCCAAGATGCGCATCCTAGCACATAGTTTCTCAGGAGACGTTAAAAAATGGTTTTTCTCCCTAAAAACTGGCTCCATAGCTAATTCACAACACCTGATTGACTTGTTTATGGAAAAATGTAAGGAGAAAACGAACCCTTTATAGATTCTAGATGAATACAATGCCTTGAAAAGAAATCCTAATGAGTCTCTACAAGACTTCAAAGCTAGGCTCAACAGAATTTATGATTCCATTCCTAAAAATATCTAGCCTCCTCTAGGCCTCACGTTACTTCATTACCCTAATGGTTTCGATCCTGATATGGCTTATCATATGAGAGAAAGAAACACATCTAGCATTGAAGAAATGAAGAGAAATGAAGTAAGCATTGAAGAGAATCTGATTATCAAGAAGTCAAAAATAAATATAGAGAAAGAAGATTCCACGCAAAGATTAGCTCGAGAAGAAAGATGCATCACCTAAAGAGGTAGAAAAAAATTCTACTCGTTTTAGTCTTGAAAACTAAATCTCAAAACCTAAAGTCTCCATTATTTTGAATGAAATAGTAAAGAATGATCAGTACAAATTTCAAGTAGACAAGTTGCTTAGGGTAGATCAGATGTCTGATATGGTCAATGTGAGTGATGATCACCCGAAACATTTATTTGGTCCTGCTGTTGATGGTGACTTAGAAGATAGTGAAGTCCCTCCTTTTTATATTAGCCTAAAAATCCATGACTTTATCCTTCATAATGCCATATTAGACTCCATAGTGTCTCACAAACTCATGCCTAAAGGCATCATGAACAAACTAGGTTTGGATATGACAAGATGCTCCCATGACATTTACTCTTTTGATTCAGGGAGGGTAAAATGCCTTGGCCTCATTAAAGATCTAGTGGTGTCTTTAGAGAAAATTCTAGCCAAGAATGTTCTCATGGATGTTGTTGTGGCTGATATCCCTTCGAGATATGGAATTCTGCTCTCCTAGTCATGGGGAGCAAAACTTAGAGGTACCTTGCAACTTGACGTTTCCTATGCTACTATACCAGACTTTGGGAAATTCAGATAACTATACTGGGAAAATAAGATGAACTACATGATCAGTAGCAAAAAAAAAGCCTAATAATCACCCCATACATGATGTTAACATGGATTTATAGTCTTTTATCTTATTCAATGATGAATTTTCAACATCTTCAAAAGTTTTGATTTAAGAAAAAGAAGAAAATTTGGAATTTTTAAATTCTGTTTTAAAGATTTTAAGGGAAAAAAAACAAGAAAATATGCTAAGTGGCTTAGAGCCAAGTGAATCAGCCAAAAAAAAGAGATCAAACAGTGAAATAAATAGAACTTATTTGTACAAAAAACATTTCTCAAGCATCTAGTCAAGAATAGTCATCCAAATTGTAGCTTCTCGATGAAGAAATTGGTTTGTGAACCATGGATTTTGATGGAGCCTTAGGTAAGGAAGGAGCTATATTTGGAGTGTGGATTAATAGCCCTATGAATCAAGCAGTTAACCTTCCTCCTAATGTTCAAATTTCTTCTTACAAATTGGTATTTTATTGTTCAAAAAATGAAGCAGAATATGAGGCTTTGATAGTCAATCTAAAAATTCTCAAGAAGTTAGGTGCCAAGAAAATTTACGTGCATGGTGACTCTGAATTAGTAATAAATCAATTCAACGGGGAATACTAGGCTAAGCATCCTAGAATGTGATCTTATCGCAATGCAGTGTTAGATATCCTCAAGACCTTCACTTAGTATAATTTGTCATTGATTCTAAGGGACAACAATGTTATTCTTGATTCTCTTGCCACTTCAGCCAGCATGTTCAAAATTACACTGTATCCAAAAAAGAAGTATGAAATTAATGTCAAACATTGCCATGTTGTTCCAGATAATGTTCAGTATTGGCAATTTTTTCAAGAGGACAAGAAAATCAACAACTTCTTGCAGACGGAAGAGGAGTTTGTGAGTTCACAAATAGATGATCAATTTTATGAAGATGACTAAGAAATTCAAGAAGTAGAAATGAAGGTACTTTAGTTGAAATATAACTCCATTTGAAGAGGTCTTGTAAATCCATTCGAAGAGGTCTTGTACCTTCGGAGGAGATTTTTGACCAAGATGATGTTGCATGGAAACCAACAATGCTGCCAATAGAAGTAGGAGTGGAATACCTCAATCTTGGCACTCCTGAAAAACCCAAAATTGTCAATATTTAAAAATCATTGATCTTAGAAATTAAAGGCAAATATGCAGCTCTCATGTCTCAGTTTGCTGATGTTTTTTCATGGGATTATTCTAATCTGAAAGTGTATGATAAGAGTATAATTCATCACACCATTCCATTAAATCTTGATCAGAAGCCTTTTCGCCAGAAACTAAGGATAATGAATCCCAAGTTGTTTCCCTCCATTCAAAAAGAAGTGAATAGATTGTAAAATGTTGGTATTATAGTTCCTCTTCATTTTTCAAATTGGATGTCAAACTTAGTGCCAGTAAGAAAGAAGACTAACATGATTCTCTTGTGTATAGATTTCTGAATAAATTATCGCTAAAATACAAATACCCACTTACAAAGATGGACAATATTCTGCAAAGGGTGGTTGTCTCTTCTATACTTTCATTGATGGATGGACTTTCTGGGTGTAATCAGATTCTAGTTCATCCGGATGATCATGAGAAGACAAACTTTATAACACCATGGGGTAATTTATGTATGCTAAAACAACCTTTGCATTGAAGAATGCAAGAGACAATTTTCAACATGCGATGGATATCGCCTTTTCCAATTAAAAGGATGTCTTTTTGGTCATTTATCTTGATGAAATCATAGTTTTTTCCAAGACGGATGAAGGGAACTTGCAACATTTGAAGGTATTTTTTCATAAATGCAGAAAATTTGGCATATCACTGAATCCAAAGAAGATTTTGTTCGCTATGGAAGAAGGTAAATTTATTGTTCATAATATATATAAAGACAACATCCAGATAGATCCTTCAATAATTGAATCAATTCAGAATTTGGACTATCCTAGAAGCATGAAGGAAATCTAGTCATTCAATGGTGAAATCAACTTCTTGAGAAGGTTTGTTCCTAAAATTGTTAAACATTTAAGATAAACTACTAATATGTTGAAGAAATGCATTGAGGTGAAGTGGTTTGATGAGGAAAAGAAATCATTCTGTTGGAACACCTAATCCTACATGGGTAGGTGTGGAATGCGAAAAGTCACAATGGAGTCCAAGTGACCTTGGAATGTGAAACCAAGAGTCACACCATTGTACTATAAATGTACATCTTTGTATAATGGAAAATAAGAGAGCTACACGCTTATCATTCATTGTGTTGAGTCTCTTGTGTGTGTGTGCTCATCTTCCTCATACACCATGTGTGTGCTTTAACATGGTGTTTAACATGGTATCAGAGCGGGTGATTGCTGGCCCTGCTCCACTTTGAATGAGCCATTTGTGTTTATGGCCTGTGCATATCTACAAAATTCTTGACATTTTTGCAGCATTTAGAGAGTTTCTGCAGCAGAGTTTTTGCCGCATTCAGAAGTGTTTTGGAGAAGGAGCAGCATTCAGAAATTGGCAGCATTCAGCATTGGTTTTGAAGAAGGCAGCACTGCCCATCTGAAGGTTTTCATTCTAAATTTTCTCTGCAATTTCTGCTCATAAAAATCTTCATTTTGGAGCTGCTGGAAAAGTGTTTAAAACTAATTTCTGCAATTTTGGGTTTTTCCTAGAAAGATTTCTGAGTTTTTTCATTGAAAATTTCTGAGTTTCTGGACCGTGTTTCTCTGCTGCTGGAAAAATCATTTTTGCAAGTCTACAAGTTCCTGAAATTTATTTTGCTGTGTATTTAGAAAAATCTGCTGCTGTTTTTAAGTGGAATTCCTGCTCTACTCTGTTGTTTTAATTTAAAAAAAATAAAAAATAAAAATAAAATAAAAATAAAAATACTCTGCAACAATTGGCCTCTCGGCCCTCTCCCACCACACTCCCACACCCATACCATTCCCATAACTCCTCACACTCTACGCTCTGCATCCTAAATCCCTAGAACCCTCATACTCCCAACACATCTTACCTGCTCGCTATTTCTCCCTTACAACATTACGCCTCTTCCAAAAAAAAAATAAAAAAAATATCCGCACGCATCTCACACTATGCTACCACGGCGCTCTCCCATTCGCTCGACCCCAAACTCTACATAGCGCTCCAATCATTCCTAACAAAAATCGACCCTCGGCCTCTCTCCAATCACAATCCGCCTGGAGTGCTGCACCTTCCCATACTCGCTTAACTCAAACGCTCCCACCGCCCTATACATACGCTCTACAAACTTTGCTCTGCAAACAATAGTCTACATCGCTCTGCCCTCCCATACAGCTCTACGCTCCCCTATTGATTCACCTCACAACTCTTCTCACAACCTGACCCCTCTACCATTCTCTACGCCCCGCCTACGACACCCTTCCCAACTCCCTTATACCCCTACGCGTTACCCATCACTCCAAAACTCCGCCTCTGCTCACACTCCACGCCTGCCGCATTCCAAACACCTCTCCCCTCTACCCACAGCACTCGCTCCAAACCCTTTGTCCGGCCTCCAATCTCACTCGGGCTTCAACGCACTAACCAAAACAGCTCTCCCAACGCTGCACCCGCTTCAACCCTCTTCCCATTACTCCATCGCCATTCCCTCCCTCGTTTGGCTGCACGGCCTTTCCCGCCCACGGCCCTCACACTCCATAATTTTTTTTATTTTAAAATCATTTTTTAAATTACGCCCACTCACTATTTTCATTTCATTTTTTAATTTTAGAACCTTCCTTACAATTTTCCCATATTTCATTTTAAATTTTTTTTTAAATAAAACCCTCCACCATTTTAATAACCCCCCTCACCCATTATCTCTCTCCCTTTTTATATTTCCCATTCCCTAATTAAAATTCCCTCGTCTTCTTATTTTTAATTAAGTTATTTTTTAATTGATTTTTAATTAATTAAAAAAAAAAAAAAACAGCAGAGAGAGAGGAAAGAGAGAAAACGAACAGCAGAAGAAGAGAAAATGACATATCAGTAAATGGACAGTACACATAGATAAAATTTCAATTTGCATTCTGATTTGTGGCATTGATTTGAAGGGTGATTTTTTGAAGAATTTCATATTTGAAGACAAGTTTGCCATCATTGAAAACAACTCCTTGAAGAAGAAAAATTCAGCTGCTTTAAAGGCCTCTTGCACAAGTTGTTTTTGCTGCACATTCAAATATTTTGCAGAGATTTTGTATTGAACTCACATTGTGAGTGAATTTGCCTCTTCATTCATAGTTGGAATCAGTGAATTTGAGTTGTTGGATTTTTGATTGCCTTCCATCATTTGAGGAGCACATTTTGTACTTTGAGAATTCCTTGGAGTCATTTGATATTGTTTGAAAGCAATTTGCATCACATTGTAAACGGGTGCATTTTCGGTTGAAGCTGACACCCTTTCATTTTTTGAGCCTAAGTTGTTGAAAATGGCTAAAATCAATGAGGCATTAGTGTTGTTGAATAACCTCATTCATTCCAATGTTGATGACATGATAAAAATGAGCAAGGATGCTCTTTGTAACATTCAAAGTTGTTTGCTAGATGCACATGAAAAGATTGAGTTTTTGCAGTTGGAATCTCAACTCCAACAAGATGAACTTCAACAAAAGAGTCACCATTCTAAACCTGTTTCTGTTCAGAACATTGTGAAAGACTCCCATCAGTAGCAAGTCAGCAAAGTTCCAGTTGATTCCCATTCAGTTTCTTGTACTAGAGCAGATGTACATGCAGATGCAGCCACTCAGCCTGCACTTCCTAAGCCCATCATCAGACCTTGGGAAGAGATTGTCCACAACAGGCACCGAACTGGTCTTGGATATGACAAGGATGTGTCCTTTCATATTCCAGAATACACCAAGCCCATCATATTTCAGAGTTCCGGATTCATGTATGACAGTTCATCTGCAGCTGTTCCAGATCCTGTTCCACTTCCACAACAGATTGAGAAATGCCAACACTGTGATTGTGTTGACCATATGAAAGATCACTGTTTTGATCTTCATCCATGCAAGAACTGTGGTCGGCACACCCATTCTTCAGACAGATGCTTCAGACACAAGCCTCCTGCAAGAACCAAGATTCATCTTGGATGGATCGCTTCTTGGCAATGGGCATCAGCAGCCAAGAAGATGTTTAAGACACATGTTAGAACTTGTTCTCAGATATTGAGCAAACTTGCAGTTGAGTTTTCGCCATCATCTCACCTTGTCCCTGACAGGGGGGAAAATGGTGGTCATGTACAAGATTCGACGACAGATCAAGCGAGCCTGAGCCACAATCTCTCATTCCATGTTCAGAGTTGTAGCCAGCAGTTCAAGCGAGCCTGAGCCACAATTCGTCATTCCAGATTCAGAGATGTAGCCAGAGACACGGATGCCCATGAGCATGCCTTCGGTTGGTGGATAACCTAAAACCATCATCTTTGGTTGGTGGATAACCTTAAACCATCATCTTTGGTTGGTGGACAACCTAAAACCACCACAGGTAGTAGACCTCCCTTCTTTTAGGTCGAAGGTCTCCCTTTCATATACAAGGAACACTTCCTCTAGCAGAAGCCTTCAGCTTAGCAGCCTTCATCTTCTTTCCAGGTTTGGTTGAGTTCCAGGAAATGCTTCAAGCATTCCAGAGTTGTTGGTAATCCTAAAACCATCACAGGTAGTAGACCTCCCTTCTTTTAGGTTGAAGGTCTCCCTTTTTTATGAGGGACAATTCCTCTAGCAGAAGCTTTCAGCCTCTTTCCAGTTTTGGAAGAGTTCCGGGAACTGCAACATGTATTGCGTTCCAATGTTTGTGGTCATCCTAAAACCACCCCTTTTTTCCAACATTTCAGAGAGTTGATTCAGCCCAAGTGCTGCCATGCTTACTTTGCAGATTTGTATTACAACTTTTTTCTTGGACTCACAGATACCCCTTCGGATTAAGGGGGGATGTTGGAACACCTAATCCTACATGGGTAGGTGTGGAATGCGAAAAGTCACAATGGAATCTGAGTGACCTTGGAATGTGAAACCAAGAGTCACACCATTGTACTATAAATTTACATCTTTGTTTAATGGAAAATAAGAGAGCTACACGCTTATCATTCATTGTGTTGAGTCTCCTTGTCAACCTAGATTATACACTTGATTTCATCATCTTTTCCTTTTCTTATGAACATACTCTAGTTGTTGTCCTCTTGCAAAATAAAGATCAGAAAATAGAGTAGCCTATCACCTTCTTCAGTAGAAACATATGAGATGAAGCCTTGAAGTATAATATTGTTGGGTGTGGATCCTGATTATCTTCTAAGGAGGGACACCATCATTTTTCAGTTTTTGGAGAGAAATATTTTGTCTCGTTTTGGTTGCACACAAAAAATTATCACTGACAATGCAGCCTCCTTCAAGTCCAAAAAGATGATTGAATTTTGTGATAAATATCACATAAGACTTGGGCACTCTACAACATACTATCCTCAAGGCAACAAGCTGGCTAATTTGTCAAACAAATTATTGGTGAAAATAATTAAGAAATTTTTGCAAGAGAAAAAAATAAATTGGCATAAAAATCTCATAAATGCTTTATGGGCGAAAAAATTTAGCATGAAGAGATCAATCAGCATGTCACCCTTTCAGCTAGTGTATGGTGTCGACACAGTGTTTCCCACTTCTCTAGTAGTGTTGGTGAAGAAAATTCTGCAAGAGATCGACACTGAGCCAAAGGAAATCCAACAAATAATAAGTCAAATGATTCATTTACAACAGTCAAGAAAAGAAGTTTTCAATCACACTTCAAAACTTTAAGAGAAAATCAAGAAGATCTATGAGAAGAAGAACAAAGTTGATGATTTCAAGTTAGGAGATGTCGTTCATCGATGGGATGCCTGAAAGGAAGACAAAGGCAAGCATGGTAAGTTTTTTAACGTATGAAAAGGTCCATACAATATTACATCATTCAGAGGTAATAAGTTTTTTTTTTAGAAGATCTTGATGGGAAGGAAATTCTAGGAGGATTGGTGAATGGTAGGTTCCTCAAACATTACCTTACCTGATCTTGAAGAAAAAGGTTCACTTTCATTGTAAATATAATTTTATTTTCTGTCAGAGAATAAAGAAGTTACTTTATAAGCTTTAAGCCAAAGGAGAAGGCCATGAGGCTTCTATGATCACCATATATTTTTCTTTTAAAAAAAGGTTCAAAAATTCAAGTTGTTTTTTGAGTCAATGTCATTCTTTGTTTTAATTAGTCATTTCAGTTTGTCATATTTTTTTTCAGTTTCCAATTTTTATTCCATTTCCAAATGGATGAGGAAGCCTAATATATGGTGTTATTGACACCTTTTAAAGGAGGTTCCATTCCCAACTGGAGCCAATTTTAGTGTCTTAATGTTCAGTGATAAAAAATACTCTTTCGGGCTTACTTGGTAGTGGTCCTAGGTTAAAATTTCATGTTTTGAAGTCAATTTTCAAATAAAATTTTGTTCATTGAATGTTATCTAGGTCTGAAATGATACTCCCTTGAATTCACTCATAGTCATCAGCTTTTCAGGGTCATGTCATCCATTATCATGTAGGGTCTTAGATTAGCCACCACATCTCTATCTAGGTCAAGGTCTAGGTCTCTTTTGTTTCGCCACTATAAGGTTCAATCATGTCATGAAAGAAGGAAAAAAATATATAATTTTCACCATACAAGTCATTTACATTGGGAGTTAGGAAATATAGGAAGATAAAATAAAGGAAATTTGTCTTTCCTCAAATGAAACGTGTTACATGATCAAGTTTTCAAGAAAGAAAAGTGTTTCTCAAAGTATGTATGATTTCACTAGAAGACAAAAAAGCACATTTTGTGATGTTATAAAATTAAAAAGAGGCTTCCTCAACTCATTTCATCCTTGTATGTTCGATAGAGTTCCTCTCTTCTCATCATCACACTCCACAACTGCCAAGGGTTGAATACAAACAAGAAATTTGTTCCAAAACTTCTCCTGCTACACTTCTCGAAGGTTATGCTATGCTTCTGCAGGGTTGCACTATGTTTCTGGAAAGTGCTATGCTTTTGGTTTTAAGCTCCAAATCAGCCATCCAAGGTTAAAAACATCTTTCCCAAATATTTAGAGACCTCAAAACTAGTAAGTGGACACCCTCCATACATCTCTTAAGTCAAATTATTGAGAAAATGAGTGGATTCCTTCCTTAGGATTTCTCCACTATGTTTTTGGTATTTTCCATGTATGGTTTGTTTATGTTGATAAAACCATAATTCCATCATATAAAACCTTCATACATCTTCCATACACCTTACCCAAACACTCCCTATCACTCACAACCCTCATTTCATTAAAACCCTAGTTTTCACTAAGTTTTTGTAGGAATATTAGGAAAACCCTATATTTTGACCTTTTGGGCACCTTCCTCATGCCCATTTCCTAACATTCCACCTACACCTTATAGCCAGCTCATCACCCTACCTCCCCATTTTTTTAGGTATTTTTCCCTAGCTTCCTTCCACCTCATATTTGTCCCTAAAACCACCCTACCATAATCCCCTATTTTCCTAATTCTCCACCTTACCTGCCCACTACATCTAGCTAGAGTTTTATGTTCTTAGCTTGCATGACTTAAAAATACAAAATAGGCCCCCCATTCTGTATCAACTTCACTCTACATAGTGTCCACCAATTTCTACGACGTCAGCCCTTCTGCGGTGAGATTTATGCTTTGATAAGTTTGGTTCAAATTATTAACTGCAACATCTAGATCATGCGAAAAATTCATCGCTTCATCCACCCATGGCTTCATGTGGTTTGTCACAATATGATTTTTTTCACAGCTCCTCAACTTCATCGTGCAAGATCTGGCTTGTTTGTAATCGGGCTATGTGTTTAACAGGTACAAAAGTAGGTAGAGCCTCCTAAAGGTCATCGAACGCCTACTCCTTGGCATGCAATTCCTGTGAAATATTCCTGACCAGTGGATCCATCTGCACAAATTTCCACTGTCCCATAGTTGTTGCAAGAAATATGGTTCACCTGTGGACTGTGGTGTAAATAGCTGTCGAGGCTTCTTTGACTAGGGCAGCTCTATGCACCCACACCTATGGGGGAGTTTCTGGTTGCATCTTAGCCTACAATTCTACAATTTGTTGCTCAAAATCGGCCTTCACTACCTGCACTTCGGATCTAGAGGCTTTCAGTGCTGCTAAAAATCCTTCAACTTTAACCTATGGTGCGGTGGAAGAAGGGATCTCCACCTCTGGCAGGTTGCCGCACAATCGATCGATGAAGTGTTCCAATCCATCTCACTATGCTACTATGGCATGCTATGATGTCTGAGCTTGGAGAGATTCTTTAGTTCTCCCTGCGATATTCTGTTCAACTTCACTCAGCTACTGGTGCATGCACGCCTCCCTGCACTGCAACTCGTTGTTAATAATGGTTTGTATTGCATGCATCTTACCACTAGGCACCATTTACAAGTCTATCCCCATTTTTGGGTAGGTTTTCACCTACGCGTACAATTCAAGTTGTTATACAATGACTACTGTGCCCAGGAAGAGGTAGATCGTGCTTTCCACCGTGCTGATGATCATAGTTGTAGCCTTGCTCACTTGAATCAACCTCTGTAATATTCCAAAATTAGCATGCAGCTAATTGGAATATTAATTTTTCGTTTGTTCATTTAGATAGATGAATAAGTGGGTAGGGAGACCCATATATCTCTTTATTAGGAATTAAATCTCTCTTAATGTGAAAAGGGATCATCTTGATAGTTGGATAAAGCACCTCCATGTGTGGACAAGGGGCTAAATCATGTGGATAGGGTCAATTTTGACCAAATCAATAGCACTGGTATGGAGAGAGGGGATCATCAATGAGGGACAATGCAATGTTAATGGGAGAAAGTCTCCATGAGAGTAGTGGATTTAATAGGTGTGACCCAAGGTGAGAAAGCTCATAATGCATATAAAGAAGGGAAAGGAAGCCATGGATGAATGTTAGATGATTATTGATTTTGATCTTTTTAGATCTAGATTTGTTAGGTGACATTTCTATGCATGCTTTTGTTGTTCAGAAGGGTCAGTTATGTTGTTTACCACAAGGTTGTTCGCGAGTGGGAATCCCACACTCATCCTCAGGGGCCTTCGATTGCATACTCAAGAGAGACTATTGTGCTGTATATTCCACATTCTAGCATCATGCCAACCTTCAATCTTCATCTATAGCACATTTTTTGTTTAGAGTTGTGTTGTGTTGTAGGGTGTAGTGGTGGAGGATTGATAGGGCCAATTTCTGTGTTTTTTTTCAGTGGAGAGGAAACCTTTCCATTGGGAGGCTAGAAAGGAATGTCCAAGAGATTTATTTCATATTTTGGCATCAACCACACTTATTTCCATCTCCTATAGTGTAGATTCCCTCATAGACTGCGTTATTCTAGTGAGAATTTGCAGTGGAGGTTTCAGTGCTACTTTTGGAGGGTGAGATCTTCAAGGAAGTGATCAGCCTTTCACTTGGAGGATTCATTGGAGGAGATCTATATATTTCTATATCTATTTCATCCACCTCCCAGTTATTTAGTTGCAGCTACAATTCATCCCTAGGGTTGCATTTCGACATTTTGGTGTTTTTTGTATTTCCGAAAACCCTTTCTGGGTTGTCTTGGAAATGTGCTTGGGAGCTTTGATCTCTAGCCATAGCACCTTTTGATCTATATAATAGCAGATCCACATTGTTATAATTTTCCTGTAGCAGTTTATTCACTAAACCTCTGTTGTCTTGGCTCATGGAAATTGTATAGCACGTATATTTCATGTATTGACATATTTGTTTATTGGAGGCTTGTTTTGTATTGCTTCAATGACTTGATCCTAAAGATTTTGTGTTCCTCATGGCTGATATGCTTAATAAATATTTCTTTACATTTGTCTCATATTTTTTTGTATTGATTTATCACGGCTATTTCCAGAATTTTGTTCTATGTTCCTGTCCTTTCCATTTTGGAATATTATAGTGGTATTAGAGCATAATCTTGGCTCAGCCTGTGAGTTTTAACCAATATTTTTTAAGAAGAAGAAGAAGAAGAAGAAGATATCTATAATTATGGAAGGAATGATTTTTACCTCATATATTTTCATGTCTATGAAGAACCTCTCCAAGGAGGTCAAGCAAATGAGAATGGAGAGATGCAATGAGACCTCAAGAGGGTTTCAAGATGAGGAAGGTCCATGCACTTCCTATCAGCAGCAGAGAAAATCGGTATTTCATAGAGCTCCATAGAATTCTACTACGTCCACTCTCTTTGAAGAGGAAGGTGAAAGGCATGGAGATGGAGGAAATTTAGAACATGATATTCTAAGTGATTATCTTGCAGAGTACAAGTCTCAATCAAGGGCTTTCAAGGAGAATATAACTCTCCCATAGTTCATTCAACTCAAAGAATAGAGGAAACCTTGCAGAAATAGAAGGAAAAGACACAATAGATTTCTATTGTCTACTTTTGATGGGTCATCCACATGAACAACAAGGGCTTGGAGAAGGAAGTTAGATGCATTCTTCCTGCTACATCTAGTAGTAGAAAGAGAAGGTGTTGAGATTGCAACGGTGCACCTTGAGGGTGAAGAAAATATTTGGTGGTTCATCCATTTGATACATGCAAGAGTTATTGCTTATGCAGATTTTACTCAAAGGTTGATCAAAAAGTTTGACAAGAAGAAACCAGAGGAAAAGAAAATTCCATCGCCACTTGCTGGAGGAGTACTTTCATCAGAAGAAGGAACACTTGCACCCTTGCAAAGTTGTCTTGATCTCTTTACACTTAGAGTCCCATGCATTATTCAAGATATGCATGACGAGGAGGAGACTTATACCATCACTGGTGCAGTAATAGAGGAGAAGCCATCATCATCACAAGTAGTTGGAGGAGTCATTACACCGGTAGGAGGAACCCTTGTAGCAGTACAAGATGTTCCCAAGGATCAACTTAACCAAGGTATGAAATAATTCCACACCACGTTATTTCAATACATCGTATGGAGAGTTTTGGGGACATGCCACCAAGGCAATTGCATGACTGAGGGTCAAAGCACACTGCTGATTTGGAGCAGCAAATTATCACTGCATAGAGGACCCTTGACTGGTTCAAGGAGGAGTTGTATATCCATCCTAGTTTCTCATTAGTGAGTTGCACACAACACTTTTGGTTGGAGTGTATAATTTTAGAGGATAGGATGAGCATAATCCTAATCTATCCAATGTAGAACTATATTTTCATCATTGAGCATGATCATGAGACAGCAGATGCACCATCATGGAGATCAACAGTGTTGTCATTGAGCAGCAGTGATGAGTTGGGGGGCCAACTATTTTTGGAGGATTCAAATGACCATTCTTCTTGTGTTGCATTGGATAGGCACATGGTTGATGGAAGACATCTCCCATTATTATGATAGATCCTTCTTGATGAGCAGTTCACAGCTCAATGAAAAGTTTTTTCCTACAACATATTTGGATCCTTATGGGTTCAAATCAGTCATTGAGGAGTTTTATTCATATGGAGATATCCAAGAGGTTGAACCTCAACATCCCATGAAGTGCAAAGATAGTGATCTGATTTAGGAGGATGGTATTCTGCATTGGAGGGATACCAATTTGGAGCATGATAGGAGACACCCACATTTGAATGAATGGGTGTGGATGGTAAGAAAGGGGATGGTGAGCCACTTGCATATCTATGACATAGGGTGGTGGGAGGCATGGTTGTGTTGGCTACTCTTGAAAGAGTTTGGCCATCATGTGACATATCCTATAATGAAGGGTATGTTGTGCTTTGAGGAATTGCATGGAACCCATATGATATGGCAGCAAAATTTATTGTTGCTTTGGTTACTCTTACGAGAGTATGGGCTGATTTTCTCCCATACTTTGCATGGTATTTCAGGAGTAGAGGATGGCACAATCATGGTGCAAAGGGGCTACTCCTTAGCTTTGGAGGATCAGGAGACACTTCTACATGGGGAGGAGTCTTCCATCTATAGCAGCATTATGGCAGATAATTTTTTCATTTGGCATGTCAAAGTATGGAGTTATGAGATGATGGGAGCTTTATCACAAAGGCCAATAGAACTGTCACTTAGGAGTATGTATCTATTGATGGAGTGTTCTAAGGGGAGTATGCATCCCTTCACATTTCAGACCACTATGGGAAGATTTTCATGGGAGGGCTCATCCATGGACCTCATTTTCATCCTACTCATATTGTACGGTAAGAGTTGTGTTTATTTATTTATTGATCATATAACCAAGTACTTGCATTCTCTTGCCATTTAAATACAGTGCATTGCTCCACAAGAGGGAAAGTTTATATGTGAGCTTCATGGTCTATCTAAGGCCAACATCATTGATAAAGATAGAAATTTCTTGTATGGCTTTGGGAAAGTGTTGTACTATTCTTGGTATGCTCAACTGATATACAATTCCATTTACTACTTTCTAGTAGATGAGGAAGCAACACAACTAGAAAATGGTTGGGAGACAACTTGCCACATTATGTTATGAAACAACAATTAGCAAAACTATGTTGTATCCACTTGTGAAACCATTTTTATCATAAAAAACCTCACATAACACTTAGTATAATCTTCATTCCATGTTGTGATGATGTACTCGTCATTGTATGTGGAATGACTTGGGCAAGAAAGGTCCATGAAACCAAAGAGTTGGTCTTTGAAGATCCACTTGCTTTTTTTCCTCTTGAAGGCAACAATATTGAAGCCCAAAATCAGCGATAGCTCTACACCTATCATAAGTGGAGAGAGAGACAACGCAGGGTAGAAAATTTGGTCTATCATGTTCAGTTATGCAACCCACCTACGTTGCAAGAGCCAAAGGTGGAGGATTTTTTCTACGAGTTACCACATTGGAGGGTGAACCATTTTGTGTGGATGATAGATTGGGGATTGGAGCTTCACATGGGAATGAAGACTCCCAAAAAATTTTAGATTCCATACCTTGAGAAGGCCTCTAGACAGTATATATTTTCCTCCATGGATATACCACTTCTTCATGATGAGAGCCATTTGGGTTTATCACCAAACGATAACTTGTACACTTGGGAGGAGCAACTAGGGGACATATTGATGAGAGAGCATCTTGTTCAGTTGAGAAGCTTATAATATGAGGATGCTACAGGAGGCAAAGAGGAGGGTCTTCAGTTCTATCCTTGTAGTTACTTGACGACAAGAAACATTTGGGAGGGGAGGACTGTAATATTCCAAAATTAGCATGTAGCTAATTGGAATATTAATTTTTTCTTTTGTCATTTAGATAGATGAATAAGTGGGTAGGGAGACCCATAAATCTATTTAGTAGGAGTAAAATCTCCCTTAATGTGAAAAGGGATCATCTTAATAGCTATATAAATAACCTCCATGTGTGGGAAGGGGCTAAATCATGTGGACAGGGTCAATGTCTCTCGTATGGAAAGAGTGGATCATCAATGAGGGACAACACATTGTTAATGTGAGAAAGTATCCATGAGAGTAGTGGCTTTAATGAGTAGGAAACCAGGAGAGAAGACTCACAATGCATATAATGAAGGGCAAGGAAGCCATAGAGGAATGTTAGATGTTTATTGATTTTTATCTTTTTAGATCTGGATTTGTCAGGTGACATTTCTATGCATGCTTTTGTTGTTTAGTAGGGTCTGCTGTGTTGTTTAGTACATGGGCGTTCCCGAGTGGGAATCCCACAGTCATCCTGAGGGGACTTCGAGTGCCTACTCAGGAGAGATTATTGAACTATATATTCCATATTCCAGCATTAGGCCAAGCTTCAGTCTTCAGCTACAACGCAGTTTCTGTTCAGAGTTGTGTTGTGTTGAGTGGAGGATTGATAGGGCTAATTTTTGTGTTTTTTTTTTCAGTGGAGAGGTAGCCTTTCCATTGGGAGGTAAGAAAGGAAGGTCCGGGAGATTTATTTCATATTTTTGAATCAGGCCCAGCTATTTCCATCTCCTATAGTGCAGATTACCTCATATACTGTGTTATTATAGTGAGAATTTGCAGTGGAGGTTTCAGTGCTACTTTTGGAGGGTGAGATCTTCAAGGAAGGGATCAGCCTTTCACTTGGAGGATTCATTGGAGGAGATCTATATATTTCTATATTAGTTTCATTAACCTCCTTCCAGTTATTCAATTGTAGTTGCAGTTCATCCCTAGGGTTGCATTCCAGCATTTTGGTGTTTTGGGTATTTCTGAAACACTTTATGGTTTGTCTTGGAAATGTGCTTGGGAGCTTAGATATCTATCCATAGCACCTTTTGGGATATCTAATAGCAGATCCAAATTTTATAATTTTCCTATAGCATTTTCCTCACTAAAATTGCGCTGTCTTAGCTCATGGCAATTTTATAGTACCTATATTTCATGTATTGGCATATTTTTTTATTGGAGGCTTGTGTTGTATTGCTTAAGTGAATTGATCCTCAATATTTTGTGTTCCTCATGGCTAATATGCTTAATAAGATGGCATTACATTTGTCTCATATATTGGTGTATTGATTTATCACTACTATTCCCAACATTTTGTTCTATATTCATGTCTTTTCCATTTTGGAATATTACAACCTCTCTTGATTCATGCTTGCCTGGATGTTGTCTGTCTTAAACTCCAACACCTGCAACAATGACTCTAACGCTTCTAAAAGAGCCTTGTATTTTTCTTCCATCACCTTCCACCTATATTTGCAGGTAGATGCAACCACATCTACTATCTTGTCCAAGTTCTCCTTGGTCAATGTAACGTCCTCTATTCCTCTGACCTTTGAGCCTTTAATCTTCTTGTGTGCACCCTTGGACGCTTCTGTGCTACACTTCGTTCCTCTAAGATACTTAGCTCGAGTACCATCCAAACTATCTAGGCCTCCAAGATCCAATTCTTCTTCTCCTTTAGGTTCATCCTCTATTTCTTTCTCTGCTTCCTTCTCGGTATCTTTTTCAGCCTCTTTTTCTTCTTTCTTGTCCTTTTTTTCTTGTTTTCCAGATGTGGAGGTTGTGACAGGCGTAATAGAGTCTAGCCCTGTCTTCCATGCTTCAGGGAAGGTCTCAAGGAATTGGTAAATTTCTGCATCCATGACCATGTATGGTAGGTTGTACCAAACTAGGTCCTTGTGTAACCATATTTGTACATTATGCATCTTGACCAGGAAAAATTAAATTTCTCTATACTTGGCATACACGAGTGTGGAAAATTGGGGCCGTGAGTGGATAACTGCTACCAGCACACCTTCAAATAGAAACCAGATAATTTTTTTCTCATTCACTCTCTATGGGTTTGGAAAATACCATAGATTGGCATAAGGCATCCCTTCACACACATGAGCTTCAAGTTCTTGGAGGATTGCACCCTTTGGTATCTCCCATGCAATTAGAGCGATCAATAGAAGCAGCCAAGAGTAGCTGAAATTATTCCCTTCTTCTTGCATCTCACACACATTATCCAGGAATTCTTGGCAGAGGTACGGTGAACAATTATAACTTACGCCTTTTTCACATTGTCCTGCTAGTGCGATAACATTTGCAGGGACCACCTTAGGTCAGCATTTGCACACTAGCTTGCATCCCAAGACCAAGGTTCTAAGGCATACTGCTCGGTTAGAAATCTATTGTACTAGGAACCCCCTGGAGTTGCACCTAACCTTGTAATCCTTCTTAACCTTGGCAGCAACCTTCTAGTCATTACTCTTCCCAAAATTGGACATGGGATGGAGCCCCTTCCTGGGTAGGGCAGTGATCCAATGGATCAACGTGAAAACTATGGGGATTCTATTCTTGATCCATAAACATCCATCATGGATCAGTGCCAACAGCTGGTGCACATAGATATTGGTGATTGGATACCTACCAAAGTAGGGAATCCTTAGCATATTAAGAATCCTCACTTTTCTCAGCCCACACACGATCGTCATCGGCTCTACTCTCACCACTCCATCATATAATATGTTCTCTAGGTAATATTCATGCGTGATCTCAGGGAATATCTCCTCGTTCGCCAAGTCACAATCATCAAACTTGAACAGTGGAAGCTTTCGAAACATATCCCCTTTCAACATAACTTCTTCTAGGATCAGTCACATCTGCAGATATGAGCGCACTGTATCCAGATATTTTGGCGCCCTCACAGAGGGTCTATGCGGCTTGAAATATTTTGGTACCCATGAAATGGGTTCGAAAAAGAGCACAAGCTCCTCCGTCGTGCTCATGGGACTCTTGCTTGGGTCACATACAGGGGGCCTATCCTTTGTCACCTAGTGCAGGGAAGTGAATTGCCTAGGTGACATCCACGACTTGGAAGATGACCCCTTGGTCATCTTACCCTTTCCTTTAGCTGGGGTGGAAAATACTTCTTGAAATTATGGTACTACCTCATGGACATCATCAGATCCCAGTTCTGTAGACATTGTGAGAGGCACAGAATACTCTTCATATGGCACACTCACAGGGTTTATGGCCATCATTATTGGTCTAAAGATGAATTCTGGGTTACTCACATCAGATACAAGGGTCTCATGGCTAGAAATACAGTGCTTAGAGATGAATTCTTAGTGCAATTCACCGATAAATTTAGGGCACAATATACTCTAAAAGGAAAGGAAGAGAATATGACCTACGACCTTCCAATTATAGGTGATCCAAGGTAAAAAAGGTTGGATCTTCATTAAAAGCATCTTACCCCCATAAAAACGGTCAAAAATCCCGTAATATCTCCTCATTAAATGCAGAAAACCTGCTCCGGCCAACGGTAAAATTGCTTTTTCACCCAGTTTTACTGTTCCAACGTCTAGTTTCTCCTATTGCGCACTACCTCTGAACTCTTGCTACACTTGTCTATGTTTTCCCTCTGGACCGTGCATAGACAAGTGGACTCCCATTCTCCAACCATATAGTCATTTGATAGGCACATGGTTATGCCTATACAGATTTAGTCAGCTTGCATTGAAATATGCAGGAGGACTCTCACCACGCAACGTGGCCAAGCACACCCCACCTCCACCAGTGATTTCATTCACAATTATGGCCTCAACTAGTGCTTCTTGAACTTTCCTAGGTGGCACGTAAAATGAATTTCATATAACTGAACAAAATTGACTTCTGTGAATGCCTTCTGTCGAACATGTCTATCATGCCAAGAATTTTCGCATGCTTTTTGTACTTGTGGATGAAAGTTAGAAATGAACTGATCCTCCTCTAAGGCAACCAATTGTGCAAGATATTCCTCCATGATGTCAGGTTCAACCATATTAGTGAATGTTATGATGTCCAGGCTTGGGATAATATATTCCATTGGCATGATTTATTCTTGCTCATAAACCATTCTGAAAGGTGTTTTCCGAACCAGCTTCCTACATCTGGTCCTATAATACCATAACATAGAAGGGATTTACACATCTCAATCATTCTGATTTTCATTACAGATTTGAGTGAGCGCATTCTCCAAAATTTTGTTGAAAGCTTCTATTGCACCATTCTCCTGAGGATGATAAGGAGTACTTTTCTGGTGATGTATCTGAAATTCCTTTGTCAAAGCTTCAATGGTTTCATTAACAAAGTGCGTACCCCTATCACTCATCAATATCTTCAGGCACCCAAACCTAGTCAGAATCTATTCGTAAATGAAATGTGCAGTAGTATCCGCAATACAATCCTTGACTGGCTTAGCTTCTACCCATCTGGTTACATAATCTGTGGCCGTGATGATATAGCATGCGCCAGTCTTCTTCCCTAGAGGATTGATAGGTCCCACAAAATCTATAGACCATTTATCAAAAGCCTGCAAGACCACCTATGGCTACAAGGGCATGTCATATCTACGTGACGGCTTCCCCATTCATTGGCATGCATCAAGGGCCCGATAATACGCATGTGCATCACTATGCAGTGTGGGCCCCCATAGCCTAGCATGGAGCACTTTCTGCATGGTGGCCTTCCCGACATAGCAGCCTCCTGCCACTCCTCAATGAGCCTCAGCCAATATGCCCTACATTTCATGTTTGAAAACATATCTTGTTAATACTTCAGCTACTCCTAGCTTGTAAAATTGACCAAAAATCAGCCTAAAATTAGTTGTGCATGAAACTAGCTCTTTCTTTGTTGCACCGAATATTCAGAAATTGAATAATATCAGCAAAGTGTTCATTAACCACCTTAATAGAAAAGATCTGCACATTAGGTAGTCCCTCCTCCAGAATGGTTGGTTCCTCCCCATTTTCAATGCGTGATAGGTGGTTAGGTCTAACATTCAAGATTCCAGGCTTCACTATGATTTCAACGTCATATTCTTGAAATACCAGCAGCCATCTACAAATATTCCCCCTCAAAACATGCTTATTGACTAGGTATTTTAAATCAAAATGGTCAGTGAACATATTAAAGTGCCCTCCTAGCATATAGTGCCTATATTTTTGCAGAGCATAGATCATGGCCAATCCTTCCCTTTCGGTGGTTGAGTAGTTCCGCTCTACACTAGAGAGCTTCCTACTGGTAAAGCAACAGGGTGATCAATGTATCCTTCTCCTGGCTGTGCTAAAAAAACTCCAAGTGCTATACCAAATGCATCAACATGTACATGAAATAGCTTGGACCAGTCTGGGAATATTATAATAGGTATAGTAACCATATTTTCCTTCAGGAGCTCGAAGCCCTTTTGGCATTCCTCATCCCATTAAAATGACACATCCTTTTTCAACAATTTATCCATAGGCACAGTGATCAAAGCATAGACTTGAATGAATTTTCTGTAATATCCAGTGTGTCCTAGAATTGAGCACAACTATCTTTCATTAGTGGGGACTTCTAGGTTGATGATAACTACAATATTGGCCGAAACTGTCATCAACCCTTGTTGACACACAATATGGCCCAACAAGATTCTAATAGGAACACAAAATATGCATTTCTTCAAGTTAAGAGAAATTTGATGCTTCCTACCAGTGTCAAGCATTATGCATAGGTTGGACACATGCTTCTTTACCAGTCAAAACAAAATCTAGTCATAAAAATACACCTCCAATAACTTATGCATGAATTGTTTGAACACAACTACTACTACGCGAGAGAAGATAGTAGGTGAATTCTTCAATCCAAAAGGCATGAATGTGTATTGGAAATACCCCCATTCCATTTCAAAGGTGGTATTTCTCTAGTCTTCTGAAGCAATTATGATATGATGATACCCTGAAAATCCATCAGTAAAATAATAAGCCTCTTGTCCTCCCAAATTATTCAAGATATCATCTGAAAATGGAGTAGGGAAAGGGTCATGTACACATGCATTGTTCAGCTTGCCCAAATCTACACAAATATTTATCTCTCCCTTGGTATTTTTTTATTGAACAACTATGGGGATCACCCAATCAGACTGCTCCATAGGCTCGATGATTCCTCTAGCAACCATCTTCTCTAGTTCCTCTTTCACTTTCGTCTTATACTTAGGATTTTATTAGTACGGTTGCTGCTTTACAGGGCACACATCTGGTTTCAGAGTGTTCTTCATAACACCTAAATCTCCTACAGTTCCTTTAAGCTTAGAGAACTTTGCGAGAAATAGGTCTGAATATTCTGTCAGTAGTTCCACAACCTTCCCCACTATGTCATGATCCCAATAATCCCCTATTTTGGCCAACTTGGGTTATTCCTCTATCCCAATGTTGACTTCCTTTAACTTCAGAGGCTTACTTACATCTACCATTCCAAGGGAGGGTCCTGCTACCGCACGCTCCCCCTCAGACTCGAGGATGTTGATATTTATTGGATCTTCCTCATTATCTGTGACTGAAAGGTTCCTGCAATTGAAAATATCTTGCATCAGTGCTTTCCATGTTGGATAACACATTCTATTTGAGGCCGGGAGTCATCAAAGACAAGTGCTTTGATACCCTCCACAACTTCATCCAATCCCTCTGATCCCCCAACCAAGCCAAATGTTGATAGAAAAATGTAAGTCATCATAATCCTACGGTGAGTCCCTCGGCGCAACTCTGTTTCAAAATACCATGTAGTAGGTATCGGTCCCAACGAATGGACAAAAATATGAACCCATTCGTTCCAGGTCTTGTCATTCCAAACCTCCATCCACATGGCCAGGTGTTTGTGCAGGTCACCCTGACCATAGAAAAGCTTAGTTGGTGGGGTATCGGGTGAATCAAAGTGCAACTTCATCATTTAACTGCATTCCTCCCAATCCTTAAATATTCCTTTGTGAATATCCCACCAATATGTTGTAGTTGCGTGGATGGCCAGATCAAGTGCCCAGAACCTTCGTTATTCGGGGACAAATTTTTCCAACTTTTCAAAAATAATAAAACACTATCCAAACCATAAAAATAGGGTAATTACCTTACTTATGAGGAGATGCATTGGAAATTTTTAGTGATCTTGAAGCAGCACAATGCAGAAACATCATGCAACTGATTATGCCAATTCTCCATTTCCCCATCTGAATCTGAGAAACACGAGCTATCATTTTCCCAATTCAGCGCTCCATCAGCCATAGGGTTGATCCAATCCTCATCCCACACAGTCAGCTTAGAGATATGATTGACATCATCTCATTCACGCACTATTTTTGTATATATTTCTTCTCCTGTCAAATCCAAAGGTACCATTACCCTCGTACCATCGTTTTCAAATATCATGATTCTGTGCTTCAAGTTAATGATTCGTCCCATATCGATGGCCCAATCTAGCCCCAGCAGCATGGGGTAAGGGTTTGAATCATCCATAATTTGTAATACTTCAAAATATGCATGTACCTTTACTCCAGCAATGTCTACCAGAACCTATGGGAGCCTTGCAAGTGGAATGATCTTCTGTTGATTAGCCATGCACAGCTGAATGGTGCACCATTCCAAATTTGGTTCGCTAATATTTTTCTATGTCTGGTTAGGTAGAAAATTTGCATCAGACCCTAAGTCCAAGATGACTTGATCCATCTCATACTCTCCAATTTGCGTGGTCATGCACATCTCCCGACCAGTTCTCTTCTTGTTCTTATAAATCTTGTTCGAGGAAATTCCTTGTTCGAACAGTTGTATATTAGGGACTAAAGATTATATACTACTTTTTGATTGTGAAATAACTTAATGTAGGATTTTAGGAAAGGTTTGAACTCATCAGCAATCTTCTCTTCCATGATCGACTTGGATGTGAACACACCTGCAGCAGCAAAATCCTTCCTAGCTTTGATAAAATTCTCCTTTTCCTTCTGAAGTTTGAGTCCTTCCTTATTTTTAGAGGCCTTCTACATCAATGGCTCTACATCAACCTTCCTTTCATCATCTCCTTTGATCCCAGCACCATTGCATGTAATTATATTTACAGTTGGATCATATTTGCGCAGCTCAAAGTTAACCATTTATATGTTCTACATAGGCGTATGTTGTTGATTTTCCTACAATATAGCAATTGAAACAGAACAATCTTCAATCACATGATACAATTTTCTACAATACTTGCAAGACTGTCGTGTAGGGTTCGAGAAGCCATGTGCATAGTGTCCAACATCTCCACATTTATAGAAAATTGATTTTCCTCTTCCACGACCCGCGCCTCCACCTCTCCCTCCTCCCCTTCCTCTTGCTCGAGATCCTCCACACCTAAAGGGAGATGCTAGTGAAGATGGGTCAGCCTGCACCCTATATAGGTTGGCACTATCCATCATTAGCTCGAATGTGCAGCAGTGGTTCTCATCATGACCAATTGAAGAGAAAAACCTGCATCATTGCTGCTTCAATTCTGGCACATAAATTCCTAATCGAGGGAAATGGTTTTTTTCATGCATTCTAGCTACCTTAAAGTCAACATAGCATATTTGGGGAGACCCACTTGTTCTTGTAGAATCCTTGGGTTGCAATGGATTTGGCCCTCCCACTTTTATATAATATTGAAACAAGGTACATTGATCCTTTGTGTGTTCAGAACCCTTGCACCGTATACACCATACATCTGTGCCAACCTCCTTTCCTCTGTCTCTTCATAGGTTTTGTATCTCTAAGTGCATTTCTTCCAATTTATTTTGGATTTGTAGTGTTCCAAATTGGTCATCAGCTCTAGGTGCAACTTCTAGTTTCATAGCAACTTCAAGGGCTTTAGCCTGAGAGTCAATCTTATGCTGGTTCATCGAACCGAATAGATGTGGTAAGAGCATTGCAATAAACCATTCCTTATGTTGGTTATCATCATAGATAAGTCCTGCCTCACTGATGGTGCACTTCAACCATTGATCGGCATCCCAAACATATTAATTTGGATCTTGTTTGATATCTTTCAATTCTATCACACACTATGAGTAGGACTTTGGATTTCTGAACTGCTACTTCAGAGCATCATTGATGTCATCAACAGTAGGATTAGCATGCTGAGCTAGATATACCATAAACCATTCTAGCGCACGACCTTAAAATTCCATAGCTAGTGGCGCTCTCTTGACATCATCAGTCTTAACATTTTGCGCAGTCCATACTGCATTGGAAACAAACCAAAACCTATTCGTGCCCTCATCTCGCACACCCTTGTAGGTGGGCAGCTTCATATGTGCAGCCATATCTCCTTCTGGTGGCGGCGGTGGTGGTGGGGTAGGAGATGCCTTACCCCTACGCAAGGTCGACTGTGGAGTAGCAGAAGGGCTACCTCCAACACGCATAGCCTCACTGCTTTTTATATCATTGTTAGGCGAGTTTCTTAGAGGATTGTATACAAATCTATCTCCTCTCTCAATAATCTGGTAATACTTTCCACTACACGTAGTGCTTTCTAGATTATATGGGGTCATTCACTCAGTGTGATTGTACAAAAATCCCTTTTCACACAATATAATATTAATGAGAAAAGGCAAAGAGTGTATGAATTTACCTCTTAGTCCTTTGAAGAACCTCCTTTTAGCTTTAGAATATGACACAAAATAAGCTACTACAAACTCTGTTACAAACCCACCGAAAATGTTTTCAACCCAATGATCTATAGTACGGGTAACATAATTATCATTCTTCTCTAAATGTTGGATCAACTAAGGTGTCCACTGAGTGACCTTATCGTCCTTCCAACAGGTTTGGAACTCATCTAATCTTGATATCCACTCCTATAATTATTGCACAAAGGTCACAAAGAAGATCTTGTGAACCTCTATGAAAATATGCTTATGTTTCCAATGTTCAGTAGACAGCTTCTTACCTCTATTTTCCTTGAGGGAAAATTCTTGAATTTTCTTCTCAAAATAGTCTTCTAACTTAGGCTTTGATGGCTTCCACATCACCCAGTCTCTCTCAAAATGATCTCAATCCTAGCAATGGAACAATTTGTTGGCTTAAGGGGCCTGACCGAGGTTTAGAGTTAAGCTTAACCAAAAAAATCCTCTTACTACTGGCCCTTTCGGTAGTGACATACTTACGCAAGTCAAAGTATCACTAGAAGCAGTATTGTGGGGTGCTGGAACTAGGTTTCCACACCCTGAGAGAGAATGAAATGATGTGGGTGTCATCATATCTATAATACTAGTGGGAAACCCTTCACAACAGAAACCCTAACCACGCAGATCTGGGTGAAATTTCACAGGTTATCCTGTGTGCGCACATATAAAGGTTTCACAGTCCCTTTAATAGTATTATTAAGGTGATATTTAGTTCTTATAGTAACAGATATATGCATTCAACATTCATATAAGACAGGAAAACAGTTGCACAACCGATCCAAACACAAACAATATAATTGATGCAGTAAACATGAATAATACATAGAACATATAATAAAGCGAAACAATGATGCATTTGATACTCAGAATTATCCAAAACACTTCTTTATTCATTCATAGTTCCTAATCAAATTGCAATACTTCAATTCCACCCACGCACAAAGCCAGCAGGGTCTGCACACAGTAAGACTAAGGTCTCCATGCACATAGCTATTAGGAGCCTTCTATACCCAGAAAAATTCGCTTCACAGCTCAAAACATCATAACCATATCAAACTTACTATTTATCTAACTCAATCTAGACTCTTATTTATATCTTTAGCCTGCGCTCATCTAAGGTCCGCAAACTATGGTTTGCAACCCCTAGTTCTACCCTTTTTCCCATTACAACTCATGAAGTGGCTTTGACCCTCCCGAAAGCCCCTTTACATGACTGAAAACTACAAAAATACTATATTTTTATCAAAAATGTGGTCCTAAGGGACCTCGCTCCAACATGCATATATATACATTTTGTAATTAATTTCCCAAAAAAAAAAATCTATTGAATTGACAGTTTGATAAAAATATTTATACATACATAAATAAACCAAAATAAACATGTGCAACAAGAAAAAACATCATATCCAGAGAAATAAGTGATGTATCCACAATTGCATTTAGATTTTAACAAATGTTGTCTATGAAATTTAAACATTCTATTTTCTCATGCACATCATTGAAAGGATCAAAGTGTGTAACAAAACATGATTCTTAAAAGTAGAAAAATTCAAGCCATGGGGATGACGCTTAAACCAGTTATCCATAGACCCATTTTACCATTATATTCTAATATTTGCTAAAAGCTATAAACATATTAAACACTTAACAAGAAGAAAATACTTCTCAAAATTAAGTAAAAATCCATAAAAATGTTTATGATGGGATGAGCCATAACATATATGGGGAAAACAAAAGTTACTACATGGTGAGAAGATTAAATAATAACTTGACACCATGCCAAATTTTAATTGTTTTTTTCCATACCACTATGCATGATCCATAATATCATCCCAAGATAAGCACTGCTTCAATAACAAGTAAATTTGACTCTTTATGGTGTTCCTTTATAGTTTCAATGACTTCTGAAATATCAACATTCTCTGCAATTAGAGTTGTTAATGTACCCTTCATGTCCTTTAATTTCACATCAAACATTTTCTTTTCATTATGTTTGACAAGAACCACCAAACCCTCCTTACTACCACACAAAATTTCAAAAATACATATGTTATTATCGACGGGAAATGCATGCAACTTAAGTAGATAGTATGGTTCCAACAAAAAATTATAAAGCTTCATTGGTGTGTTTCTATATTGGGAACAAATCAAGAAGATCATCTTCTATCTTCCCTCACTTCACCAATGCTGTGAGATCATCAATATTGTTCTCAACTAGATACTTGTTGAAAAAACCTATTGTTTTTGGTGGAAGCCTAGATAATTTTTCAGGGAAAATGAGTTCCTTAAAAATTTCAAGTTTTTTCCTTTCATTGTCCTCCAAAATCTCAAGGGAGTGCAAAACCTTCACACAAATTCTCGAATATTCTTGATGAGGAAAGGCCTCGTACGAAGTATCTTTTGTATATACACAACATATGGCAAAATAATTTTCCTTGCAGGTTCACAATTCAAAACAACATAAGGATGTTGATTCCCTTATTTAGCCTTTATGGTAAATGCTTGTGTGTGACCTCCAATGCAAGCCACCTATATTTAAATGAGCATCAGCCTTAATATCTTATTATAATTTTACATAAAATAACCTCATTGAACAACTAATAGATAAATTGATAATCAATTATAGTCCAAGGCCAAACCATGCATATTTAACGTGAGACATCTATATTTAAAATATAAGCATAGAATTCAAAATTAAGGTTGAAATGTCTCAACCTACCAATTTTGAAAAAGGAGGGACAAGGAAGAGAGAAATCATGGCATGATGCAAATCAAAGTCCCTACCTATCATCAACCAACACAAAACCCTTCCCATTAAACCTATGTTGTAAATGATCTAGACCATAGCTTAAGGGCCACATTTCCAACACTCTAAAACCTTTTATAGAAACAACCTACACCAATTCAACTCTAAATATTAACGTGAAAAGGAAAATTATACTCTTCTTGGAAGAAAAAAATAATGACTCCAGGTTACAAAACGTATTCCTTCCATCATTAGAAACAATAGAACCCTTGGTTTCCCTGAACAAAAATAACTAGTCTGGGTAAACTTGACACCTTCAAGTTTCATGCACATAAGAGCATAAGCACAATTTCACATTAAAATGTTGAACAAAAACATTAAAAAAAATATTATATTTAGCATTTTGGAAAGAAATAACACACCTACAACTTCTTAAAAGAATAAAGAAGAAGAAATATGTTTAACAATGACTCCATCCTTAAAAGAAAGAGTAACAGATTTAATCATCATTCACTTTACCTTACAATATCAACATAATATTTATCATTATAACTACAGTAGAAGAAAAAAAGAGTGACTGCAAATTTGGGGATGTACCTTTCCCTTTCAAGGTTTTTGAATTCTACCAAAGTAGAGTTGTGTCTTTTATTTTCTTCCTAGAGTTGAGTTTCTAGGTCCTTACTTTCCATCTCAAGAATAAGTGTCTGGATTCCAATTCTTAATACCAACCTATTATATGCAGAAACTTTGACCACTTTCAATATTCCAAACTTGTTGCATATTCCCAAAACATAGAAGTATTTTTTCCAAATTACATAATAAAAAAATGATAAGCTTGCCAATCCACCCACAAGCAACTGACAATTACAATTACAAAAAAATATACTATTCCTATTCTCTTGAAATATGACAAGCTAGAACTATTTAAATGACCTCCATGTTCCATAAGTACTAAAGCTAAGTTTCATAAAAAATATACACATCCTAACACCGATACACCATATTTCTTAAAACTCGAAAATTGGATGAAGGGAAACTATACACACAATAAATGGATACAAAAAATAAAAATAAAAAGTTAAGATTTGGATACAAAAAAACATAATTAGAAACATGTGTCCACACTTATTAAAAACATAGAAAATCCCCATTTTCAAATGTGTTTTGCTAAAATTGTCTACTTCAAAATTTAGAAATGTAGTCTGCCATGGAAGGATCAAATTTTTTTGTTTTAGGATTTGGGAAGGGATATTTTATAAGGAAAATTTAGGATTTTAGGTCCCCATACTTGGCCTCTTTTAAATTTTATTTTATATTTTTATGTTACATTAAAAAAAAATTTAAGGATCTGACCACTGGACATGTTTGGCTAGAAACAGAGCTCGAGTGGATCCTCGAACACTTCCAAACCTGTAACATATCTTGAGAGGATTCAAACATGGAGAAGAAAAAATCATGTAACTATGGTCAAAATGTTATTAGATACTAAATATTAAATAAGTAGATATATATCCATGCCATAATAAAATTGAGCTCACTCTAATGCTTGGTAGGTTAGAATTAGAGAAAGTAGAAGAATTGGAATGTTCAATTTATCCATAACAATATCAAATCCTTGCCATTTTTTGGCAAATATAATCTAAGATCAAGAATTTCAATCTTATTTAAGAGCTTTTGAATCTTGCATGAAACCTATGTACATACAAGAATAAAATTTGAATGCATTGAATAAATGTGGATAAATGGAACCTATGAAGATAAAAAATATTTTCAGAATTTTGTCAAAAGAATAATTGATGCAAAAAAATAATTAAAACCATTGCAAAACTTCACGTTGATAGGTAAACGTGAATATAAAACTTTCAAACCCAACCAAATATTTGCAAGTTTAATTAACCATGATTACTTGAGTGTAAAAATAATAGATCCCCTAGAATAACCCAAGATCTCCTTCAAATTTATTTGCTAACATTGGTTTCCATGGGCAGTAATTTCCTAAGAATTGCTCTTGTTAACAATCTATCATTTTCATAACTTAAGATATGTTTCATATACATTAAAGGACATACCATTTTTATATTCCAATTGTTAACTAATATCATCTTATTTTAAATGTAAAATAAACATGGTGTATAACATCAATCTATATATTTTGAATCCTTTTATGTGGGCAACATTTATCATATGTCATTGATCATTGTCAAAGACCCCTGCATCATTTTTATCAAGGCCTTGTAATGAAGCATGTGTCATTTGGATAATGTAAGGAAGTACTTGATCTGTCTTATAATCAATATCATTATATTAAAATTGCATCTAAAAAATTTTGTTCCTTGGAATAACATAATATCTCCTTCAAAACATTGTTTTAGAGTAGCGATCTTAACTCTCTAAGGTCATTTTTTTGCATAAATATCAACAATTTAAGGCTGATTTGTGACACACATAGCATCACTTATTAACTTTCCATATTAAAGCACTAGAGCTTTTGGATTCATGCCACTTTGACTCGATTTCTCCCATATATATATTGGCACAAGGTCCTGTGGGTTCTACCTTCATACTCCTTTCTCACACCACTCACTTTCTATTATGCCACTACCTTATGTTTTCCTTAGGCTTAATATCACTAAATCACCTTGTCCCTCCACTATACAACATTAGCCATCACATCTTCAAGGAAATCCCCAAAAAGAGAGGGGAAGAGATACCATGGTCATAATAGGTATCCTTTCGTAGTTTCACAAGACTAGCCCTTTGATGCTTGAGACTTTACATCATACATGGGTGCTATATTTTGTTGTAATAGTGCAGATTTGTTATCAAAAGAAGGATACAAAATTGTTGAAAATAAAATGGGAGAAACAAAAGTATCCTGATTAAGTTGTTTTTTTTCACATCTATCTCATGAGTAACTAACTGGATTCAAATTGAGATTTAGTTGTAAGAGCTTAAGCTTATCAAGAGATCAATTTTGCTACATCCATAATCCATTCAACCAACATGCACTACTAGTATGTGATCCTGACATTTCCATTTCTATTGGGTTCTATAATTTTTTACCTTATCTGTCATTCAAGGACTTCTGAGCTGTTGTAAGTAGATACAGTCAATCCTTGTTCAAAGTATTCAATATAACCACTCATTCTGTGAAATTTAAAATTGAAGCCTTGGTTCTAGAATTTTCTATACATTTTTTCTAGTGGAGAACCATCATTAACAAGTTTTCCTCTAATAATTGGATTGAGATATATTAAATTAATCTTGGATATGATATATGTAGATCACATCTATCCTACCATACATAACCAAAAAAAATATATATCATGGAGAACTTAGCTCCTTTTCAAATCAACAAACATGAAAATGAGGCATGAAAAGTTACACACCAAACATTTTAGCTCTGATTGTCTTCCTTGAAAACAACTCGATTTGATCCACTTGATAGAAACATCTAATCCTTTCCATTTTCCATGATAAAATATCCCATATATGCCTGAACCAAGGTATCGTATTTCTTCCAAGTTAGAAATTTTGTATTTTTTTTATTTGGATCGCATCATAAAGCATGAGATGAAGGACAAAATTGACATGTGACTCCACATACGAATTTAGGAAAAAATATCAATGAAAAAATCATGTTTCAAATTCAAAACATGACTATCAAAGAGAGAATTAGAAACTACCTCATAAAATAAATGAATATTTAAGTATACTAATTATACATGTAAACCTTTATCAGTGCTTGGGTCTTATATTTTGTTGAATCACACTTTTCCATGTCCACCGAATTATTGTGGACATCTTCATCTAACCCGAAAGGATAGTTCTGGTCCAATTATAATTTCATTAATTTAATTACAAATACAAAGAGGAAATCATAAGGAATAAACATGAGAAACAATTCAACTTACACACAAAGTAGTTTTTTTTCTATCCATACCTCAGGAACTTCTTGTTATGCTACATTTTCTTCTAGATATGACATAGGCACCATCGTTCTAGCATGATCATTCTTATAGGGTATTTGTTTTACCTCGTCTTTTTCTTTTCCAGAAGAATCCTTCATCTCTAATATCTCATATCTTGAATTCATGGATGGAGATAAAATATTTGGACCGTATAAATATGAATCGATGTTTCTTGATGTCATGTTAATATCCTCATCTATTTTAACATTCAAGTAGTTTTTATACACACCTTCATCTTTCCTTGGTAGTTCTAAGCCATTTTAATTGCACTCCACAGAAAACTCTTATATGATAGGAATCACCCTGTCACTTTCAGTAATGTTTTTATTCTCTAAATCGTTATGTTTACTTCCTTCTTTATATTCTTCCCACAAGGTCTCTCGTACAACAATGTCAACACTATTCGATGGAGTCTGATTATATATTGGAATTGTCATAGAGGTTACAACATTTCTTGTTTGAGGTGAATAAATTGATACAAAAGTAAATTTTTGAGAAGTCACTGCATCAGTAGGTCTGTTGGATACAAGGGAAACTGATTCAGTTACGTAGGTTTTAACCCTGTACATAAATTTTCTGCAAACAAATTCTTAAAAACAGAAAATAAACTATAGCAAGAGCATAAAACATATAATATATATACACAGATATTTTCCCTTAGATCCAAAATCGGGGCTACCAACTTTATTTTACATTATATTCCTTTTAGTGTTACAACACATGTATATACATGTTGAAGCATTCATAAACCCAAATCCATTCACCATGGTGTTGTGGCTCATTTTCATTTTCATTTACAATTCTCAAAATTTAAAATATATATATATATATATATATATATATATATATATATATATATATATATATAAAGAAAAATGAAATAAGATTTCATATGCTAAAAGAAATTGAAATTTTATATAAGAAACATTAATGTTTGTTTCGGAGCATGTGAAAGGTGGGTTTGACCATAGCTTTAATGAGTACGCAACTTGTACATTGGAGATGAGATGAAAATAGATGAAGGTGGATTGGGAGGAACCTGCGGGCGCAAATAGCCCAATAGATAATCCGCAGGGTGCCTCCAAAGTTGACTCTGACGTAGGCTCATTGACTCAAATCAACAACCCACGATCACTGCGGTAGCAAAACGTTGAGGAGCCCATCGTACCTTAGGTGCCCCCGTGGTGATGTAAGCAACCAGAGAATGATGTCAGTAAGAAATCTAGTTCACTTTCCACTTCAGTACCATATGTGTATTTTCATGTAGTTAATGAATGTTTCCCCCCCCCAATTTTCTACTACGTCTATAAATACTGATTCAAAACCATTATTATTCACCTGCTTGCCTTAATTTAAGTTGTCTTAGTCATCCTAATAATATTTCTCTTCTTTTAGAGGCAGTCCAGTCATCATCCTGAGTGTCAACATGTCCAAGTCATCCCTATCTGATTCATCTAGTCACATTCCCCTCATGGATACAGATAAGGACATAGTAGACACCCATTGCACAGTTGAACATTTGCCTCTGTATCAACAAGTGATCCTTAACCAACACAATTCCCCTGTCTTTACAACCATGGTCAGCTCTGGAGTATTTTCTACATGTGTCCCAACAACCCATCTTGTCCCTGAATTCATTCAATGGCTAGCATCAGCACTATACCCCGACAAGTGTTTTGTAATGAACCATTTGGGAGAAAGTGTCTTCGTGGTTTCATACTTGTTAATTTTTTAATCCTTCTGCTACCCAGAGTCTGAGTCATATTTCTGTTTCACTGAAGATTCATTGACAACATATTATGACAATCTCGTAGGGAAATATTACAGACAGATTATTTTCTTCCTGAAGCCAGAACCATGGAGGTTTTCTCTAGATGAAAATGTATTCTCTTTGGATATTTCTAATGCAGAAATCAAACATGTATTGCATTTTTTGTCAAAAATTATTACAAATTAAGATGCTTCTCAGGTTGAAAAATCAGTTCTTGGACTATTTTCTTTGATGATTAAGCTTGAAGTAGTTTAGACATTTCATCATTTTGGTAGGAGAATATTAATTTTCAATACATGAGTTTAAATTTAACAGGTTCATTCAAATTTCCTTCTATTGTTACCTATCTGTTTATGTATCAAAATGCAAAAGAGTTTTTGAACTTGGGATTGAATATTATGGATTCAAACAAGCAAAGTCAGTCAGTAGTGTTTTGTATAGACCTGGTAAGGAATGAACCTAGTGATGGAGGCTTGTTTTGTTTGGCTGCTTACTACTTGGAAATTGCTTATAAAAGTTTGAATGGGACTACTCCCTCATTTTTTTTGCCTAAAGATTAGGAATTCCTTCAGCTCAGTAATATCTGCAGGTATGGGGACTATATTTTTTTTTAATAGTATTTAGAGATTCTATTGTATGGGGCTACAGTTGAACCTTATAGATTTCCTTCTTTTGTCCATATGAGAATGTTTTCCTTAAATTTTATTAGACAGAGTTTAAATGTGGATCATATTCACTTTATGCCAATGAAGAAAGGTAATTTATTTAAATTTTCCATGACTATTGGACCCTTCATAGTGAATATGGGGCAAGATGCAAAAGAGGAAAACTAGATGTTAGAAAGCATGCATTTATTTCTAGGAGAAAAGTGGGCTTATGACCCACATTGTGTGATTTTTAAAAGGAGGGTTGAGAATGGTTATTCTGATTTTACTTAGGAGAGTGAAGCAAAAATTGAAAAGTTGGCTAATAAGGGTTTTGTAGGAAATGATAACACTAGCATTGAAACTCCTGCTATCTTTGAAAAGGGAAATAAAAGAGATAGATACAAGAATGATGATATAGAGGAGCAACAAGCTGAGAAGAGGGCTAAACTCAGTGAAGAAGTACCATATGCACAACCAAGGTTGTCAATTCAATTGCGATAAATATAGAATATACCAGCTTCACCATCTAGACATGAGGCTGTTCATGATCAAGTACCATTGATTAAGCAAGTTTTTTCCAAAATTCCTGAGAAGAATCAGAAGATCATAGAAAGCATGGAGGCTCAAGCTGATTCTCAAACCACCCCTGATTAGACTAGATTGTTAACTACTATGGATTTAGAAAAATAGCAGCTGAATATTTCTTTTTCACACCCATCTGAAATGACAGTAGGGTCATCAAGAAATTTCAGGACTGTCAATTTGACTGTTGATGCCAGGAAAATTCCCTTACCTGATAAAATCAATTTACATATCAAAACAAGTTTAATGATTGCTAAAGATTTGACTAAAATTAGTGCAACTGCAAGTGAATTTGAAAGCATGTTGGGAAAGGTGATCAAGCAGATGAAGCTAGATAAAGCTAATTCCATAACTCTCTCCACTCAAAATAAAGAATTAAAGAAGATAATTATTAAAATTGGAGTAGATCCCAATGACAGATCAACTATGCAGAAGCTATTGCAGAGTGAAGAATTAGAAGTAAATGTACTTAGAAAGAAGCTAAAGCTTCCTATTGGAGAACACCCAATGGTACCTGAGGTAGCAAAAGTGGAATTTGAAAAGGAGAAGCTTTTACAGCAAGTGTTGTAGAAATATGAATATATTTCTAAAGTAAAAGAAGTAGTAACTAAGTTACAAGGGCAGAATGACTCTCATGTCTATACAATAGTTTTTTCATCTGAAAATGATGACCCAATAGCTAAGATATCACAGTTGAGTACTAAGTTGAAGATGGCAGAGATTGACATGAAGAAAGATCAAAGTTATCTTGATACAACTATGAAGGTTATAAGGGCTAAGGATAACAAAATTTTAATCTAAAAAAAAACTGCATGAAAATACAGAACAAATTATGAGTCATCTTGTGAAGAAATCAAGAGTCTCAAAGAGAACGTAAAGGGGAATATGTCCCTAATTGAATATAAACATATCCTTTAGAATCAGATTATAGGAGTGATGAAAATAGTGTGGGAATATATAGTACTTATTTCAAAACAGAGGAGTGTAACCAGAGATCTTCAAGAGCTTGTACTGGTTGACAAAGCATGACACAACCATCTGGGCTAAGAGATTAATATATTTTGTCAAATCCAAAATAGAACAAGAGCTGGGTGAACACGAGATAAAATATAGAACATTATGTGTTCTATGAATTAACAAGGTGATAGTGAAGAATGCACATAGGAATTCAGCAGAAAAGAAGTTGACGAAAATCAAGCAAGCAGTTGATAACTTCAACACTATATTTAATAAGAGAACCAGGGCTGGATTTCCATCTTGCTAGGACCTGGATGGTAACTTATTATCCTGGGAAACATATGAAACTTTTTTGGTGGATGAAAAAATTAAAATTTATAATACTCATGAGAAGACTGCAATTTTAAAAGGGACAACAATTATCAATTTCCTGCATAAACATTTTTAGTTGATATGGATGGTCAAGACTCTGTTTCGGGACAAGCTTGCTTGTTAGTGTGAATTCGAATCGTAATCATATGAAAAAAGCTCACTTTAGTTGAGCATAACAAAAATACCTAACATCAAATATGGCTGTCAATTTCCTTAGATCTATAGTTAGTGATCAGAATAAATGCTACAAAAATCCATATCTATGCAGTTAAAGATATTAAAAAACAAGAATAAGAAACAGTTTCTCCATGCATCCAATGAACAAGACAAGAATTTTTAAAGAAATTTTTGTATTATGACACCTGGGAAGGGAAAACAGGGAGATGTTACCAGTCCCTCTCATTGGGTTAGGTTCTTATATGTCCTTAGTGCTTCGTATCTAAGATCTCTCTCTCTTGATGGTGCAAAAAACCCATACAAAAATGTTATTAAAAGGGAGCTCACAAGAAAAAAGTAGAGAAATATGAAATTTATGGGAGGATCAAAGTCAGACCAAAAGTATAGATCAAGAGTGATCTCTAGGCAAAAAAAGGTAGTGAATGAATGGAAAAACCTTTTATTTATAAAAAAATATTGAGTTAGTCTAGATATTGGTGCATAATTAAAATTTTATTAACCAAACCTAGATCCAACTTTTAAGGATTATTTTATTATTTTTGTTGGAGGGAAAAGGTATTTGAATTTGGTCAAATCCCTTTATTTAGAAATAATAAATAAATAAATGGTTTATTTATTATTTTAATAATTTGGTTAAGTGATAATTAAATAAATAATGATTTATTCAATTATTTATAAATTATTTAGTCAAATTTAACCAGGAATATTATTAAATAATGTTTTAAATAATTATTCCTTGAAAATGATAAGATAAATAATAATTTATCTAATTAATTTTCCTGTTTTGGGTTAAATATGACCAGGAATATTAATTAAACAATGTTTTAATTAATTATCACTTGAGGAAAATCAAACAAATAAAGATTTTTTCAATTACTCCTCATGGGGTTTCCTGTTTAGACCAGAAACAACTTAATACATTATGGGTTATTAAGTTATTTTCCATAGTGAAAGAAATTTTATTATGGTAAAATTGGTCTTACATGGTGTACTTTAGTCCATATAATAGTAACATGTTAGATGACCAAAGCTTGGTGTAACAGATTGCCCCCCAACGTATGAGCGTCAAGATTTAATGATATGACTGAAGTATGTTGTAAGAACTCAATCACTAGAAACTGAAGGGGAGTCAGAGAGAGAGAAATATAAGGCGAACTGAAGCACGAGAGGACAAGACCCTGAGGAGGTGAGACTTATAGGTGTGACAAGTTTCTTTTATGAGTGAGTACCTGTTATACATGAGGCGGGGGAGGCATACCTATGCCCGTCGAGATAACAAAGTACAAAGAATAATGGTGTGTCCAACAAATATGGTACTTAACTATATAGTACATGCTGGCATAAAAATGAACCAGATAAAAAAATGATAAAGGATCCCACATACATATTGTTCCTGGGACAAAAAATAGGACTTATATAATAATATCTGAGTACATAAGATATAAGTACAACCAAGGAGGCCCTTTCAAACAGGAAAGGGATCTGAAAATATCAATTTAAATGAAAACTAAAAAGGCGTTGCAAGTGGCTGAGGTTTGAAACATCAAATCTGTAGAGCTGCATCCAAGGCTGTAGTAGATAGCTCATCCAGGCATGTGGGGGGATACATGAAGGGCCACCCCCTCATGAGATATGAAACACCTCACACACACTCGGGAATCACTGGCACAATCTTTTGCATCACTGAACCATCAAGTATACAGATCTCGATCATGACATGAGGAGCTGGAACTGAGAAAAAATCAAGTCAAAGGGCAATAAAAGGTCCCTTTTCTTGATCCAAGGCATCAAACAAGAATGGAAGTTGGAACCAAGGTACATCGCCCTCTAGACATGTCTTCTAGAATGAATAAGCTAATGTCAATAGAAGGAGGTCCGCCATAGGTGAGGAAATAATGAATCCTAAACTAAGGCATGAGGGATAATAGTAGATCAACTCATAGACTGGCACTACGGATGATATTAGAATGGGGGGTAATGAGTAGAGGGCTGACGACTTCCCTTGTTAGATCACAAAGGGCATGGATGACCTGGCAGCTACTGACTCGACACCGGAGGGGACAGGGGATAGTATGAGTGGGGGCCAAAATGTGTGACACAAGGGAGGTAAAAAATAATGAAGGATGAAATACTATGGTGGGAGACAAAAGGGAATCGAGATAGACTCCATGGATGCGATGATGACTCAACTCGGATGCTCTAAACAAGGGCGACTTGATGACGCTACCGCACAAAATTGGCTCTGTGGGGACCATAAAAACATGACTAAAAGACGGTTACTCAAGATGAAAATTGACATGAGCTTTGACAGGTATGAAGGAAAAGTAGTGCCCCAAGTACAAGTGTCGCAAGTGAAGAAATTTGATTTTGATAAGTGGTGAAGTGACCCTCCTTGGAAAAAAATGTGTCCAAGTGAAGTGTCAAATCACCAAAAGTGAAAGGATACCCATTTGAGAGCTCTATGAGATATTTCCAATCGTGCTGATAGATTTTCAAACCGAGATACAGTTTGGTCGCAGTAGTCAAAAGACAAATATTGGGTTTCTCTTTTATTAAGGCATTTTCCCTCCAATATGATTCATTTGCAAGTGTATTTGTAGTGAATGTAGAGAGGAGAAATGACCTTAAATCTTGTAGCAATCGTAGCGGACAAACTGACCATTGGAATCGAGATCCATCAGTTGCAGGTAATATGCCTAACCACACTCTTTCAATTCAGTGGATTAAAGTTTCTGATTAGGCACTCAAAGCCCAGGAACAGGCCAGGTCACACTTTTTGGGGTCTGTTCTGTAACCCGGAAAGAAAGTACTGGGCAGAAAACTGCGACTTGTCTCAAGAAATAACAAGAAAAGTGAGACCTATTAGAGAAAAGGGGTTTCATTTTTTTTTTTGGGCAGAGATATGGGATTTTTGTGGTTGAGGGGCATAGGTTCTCCCAAGCATGTTATTTTCATTCAAAATTTATTTTGAAAAGTGGAATCTAAACACATTTTTATGATATGGTTCGCCATTTGTTTACGTTATGGTTATCTTCCGAGGGAAGAATGGATAGATGCAGTTCGAGAAAGGGGAGGGAGGATTACCAATCTATTTTGGTACTGCATATATGAAGAAAATTGACTAATTTTTTGGGTTCACATAGATGGTGTCACTATCAAGTCCCTTTTGTCTACCACCATAGTCTTCCATCCTTCATTTCTTTGTACCTCCCTCATGTCACACATTTTGGCCCCCAGTCATACTATCCCCTATCCCCTCTAGTGTCGAGTCAGTTATTGCTAGGTCATCCATGCCTTTTATGCTCTAACAAGGGAAGTTGTCAGCCCACTACTCACTACCCCCCATTCTACCATCATCCCTGGTGTCAGTCTATCAGTTGCTCTCCTATTATCACTCGTGCTTTAGTTGAGGATTCCTTATTGCCTCACCTATGGCAGACCTCCTTCTATAGACATCATATTATTCATTCCAGAAGACAGGTCTAGAGGGTGGTGTACCTTGGTTCCAACTTCCATTCTTGTTCGGTGCCTCGGATCAGGAAAAGGGGCCCTTTATTGCCCTTTGACTTGATTTTTTCTTAGTTCCAGCTCCTCATGGCATGATCGAGATCTGTATACTTGATGGTTCAGTGATGCAACATATTGTACCAGTGATCCATATACTTAATGATTCATACCTCACAAGGGGGTGGCCCTTCATTTATCCCCCCACATGCGTGGATGACCTCTCTACTATAGCCTTGGATGAAGCTCTACATATTTGATGTTTTCAGGAACACAAAATATGTTACCAGTCCCCCTCAAATGGGACAGGTTCTTGTATGTCCTCAATTCTTTAGATCTAAGATATCTCTCTCTTGATGGTGTAGAAAACCCCAACAAAAATGAAACTCAAAGGGAGCTCATAAGGAAAAAGTAGAAAAATATAACAATGATGGTAGGATCAAAGTCAGACCAAAATTATAAATCAAGAGTGATCTCTAGGCAACAAAAGGTAGTGAATGAATGGAAAACCCTTCTATTTATAACAAAATATTGAGTTAGTCTAGATATTGGTGCATAATCAAAGTATTATTAACCAAATCTAGATCCAACTTTTATGGAATATTTTATTATTTTGGTTGGAGGGAAAAAGAATTTGAATTTGGTGTAATCCCTTTATTTAGAAACAATAAATAAATAAATGATTTATTTATTATTTGAAGAATATGGTTAAGTAATAATTAAATAAATAATTATTTATTCAATTATTTATAAATGATTTAGTCAAATTTAACCAAGAATATCATTAAATAATGTTTTAAAGGAATGTTTTAAATAATGTTTTAAATTTAAACAATGATTTAATTAATTTTCCCTTGAGGAAAATCAAACAAATAAGGATTTATTAAATTATTCCTCATGGGGTTTCCTGTTTAGACAAGAAAGAACTTAATAAATTATGGGTTATTAAGTTATTTTTCATAGTGAAAGCAATTTTACTATGGTAAAATTGGTCTTACATGGTGTAATTTATTCCATCTAATAGTAACAAGTTAGATGACCAAAAATTGGTGTAACACCACTTACAATAGGATCACGACTTTTAGATTGGAACATCATAGGTTAATTAATGCCCCGAGGAGAAACGTTGAACTCTAGAAGAAATGCAGAAAATGGATGACCAATATTCCTAAAGACCCTTCAACAATAGATGATATTCAGAAGACCACATTAGCAGTGAAGGGAAGCACATCAACATAAAAGGACATTCATAAGACATCATGATATTTCTATTTATTATTGTATTTCCTTTCTTTCTATTTTAGGACAAGGTTTTAATGTTACCCTCGATTGTAATGAAAGTAGTTGATAGAGGAAAGAAGTAGTTTAGGTAGTTCTAGGAAGTTTTGATAGTTAAAAACTATTTTTGAATGTATTTAAGAAAGATGAAAATGAATAAGAGTGGTTTGGATTTTTGGAACCTCTGGAAGATAATATTTTGTACTTATTTCTCTGAATAATTAATGAAAGAAGTGTCAAGTTTCCAGCAAATGTTGATGGTGGTTTGTATTTCCTGTGTCATTTTATGTTATTTCTTCTATAAATTAAGTGATGTAACGAAGTTGTAGGTCACTGAATTACATTTTTAAGTAAGATTTAAATATCCTTAAAGTGTGCTCCTTCACTCCATCTTCCTTCCTTCATAACTTCTCTCTTAAACTTAAGTTAATAGATCTTGTCTTTACAACATATTATCTTAAGTTCCTTTACAGTTCTTCTCATTCAGTCACATTTCAACAATTAAAGCCATTATGAAATCTTTTATTTATTCCAGAGCATTAAGGTTTTTAAAACTATTTTCCAAAGGAAAAGAAAGAAGAACAAATGCTAAAGATTTTTTTTTGTAATATATTGTTAAAATTTCTTAAGCATTGATTCCTTTCCACAACCAAGGGGTTGTCTCTTAAGAACCAATATTTTTTGGCACCATCGCCAAGGACAAAGGATCGAAAATATCTTTTCCCTGGGTTTTCATTTTATTTCCTCTGGTTGTTCAGTCAGGAGGAAATTTTTGGTTGTGTTTTATCATACTCATAATTATGGTATACAAAAGGCTTCACACAAGGTTAGATACCTCTCAACAAAAGGTCCCTGCTTTATCAGAACCTAAAATATTTATTTCTAAGAGAAGTGAAAGACCTAAAACTCCCTCAACACCTAGTCCTACTTTTTCTACCCCTGGAAACTGTTCAAATCATCCTTTGTTTGGAAATACATCTCAAGTAATTCATTTCTTGGAAGAAGATTCACCTTTTACACCTATTAATTTTCAAAAATCTAAATTGGAAGAACACTCATTTGAGTCTGTTTCTGTCTCTTTTACACAAGATCAACAAGTTCCAGCTGGTTGTCCCTCTGCCATTGTTTTTCAACGCACTCCAATATCTATTTCACCACCACCTCCATTTACCTTCATTACAGGTTCATCATCTACATTTGATCCAAGTTGTTATCACTCATAAAATTTTGAAACATTACTTGACATGGTCATACAATTCACTCATCAAAAGGATAAGTTCTCCTTAAGCCTTTCAAGTTGGTATAGGAAAATTTCATTTTTTACGTGTTTAACCTATCCTAAGGTTCAAGGCCACCTCAATTTAGGTCATGTCATGTCCTATCAGTCATCATATGGTGTCAGTTAATGATTGGAGAAGTTAGGGTGGAGGTCATTCGATTCTGTTATGGTTAATTCAAATGTACAAAGCCATGTATGAGGTCATCATTACCCTTTTTAGCATGCACCTGTCATGATTAATGCATGAGCTATAATTTAAACCATAAAATCTTCCCCAATTAGTATTTTATGATACTCCACTTTATCTTTGCACATAATTGGATTTCTGGAGAGTTGCTTGATCGAGCCAAGCAGGTTGTTGTAAGATTTAAAAGTTGCAGGTGTTATCAAGAAAGCGAGGCTAAGAAGATATAAAGCCACCCGTGGCTGCAAGGAAGAAAACAAAAAGAGGTGGTCACTGCCACAGGTATGAGCCCATGGACATGAATCTTCTCAATGAAGAACCAATTACCATGGATATTTTCAGAAGAACATGCTGCTTGCAATTCTGTCAAAGGTTAAAGGGTTGTCATTTATAGGTTTCCAAGGATTTTGCTAATAGTTTCAACAGCAACAAGAATCCATAGAGGATGGGAATAGTGGTTTAAAGGCATAAAGTTCACAATGCAGGATTGCAAAGAGTTTATCAAACTAGAGCATAGTGAAAATGATCTGACAAATGCTATCCCTAGGAGTTTCATGAAGGACAACTATTCAAAGTTGTTGATGATCATTCAGAAGTATTTCACCTGTGAAGGAAGGTTTCACATGGTCTACTCCGACCACTTTAGCCTTCTTATACATTTTGTGGGTAAGAGGTCACTTGACTTGCCCTTTTATTTATACAAAATTCTAGGTAAAATGTCAGATAAGGTTCGAATTAAAAAAGAAGGCAATGAAACTTCTATTTTTCATCATGGTTTGATTAAGCTATTAGTGTTAGAGGAATTAAAGAGACTAGGCAGATATTAGACTTCATTTCTATTCATGAGTGGTTTTGAAATTGATGTTGTCACTCCTAAGAGATCCTCCAAACGTAGAAATATTTCATCACCAACAATGGCAGAGAAAGTTGAAGAATGGAATAGATCATCTCCTCCAGAACCAGTGAGCATGAAGACAGATCCTTTGCAGAAGATTGACACACCTAAAACAACACCTGCAAAATAGAAGCAAACCGTCAGAAAAAAAGGCAACAAGAGAGTTACTAGGAGACAAACAGTGGCTAAAGGAAACTTAGAGGACATGTTGCATGCAATTGAAAATGAATAAACTCCCATTGTCCAAGCTGAATATGTTGAAGATGGAGGAAGAAGGCTAAATAAAGGCAAGACAGCTAAAAAATTAGAGTTTGCAGGTGATGATGCTGGATTCATGTTTCAACCTAGAAAGCCAATGACCAGGCATGCAAGAGAGGTCATGGAAAGCATCAAAGAGAGTGAGAAGGTCAGTGAAACTCCTCAACCACCAATTATTATAGATCTCTCTTCACCTACAAAAGAAGCGTTGGTTACCAAACAAAGTAATGGTAAAGATAAAATTAGTGAAAAGTCAGAAATTGAAACCCTGAAAGAGCAGTTGAAAGTGGTAGGTGAGGAGATATCTGTGTTGAAGCAAGAGGCAAGGGAACACATAATTTAGAAATTTCAGTTTGAGAAAATGAGAAAAATATGGGAAGATCAAGTCACTAGTGTTTCAAAGACCTTGGACAATACAGAAAAGTTGATAAAATGGACTCAACCACTCAGGGGAGAGGTCAAACATATGAAAATTATAAACCTGTACTTGAAATATAAGAACAGGACATTAAATGACAAAGTGAAATATCTAGAGAAGCAATTGGATCTAAATCATGTGGAGTTTGAACAGAAAGGTTTGAAGAGGACAATGGTAGAAGAGCCCATTAGTCAACTGATTGTAAATGAGGAGGAAACACCACAAGAGTAATAAGGTAAGATTGATTTTTCTTGGGAATTTCATAACATGCAAAGAACCCCAATTTTGCAGCTGGAGAACAATTTTGAAGATGTTCTTGAAAGCAGAAATTTCTAGTTTTTTGCATATTTTCGTATCGTACCCCAGGCGTGAAGCTAGAAATACGGTACAAAAAAACTTGTAGGTGCATTTTTTCATCTAAATTCAGTTTTGGAATGTTTTAAGGAGAGGGATCCATGATTTTATGGTTTCGTGACATGATGAAGATGATGTAACAACAAATAAGTGAAGAAGATGGATGGAAACGTCACTCTTTCCACGCTACTAAAACTCGCTACGAAATTGTCCTATTTTCGTAGCGAGAAATTGTTGAAGGATTTTGGGCATCTTGAAATCATTTTTGGCTAGATGGATACCTCCAGCACGTCATTGGATATTATTAGTAGATATTTATGACTCAAAGGGAGTGCCATGCAGCCAGGTCATCAGTCAAAACAATGTTGAAGATGAAGGTCAAAGAAGCAAGGTGTTGGATAATATTAGAAAAAAACTGATGCTTGCATGTTTTTGACCAATATCAGTAATACAAAGTGACATTATACTTCCAGACATGAGATTCTCATGGGGTTTTTGATGTCTTATTGATATTTATCTTATGTTTAATCATTTTTAATAGATTTCATCCCTTATTACTCAGAATTCAAAATATTATGCTCTGACTTCCTTTAGTGGTGAAATGGCTGTGTTTTCCTATGTTGTATGTGTGAATTATCTTTGTTGAAAACCTCTTGCTACCTAAAATTCCATCCCTGCTCATATTAAGCCTCCACCAGGAGTAACTTAATTTCACTATGATGAGGCATTTGACTATGACTTATTTATACTGCTTATAGAAAGAGAATCCCCTTCACTAGTAGAAATGAAAAATGATGATATGAAAGTGGAAGTGAATATTATAGCATCCAAGAAATCCAATATGGGAAAAAAAAATTGAAATAAGAAGATAATCCTTCCACCTCAGATCAAAAATTTGACTCCATGATGAAAAAAATGGAAAAAATGATGGATAGGCTTGCCCTTGGAAATGCTTCTGCACCTCCTACACAAAGTGAACCACAATTTACAAATCCACAGTCCAGAGGACCTCAAAATCAACAAAGGACAAGGGAAAATATAAATAATATTGACCCTCAAGTAAGGCCTCCTTTTCAGCAAAAATTAGTTGATGAAGAAGATTAGCCTGAGATCCCAGAAGACTCCATTCATCACCTAGATGAAAGCATGTCTGGAATGTTTTTGAATAAAGAATAGCATGATGAGTCTGATCATGATATAAATAAGTGTGAGGAACCATCTAACTACCTTAAGGGTTATCAACATGCAATCTTTGAGATGCAGAAGCAATACAACCTCAGAAACATAAATGTCCCTATGACTGCAAATAAAACACAGCCCAAGAAAGATGCCCCTAAAGAATCTGAGGTTAGAAAATATCCACCACCTCCTCCTCCTACCAAATAAATTGAAAATATTACTTCTACTTTCAGTTTGGAGAATGAGATTTCCAAAATCAAGATCCCAGTCCCTTTTGGAGATATTCTTAAGGTGAATGAGTACAAAAGTAAAATTGTAAAAATGTTGAATTCCAAAATAGGAGCTGCATACATCCTTAATGTACAATAATACCATCCAACCATCTACTTGGGACCAATATTGGAAGATGAGAATAATGAAGAAGTAACTCCTTTCTATGTCAGCCTTAGTATCCAGACGTGACCTTACACAATGCCATGTTGGATTCAGGGGATTCTCACAACCTCATGCCTAAAGTGATTATGGAAAGGATGGGATTGGAAATCACTAGGCCAAACAAGGATTTTTTTTCTTTTGATTCAAAAATATTTCAATGCATTGGATTGATAAAATATGCTTTTGTTGGCCTTACACAAGTCCCTGCCAAGCCAGTGGTAATGGACATTGTAGTAGCAGACATTCCACCTAAGTTTGGCATGCTTCTATCTAGGTCTTGGGTAGAAAAGTTCAAAGGCACCATGCAGATGGACCTAACATATGCCATCATTCCTATTTTTGGTGAGCAAAGAAGGTTGTACAGAGAGACAAGGATGGCCTATATGGTAAGCAGTAAGGATAAACCTCAGAATTTCCCAATTTATGTTGTTGAAACTGAATTAGGATCAGCAATTCTTTTCATGAGCTAAATAATGAAGCAAAAGATGAAAGGAAAGAAGAAATTGAGGAGGTTGAAAATCAGCAAGCTAAAAATCAGGAAATCATTGAAGAAAAGGCAGAGGACTGGTGGTTGTTGCACTTTGATGGATCAGCTGGAAGAGAGGGGGCTAGAGCAGCCATTTGGATCACAAATCTTGATGATGAAAGTAAGTTCTATTCTTTCAAACTGAACTTTGATTACACATATAATATGGCTGAGAATGAATCTCTATTTTTGGGTTTATAAATTTTGAAAAGATTAGGTGCCTAAAAAATTTCAGTTTGTGGAGATTTTGAATTGGTTATTAAACAAGTTGAAGGTGTATATCAAACCAAGGATGTGAGAATGAGAGCATGCAGAAATTTGATCATGGAGATGTTAGAAAATTTTCAAGAATATTCATTTATTGTGAAAACTAGGGATCAAAATTCAGTAGCTGATTCCTTAGCTGTTTCTGCATGTCTGTTTGTTATCCCTGCACATTCCACTAAAAAATATGGGGTTGAATTTCATCATAGGCCTACTGTCCCAAAAAAAATCACCCACTAGAATGTTTTTGAAGATGACCAGCAAGTAAAAAACTTCATAGAATTGAAAGAGGAGTTTGAAAGCACACAAGTAGATAAACAAAACATACTTGCTGAAACTAAGGGTAATTCTGAAGTTTTGCAACTAAAGAATTATTTTATACCCAAGGGTCTTATCCTTCTTGAAATTGTTTTTGACCAAAATTATGTGTTCAAATCTCCTAGGATACAAGCCGATGATGAAGAGGTAGAGAGTTGTAATCTTGGTATAGTAGCAATGGCTAAAATGATAAAGCTTTCTAAATTTATTTCTATAGAGATGAAACATAAATATATTGAGATGATGAAAAAGTTCATTGATGTTTTTGCATGGAGTTATGCTGATTTAAAGAAGTATGATCTTACTATTATTCAGCATACCTTTCCTATTAAAGAAAATGATAAACCTTCCAAACAAAATTTGAGAAGGATTAATCCACTGCTCATGCCTTTGATTGAGAACAAAATTAAGAAGCTCTTTGATGCAAAAATTATTGTTCCTATCAGATTCTCAGAATAGCTTGCTTACTTGGTACTAATTAGAAAAAAGAGTGGAGAGACAAGAAGCTGCATTGACTTCAGAAACTTGAACAAAGCTTCTCTGAAGGACAATTACCCTCTCCCTAAGATGAATCAAATTCTGGAGAATATTGTTGTTTTCCAAAGGATTTCTATCTAGGATACAATCAGATATTAGTGCACCTAGAAGACCAGGAGAAAATTTCTTTTACTACACCATGGGGGACATTCATGTATGCCAAGATGCCCTTTGGTTTGATGAATGCAGGAGCAACCTTTCAAAAATAAATGGACATTTCCTTTGCTAAGGAGAAGGATAATTTGGTGGTTGTCTATCTGGATGACATAACAATATTCTTAAGAAGAGAGGAAGACCGTTTGAAGCATCTGGACAAAGTTCTGTTGAAGTGTAGGAGATTTGATATTTCTCTTAATCCCACTAAGATTATTTTTTCTTTAACTTCTCGAAAGTTTCTTGGGCACATTATATCAAAACATGGGATAAATATTGATCCACCTAGAGTCAATGCTATTCAAAAAGTTGACTTACCAAGGAACAAAATGGAAATTCAGTCCTTCCTTCGAAGAGTGAATTTCATTAGAAAGTTTATCCCCAACTTTGTTGAGCTTGTCAAAGATATAACTAATATGATGAAGAAACGAGCTAACATTAAATGGATAGTTGAATCAAAGAAATCATTTGAGGAAATTAAGAAGGAACTCACTCAGGCCCTAGTGTTGATTAGCCTAGATTTTTCAAAGTAATTTCTGGTTTTTACATTTGCATCAGAAAACACAATTGCTGGAGTCTTACTGCAGAATGGATAACAAGGTATAGAGTAGCCCATTTCATTCTTTATAAGAACCCTTGCTAACTCATATTTTAAGTACATCTTAGAAAAACATGCATATTCTTTGGTCAAAGCCATCAAAGACTTCAGAATTTATATTCTGCATTCTCATGTCATAGCATTTGTGCCTAATGTTGTAGCAAAGGACATCTTGAGTCAAGCTGATCCTGATGGTAAGTGAGGGAAGTGGATAGCTAATTTTCTAGAGTATTATATAGAAATCATACCTACAAAATTGGTGAAAGGTTAGAAGCTAGAAAAGCTGATGGAACAATACAATTTTGAATATCTTGATATGATTTTTATTGTAGAAATTTCAGAATTATCAGATGAAGATGATGAGTTGATTCATATTGAAGAGAAATACATTATATCTTACTGGTATAGAGAAATTTTGTTTGTCTTACATCATCATAGAGCTCTTGCTAAATTGACTAAATCTAAAGCAAGGTTTGTGAAGATGAAATCTCTGAGATACTGCATTATAGATAAAAATATGTACTGGAAAGATACTGGTGCCATTATTTTGAATTGTTTGCTGGAAGAGGAAGCTGAAAATGTGATTGAAGAGTTTTATAAAGGATATTGTGGAGGTCATCACTATTAGAAATACACAACAAACAAAAATCTCAAAGTAGGGTACTACTAACCTACCATGTTCAAAGATGTTTACAAGAAGATAGTTGCCTGCCATGAATGTTAGATTTTTTATGGTAAGAAAAAGCTAGTGCCTTTACCCTTGATGCCAATTTATATTGAGGCACATTTACAACAGTGGGGGCTAGATTTTATTGGTGAAATTAATACATCATTTTCAAGGTAGCATCGTTGGATCCTAACAACAACAAATTATTTCACCAAGTGGATTGAAGCAATTCCAACAAGGAAGGAAAATGACTCAGACATCATCCAGTTCTTAGAAAATAACATAGTGTCCAGGTTTGGATATCCTATGAAAATTATCACTGAAAATGCATAGGTTTTCAAATCGAGGAGGTTGATTAGTTTTTTTCATCAGTATCACATTACACTTGGACACTCTACCGCTTACTACCAACAGGGTAATGGTCTTGCTGAATCTTCTAACAAAAGCATTGAAATAATTATTAAGAAGGTGTTGTAGGAAAACAAAATATCATGGCATTTGAATATGAAGTATGCTCTATGGGCTGATAGAGTATGTACAAAAAGGTCAATTGGTACTTCACCTTATGAGTTGGTGTATGGAGCTGAAGCCATTTTTCCTACATCCTTGGGAGTGCCTATTATGAAGTTGATGCAAGGACTAGAGGAGGAGCCTAATGCTATTCAGAGGATAATAAACCAGTTGATATCTATGCAAGAAAAAAGTGAGGAAGTATATAACCGCCATCAATAGTCATAAAATAGAATAAAGAAGACATTTGACAGGAAGGTGAAAGAGGAAAAATTTCATATTCAATATGTGGTGTTGAAGTGGAAGGCCAGAATTGAAGAAAAGGGGAAACAAGGTAAGTTTGAGAATCTATGGAAAGGTCCCTTCATAGTAGCTGCATTCCATGGAAACAACACTTATCTACTGCAGGTGATGGACAGACAACCTTGTGCTTGAGGGTTTTTCAACGGTAGGATTCTAAAGCACTATTCCTCTTAAGTTCTACTGATTTTTTCACTCCATTGTATATATTCCATTTTACTATGCTTTTTTGCTAGTAAATACAAACTAATCATCAAACTTGAACCCGAGGTGAAGGCCATTAGAATTTGAAAAAGGCTTGGCAAATTTCATAGTTTTTTATTTCCAAACATATGGATGGTACTCAAACTATAGGTTCTTTGGTGTACCATAGGAGCACACCATCCCAAGTGGAGCCACTCTTATCACTCATAAAATTGTGAAACATTACTTGACATGGTCATACCATTCACTCATCAAAAGGATAAGGTCTCCTTAAGCCTTTCAAGTTGGTATAGGAAAATTTCATTTTTTACGTGCTTAACCTATCATAAGGTTTAAGGCCACCTCCATTTAGGTCATGTCATGTCCCACCAGTTATCATATGGTGTTAGTTTCCATTCCCTACCCATTTAAATTAAAAAAAGGTTCTTAAGTTAGTTTTTCAACTTTTCATAGCGTTTTATATTGCAGAACAAAAGTTTTCGCTACGAAACTGCCTTTCGTAGCAAAAATGTCAGAGAATAAACTAGCTACACTATGAAAACTCATTTTCTTACATGTCTTGTAAAATTTGATATGAAATGTCAGTTCATAATTGGAGAAGTTAGGGTGGAGGTCATTTGAGTCTGTTATGGTTAATTCAAACATAAAAAGCCATGTCTTAGGTCATCATTACGCTTTTTAACATGCATGTATCATGAATCATGATTAATGCATGAGTTGTCATTTAAATCATAAAACCTTACCCAATTTGTCTTTTTGTCATATTCCCCTTTATATTTGCATGTAACTACATTTCTAGAGAGCTGCTTCATCAAGCCAAGCAAGTTACTGGTAGATTTAAAAGTTCCATATGTAATCAAGAAGGCGAGGCTGAGAAGATATAAAGCCACCCATGGCTGCAAGAAAGAAAACAAACAAAGGTGGTCACTGCCACAGGTATGAGCCCATGGACATGAATTTTCTCAATGAAGACCCAAATTCCATGGATATTTTCAGAAGAACACGTTGCTTGCAATTCTGTCAAAGGTTGTGTTAGTGCCCAAATTGGACCCCAAGTTGAAAAGGGAAAAAAAGGGTAAAAACTAAACCATGCTCAACCTTGTTGCTAGCCCTACAAGGATAGGAGAGGGCTCTCTCCGTGAAGATGGATATTCAATAAAACACAATAATGATCTCATATTAGGATAGATAAAATGATGGGAAAAGGATTTTAATGAAAATGAATGAATTTCAGGGATGTGTGAGATAAAATGGACAGTTGAAACTGGGAAATTAAATCAAGACATAGGGTATTTCATGGGGTAAGACAGGCAAGAAAATTTAGCAATTAAAATTTAATAAAGATGGGATGGAAAGACTGGTGAGGAATTGAAAAGGGCATCGGAGATGGATCCTTTTCAAACAGAAGAAAAAACATAGAGTATGAATGATTTCCCAAGGCAGGGCATGAAAATGGATCCTACCTTTCTATCTTGAAAGCATTCAAAAGGAAATGTTTATGAATGAGAGGTGAGACATAACAATTTACATATGAAACAAAGGAGAAAAAGAAATGCTAAATCTCATACCACATGGATCCCACAAATCAGAGCTGCATCTCTTATTAATTTTTGTCAAACTGTACAATGGAGCGCAGAGATGTTCTTCCACACTATTCCCCTACCTCTTAATTACAAACCCTCGGACTGGCTTACATATGATTTACAATTACAATAAATAAGATGAAATGTGGGAACATAGATCCACAAAAGAGGGGTTGTTTTAACTGCTGAAGAACTGAAATGTGAAGATAGAAAAAAGAACTAAAAATCTACCCTAAAGAAGGAAAAACATTACATTTGATCATCTTGGCAGATTTCGCTGTTACATAAAAAATAGACAATTTGAAGAGCCAATCCTATTTTTACGCTGCTGTAGAAATATTTGTTTTATTTAGCTCTCTACTAGCTGACTGTTTCCTTCACTTTCCATTATTCGTTTGAATAAAACTGACTTTAATAAAATACTTTGGAATGATTAAAAATGAATTTCTGCTTTAGTGAAGGTAGAAAACCGATTTTGAATGGGAAAAAGGGGAGGGAAAGGGAGCAGGACCCGCATCACAATTGGAATCGGAAGGGCCTGGGAAAGGGAAAATTCAATAGAGTGACAGAAAACTCTGATGCGATTAAGTCATAAGGGAAATTGGAATCGAAATCAGGAGTTTTGGGAGCGAAGTGTAACATAATACATGCTTCTGATGCGATAGGGTAATGGCCTTTGTAATAAAAAAATTAAACAAATTTAAACTTAACAAGGGCAAAGGGCTAATGTATTATGAATGGACAGAGGATTAGAATGGTGGGACCCGTAAATCAATCAACATCGGGGACCGGAGGGGAGCGGAATAGAGTGATGCATAAGAAATCTCCGATGCGATTGGGGCGCGATAGCTGTGGGCCTTCGTATGGGGTTGAGCGATCGACGGTGGGGACATCAATCGAAGGTTTTGTCAATGGGGATAGGCCATCGAGGGATGAAATAATCGCATTGGAGTTTTTAGCAAGGGTCAATTGGGGCGTACATTTAACATTTGTGATGCAATCGGGGAAATGAAAGGATCAGTGGAAGACTTTATAATACAAAACTTTAAACTTTATATGATATAAAGTTTAAAAGGGTCATCACAGGGAAGTGGTTTGGAGCGAGATTTTATAATAACAACATTTAAATGTTATTATAAAGTTTTAATGGGATATGTAGGGGAAGTGGTTAATCGCATATGTAATTTAAATAATTTTATAATACGATTTTATAATTAGAGGGAGGAAAAAGGGATGTTATAAGAAAAATATAAAACTTTAAACATAAAGTTTAAGGGAAAAATGGGAAATAGGGGAAGTTTTGAGAATATAGGGGACCTTTACTTCACTTAAGCATGAATTTCAATCTAGAAGTCAGTTTCAAGAGTGTAATATACCGTTGGAAATCTCTTTCCAGGCTCTTTCTGATGGATCTACTTGGAAGTTGATTTGGCACTAAACATGCAGTGGAAAACTCCTATGAAGGCAGAGTGATGATCTTGTGGATATGACAGCTTCTGAATTGTGACTTATTACATATGATGACATAAAATTACATAATGAATGATAATAAAGGAAAAATATCATGTTTTCACCTCAAAACATGGTTTTGAACTGAAAATTACATCAAACTGAATAAAATATATCTTTGATCTTCCAGGTGTTGTGAATTTGAGTTTATTGACTTCCTCATGACCTTGTTGACATTTATGGACATTTGACTCATTAATTTGACCATGGTGAGACCCTAGAAACTAATGAGACGCATCGTATGACCTATTGACATGAATTTGAGGATGAAAGTGACTAATGACCAAAGACCATAGAGAGGAGAATCAGCAAATACCTCATGAGGGAGAAATGATAAAAAATTACTACCATCAATGAATCCATGACCTAGCGGAATAATGAAATTTATTCGGTATGAGACTCCTAATATGCAAATGCAAAAGAGAAATTTTGATCACTGATGGCAGTATGACTAGAATGACACTAACATTGGATCGAATGGGGATGGTAGCTCCTTGAAGGTGCCAAGAACACCGTAGACCAAGTAGCCTTATCCATTTGGGCATGGAGTCAAAAATGCCGAAAATTGACACAAATGCAAATTGAATCTGACTCAAGACTAAGAATAAAAACTAAAATAAAACCAAACCATACACATATCATCCAAGTTTTATAGCCTTCACCTTGGGCCCCAAACTTCAATGATCCGTGTATTTGAACTCTGACCAAAAATAACATGGTATATACAATGATAATGATATAGATCCTGATCCATTGTCTTCAACAATGGTAGTGCTTCAAAATCCTACCATTTACTGCTCCTCTAGGGAAATCCTGGCCATCCATTTTTGAAATCAAGAAGGCATTCTATCCCCTGTATGCAGAAATTCTGTATGGCCCTTTCCAAAGGTTGTCAAACTTAACGTGCTTCCCTTTGTCTTCATTCCTTGCATCCCATTTCAACACTACATCATCCAGCTGAAATGTTTCTTCTTTAGTCTTTCGGTCATAGATCTTTTTAATCTTCTCCTGCAAATGAATCACATTCTGTGAAACTTCTTCTCTTGTTTGCTGAAGGTGGATCATCTGATTGATCCTTCATTGATTGTCATCATCCTCGCTACCAACTTATTGCAATAATATCATAATTGGTACTATAAGGGATGTAGGAAAGATAACATCAGTTCCATAAACTAATTCGAAAGGCGACATACCTATTGATTTATTACTGCTAACTTTCTCTGCCCACAGTGCGTTGATGAGCTTTCGGTGCCCATTTTTTTTTTTTGCCTCTAGCATTTTCTTAATTATATTTATCAACGACTTGTTTGATGGCTCTTCCAGGCCGTTTCCTTGTGGATAATACGTTGTTGAATGGCCTAGCGCGATATTGTATTTGTCACAGAAATCGACCATCTTCTTGGATTGGAACGCTGCTGCGTTATCTGTCACAATTTTACATGGGCAGCCAAAACGAGATAAAATATTCGATTCAAGGAATTGAATAATTACTGTGTTAGTTTCTTGCCTTGCTGAGATGGCCTCGATCCATTTCGTAAAGTAATCTATCCCTGTCAATATCCATCGGTGCTGTGCTGAGGATGCGGGATTTATTTCTCCTATGAAATCGAGCCCCTTCTGCTGAAAGGGCGTGTTCACTGAAACTGGTTTCAGAGGAAGCGAAAGAAATTTCTTATTCCCTTGGAAAATTTGGCATTCATGACAATTCATCACTGTTTTATATAAATTAGAAAATAACGTGGGCCAATAATACCCTGCTCTTAATACCTTATTAGCTGTAGTCTTCCAAAACATGTGAACACCACAGTCACCCTTATGGAAATCGTGCATTACCTTCTGAGCTTCTTCTTCAACCAAACAGTTGAGCGGAACACCTCATAGATCCTTCCAATACAGAGCATTGTTTAAAATACAATATTTTGTAGATTTAAGCTTCATAGATCTACCTTTACTCTTAGACATTCCCGTAGGAGATGACAGATGCTGAAGAACACAAAAAATATCTGAATACCAAGGGGACTGTAGAAAAATGTCTGAAAAAGGAACAAGAAAACCTTCATCTTCATTTTCTACCACTACTGTTATGAGGTTTATATCCAGGGCATGCAGATTTGATTGGGCCATCAATTTCGCCAAGCCTTGGCCTTTGATCAATTTTGTGGGCTTGATCTCCAGATCATACTCCAACATAGTTTATATCCATTTACCTCTTCGACCTTCTATATTATTTTTCATCAAGACATCCTTCACTGCTGCATTAGGGACATATGCTATAGTATGTGAATGCAGAATATAGACCCTAAAATCCTTCAATGCATTGATAAGTGCCAATGCCTGTTTTTCAATAATATGATACCTTAAAGCAGCATCTCTAATAGTCCTACTGAAAAAGGCAATTGGATTTTCTACTTCAACTCTCTTTTGCATTAAAACAGTAGCCATAGTATGCTCTGATGAAAATGAAAATATGATAAAATATTGAGTATAGTCGGGACTGATCAAAACTGGGGCATTAGACAAAGCAAACTTTACCAAATTGAATGACTTGATAGCTTCTTCACTCCATTTAACAATGCTATCCTTCTTCAACATATTGGTCATTTCTTTCAAATGTCCAGCCAGATTAGGTATAAACCGGCGCAAAAAGTTCATGTTACCATTAAAGGCCTAAATCTCCTTTTTGTTTCGTGGAAGATCTATGAGCTGAATTTCCTCCACTCTAGCTGGATCAATGCGGATGCCATATTTAGAGATGATATTTTTGAGCAGCATGTCTTCATCCATGGCAAAAAGACTCTTCTTGGGATTAAGAGAAATCCCAAATTTTATGCATCGCTGAAAAACAACTCTCAAATGATGCAAATGCTCGTCATCTGATACTGAAAACATTGTCAAATCATCCAAATAAACAACAAGAAAAACATATTTTTCATTTGTGAAAGTAATGTCCATTGCACGCTGGAAAGTAGCTCCAGCGTTCTTCAGTCCGATTGGCATTTTAGCATACTAGAAGGTTCCCTAGAGCGTTGTGAAGAAAATTTTGTCTTTGTATTTCTCATGCACCAAGATCTGGTTGTAGCCCAAGTAGCCATCAAATAGTGACATCCTAGATGCTCCAACTACTCTCTGTAGAATATGGTCCATTTTCGGAAGTGGATAATTATCCTTTAAGGATGCCTTATTCAAATTCTGAAAATCTATACACAATCTTATCTCTCCAGTATTCTTACGCACCGGGACCAAATTTGAAATCCAGTCAGAAAATCTAATGGCAACTATGATACCTGCTTTGTACAACCTGTTTACCTCTTTTTTGATGGATGGTAGCAGCTTTGGATTGATTCTTCTTAGCTTTTGTCTGAATGGATTTTGATCCGGCTTGATAGGAATAGTATGTTGGATTATGTTTTTATCATACACTTTCAAATCTGAATAATCCCATGCAAACACATCAGAAAATTCAGAAAGCAACTTAACATACTTCTCCTTTACCTCATTGGACAATTCCTTTGACAATTTCACAAACTTAGGCTGGTCAGGTGTTCCAAGATTCACATCTTCTACTCCTTTCTCGGTGGGCACCAAGCTTGGTTTCTTTGCAACATCATCTTGGTAAATAAGCTCCTTTAGAGGTATGAGACCTCTAGGAATTACATTATCCTTTAGCTGCAATATGTCCATCTGGTTTGCTTCCAACTCCTGATCATCAACCCCATACTCACCTTCTATTGGAGTGTCTTTGAATTTTCCATCACCTTGGAAAAATGCATTAATATCGTTATCATCTCAAAATACTTGTCAATATCTTAAATTGTCTGGAACAGCAGGCCTATGTTTGACATAGATCTCAAAATCATTGCTGGAGTTCATCGGAATCTTCAAGTTGCTGGTAGTAGTGGCAAGAGAATCAACAATGAGATTCTGCATCCTGGGTACTGCTGTCAAAGTGTACTCTGGGAATGTCTTCAAAATGTCCAAGACTACATTTCTGTATGCCCTCAATCTCAGATTATTTTCTTTGTATTATCCTTTCACCTGTTTTATTATCAATTCAGATTCACCATACACAAAAATCCTATTTGCATTCAACTTCTTCAAAATTTTGAGACCTGTAATCAAAGCCTCATATTCTGCTTCATTTTTAAAGCAATCAAAAGCCAACTTATAAGCACATACTCTATCATTGTTGGGAAGCTTTTTAGGCTGGAAAACAAGGCTCCTAATCCATATTCCAATACCAGCTCCATCCTTACCAACAACTCGATCAAAATCCATGCTCCACAGGCCTTCTTCTTCTTCTTGTAGATGCTGGAATTTTGTTTCTTTCTCCTCTTTACCTTGGCTGATTTCTAGCTGTTCACTGTCTTTTTGCTGCTGGTAGGCAGGAGACTGAGAAGTGCTTGATGCTTTGTCTTTTTCCTATTTGAGGACTTCTCTGAAATTCTCTAAAATCTCAGGTATTTCATCTACTTGTACCAGCTAAACATTTTCATCATTTAAACCACCATCAAAATACAAGACAAAGGACTCTAAATCTGTGTGGAAAACATTAATGGGATGGTTTACTGGCTTCTCTTTGCTAGTAATCATATATTTCATTTTCTTTTCCCTATATAGCTTTCTCAACTGGAAAATATAGGGATAGGGGCATAAGATAAGTCAAGTTTCATAGTTCCCTTGAGTTTTGCACCCCAAGACCTAGATAGAATCATTCCAAACCTTGGTGGGACATCAACAACAACTACATCCATCAAGACATTCTTTGCTGGGATCTGATCTAAAGATACTACCAAGTCTTTGATAAGACCAATACAATGGACCCTACTTGAGTCAAAAGAATACAAATCATGGTATTTTCGAGTAATATCAAGGCCTAGCTTCTCCATGACAGCTTTGGGCATCAAATTGTGTGAGGCTCCAGAGTCCAACATAGCATTATGAAAGATGAACTCATGTACTCTAAGACTCAGGTAAAAGGGAGGGACTTCATTTTCTTCAGATTCTTCTGTAGCTGGACAAAAAATAAGTTCAAGTTAGTCATCTTCTACATTAACCATATCAGAAACATAGTCTATTTTCAAGACTTTAGACACCTGACTTCTATAGGCACTATTCTTCACCAACTCTATGAGTGGCATAGTCGCTTTCAGCTTAGAAATTTATTTTCTAAATTAAAAGAAGGAGATTTTTCTACCTCTTTAATGGGAGGGTCTTTCTTCTCTGTTTTCTCCTTTACTGCACTCTGATGATTATTTTCAATTGTAGTGTTATTAGCTATATGTGCTTTGCTGGAAGAAGGATCAACCGACTCTTTTCCTTTCTTCTATGCATCATTCTTAGTTTGGAGCTCTTTTCTTTTCTGAATGGGAATGATTGTAACATCCATGTTCCTTAAAGAGTACTACCTTTGCTAAGCCGACAGAGCATTCATATACCCTCTCTGGTAATCATAAGACTCTTCTTCCAACACCGTGTCATTGGCTAAAATGAAATTTTCATCCCTTTGAACATCTGGAGTCGCCACTGTGTATTCTTCGTCTTCTGTGAGGAAAATTGGCGGACCATCAGCTGTGAAAAAATGATTGGCCTTGATTAGAGGATCATCATCATCTGAGTCTATCCCTTGCATGTAGTTCTGCTACAATGGAGTTTTAATTTGCTGCTGTGGTGGCGCTGCTTGGTCCTTCATTCGTTGGTCTCTCTGCTTGATTCTAAATTGTGGCTTTTGCCTTCTGAAATTCGGATTTCTGATTTGAGGCTCAGGTCTATCTGTAATGGTTAATCTATCAACCATATTCTCCACTATTCTTATCAGAGTGTCCATTTTGTTGTCTGAAGGAGAGGCCTCCTCTTTCACTGTGACTCTCTTCTCAGCTTTGGCTCATGCTCTTTTAGCTAGTAGATTAGATTCAATGCTTACTGCTATCTTCTGCATGTCTTCAAGTGAACACGGGTCTCTTTCACGCATCTGATATGCCATATCAGCATCAAAACCATCTGGAAATTTCAGTAATGCTAATCCCACAGGAGGTTTTAGGTTAGCTGGAATAACATTATATACAACATTGAATCTTAAACAATAGTCTTGCACAGTTTCACCCACATTTCTCTTAATATTTTCATACTCAGACATAATTTGGAGTGGGTTCTTTTTTACCTCCCACCAGTCTAAAAACTGTGTGTGAAACTCCTGCAAAGTGCGAATTGAGCCTACTGGTAATGCTCTGAACCACTTTATGACTTCACCTCCGAAGCTTTGAACAAACAGCCTGGTAGTTACATTCTTTGCCTCTACCTGATGTAGATCAAAAAATTCATTCATTTTATCAACATGCTGCTGGGCCGTAGTGCTCTGGGTGGCATCAAATATGGGAATTTTTCTCTGATAGTTAGCAAGCATATCATTGAGAACCTGAGGTAAGACCAAAGGTGCATACCCGGTAGCCATGACTCTAGGTGGATTTACAACAGGATTTGTAGGATTTAGGGGAGGTGTTGTTGGAGGAGATGATAACTGGGAATTGATTGAACGGGATGCTAATGAATTAGGAGGAGGAAATGTTGTTCCTGATGACTCTAAAGGCTTAGGAATATTAGTTATAGTGATGGACTGAGGAGAACTCAAAATGTAATCGTCAATGGAGGATTTTTCTCTTTGGACTTCAATATCTACAAGGAACTCAAGATCTAAAACTGTATCATCAATGTCATTTTTAGACCTATTTCTAAATAAATAAATCTCAAAACTTTCATCAAAGGAAAGATCTTCTACAAAAAACCACTCATTGGGCCAAGTATAGGATTTGAAGACAAGTCTGGGACTTAGTGATCCTTCTTGTCTTCTGACAATTCTTGGGATAAGATTTGGATTTTCAAACACAGGGGGAGGATTTGGATCTGGGTTAGCCCTTGTGTATCATCTTGAAGCCAGTGTTTGTAAATCTTATACTGTAAAAAAATTCTGTTTTAGCCTAACAGACTCAGAAACTCATCTTCCAGAGCCGAGGAATTTACAAGAAAAAATTTACTGGGGTGATCTGAATTTATACTCTAATAACCAAAATATTATGACTATGAATAAGTGGCTGTAATTATATTCTTTTCCTTCTGAAGTTCTTTAATAATGTTCACCGCGAAATAATATTTCAAAGTTCTCAAGCAAGTGTATGATATAGGGGAATACACTTAAACACACTTAAACAACCTTATATCGGGTCGTAATATTAAAATTATATAACACGGTGTGATCCTTTAGAAAACATCAACCTTCCAGTTTATAACATAAAAATCCTTTATTCAACCAATGTGACATATATTTTATTTAACAGGGGCCCACGCAATCCATTTTTTGGCTTTTTATGAATAAAATAGCATTAAATCATATACAACCACCGGATCATGCCTTGAATTATTGCCCGTTCTTCTAGGCACGTGATTGTCGTCAGATCAAAGGCACTTCAGATTGAAAATTTCTTGTGGATATCACATTTTTTCAAAGGCCAGAGTTTAACATCTGAAAGTTGCGCGAAATGGGCGGTATTGGGGTGATGACATGCCTAGATCTCACTGGATCACGTTTTTTTGGAGTATTTTTTCTCTAGGGAAAAATCGGTGCGAAATGGGTGGTTTTGGTTTTTGAAACCCGCCGGTGGTAATTATAATCCTGCTTAACTATGATTTGTAATGTGGTTTGGTGCTTAACCTGCATGCTGACTCAAAGGGCTGGGTCCCACTTGTATTATTTCGCCGGCAATGAATAAAACCTTTGACTTTAATAACAGAGAAAGAACTGTCGCGTATACTATAACCAAGTTTTTTAACCTTAGACAGGGTTCTCGATACTCTTTATAACACAAGGCCTGAATATGATTCACTTTTCTACAATGCTTCTCTTTTCGATATTTCTTCAAAAAAAAATAAACGCAGTCAATTCAAATGATGAGAATATGAACTCGCAGATAGTCAGATCGGCTTCCCCAGTATGGTCGCCAGAGATGTTAGTGCCCGAATTGGACCCCAAGCTGAAAAGGGAAAAACAGGGTAACAACTAAACCACTCTCAGCCTTGTAGCTAGCCCTACAAGGACAGGAGAGGGATCTCTCCGTGAAGATGGATATTCAATAAAACATAACAATGATATGATATTAGGCTAGATAAAATGATGGGAAAGGGATTTTAATGAAAATGAATGAATTTTAGGGATGTGTGGGATAAAATGGACAGTTGAAACTGGGTTATTAAATCAGGACACACGGTATTTCATGGGGCAAGATAGTCAGGAAAGTTTAGCAATTAAAATTTAATAAAGATGGGATGGAAATACTGGTGAGGAGCTGAAAAGGGCATAGGAGATGGATCATTTTCAAACAGAAGAAAAAACACAGAGTATGAATGATTTCCCAAGGCAGGACAAGAAAATGGATCCTACCTTTCTATCTTGAAAGCGTTCAAAAGGAAATTTTTATGAATGAGACATGAGACATAACAATTTACATATGAAAAAAAGGAGAAAAACAAATGCTAAATCTCATACCACATGGATCCCACAAATCAGAGCTGCATCTCTTATTAATTCCCGTCAAACTGTACAATGGAGCACAGAGATGTTCTTCCACACTATTCCCCTACTTCTTAATTACAGACCCTCAGACTGGCTTACAAATGATTTACAATTACAATAAATAAGCTGAAATGTGGGAACATAGATCCACAAAAGAGGGGCTATTTTAACAGCTGAAGAAATGAAATCTGAAGATAGAAAAAAGAACTAACAATCTTCCCTAAAGAAGGAAAAACATTACATTTGATCATCTGGACAGATTTCGTTGTTACATAAAAAATAGACAATTTGAAGAGTCAATCCTATTTTTACGCTGCTATAGAAATCTTTGTTTTATTTAGCTCTCGGCCAGCTGACTATTTCCTTCGCTTTCCATTATTTTTTGGAATAAAACTAACTTTAATAAAATACTTTGGAATGATTAAAAATGAATTTCTGGTTTAGTGAAGGGAGAAAACCGATTTTGAATGGGAAAAAGGGAAGGGAAAGGGAGCAGGACCCACATCGCAATCGGAATCGGAAGGACTTGGGAAAGGGGAAATACAATAGAGTGACAGAAAACTCTGATGTGATTAAGTCATAAAGGAAATCAGAATCAGAATTGGGAGTTTTGGGAGTGAAGTGTAACATAATACATGCTTTCGATGCGATAGGGTAATGGCCTTTGTAATAAACAAATTAAATAAATTTAAACTTAACAAGGGCAAAGGGCTAATATATTATGAATGGGTGGAGGATTAGAATGGTCGGACCCGTAAATAAATCGGCATCAGGGATCGGAGGAGAGCGGAATAGAGTGATGCATAAGAAATCACCAATGCAATTGGGGCGCGATAGCTGTGGGACGTCGGATGGGGTTGAGCGATCAATGGTGGGGACATCAATAGGAGTTTTTGCCATCAGGGATAGGCCATTGGGGAATGAAATAATCACATCGTATTTTTGAGCAAGTGTCAATCAAGGCGTACTTTTAACATTTGCGATGCGATCAGGGAAATGAAAGGATCGACGGAAGACTTTATAATACAAAAATTTAAACTTTATATGATATAAAGTTTAAAAGGGTCATGACGGGGAATTTGTTTGGAGCGGGATTTTATAATACAACATTTAAATGTTATTATAAATTTTTAATGGGATATGGAGGGGAAGTGGTTAATCGCATATGTAATTTAAATAGTTTTATAATACGATTTTATAATCAGAGGGAGGAAAAAAGGATTTTATAAGAAAAATATAAAAGTTTAAACATAAAGTTTAAGGAAAAAATGGGAAATAGGGGAAGTTTTGAGAATATAGGGGACCTTTATTTCAATTAAGCATAAATTTCAATCCAGAATTTAGTTTTAAGAGTGTAATATACCATTGGAAAGATCTTTCTAGGCTCTTTCTGATGGATCTGCTTGGAAGGTGATTTGGCGTTGAACATGTTGTGGAAAACTCCTCTGAATACAGGGTGATGATCTTGTGGAGATGACAGCTTATGAATTGTGACTTATTACATATGATGACATAAAATTACATAATGAATGATAATAAAGGAAAAATATCATGTTTTCACCTCAAAACATGGTTTTGAGGTGAAAATTACATCAAACTAAATAAAATATATCTTTGATCTTCCAGGTGCCGTGACTTTGAGTTTATTGACTTCCTCATGACTTTGCTGACTTTTATTCACATTTGACTCATTAATTTTACCATGGTGAGACCCTAGAAACTAATGAGACCCATCCTATGACCTACTAAAATGAATTTGAAAATGAAAGTGACTAATTACCAAAGACCATAGAGAGAAGAATCAACAAGTACCTCATGAGGGAAAACTGATAAAAATTTACTACCATCAATGAATCCATGACCTAGCGGAATGATGAAATTTATTCAGTATCAGAATCCTAATATGAAAATGAAAAAGATAAATTTTGATCACTGATGGTAGTATGACTAGACTGACACTAATAGGTTGTAAGTTTGTCATTTACAGGTTTCCAAGGATTTTTCTAATAGTTTCACTGGAACAGCTTCAAAAATGGGAATTCTCAACCTAATAGTGACACCAGACAACATTTCAACAACAACAGTAATCCCTAGAGGAGGGGAACTATGGTTTAAAGGCATCAAGTTCACAATGCAGGATTACAAAGAGTTTATCAAACTAGAGCATAGTGAAATTGATCTGACAAATGCTATCCCTAGGAGTTTCATGAAGGAAAACTATTCAAAGTTGCTAATGATCATTCAAAAGTATTTCACCTATGAAGGAAGGTTTCACATGGTCTACTCCTACCACTTTAGGCTTCTTCTACCTTTTTTGGGTAAGAGGTCACTTGAATTGCCCTTTTATTTATACAGAAGTCTAGGTAAAATGTCGGATAAGGTTCAAATTAAAAAATAAGGTAATGAATCTTCTCTTTTTCATCATGGTTTGATTAAGCTATTGGTGTTAGAGGAATTAAAGAGATTAGGCAGAGATTGGAGTTCCTTTATGTTCATGAGTGATTTTGAAATTGATGTTTTCACTCATAAGAGAGCGTTAAAACCTAGAAATATTTCATCACTAACAGTGGAAAAGGAAGTTAAAAAAGGGAATAGATCATCTCCTCCAGAACTAGTGAGCATGGAGACATAGCCTTTGTAGAATATTGACACACCTAAAACAACACCTGCAAAATAGAGGCCAACAGTCAGCAAAAAAGGTAGCAAGGGAGTTACTAGGAGCCAAACAATGGTTAAAGGAAACTTAGAGGACATCTTGTATGCAATTGACATTGAATAAACTCCCATTTTTCGAGCTGAAGATTTTGAAGATGTAGGAAGAAAGCTAAAGAAAGGCAAGACAGCTAAAAAATTAGAGTTTGCAAGTGATGATGTTGGTTTCATGTTTCAACCTAGAAAGCTAATGGCCAAGTATGCAAGAAATGTCATGGAAAGTAGCAAAGAGATTGAGAAGGACAGTGAAACTTCTCAGCCACCAAGTATTATAGATCTCTCTTCACCTACAAAATAAGATCTGGTTACCAAACAAAGGAAGTGTAAAGAGAAAATTAGTGAAAAGTCAGAAATTGAAACCCTTAAAGAGTAGTTGAAAGTAGCAGGTGTGGAGATATCAGCATTGAAGCAAGAGGAAAGGAAACATAGAGTTAAGAAAGTTCAGTTTGAGAAAATGAGAGAATTCTAGGAAGATCAAGTCATCACTGTTTCAAAGACCTTGGACAATATAGAAAAGTTGATAAAGTGGACTCAGCCACTAAGGGGAGAGGTAAAACATATCAAAAAGACAAAACTACACTTGGAATCTAAGAACAGGACATTAAAGGACAAAGTGAAATATCTAGAGCACAATTGGATCTAATTCATGTGGAGTTGGAAAAGAAAGGTTTGAAGATGGTAGTGGTAGAAGAGCCCATTAGTCAACTGATTGTAAATGAGGAGGAAACACCACAAGAGTAATAAGGTAAGATGAAAAATGTTTTGGGAAGTTAATAACATGTATATAACCCCAATTTTTCAGTTGGAGGATAGTTTTTGAAGATGTTACTGAAAGGATCAATTTCTGGTTTTTTTTCATATTTTCGTAGCGTACCCCAAGCTTGAAGCTAGAAATACAGTACACAAGAAGTTGTAGGTGTATTTTTACATTTAAATTCATTTTTGGCATGTTTTAAGGAGAGGGGTCCTTGATTGTAAGGTGTCATGACATGATGAAGATGATGGAATAGAAAAGAAGTGAAGAAGATGGATGGAAAAGTCACTTTTTCCACGCTACTAAAACTCGCTACGAAACTGTCCTGTTTTCGTAGCGAGAAATTTTTGAAGGATTTTGAACATCCTAAAATAATTTTTTGCTAGCTGGAGACCTCCAGCATGTCATTGGATCTTATTATAAGATATTTATAGCTCAAAGGGAGTGCCATGCAGCAAGGTCATTAGTCAAAACAATGTTGAAGATGAACGTCATCCATTCCTAAAAAGTAGGGTTATGTTCCACAGATCTAGGGGTGCTCTAAATATATAAAGTGGTGGTGAACTTGGTCATGTGTCTTTTGAGCATGTGACATTCATTATGTAACTATCATGTAACTATTTCACAGATAGGATAGAGGAATGTAATAAATAGGAGATAGGGTCCTATTAGGAGTTTTTTTCTTCAAAGTTAGTTCTCAGTTTTATGTTTTAAGTTATTGATTTCAGTTATGAAAGGTGTCATATGTAGAATTTGAGGATCTAGCCACCAGGAAAATTATCCATATTGTAAAGAATGTCTATTTATAGACAAAACATCGAAGAAGCAAGGGGTTTGAGAATATTTGCAAAAAAATATTGCTTGTATTTTTTTGACCAATATCAGTAATACAAAGCGACATTCTACTTCCAGAGTTGAGATTCTCATGACGTTTTTGATGTCTTATTAATATTTATCTTATGTTTAATAATTTTCAGTATTTTTCATCCTTAATTAATCATAATTCATAATATTATACTATGACTTCCTTTAGTGGTGAAATGACTGTGTTTTCCTATTTTTTATGTGTGAATTATCTCTGTTGAAAACCTCTATCCGCCTCAGCTTCCATGTGAAGAACCATTGTCACTAGGACTACTGATTGTTGACTCCATAAGCCCAATGGTAGCATGCCTGCATTTTTCAACCTGCAACGATACAAAACAATTTACAATTCCATAGAGTTAGCCATCTAGTACTATCATTATTCAAAATAAAAAAACCCCCTTGAGAGAGCCCTCTCAAACTAAAGAGGCTAATATTCATTTGGAAGTGGTTTGAAAGAGTTACATTGAGTTGATTGATGGGTAGCCAATCAATATCAATTTGGTGATAACACAAGTACTTTTAATCAAGGTGTAAACATGACAACACCAGCCTTATTATTAAACATATATTCTCCACTCAACCTTCCACGACCATTTAATTCAATGCCTCAAGAATATCTTAAATTACTTCCTCACTTCACTGGAGAGTGGTTTGGCCATATAATTTATAAGATTTGCAAGAAACGATAGAGGCCAACATCAAACCATTTTGGAATCTAGGACCTAGCCTTCTTAGACTCAGAGACGGATCTCTGAATTTATGATTTAATTTTACCTTAATATTATGAATGTTGATGTTAGGTCAGTTACAGTGCTTGTGGTATTTGTTGTTTTGATTGATTTTGTTGGTTGGATGATTAGGTTTGCAGAAGCTAATCCATTGGGATACGGATTCAGAAAATTTTAGATTGTGCATCAAATTTTTGAGGGCATTCATAGGGCAAGCTAACTATGTAGACTGGATCTTGCTGCCAGTGTGAATTATGAAATGGAAGAAAGTGGTGAGTTCAGTAATAGCTAAAGCACAATTAAGAATTCTTTAACTATACATCAAAACAAAACATTAAGATAGTAAAAACAGACATAATTAAGGTTCTTTCTCAACAAATATTAATCTAAAATTTATGTTTTACAATCAGATAAATTGATGCACAGCATGAAATAAAAATAAAACATTAACACAGAGAGAAAAACATCACCATTAACATAACTCAAGAATCCTATGAACGATCTCTTATTATTAGTGCCCAGGTCAAAAAACGACAGTGCTTCAATACATAAGTTCTTACAATACAGGGTCCAACCTACCAACCCATAATACTGCTAATGTATGCAATATTTAACTAAAAAATAGATCAGCTTCCCTAATATACTTTTGAAACCTTCATTAATTATAATTAAACTAAAACTAGACAAGTGTGGCCATGCAAGGCCCGACCAAAAATATCTAACAAAACATCGTCTATAGAATTGACTCATGCAGCATTTCATACGCCCAAAGAACTTCGACAGCTCTTCGTGAATCCAAAAGGTAGGCTAAAGGTGGCTGAGGTGGTCACCAAGAGGCAACGATGGGTGGCTTTTCCATCTGGTTCTACTTTGGGCTGCCTCTGTTGGATCATTAAAGATGATGTGATGTTGTCACTTATAATCAATCGATGGTTGTGCTGATGTGTCCACCGTGCCTTTTCAATATTGGTACATTCACAATTTTCCCCACTCCGTGTTGCCTATAATTCTCATACCTATGACATGTAAGTACACTTCATCCACCTCAGTGTATTTTTTGAAAGTGGGCCTAGTGAGGAAAACATGCTTAAGCTCATGTTGAATAAAGATATCATTTCTCAAGAGATCCAAGACAACTTTCCCGGTCACGTTCCCTTTTATGTTGTCAAAATTGGTGGTATCCTTAGCTGTATCCATGAGCTTGGTCATATAATCTCCCTTTTGGACCAGTTTGTTATTAATTACATATAGTGAGGACAACCCTTTTTCCCTTAGGGGCTCAATTTTGTTTAAGAATCTGATTATGGCAATGTACAATTCATGACACTTCTCCTCCAGTTTCCTCACTAAATTCCTCTTAGTGAGGACCCTTTTCACCTCTAATATGGGTTTTTATTTCCTATACATCCATCTCTTCAAGCTCATAGCTGGTTTTGGAGTTCAGGAATTTTATGTTCTTCGAGGTTGTGATTGACATATTTACAAATTCCTGATTTTCTTTCTCAATAGCCACTGTGCATCTGTAAATCAACTCTTTCTATTCCAAGATAATGTGGATGGAATTCTATATTTCATCCACTGACTCTATGATACTGCCCCAAATTATTAGCTTCATTTGGCCAAGAATATTGCTGGCTGAAAATTCCTTCTCTTCCTTCTCGAACCTCTCAATCTTCTTTTTGGCTATCTCTCAATCTTTTTTTTCCTTCAATATCTTCTCCATATCTGTTCCATCTATTTTATTTGGGCAGACTGTTCCATAAATAGCTTCATTAACTCTACCTTCTGTCAAGCATCTTCCTCAATCCCTTTAGCCAAGGGATCTTTTGTTTTTAACATCTTGAGTTGTTTCCTGAGGGGTGCTATGTTAGCATTATTTTTGTTCAATATCTCCTCCACAACCTGAAAATTGGTTGGGTCATACCCACTTCTCTATTATATATTCTAAATAATAGATCCTTGAGTCTTTAACCATGGTAGATATCTTCTCCGTCTTGAGTTGTGATTGAGTATTGGATAAAGATACCCGCATTTTTGACAATATCATAACAGTACTTGTCAAGGTGGAGGCCACCATCTCTCCGGTCTATTTGTGTAATTCCATTTGGTCAATGGGATGGATGTCCTTGATACTAAACTTTAATAATTAATTCTTATAATCTCCTACTCCTTAAGTTTGTGGGACTAAGGCTTCTAGAAACTCCATCGCATCCTCCCTTTTTCAATGTCAAATGCAGGCAATATCCTACTTTGTGATTTTGATGTCTATTGCTTTGATTCTCATCCTTGATCAATATCCATGTGAATTTTGGCACTCTTCCTATATTTCAGTTTGAATTCTTTACTAAAGGTATCGGTCACCGAACGTGACTGATCCTACCTTGGCCTCTTGATTCCTATCTCCTTCTCTTTCTCTTTCCCCTTGTCTTCTTTTTCTTCTGCACTCTTCCTTTCTTGTGGTGTTGGGGTATGGATGCCTAAAGTGGAAATCACCTGTTATTCATCTTCTTGGAGGCTGTTGGTCCCCCATTCTTTTTTATTGGCATAATGCTCAATTGTAGGCCTATGTGTGTGAACATAAGGTGTGGATCTGTTTTCCAAACTTTTCATGGAGATAATCCTTGCAAGGTCATAAGACCAAGTGAAGCTGTGGCTAAAACCCATCCCCTTCAGTATCTTATTTTCCTTCCCTCCTGCTGATTTGATGTTACAAATGAAAGGTCCAATTTCTGTCTTGATCTTCAACTGAGCCTTCTTCTTTATGGAAACAAAGTGGAGCGCATCTTCATGTATCATTTTCCTTGTGTACTCTAGTGTAAAGACCCTCATGGAGAGGAACTTTGGCAACTTGCAGGGGGCTAGCTCACACCCATAGACTAAAAAATCTATGTAATTTTGGTACAAGTACCAATCTTCTATCTTCACTTTCTCTTTCAACTACATGACTTTTCTGATTTCTTCACTTATCCTTGGCTCTGTTGAAATGCTGAGTGTGTTGATGGATAGGTGCATAAAAAAATCCAAAAAATCATTGTATGTATAATTCTTCTAATACTTTATTAGCAAGGTGGTCCAGAAGATGATATATTGAGGCTCAACATCTTCATTTACCTTGGTCATATGAAATTGAAACTTTTTGGACCAGAAATAAGAAAACATATACACCAATACAGAGGTGTATTTGAAAACTTCCTCTATATTAAACTTTTAAAATTGTTTATGAATGGCATCTGCAATAACTTGGGCACAAATATACATGATCGTGGGTTTATAATTTGAGGAAAGAATGGAAAATAAGCCTATCACAGCTTCATCTACCCACTGGTCAATGTGATACCCCAATAACTAAGATAGAACAATGATAATGTGATGAGTCCTATCAGGAAAGATAGATGAAAGATAGGGTGGATTTTTGGTAGGAATGGGGGCATCATTTTCCATGAAAAGTTTAAAATTCTTGGCTCTACTAGAAAATTCAAGCTTCTGATAAAATTCCCTAAGGGTTTCATAGGAGAAAGGGACTGATTATTCAGGAGCGGGGGCTTGCATCGTTTGCTAGATGGATTGGGCATTAATGGGGAAAAAAATCTCTCCTGTTGGGGTGACTATGGTTCTCTGATTAATATCATAGCAGGACTTTCATTTTTTGATGAAATCTAGGCAGCGATGGATCTTAGGGAAGATGTAGTAGTGTAATTTAGTGTCCCATAGGCCAATTTCATCAGCTTCATCGAGAAAAGTTTCCTCGAGACAAAATTAGACATCGAATAAATCGAAGTCTACCTCTGCTTCATGGATTTTGTAGTCTTTGTCTACTAGAGCCAAGTGATCCAGGTCCACTTGTGGGTAGACCATAGGATTAAAAGGCTGTTGATCTAGCTTTGGAGGCATCTCTTCTTCTGTGCTTAGCTTTAACAAGTCTCCTTCACTGTATAGGAAAGAATGGTAATAAAGAAAAGGGAAACGGTAGCAGATTAAGAATGGGAAAGGAAAAAATAGAGGGGACCATGATCAGAACGAAACAATTGAAGGGGGAAACTGTTAAATTATTTGCAGAGAGTTGTAGATTATTTTGATGAACAAAGGTTCTTCTACAAAAGTGGTTAACTGTGATTTCTCTGTAAATCTCTGCAAATTCAATACCTACAATCTTCAAAAAAATGAGCACATTAAACTCTGCATCAGGAATTGGGCATGAATTTGTGCTTTAATATGTGATTTTTGGACCGTTTAATTAGGTGCGGGCCCATTGGATAATGGTCTGGCCATTTATCGCACAACGAGTTGTTGGTGGGAGGTGATGTGATTGTGTGAAGTAGGTAGGTGGGAGCGGACATGGTGCCAACGGTGTAGATAATGTTCACAAGCTTCAGCGGTATTGTAAACAGTGGGGACTACTTTTCAGAGGGGGGTGATGGCAGTCTGTGGTATCGGAGGGGTGGGGTGTAAACCTTTCTAGGTGCGACACGTAGCAGGAACGATGGTAATAGATACTGCTTATTTCGGACCCCCCGCCCCCCACCCTTGTTCTGAAAGTTTGGAGGGTGAGGGGGGGGGGGATGGTATTGTGGGTCATCAGATATGTATCAGGGATCAAAGACGGTGGGGACTTGCGAGATGGTTAGTGTGGATGGGATTTGTGATGGGATGGTGACGGGATGGTGGGGTCAAGATCATGAATGTTGTGTGGTGGGGGGGGGGGGGGGGTTAGTGTAGAACTTTAGTTTAAATGAAAAATATGAGCATTTAGGAGGTTGAGACAAAGGGAATATTGAAATTTTTGGAACTTAGGATAACATTGAGACATACATTATGTCAAAGATGATTTTAGTATATAGTTCCCAAACTTAAAATACAATCCCCTTTCTAATATTTTCAGTATAAAAACTCTCTGTCTTGATTTTATTTTTGTTGTAGAGGAAAAATTGAAGCTTTGATATTGTACCTTATAGAATAAAAATCAAATTTTCGTTTCATTCTTTCTCCTTATCCTATCTACCTACTCAAACTAGTCGTCATCTAACATTTTTTTTCTTTTTGCAAGGTTCATTTAGGCTAGCAAACCATTAAACATTTTCTTTTGAAATTGTAACCTAACCCCTATCCCTTATTTCTCCTACTGGTTCAGATTAAGCTATTGAACCAATGTCATTTTCTACCTATCTATGGATAAGCCAAGATTAAATAGTTTAGAAAATCTTCATTTTCTAAGCTATCAACAAAAATTCAAAATTGTACAATCATGCTTAAATTTTATGACTGAACAAAATTTTCTAAGTAGTAGTGGAATTTTGATTTGTAGCACGTCCATAACTGTTCTTTTTTTGTGGGGTTTTCTTTTCCTTTTTACACCCTCTTTTCTCTTTCTTTATTTTTTGTTTCTTTTTCTATTCTTGTTGGGCTAGAATTGTAATCTACGGATAAACTATGCTTCCCTAGACCGGTGTCTAGTCTAGAAAAACAGGTGAAAGACTGCACTTCCCTTTTTCCTAACTTAGAACAGATATACAGAGAGGATTGGATGCTTACTTGTTTCATTCGCTTATAAATGACTCCTTTCTGTCGCTTCCACTACAGCCTCAACTTCAAGCGGTTTCAAATAGCTGAATACTTCCTACAAGAAAGAGCAATGAAATAGTATAAGATACAATAATCTAGATATCTATTCAAGTTAATTAGCCAAATCAGTTAAGCATAAACTACATTCATCAACTAAGATTCTACAACATGGAAAATCAGAGTAAACATGGATGCATGTAGGGAAAAACAAGAAGTACTCTTTATTGATGATAGAAGGAGAGGTTACAACCTAGTGAGTGATTCATCGTGACCTTCCAACAAAGTTCCTTAGTCTCATCATAGCATAAGTCTCTCCACCAGTAGCTCCAAAAATCAAACTCTCTATTGAAAATTCTCCAACATTTCTCTACTCAAAATTGTCCTCCTCTGAACACTTAACTTTGTGTTCAATTTATAGATGAACTGTAGGTTGTTTTGAAATAAATTTCATTCCAAAAATAGGCAAGCCATGTTTTCCATTCATGTAGATGTCAAATGGACACTTGGATCTGAAGCATGACACATGTGAACCCTTCTAGAAGACACTGGCCAAGTGGAGATTCCGGAACAATGAGAATTTCGCTCCCAATGTGACCAATGCTCCTTTGAATGTTGGGAAGTTCTTTGCAGAGCAGCCTAGAATGGAGCTGCTTGCATATGCAACGCACTTAGGCCCCTTAGAACCTGCGTTGGTGAGCTCCCACATGTTTAATAATAAGCTTCAAACAATGGAAAAGCCTTGCTTTGATGAAAATCTTATTTGATTCATGAATGTTTCTTGTCTTAGGTCATATGGCAACTGAGATGATAGGGAATGATAGACCCTTTGATCATCGGTCCTGGAGATGATTCCCAGTTAACCAGGTCATTGGGAATGGTGCCCAAATTGACCTATAACAATTCTTTTTAAACTGCTTTCAATATTGATATATATATACACACAATATGAAAATATGCAAGGAAAAAATATTCAGTCACATTGTGATACTATAAATTACAAGACTCTAACAGTGGCTCCAGCTAGGGATGGCACTTCTTCTCAAGAAAGTTTCAAGAACAGTAAGACCAGTAGCCTCGTCTGCTCCTTCTGCAATGATTTCCATGAATTTTCTCTTGTTGTCTTTATGAATTTATCTCATTATTATTTTAGCACAAAAAAGTAGCCTTAAAAAGAATCTGAACCAAAAATTGTGGTATTTACAATAGAGTGGGAATTTCTCTATACTTAGGAGAAATAATGATTCAATATCTTGCCATTTACATGCCTCCAGGAAGCTCTATTCCATCCATATCTTGTAGAAAAAACGAATTATTCCATCTGAAAGAATGAACAATACACGGGCCCTTCCATAGGTTGTCAAACTTTCCATGTTTAACTTTATCTTCTCTTATAGAATCCAATCTCAGTACTTTATCTCCAATATTGAAATAATTTTCCTTTGTTCTTTTGTCTAAGTTCTTCTTCATATCTTCTTGCACAACCTGAGTTCTGTTGTAAACTTCTTCTCTGCACTGTTGTAGCTGAATGGTATGGTTTATCATTCTTTGTAAATCATTCTCTTTGGTCTGTACCTCTTGAATTATTTTCATGCCTAGCACTCCTAAGGATGTTGGGAAAACTACATCCATCCCATAGACCAACTATTATGGTGAAATACCAATTGATTTCTTAGTTGTCATTCTGTCAACCAACAGTTCATGCACCAATTTTTTATGCCAGGATTTGTTGTTGTCTTCTAGCAGCTTCTTGATAATATTAACCAAACTCTTGTTGGAGGATTCAACCTATCCCTTACCTTAAGGGTAATAGGTTGTTCAATTCCCCTATAATATGTGATACTTGTGACAGAAATCCACCATTTTATTGGACTTAAAAGAAGCACCGTTATCTGTAATGATTTTTCTAGGAAAACCAAATATAGACAAGATATTGGCTTCAAGGAATTTGATAATCACTAAGTCAGTAGCAGCTCTGGAAGGGATGGCTTCTATCCATTTGGTAAATTATTTTGTGGCATTAAGGATCCATCTATGTTGGGCAAAGGATGAGGGGTGGATTTCTCCAGTGAAGTCGAAACCCCATTGTTTAAAAGGAGCCTCAATAGAGATTGGTTGTAAGGGAAAAGGCAACAACTTTCTTTTCCCTTAAAAAATTTGACATTTGTGATAGGTGGCTACCATTTTGTTGACATATGGGAAAAGAGTAGGCCAATAGAAACTAGCTCTAAGGATTTTGTTATTAGTAGTTTTCCAGTAGAGATGGCCTCCACAATCCCCTTCATGGAACTCTTACATAATCCTATCTGCCTCTTCCTTAAGGAAACATTTAAGAAATATGCCCCCAAAATCTTTCCAATACAAGACATTTTATAGGATGCACAATTTTACAGATTTTAATTTGAAGAATTTAGCTTTTGTTTTGGAAAAACCAGGCAGAGCATGTAAATGAAATAAAACATATAGTATATCTGTGTACCAGGGAGAATTCAAGAATTCTTCCTCAATAGGTGGAGTCTCATGCTCCTCTTATTCATCTAGTGAATGGATCATGTTGATAGCTAGTACTTGAAAATTGCTTTCATCCATCAATTTTGCTAACCCTTGTCCTTTGATCAGTTTGGTGGGTTTGATCTCTAAATCATATTCCGGGATAACAACAATCCACTTGCCTCTTTTTCCATCGGGATTCTGCATTAGGATGTCCTTGAAAACTATTTTGGGCACAAATTCAATGATATGTGAATGTATGATGTAAGTCCTGAAATCGTTTAGTTATTTGATCAAAGAAAAGGCCTTCTTTTCCATGATATTGAATTTTAAAGGTGCATCTCTCAAATCTTGCTGAAAAATGCAATGGGATATTCTTGTCCTTCCTTGTTTTTCTGCAGCAATACAACAACTATATTGTGCACTGATGCAAAGGAAAAAATGATGAAGTCTTTGGTAAAATCAAGGCTGATTAGAACTGGTGCTTTGGTGAGTGCCTGCTTTACCAAGTTGAAGGATTGTTTAGCCTCCATGCTCCACTTAAGTCCTGATCTCTTTTTAGTTCTGCAAGGTTTGGTATAAACCTTCTCAAAAAATTTATCTTTCCAATGAAGGATTGAATCTCCTTGATATTCATAGGATGACTGATTTCAAGCATTCCCTCAATCCTACTGGGATCAATTTTGATTCCCTCTTCAGATATAATATGACCCAGAAACTTCCCTTCTTCAGGACCAAATAATGATTTCTTGGGATTTAGAGATAAGATGAACCTTCTGCACTTTTCAAAAAATCTTCTTAAATGGGCCAAATGTTCTTCATCATTTTTCAAATATACTATAATATCATCAAGGTAGATAATGATGAAGAGGTCGATCTCTTCTGAAAAATAAATATCCATTTCTCTCTGGAAAGTGGCACCGGAATTAATTAATCCAAAAGGAATTTTCACATACATGAAGGTCCCCCAAGGAGTAGTAAAATTTATTTTGTGCTGATCATCATGATGCACTAGCACTTGATTATACTGTAATATTCCCAATTAGCAATGGCTAATTGGAATATTCGATTTTGGTCAATTTTGCTAGCTTATGAATAAACGTGAGTAAAGGGACCACGACTCACTCTAAAATAAGATGCCTGTGGTAATTAAGGAGGGCTGAATTGGGCACGCAACAAGATGGTATTACCATGGTATCATGGGTGGAGACGCACGGAGCAAAGGAATATTACCATGGTATCGTGGGTTGAGGCGGCTGCAGGATTCGAGAGCGGCCAACGCTATATAAAGAAGATAATTTCCTCATTCGGGATTAGGGAGAATTTATGCTTTTGAATCTGGTCATTGCGACTATTAAGCACGCTGGCTGTTTAGCCTGTCTGTAGCACTGTTTAGCGCATTGAGTGTCTCCGTTCGGAGATCTCGCCCTCAGCCCCAGGGGACTTCGAGTGCCTGCTCGAGTGAGGTAGAATCATCAGTATTTTGTAGTAGGAACGATATGTTGTAATTGTGGAAGAGTAGCGCGTTTATAAACTGCGCAACATCGATGGATAAGCAGTGCATTTATTGACTACGCAGGAGGACGCAGTCCATAATTGGGAAGCTCCAATTGTATTCTGGGAGGATCTTGGACAGAATATTGAGCGTAACAGTGCATCTATTGGGGAAATTTCTGGATCAGCGGGTGACCGTATTACTGCAGATCCCAGACTGTGGAGACGTGATCAATTGGAAGAAAGCACAGATCCATAAGGAGAAATCTCAGGACAACCATTCTCAGTGACTGGAATGTAGATCTATAACACAGACATTCCACGCAGACTTCTGAGAATAGATCTTAACTTGCTTGTGCAAGTTTAGGTGCCAGCGCTTGATCATATATTGTATTCCTCTATATTTTTTAGATTAATAAAATTGCTCAGTGTTCTCTTGTGTCTTGAGTATCTATGCATGCTTGATACACACTCTATTGAATTTCTGCAAACTATTATTTCTACCTGTTGCATTTAGATTTCCATACCACTTGTTGTTTTTTTCTCCACACTCTTAGAAAGAGTCTGGAAAGGGCCAGATAACCTCCAGATCTCATCCTCTTTTAGGGGTGAAATATCTGGTAAAAGCCCTCCCACTCCATCTCTAGTTATAGTTTGTTGTGTTTTAGAGATATCCCTGAAAAGGAATATTACAGTGGTATCAGAGGATAGATTTGGCTCAGCCTGTGGAGCTAGTAGTCTATGTCATCGAAAGAAAAACCCTACATCTGCCACAGAGGTAGGAAGTAAAAAGATATTGAGCATAGGTTGGAGAACACCTATGGAGAAGGGGACTGCGTTCGAGTGGTGGATTCAGAACAGGAGGAGCTTGTGGTAGACACAGAGCAGGGAGAGCCAATGGCGGGGGATAGCGATGAAAAACAGTTTGGGAAATCACTCCTCAGATCAGTGCAGGATTTGGTGAGACAGATAGAGGTGATGGGTCAGAGATTCACGACTGTAGAGGCTAGACAACATGAAATCCCTAAGGGTTTTCAGGTTGGTGAGGGGTCGGGCACATCCCACCATTTGTAGGAGAAGGTTGTCGCTCCGCACCAGGCATCACATGCCCCCACTCGTGATACTATGCCTATTTTTTTGAGTGCAGATATTGGGGCCGGAGCACAGGAGGAACTAGAGTCTGACTGCATAAGTGATTATTTTGTTGAGTACCAGGTAGCTGGGCAGGAGTTCAGGGATGCCATTTTATTCAAAGACTTTGTTTAGATCAAGCAAGACAAAAAACCTTGCAACCATCATAGAGGACATCGACATTATCATGATGAATATTATTTCTGGGAATGGCAGTCCATGGGGGAAAACTTCAGAGTGGATTTTCCCTTAAGAGATTATTGTCAGCTCAGGCAGGATGAAGGAGGAAGGAAGAGTGGGGGGACTAGCACGCAGAGTTCAGAGTTTCAGCGTACCACTAGGAGGACACATTTTCCCACATATGATGGATCCACTGATTTCACGGTTTGAGATCAGGTGGAAAGATTGGATACCTCTTTCCGGCTTAACCGAATAACAGAAGGGGAAGCCATCAAAATGGCTACCACACACGTGGAGGATGAGGGCACACAGGATCATGGGGAGCATGTGGATACACCCAGTGAGTCTAAGCCCAAGAAGATCAGAACATTGAAAAATATGAGTTTATTCTCATCTATTTTCAGATCTAGAGGAGATGCATCCACCTTTGAGGAAGTCAAGAAGATTGAAGAAAAAGAAGAGGAAGTGCCATGCAATTCCTATTCTCATCAAGAAAAAGATATTGAGCATGGAAGATACTTGGATCATCAGATCCTCAGTGATTACCTTGTTGAGTATAGATCTCAACCTAGAGCCTTTAGGGAGACTCTAGATTTTCCTCATTTCATCCAGCTAAAGGAAGAGAAGAGACCATGTAGCAGAAAAGAAATCAAAGGCAATAGATTTTTGTTTCCTACCATTGATGGGTCATCTAATGCAAGAACTTGGGTGAGAAAGTTGGAGGAATTTTTCTTACTACATCCTATAGCAGGGAAAGAAGCTGTTGAAATCTCAACGTTGCACTTGGAGGGTGAAGCCTATGATTGGTGGTGCAGCCACTTGAGCCATGCAAGGGTGAAGACTTTTACAGAGTTCACTCAAAGGTTGATCCAAACCTTTGATGGAGAAATAGCAAATAAAGAAAAGGTCACATCACCTCTTGAGGAGGCTTTTGATAATGCCGTCACACTCATGGAGGAGCAGTCACATGCATCAACGGTTAGGGCAGCCAACACTTTTGAGGAAGGGAATCTTACAGTGCTACAAGAAATTCCAAATGGACATCAAGAGAAGCTTGGTTGCACTGTGTTGTGCAACATGAAAACACTCAAGAAGGAATAAAACCATCATTCTCATGAGCCATTGTTGGATTTTACATCACATTGGAGGTTGGGGTTTGAAGCCTTGAAGATTGATGGTATACATCTTGGAGTAAGAAACCCTTTCTCCCTTCAAGATGACACTTTCTCAATAAGCTCCTCTCAGCTCAAAGAGGAACTTCTACTTTCATATCCAAGACCTCATTGGTTTTGGAAGACTATTGATAAAAGGGAGGTCTCAAGGAGAGATCTCATCAGAGGTGCACTTCAACACACCATGGAGTGCAAAGATTTTCTTCCTTTCTCACAAGAGAAGATAGAAGATGGAGGACATCTTAGGATGGATAACATCTCTCATGCTTGTGTTGGACATTCCTTGAGCCATACACATCACAATGGGAGGTTTTTTCCTACCACCTATTTGGGTCTTGATAGGGTCTCATTGATCCTTGAGGAGGTTTCATTTCAAAATCCCATGAAGTGCAAGAACAGGAATTTGATTTGGGAGGATGATAGCCCTCATGCGAGGAGTACCAAGATGAGGAGAAGAAGGAAGCATCCAAAATGGGTTGAGTGGATGTGGTTGATGGGCAAGGATCTAGGAGGCTACTTGTAGATATATGATACTAGGCAGCAGGAGGCTTGGCTGCACTGGTTACTCTTGAAAGAGCTTGGCCATCACTTGGTAAACACTTTTTCTAAGAGTATGAGGAAAGATACTTGCATCATTGAGCAGCATAGAGTATGGGTGCATGATTTTGATGTGATTATCATATCATTCATTGTGTCTTCATCCCATGAGTTGTATGATAGAGGTGTGGGGAGACAACAAAATGTTTTCTTGCTTTGCTTGTTTCTGGGAAAGAAAGAGCATATTTTCTTTCACACTTTACATGTTGTTGCAAGAGGAGGAGATGGCATTATCTCCTTGGTCTTAGATGATTTGGAAGCTCTTCCATCTTGGGGAGTATTCCATATTTTTTGTAGCATTATTGAAGGAATCTTTGACAAGGAGCATGTCAGAGAACAAATTTTTGTATTGACAGGGGCTTATTTGCAAAAGCTCACAGCGCTGTCACTTTGGGGCAGAGACTTATGGATGAAGGGTGCCCAACAGAAATATGGTGGATCCATAACCCATAGGTCCTAGGATCACTTAATATTTTTTGCACTTGATAAATAAAGAGGAGGTAATGGTGATAGAGACATCTATGGCATATTCTTCTCGACTTGGGTTTTTAAGCATAAGGAATATTATCTTCTTGCAACACATGGTTCATTCTTATTCATAGCATGAAAAAATACTATGGAGGACTCATGTATGGACCCTTGTACCATATTACTTCCAGTATACGGTGAGAAGTTTGTATATACATTCATTGATTTGCACACTCTTACCATTCTTATGAAGTGCATTGCTTCACAAGGGGGAAAAATTATCACATTGCTCCATGTCTGTTATTGGGCCAATATACATGATGGAGGCAGCCATCTCTTTTATGGCCATGGGAAAATGTTTTATCATCACTTGTATGCTCAGTTTATGCACTATAGCATGTATCATATAAATACATGCATGATTTACCATGTAAAAAGAAACATTTTTCTATGTACTTTTATCAAGCAACAACTTGTAAAACTGCGTTGTCACTACTGGGAAAGCTGTTGGTACCTTCTTGCTTCACTTGTAACCTTAAGAATTTTCTTCATTTTTTTGCTGATCATGTCTTAATTTGCTGATATAGATCATATTTGTATGGGAGGCTTGATTATGAGGGAGACACATGAGCTGGATGTGTCCTTGAATGGGAAGAATTCTCACAATTTCTGCACTACTTGTTCTAATGGGAGCATGAGAGGAGATATGGCCACCACAACCAAATGTTTGTTATATTTTGAGGTGGGCCATAAGATTTATATTCATCCATTGTACAACCATGGGCAAGTTCTTGATCATGTATTGTTGTTACATTCATCCATTGACTATCCTTTAGTATATGTGATGAATCATGTACATTTCTTTCCATGTAACTTCCCGAAGTTGTAGTGGATGGGACTACGTTGTATCCTTGTGAGAAATTGTTTGCATCATGTATCATCATGTAAAGCCTTCAGAAATATTATCATTAGGATGTTCCATGATAACCATTTCCTATTCTTCATGGATGGATTGTTTTGGGCCAGCTTGTTCTTCATTGTTGGAGGAGAACTCTTTGGAGGATTTTTCTTCATTTTTCCATTTGAGGGCAACACTTTTGCAGCCCAGGATCAGCATACACTCTACACTTGTCATGATTGGAGAGGAGGATAGCATGGGGTAAGCTATGATGCTTGCTAAGTTTAGATTTTCAGCCCACCTTCATTACCAGAGCTTGAGGTGGAAGGAGATTTTTAGGAGTTACCTTGTTGGGTGGTGACTCATTTTGTTTGGATGATTGCTTGGGGATGGAGGATCCACATTTTCCATGTATCATGCTTGAAGAAGGCATTGGGTAGCAGGTGACAGTGATAGAGGAGCTGCCGCCTACAGATGATGAAGGGCATTTGGTATTACAGGCCGAGGCAATTATTGATACCAAGGGAAGGCAGTTGCGGAATAGGACAATCCGAGAGTTCTTGGTGAGGTGGAAGAATTTACCAGATGAGGATGCTACTTGGGAGAATGAGAAAATATTGCAGCATCCATCACTACAGTTTCTTGGGGACAAGCAACATTCTGCCAGGGGAAATTGTAATATTCCCAATTAGCAATGGCTAATTGGAATATTCGATTTTGGTCAATTTTGCTAGCTTATGAATAAACGTGAGTAAAGGGACCATGACTCACTCTAAAATAAGACGCACGTGGTAATTAAGGAGGGCTGAATTGGGCACGTAGCAAGAGGGTATTACCATGGTATCATGGGTGGAGATGCACAGAGCAAAGGAATATTACAGTGGTATCGTGGGTTGAGGCGGCCGTAGGATTTGAGAGCGGCCAACGCTATATAAAGAAGATAATTTCCTCATTCGGGATTAGGGAGAATTTATGCTTTTGAATCTGGTCATTGCGACTATTAATCACACTAGCTGTTTAGCCTTTCTACAGTGTTGTTTAGCACATTGAGTGTCTCCGTTCAGAGATCTCGCCCTCAGCCCCAGGGGACTTCGAGTGCCTGCTCGGGTGAGGTAGACTCGTCAATATTTTGTAGGAGGAACAATATGCTATAATTGTGGAAGAGTAGTGTGTTTATAAACTGCGCAGCATCGGTGGATAAGCAACGTGTTTATTGACTATGCAAGAGGATGCAGTCCGTAATTGGGAAGCTCTGATTGTATTCTGGGAGGATCTTGGATAGAAGATTGAGTGTAACAGTGCATCTATTGGGGAAATTTTTGGATCAATGGGTGATCGTATTACTGCAGATCCCAGATTGTGGAGGTGTGATCAATTGGAAGAAAGCACAGATCCATAAGGAGAAATCTCGAGACAACCATTCTCAGCGACTAGAACGCAGATCTGTAACACAGACAGTCCATGCAGACTTCTGAGAATAGATATTAACTTTCTTGTGCAAGTTTAGGTGCCAGCGCTTGATCATATATTGTATTCCTCTATATTTATTAGATTAATAAAATGGCTCAGTGTTCTCTTGTGTCTTGGGTATTTGTGCATGCTTGATACACACTCTATTTAATGTCTGCAAACTGTTATTTATACCCGTTGCATTTATATTTCTGTACCACTTGTTGTGTTTTTCTCCACACTCTTAGACAGAATCTGGAAAGGGCCAGATAGCCTCCAGATCTCATCCTCTTTCAGGGGTGAAATATCTGGTAAAAGCCCTCCCAGTCCATCTCTGGTTAGAGTTTTCTGTGTTTTATAGATATCCGTGAAAAGGAATATTACATATACCCTAAAAAACCATCTAACAAATATATCCTTCTGGAACCCACTACTCTTTGCAATATGTGATCCATCCTTGGTAAAGGATAGTTGTCTTTAAATGATAGCTTGTTCAAATTTCTAAAGTCAATGCAAAGTATGATCTCACCTGTTTTCTTTCTTACAAGTACAATATTGGAAACCCATTCAGAGTATCTGATTGGGACTATTATTTTGGCATCATACATCTTGATTTCCTTCTCAACCAAGGACATTAGGATAGGATTTATCCTATGCAGCTTCTATTTGAAAGGCTTCTGGTTCTCCTTGACTAGATTCTTGTGCTAGATAATACTAGTATCATAAGACTTCAGGTCCTCATAGCTCCAAGAAAACACATCAATGAACTCCTTAAACAAAGCGATGTATTTCTATTTTGTAGTCATTGGCAGTGTGTTTGATAACTTTATCATCTTGGGACCTTGTTCACTACCTAAATTGCATTCCTCAATGTTTTCTTCAGTAGGTTCCATCTTTGGGTTTTTGGGTACATCATTGAAGTCAAATAGTTCCTCTAAAAGGACAAGACCTCTAGGAAAGATATTATCTTTGAATTGGAGTACTTCAAATTATTCTTTTCTTGGGTATTTATGTATCTCCGTTACATGTAAGTCTTCATTTTTTAAAATATTAATGTTAGAATTATGAGGTGGTTCATCCCTGCTCATTTTTTCTTCAGTGGGACAATCTTCTTCACAATCCAGGTCAAAGCTGTAATCTTCGAACTCACCTTTAGATTGCAGGAAGTTTTCAATATATTTTCATTACCAAATACTTGCCAGTATCTCATATTATCAAGTATTGTTGGGGAGTGTTTAATCTGCATTGTGTATTGCTTGTTGGGATGACGTAATTGACAAGTGTTGGCTGAAAATGCTAAACCATTGGCAAGGATATTTTTATTCCTTGGAATTGCAGCAATATCATATTCTTCAAAAAAAATTAGGAGGTCAAAGGTAGCATTCTTGTATGCTCTCAATCTAGGATGTTTGGATGAATATTCTCCCTTGATTTGTTTAGTAACTAGCTCAGAACCACCATGAACATAAATTATTTTGGCTCTTAATATTTTCAGCAATTGTAAACCCAAAAGGAGTGCCTCATATTCTTCTATATTGTTGGTGCACTGAAAATTTAGTTTGTAAGAATGAACCTTTGCGTGATTATTTCCAGTATTGCAGAACCACACCCCTGCTCCTGAACCTACTTTGCCACATGAGCCATAAAAGCTCATGTTACACAAAGGTTTTGATTCAGACTTGTGTTGTACAATTTCCATTTGCTCTACTTGTTCTTTATCCTGGTCCTTTTTTTCTCCAACTACTTGTTCATTAATGGCTTCATCATTATAAAGAATGAATGATTCAAGGACAGAATGAAAAGAGTAAAGTGGGTATTTATGTGGCTTATCTTGACTACTCACCATGTATTTCATTAAATTTTCCCTATACAGTCTTCTTTGTTGGCCAAATAATCGTATGGTATCATAATTCATATCCATTTGGATGGTCCCTTGTAGCTTAGCTCCCCATGAGTGTGATAAAATAATTCCATACATTGGAGGGATGTAAACCACTACTAGATCCATCACTAGACTCTTGGCTGGTATTTGGGCTAAACTAATACAAATATCTTTGATGAGGCCTACGCATTTGACCTTGCTGTAATCAAAGGAGTATAAATATTTGTAGGGTCTAGTTACCTTAAGGCCAAGTTTCTCCATAACAGCCTTGGGCATAATATTGTGCTATGAACCTGAGTCTAACATGGAATTATGGAGGATTTCATCATGAACATTCAGACTGATATAAAATGGGGGAACACCTCTTTCATGGGATTTACCATCTACTTCTGGCCCAATTTTTTTTAGGTTTATCATCATTCAGATTGACAGTGTTAGTAATTTCTCCTATGTTCAACACCTTTAGGACTGGGGACCTATATACATCCTTTTTTACCAATTAAGTGAGAGGAATTGAGATTTTTATTTTAGCAATTTCGTTCTCAATGTTGAATGGCGTCTGAATTTTTGGCAGATTTGAAAAATCAGTCTTCTTAGGCACTATTTTAGCAACGACTTCATATTGCTGACTTGTGGTAGGGGTATCGGCTTGAAAAGTTTTGGAAAGGTTGATAGCTAGTTTACTATTTTTTCTTTCCATACCATTCATTCCTGGGATGTTAGTAGTTTTCTTTGAACTTTCTACTTCTTTCTTGGGATCAGTTTCAGGGACCATTTTAGCATAGTTTTCAAATTCTTTTTTTTGGAGTTATCAGAGTTCTTCTTGATTATAAGGTTATATTATATATTTACCTCCATGATGGCATTCTCAAGCCTTTATTTATAATCCCCAAACTCTTCAGCTTCTACTTTAGTTTGAGTTACAAACCTTTTTCTTCTTTAGTAAGGAAAAGATAATCCTCTTTATCAATTCCCATTAGATTAATCTATATTTCTTCTAATTCTTCGACTACTCCCTCATCTTCATCAACATATTCTCTGGTAATGGAGGCATAATTTTCTGTTTGGGGCCTCTTTGTTCTCTCTGTCTTATTTGAGGGGGGTTTCTTCTAAGGTTTTGATTTATGTTTTGAGGAGCTGGCTAATATTCCTAGGAATAACTCTCTCATTCAGGCTAATTTTCTCCATCATTCTTTCCATAGTTCTAACTAGGTTATCAATCTTAGCATCAGATGTGGAGGTTGCAGGCTCTTTCCTTATAGTGAATCTCTTCTCATTTCTCATTCTATCCCTCTTTGTAAGCAGATTGGCCTCTACACTTACTGCACCCTTCTACATTTCTTCTAATGTAGCAGGATCTCTTTCGTTGAGATGATAAGCCATTTCCAGATAAAAAACATCTAAAAAATTAACCAGGGATAAGCCTTATAGGGGTTTCATGTGAGTAGGGACTGCATTGTATATACTATTAAACCTAGCGTAGTAGTCTTCGACACTCTCTTCAACATTCATCTTGATTTTTCATATTCTGATAAGATTTGAAGAGGGTTTTTCTTAACTTCCCATCAATTTATGATTAGATGGTGAAAGGCAAGGAGGTCATGGATACTATTTGGATTCAAGCCCTTAAACAATTTTGTTACTCCCCCCCCCAAGCTTTGAGAAAATATCCTCAACTTGACACTTTCATCATCGATCTCTTGAAGGTCAAAATAGTCATTCATTTTATCAACATGTTGTTGAGAAGTTGGGGGACTAGTTCCATCAAATTGTGGGATTTTGGACTGATAATCCTATGGCATAGGCACCACAAGTGGTGGCAACACCAATGGAGCATATATAGTTTCCATGATTAGTGGTGGGGGAACCCAAGGAGGCTTGAAAAGAGGAGGTGGAGGATTAAATGGAGGAAGGTGTACAATGGGTGTATGGGTGGTTTGGACACTTTGGTGGGAAATGTTCAAGGAAGTGATAGGAGCTATAGATACACCTAGATGGGTGGGCTAAGAATGAAAATACTTGGAAATAATAGAGGGAGCTATTGTAGTAAGAGAAGATAAATATACATATTGTTGAAGGTAATCATCATTGACAGCTGAGGTGAAACCTGCTACCAGATTTTGAAGGGAGTAAAAGTGTTGGAGAAGCTGAAGGTCAGCCTGGGTGGAGGTGGAGGCTTCCCCAATTGGATTATGTTGTAGGATAGATGGGTCAAAAAAATTTTGGGTTGTCCAATTCTGAGATTTGTTCGTGAATAAGCTTTGTTCAAAATGTAAATCAAACTGGATGTCATGCAGGGTTACAAGGTTTCCAGGGAGGGAACTTGCTCTGTGAAGGGATTTACCACCAGTTTGACTCTCAGTTCTGGGGGTTTTTCTTAGGATTTTCTCTGGGTTGTCAACCATTGCAGGAGAATTTGGGTTAGGATGTGATCTGGTAAATATTCTTCTAGGAGCTAGAATTTACACCCAAAGCACAGACCGGCTGAGGATTTGCAACACAGCTGAAAAACCGATCTTTGGAAAATACTTGAATCATACAATGTTTTGACTGGGGTTTTCTGAGTTCTGATGAGATGTTAAGATTTTTCAATAAGTCTGCAGTATGTTCGTTGTTATGTTGTGGCCCTATAATTTATAATATTTGCAAGAATAAATGGTAGAGGACAACATAAAACCACTTTGGAATCCAGTACCTATACTTCCTAGACTTAGAGAGTGGTCTCTCTATTTATGATTTAATTTTACCTTAATATTATGAATATTGATGTTAGGCTAGTTATAGTGATGGTGGTGTTGGTTGTTTTGATTTATTTTGTTGGTTGGATGAGTAGGTCTACAGAAGCTAATCCATTGGGCTATGGAGTTATAAAAGGTTGGATTGTGCATCAGCTTTTTTAGGGCATTCACAAGACAAGCTAACTATGTAGGCCGGATCTTATTGGTAGTTTCAATTATGAAATGGAAGAAAGTAGTGAGTCTAGTAATAGCTAAAGAGAAATTAAGAATTATGTAGCTATAATTTAGAAGAAAAAATTAATATAGTAGACACATACAAAATTAAGGTGATCTCTCAGGAAATCTTAATCTAAAATTTCTGTTTTACAATCAAATAAATTGATATACATCATGAAAGACAAAGAAAAAATTAACACGGAGAGAAAAAATCACCATTAACATAGCTCAATAATCCTGTGAATGGTCTCTTATTATTAATGCCCATCTCAAAAAACGACAGTGCTCCAATACAAAATTTCTTACAATACAGGGTCCAACCTACCAACCCTTGATATTTCCAATGTATGCATTATTTAACTAAAAACTACAATAGTTTCTCTATCTAATTTTACAACCTCCATTAATTATAATTAAAATAAAACTAGACAAGTGTGGCCATGCAAGGCCCGAACAAAAATCTTTGACAAAACACCGACTGTAGAATTGACTCAGGCAGCTTTTCATGCATTCAAAAAACTTCAGCAGCTCTTTGTGAATCCAAAGGGTAGGCTGAAGGTGGTTAGGTTGGTCATGAAGAGGCAATGATGGGTGGATTTTCCATCTGGCTCTACTTTTGGGTTGTCTCTATTGGATCATTAAAGATGATGCGATGCTGGCACTTCTAATCAATCGGTGGTTGTGCTGATGTGTTTGTCGTGCCTTTTAAATCTTGGTATGTGCACAATTTTCCCCACTCCTTTCTTGGAATTATTATGCCTATGACCTGTTGGTACACTTCATCCACCTCTGTGTATTTGCTAAAAGTGGGCCTGGTGAGGAAAACATGTTTAAGCTCATGTTGAATAAAGATATCATTGCTCAGGAGATCGAAGACAACTTTCCCAGTCACATTCCTTTTGTTGTTGGAAAATTTGGTGGTATCCTTAGTTTTTTCCCTGAGCTTGGTCATATATCTCCCTTTTGGACCAGATTTTTATTAATTACATATACTGAGGATAACCATTTTGCCCTTAGGGGCTCAATTTTGTTTAAAAATTTTCTTATGGCCATGTCCAATTCATGAAACATCTCCTCCAGTTGCATCACTAAATTCCTCTTAGTGAGAACCCTTTTCACCTCTAATATGGTTGTTTTTCTGTCTTGTACATCCAAAAATTCAAGCTCATAATTGGTTTTGGAGTTCAGGAATTTTATGATCTTGGGGGCTGTGATTGGCATATCTCCCATTTCCTAATTTTCTTTCTCAATAGCCACTATGCATTTTTCAATCAACTCTTTCTATTAAAAAATAATGTGGGTGGAATGCTATATTTAATCCACTAACTCTATGATACTACCCCAAATTATTAGCACTTGATTATACCGTGAATACTACTGGACGAAAATTCCTTATGTGCCTTCTCCAACTTCTCAATGTGCTTTTTGGCTATCTCATGGGTACTTTCATATCTAGCCTTCTGATCTCTCAGGATGCCAATATGTGCCTCCAATTTCTTGATCTCTTGTGACTGTAAGGTCATACTTTTAATGGCCTTGGATAGCTGATTTGTCCCATTGGATGCTCCAGCAGTTTCTTGAACAACTGATGGAATTGATGAAATGGGGACAACTTCTAGTGGGATGAGTGCCACTTGAGCTGCTTCTTATTTCTCCTTCAGTAGCTTCTCCATCTCTATTTCCATCTGTTTGATTTGGGCAGACTATTCCATAACTAACTTCATTAACTCTGCCTTCTACAACTCATCTTCCTCTATCCATTTAGCCAAGGGGTCTTCTATTACTGACACCTTGGGTTGTTTCCTGAGGGTTGCTATGTCAGCATTCTTTTTCTTCAATATCTCCTCCACAGCTTGAACATTGGTTGTGTCATACTTAAGCTTCACTATTAGATATTCTAAATAATTGATCCTTGAGTCCTTAGCCATGGCAGATATCTTCTCCATATTGAGTTGTGATTGAGTATTGTATAAAGATACCTGGAGTTTTTACAAGCTCATAGCTGTACTTGTCAAGGTGGAGGCCACCATCTCTCCTATCTGCTTGTGTAATTCCATTTGGTTAATGGGATGGATTTCCTTGGTATTTAACTCGAATGATGCCTTCTTATAATTTCCTACTCCTTGAGGTTGTGGGACTAAGGCTTCTAGAAATTCCATCTGCATCCTCCCTTTTTTAGTGTCAAAGGCGGGCAGTAGCCTGCTTTTTGAATTTGAGGTCTGCTTCCAGAATTGATTGTATGTGTTGGTCTTCAACGCCTCCTTCCTCATCTTTAACTCCTTGAATGTGTCATAAATTGATTTCTCTTGGCCTTATATGTCAAGCCTAGAAGTAGATGTCTACAAATCCTGTTGATGCAGAGGCATGGTGGTTGAAGATGTAGGGGAGGCCATTGTTTGACCACCCACTCAAGATGACCTGGGGGTGTCTTCAATGTGAATAATTGTCTTCTGCTATGATTCTCTTCCATGATAAATATCAACATGAATTATGGCCCTCTTCATATATTTTAGTTTGAATTCTTTACTAGAGGTATCAGTCACCGAAGGTGATTGACCCTCTCTTGCCCTCTTGCTTTCCATCTACTTCTCTGGCTCTTTCCCCTTGTCTTATTTTTCTTTTTCACACTTCCTTTCTTGTGGTGTTGGGATCTAGATGCCTAAAGTAGAAATCACCTTTTCTTCATCTTCTTGGATGGTGTTGGTCATCCATTCTATTTGATTGGCATACTACTTAATTGGAGGCCTATGTGTGTGAACATAGGGTGTAGATCTGTTTTCCACCCTTTTCTTGGAGATAATCCCTACAGGGTCATAAGACCAAGTGAAGTTGTGCCTGAAACCCACCACCTTTAGTATCTTATCCTCCTCCCCTCCTGCTGCTCTGATGTTATAGATGAAAGGTCCAATTTGTGTCTTGATATTGAACTGACCCTTCTTCTTTGCAGAAACAAAGTGGAGCTCATCTGCATGTATCATTTGCCTTATGTACTCTAGTGCAAAGACCCTCATGGAGAGGAACTTTGGCAACTTGTAGGGGGCGAGATCACACCCATAGACTCAAATCTCTGTGTAATTTTGGTACAAGTACCAAATTTTTGTATTCACTTTCTCTGTCAGCTGCATGTTTTTTCTGATTTCTTCACTTATCCTTGGCTCCGTTGTACTATAGAGTGTGTTGATGGTTGGGTGCATAAAAAAATCCACAAAATACTTGTATGTATAATTATTCTTATTCTTTAATAGGAGGGTGTTCCAGAAGATGACAGATTGAGGCTTAGCATCTTCATTTACCTTGGTCATCTAAAATTGAAACCTGTTGGACTGGAAATAAGCAATCATATACACCAATACAAAGGTGTATTTGAAAACTTCCTCTGTATTAAACTTTAAAAATTGTTCATGAATGGCATCTACAAGAAACTGGGAATAGTTAAACATGACCATGGGTTTAGCATATGAGGAAATAATAGACAAAAATCCTATCACAACATCATCTATGCACTTATCAGTGTGATACCCCAATAAGTAAGATATAACAATGATAATGTGCTGGTTCCTATAAGGAAAGGTAGATGAAAGATAGGGTGGAGTTTTGGTAGGAATTGGGGCATCAGTTTCCATGAAAATTTGCAAATTTTTGGCTCTGCTAGCAAAGTCCAGCATTTGATAAAATTCCCTATGTGTTTCATAGGAGAAATGGATTGATTGTTCAAGAGTGGGGGGCTGCATCATTTGTTGGATGGATTTTTCATTAATGGTGAACATAATCTCTCTTGTTGGGGTGACTATGGTTCTATGATTAGTATCATAGAAGGATTATAATTTTCGGATGAACTTTGGGTAGCTATGGGTCTTGGGGAATATGTATTAGGGTAATTTAGTGTCCCATAGGCCAATTTCATCATCTTCATCAAGAAATTTATCCTCGAGCCAGTAGTAAATATCGAATAAATATAAGTATGGCTTTGTGTGATGGATTTTATAGTCTCTGTCTGCTAGAGCCAAGTGATCTAGGTCCACTTGTGGGTAGACCATAGGATTAAAACGCTGTTGATCTGGCTTTGGAGACATCTCTTCTTCTATGCTTAGCTTTAACTAGTCTCCTTCACTTTATAAGAAATAATAGGAATAAATAAAAGGGAATCATGGAAGGGAAATGGTAGCAGATTAAGAATGAGAATGGAGAGAATAGAGGGGACCACAATCAGAACGAAATAGTTTAAAGGGGAAACTATAAATTGATTTGTAGAGAGTTTTTGATTATTTTTATGAACAAAGGTTCTTCTGCAACAATGGTTAACTGTGATTTCTCTGTAAATCTCTGCAAATTCAATACCTACAATCTTCAGCAAAGTGATCATAGTAAAATCTGCATCAGGCATGAATTTGGGCTTGAATCTGTGATTGGTTGACCATTTAGTTAGGCATAGGCCCATTGGATAATGGTATGGCCATTTGTGGTGCAACAGGCTATTGGCAAGAGGTGATGTCATTGAGAGAAGCGGATAGGCAGGAGCGGACACGATGCCAATGGTACAGATAATGGTCACAACGTGCAACGGTATTGTAAATAGTGGGGACCACTTTTCGGAGAGGGGTGGTGACGGTCTATGGTATCAGGGGGGTGTGAACCTTTCTGAGCACGACATGTAGTAGGAATGGTGGGAATAGATACCGCTTATTTCAGACCCCTCCCCCACGTTGTTAAAGTTCAGAGGGTGAGGGGTGGGCGAAAGGTATTGTGGGCCATCAGATATGTTGGGTATGTGTTATATTATTTCCAATAATATTCACGCATGGGGGGGTCACAAGGGGGATGAAATCCCCCCCTGTACGTTGCGTTGGGCGCAGTAGGGGGGTCACAGGGGCAGCGACAACCCCCCCTGTTTGGGGTTCGGGCTGTAATATTCCAAAATTTTCATGCAGCAAATTGGAATATTAAATTTTGCTAATGTCACTTAGGAGATGAATAAAAGGTTAAGGATTCCCATGCATTTCAGAAGTAAGGATAAAATCCATCATGTTGCGTAAGGGGATCATAATTCCAGTTGGATTTTACACTCTCATGTGTGAACATGGACATTTTGCATGTGGACAAGGCCAAGTTTGACCAAGTCAACAACATAAATGTAGGAGTGGATCAACAAATAAAAGAGATCAATGTGAGTATGGTTCATCCTATATATGTATATGTGAGATGGATTTAAGACCCTTAGGTGTGAAAAGGGCTAAAGAAAATTGAAGTGGTCAACCTTGACCAAATCAAACAGCGTAGTTTAGAGGAGTGGCTATAATGAAGGCACAATGCAGTTTTGGAGGGAGATTGTTTGCGTGATGGTGGAAACCCTATTGAGTGGGACCCAAGGTGAGAAGGCTCACTTAGTTTATAAGGAAGAGGAGGGTAGCCATTTGGGGGTTAGCTTATTTATTACATTCTCATGTCTGCTTAGACTTTTGCTCTCCTAGCTGTTTAGCTAAGATTGCTGGTGCTGCTTAGCACTAAGGGATTCTTGTTCAGGAATTCCTTCTCTTCCCCTTGAGTAGCTATTTGGAGAGACCTAATCCATCATTCCTCACATCTAGCATTGGTTCCAAGATTCAGTCTACAGTTTCAGTGCAGTTTCTGCAGGAGGTTGAGTTGAGTTGCAGGGTGTTGCAGGGGAGGGTTGAGAGACCCATTTTCTGAGTTCGTTTTGCACAAGAGGGAAGTTTCAATCTATTGGAGAATCAGTTTGGAGAATTATTGGGCTGATATCAGATATTTGGTAGCAGTACAACACCTTTTTATCACTTATACCCTTATTCCACTCAGGAATTGCATTATTTCTGGAGGGAAATTTAGCAGTGTCTTTTGTGGCTCTTTCGAGGAGTTTTCCGGTGATTGGAGATTGTATTCTTCCATGAGGGGATATATTTGATCAAATCTATATTATATCTACATTCTTATAGCCTTACATACTCCTATTCTTCATTTTTCAATGATTATTCAGCCATATTGTTGGAGATCACCATTTGTATTCAGGGTGTATTCCTAGAAACCCTTTCCGGGTTCTCTAGATTTTGTATAAAGGAGACTAGATCTCATTTTTTTGAGCATATTGTTTAATATAATATCAGATCTATTTGTATCTACTACTTTTGTGTAAAAACCCTCAATTAGACAGTGCAGTTTCTTTCATGCAGTAATTTCTGTATTGCAGTGTTTGGGGTTTAGCCTCTTTTAGCAATCCTAGGTGTGGGAGGTCTGTTTAACCCACCCAGTTTGATTTGTTTCAGCTCTATTCTTGGATTTAAGTGGAGTATTTACTGATATATAAGATCCAAGAGTTCATTTCATTATTTTATATCATATATTGCTGGAAATTCTTTTTTAGTGCATGCTTGCTGAGCAGTCTCAATTTTGGGTTATTATAGTGGTATCAAAGTAAGATCTTTGGCTCAGCCTGTGGAATTCAAGTCAAAATTCTATAAAGGAAATATCAAGGCTAGAATGATGAAGAGGATGAGATTCCTCTCATCACTTTTCAGATCCAGTATGAACCTCTCCGAGGAGGTTGAACAAGAAGAAGAGAAAGGGAGTAGTGAAACTCCTAGAGAGTTTCAAGAGCAGGAAGAGCCATGCACTTCCTATGATTAGAAGAGGATACCAGTGTTGCAGATAGCTCTAGAGCATTGGGACATATCATTTCCTTTTGAGAGGAAGGAAAAATTTCCAAAATATGGAGGACACTTGGATCACATGGTTCTAAGTGAATACCTTGTTGGGTACAAATCCCTGCCTAGAGCCTTCAAGGAGACTCTAGATTTTCCTTAGTTCATTCATTTGGAGGAAGAAATAAGACCTTGTGGTGAAGGAGGGATCAAGGGAAATATTTTTCTATTGTCTACTTTTGATGGGTCATCTGCAGCAAGGGTTTGGGCAAGGAGACTTGATGCATTCTTCCTACTCCATCTGGTGGTAGAAAGGGAGGTTGTAGAGATTGCAACGTTGCACCTAGAGGGTGAAGCAAAGATTTGGTGGTTCAGCCATTTGAGCCATGCAGGAGTGGTCAATTTTGATGAATTTACTCAAAGGTTGATGGGAAGATTTGGTGAAGGAAAATCAGAGGAGAAGAAGCCCCCACCTCCAATGGAGGATACTTGTACCAGCGTTGTCACAAATATGGGGGAGCAGTCCTCAACATCTTCAGTTGGAGGAGCCAACCTATTGGAGGGAGAAGCCCTTATAGCCATACAAGATACTCCCAAATTTCATCAAGGTATGCAAAAATTTTCATCTCCTATTATTTCAGCAAATCATATGGAGGATTGTATACCATTGCATACTGCTCATTTGGAGCCACATGATTGCACTGCGCTGTGCAACCTTGAATTGATCAAGGAAGGGATGAAAAATCATCCTAATGGGCCATTGATGGGCTGCACACCACATGTGAGGTTGGGGTGTGAATTCTTGGAGGATGGGATGAACTTTGTCCCAATCAAATTTATGCAAAACCATATGTTCATCCTTGAGTTGAGACATGAGACAACCAAAACACCATGGAGGAGAGTTACAATGTTGTCAAGAGGTAGTAGTGAGGAGGATTTTCCTTCAACCCACTTGGATCCTTATGGATTCAATATGATCATTGGTGTGGGATATTTTATAGGAGATCTCCAAGGAGTGGCATTTCAGAATCCCATGGAATGCAAGAAGAAAATTTTGATTTGGAAGGAGAGTAGTCTTCTTTGGAAGGGTACCAAGGCTGATCATGATGGGAGGCACTCACATTGGGGGGAATGGGAGTGAATGAAGAGCAAGAAGCTGGTAGGATACTTGCAAATATATAACACCGGGTAGTAGGAGGCTTGGCTGCGTTGGCTACTCTTGAAGGAGTTTGGCCATTATGGGACATATCCTTTTTCGAAGGGTATGTGGATGGAAGGGACTTGGTAGGGTACTTGCATCATGGGGCGGCAAGGAGTGTGGATGCATTATGATGATGTGATCATTATTTTTTCACCACATGATTTTTGTGATGGAGGTATGAGGAGGCAACAGAGACTTTTGTTGCTTTGGAGGATGGAGAGAGAGCAAGGTCATATTTGATCTCCCATTTTGCAAGATGTTGCAGGAGGAGGAGATGGCAACATTATGGAAGGAGTCTTTGACATTGAACATGTCAAAGAATGGATTTATGAGTTGGCAGGAGCCTATTTGCATAGGCCAACAACATTGTCACTATGGAGTAGGGACTTGTTGATGAAGTGTTCCTAGGATCACTTCATATTTGATGCACTTGGTGGACAAGGAGGAGGTGAGAATGATAGAGAAGTGGACGGATTCGTCTATTACTATGGTATGTCCTTCTTGACTTGGACTCCCAAGTATGAGGAGGGGAATCTTCATGCAGCATATGGTTCAATCCTCTTCATAGGAGTATGTCATACCACTATGGAGGACTCATCTATGGATCTTTTCACCATCTTACTCTCATTACATGGTAAGAATTTTGTTTTTGCATTTATTGATTGTTCAACACAATATTTACATTCTCTTACCATTTATTTTTAGTGCATTGATCTACAAAGGGGCAAGTTTTTCTTTGGGCTCCATGGACCATTTTTGGCCAGTTATTATGATGGATACAACCATCTATTTTATGACCTTGGGCAAGTGTTTGGTTACTCCTTGTATACTCAGTTGATACATTCAGCCATTTACTATTTTCTAGTAGATGTGGTGACTTACACAACTAGCCATTTGTCAAGAAACAACATGCCATGCTACTTTCTGAAGCTGTAGTGGGGAAGACTACACTGTGACCACTTGGGAGACTGTTGGTACCCTCCAGTACCACATGAAACCTTCAATATTTCTTTCATTTTGATGCTAATCATGAGCCCATTTGCTGATGTGGTTCTTGTCCTTATGGGGAGCATGATTGGGGGAGAAACACATTGGGTGGATGTGTTCTTTGGGGAGGAGGATCCCCATACTTTCTGCATTACATGTTCTAAGGGGGGCATGGGAGGAGATATGGCCACTACAGAAAAACATTTGTTTCTTTATGAGGAGGGCCATGAGATGGATGGGATGCCATATAGAGGTGATTTCTTATCCATCATGTATGAGATGGTTTGGGCCAGCTTGGTTCACAACATTGGAAAAGGGATCTTTGGAGATATAGTATCCTTCTTACCATTTGAGGGAAATATTATTGCAACCCAAGATCAACAGATTCTCTGTACTTATATTAAGTGGAGAGGAGGATAGCATGGGGTAGGCCACTTTTTCTACCATGTTCAGAATTTCAGCCCACCTACTTTGCAAGAGCTCAAGGTGGAGGAGGATTTTCAGAAGTTGCCATGTTGGGAGGAAACTCATTTTGCATGGATGATAGCTTGGAGGCCTATTGATGAGGTAGCACCTTGATCCTTGGGGGATTTTATCTTATGAGGTTTATACAAGGGAATAAGAGGGTGCTCTTCAGTTCTATCCTCACAGTTTCTTGAGGAAAAGCAACATTTGGGAGGGGAGGACTGTAATATTCCAAAATTTGCATGCAACAAATTGGAATATTAAATTTTTCTAATGTCACTTACGAGATCAATAAAAGGGTAAGGAGTCCCATGAATTTCAGAAGTAAGGATAAACTCCCTCATGTTGTGTAAGGGGATCATAATTCCAGCTGGATTTTACACTCTCATGTGTGAACAGGGACATTTTGCATGTGGACAAGGCCAAGTTTGACCAAGTCAACAACATAAATGTAGGAGGAGTGGATCAGCAAATGAAAGAGCTCAATGTGAGTATGGTTCAGCCTAGATAGCTATATGTGAGCTATATTTAAGAACCTTAGGTGTGAAAAGGGCTGAAGCAAATTGATGTGGTCAACATAGACCAAATCAAAAAATGCAGTTTAGAGGAGTGGCTCCAATGAAGGCACAACACAGTTTGGGAGGGAGATTGTTTGTGTGATGGTGGAAACCCTATTGAGGGGGACCCAAGGTGAGAAGGCTCACTTAGTTTATAAGGAAGAGGATGGAAGCCATTTTGGGGTTATATTATGTATTACATTCTCATGTCTGCTTAGACTTTTTCTCTCCTAGCTGTTTAGCTAAGATTGTCAGTGTTGCTTAGCACTAAGGGATTCCTGTTCAAGAATTCCTTCTCTTGCCTATGAGTAGCTCTTGGGAGAGACCTGATCCATCATTCCTCACATCTGGAATTGGTTCCAAGCTTCAGTCTACAGTTTCAGTGTAGTTTCTGTAGGAGGTTGAGCTGAGTTGCAGGGTGTTGCAGTGAAGGGTTGAGAGACTGATCTTCTAAGTTGGTTTTGCACAGGAGGGAAGTTTCCTTCTATTGGAGAATCATTTTGGAGAATTCCCGGGCTGATATCAGATCTTTGGTAGTATTCCAACACCTTTTTATCACTTATATAATTATTCCACTCAGGAATTGCGTTATTTCTGGAGGGTAGTTTAGCAGTGTCTTCTTTGGCTCTTTTGGGGAGTTTTTCGGTGATTGGAGATTGGATTCTTCCATGAGGGGAGATATTTGATCAGATATGCATTATATAAAAATTATTATAGTCTTACATACTACTCTGCTTCATTTTTCAGTGATTATTCATCCATATTGCTAGAGATCACCATTTGTATTCAGGGTGTATTCCGAGAAACCCTTTCCGGGTTCTCTAGCTTTTGTATAGAGGAGACTAGATCTCATTTTTCTGAGCATATTGTTTAATATAATATTAGATATATTTTTCTCTACTAATTATGTGTACAAACCCTCAATTAGATTGTGCAGTCTCTTTCATGCAGTAATTTCTATGTTGCGGTGTTTGAGGTTTAGCCTCTTTTAGCAATCCTAGGTGTGGGAGGTCTGTTTAACCCGCCTAGTTTGATTTGTTTAAGCTCTATTCCTGGATTTAAGTGGATATTGCAGGAATTTCATTTTTATTTCATGCTAGCTTAGCAATCCTTATTTTGGGATATTACAGGGGCAGTGGCCTAGGAATTTTTTTTTTAGACCCTGTTTTTGAGTGGGCGGACCTGCTCATGTTTTTTTGCATGGATTTTCACATGGTTTTGGGGCATGATGGTTTTCATCCCCTGGTATTTTGTAGATCGGGAAAAGAGAACTATAGTTATGTTCTAATCCAGGGTTAATGGATTGGGATTTATGTATGCTTCAACATGTATATATATGTGTTGTAACACGAAAAGGAATATAATGAAAAATAAATCTGGTCATCCCGATTTGGGATCCAAGGGAAAATATCTGTATATATTTGTTTTATGTTTTATGCTCTCGCTATTGTTTATTTTTTGTTTTTAAGATTTGTTTGCAGATAATTTTTGTACGGGGTTAAAACCTACATTTGGTATCAGAGTTGTTTCGGCTTCAAGGGGACACCTTTTCTGCTAAGGGGTTTTTTTCTCGGGCTTGTGGTAGACCCTGTTTAGTGGGAGATTTGCGAGATATATTTTTGCGGTGAAAGAATATGGCGAGATGTGGAAAGATAGAGATTGATAAATTTAATGGTCAGAGTTTTGAGTTGTAGAAGCTCAAGATGGAAGATCTGCTGGTGGATAAATATGGGTGGACCATGGTAGATCCAAATAATAAACCAATGGAAATGTCAGATGAAGACTGGAAAAAGTTGGATAGAAAGGCGAAGAGGACAATATGGTTGTGTGTCTTAGATTCAGTATTTTTGAATGTATCTAGGGAAGCTACAACAAAGAATTTGTGGGACAAACTTGGGACTTTGTACCAATCTAAGTCTAAAGTGAATAAATTTTTCCTATAGAAAAAACTGTATAACCTGAGGATGAAGGATGAAGACTCGGTGATAGAGCATCTGAACACCTTCAATACTGTGGTAAGTCAACTGTCATCTATTGATATTAAAATCTCAGATGAAGATAAGTGCATCAGTTTTTTGTGTTCTCTACCAGACTCGTGGGACAGTCTAGTTATTACAATAGGTAGCAATACAACTACCTTGAATTTTGATGACATTGTCTTAGCCTTGCTGTCAGAGGAAATGAAACAAATAAATATGGAGGGTCAAAATGGAGATGCCTTATGTGTATGAGGAAGGTCCTAGAACAAAAAAAAAATAATGTTTCAAGTGGGAAATCTAAATCTCCTGGAAATTTTGTAAAGATGTTCTCGAAATGCAGAAAGGAAGGGCACTACAAAAAGGACTACAGATCTAAAGCTCCTGAGAAAGAAAAGGGATCTGATGATGCTCCTTCTGCAGAGGAAAAAACCACCTCGGATGAAGGTGCGGATGTGTATTTGGCTTCTTCTTCAAATACACATGTAGATCATGAGTCATGGTTGATTGAATCGGGTGCATCCTTTCACTTCACTCCCCATAGGGAGTGGTTCTGCAAGTATGATAAATATGATGGCGATGATGTCTTCTTAGGTGATGATAGGAAGGCCAGAATTGTTGGACATGGAAAATTCAAGCTGAAGCTGTAAGGTGGAAGGATTAGAACACTTCCTGGTGTTCTGCAGATTCCTACATTGGCCAGAAATCTGATTTCTGTAAGCAAGATGGATGATGCAGGTGTAAAAATAGTGTTCGAGAAAGATACCTGTAAGATGGTTTAGGGAGCACTAGTATTAATGTGGGGAGTTCAGATTGGAACTCCGTACAAGCTTCAGGGCAGCACTATTATTAATGGGTGCAACAGTTCTTTGGTTCCTGAAAGTGGAGCGGAAAGCCTAGTGGTCTCTGGAGAAAAGACCGTGCTATGGCATCAAAGGCTTGGACATAATGGAGAGAACAACCTTCGGATACTGCATGGAAATGGTACGGTAGAAGGTATGTCTAATAACTCTCTAGATTTTGATTTCTATGAACATTGTGTATATGGGAAGCAGAATCGGGTGATTTTTCCTTCTGGTGCTAAGAGGGCGAACAAGATATTGAGCTTGTGCACAATGATGTGTTTGGACCTATGTCAGTTCCATCATTGGGTAAGTCTGTGTACTATGATTCATTCATAGATTACTTTTCAAGGAATACATGGATATATTTCTTGAGGAAGAAATATGAAGTCTTTGACAGATTTAAATAATTTAAGGCTCTGGTGGAAACCCAGATGGAGAAGAAGATAAAGGTGTTGAGGACAGATAATGGTGGGGAGTTATGCAAGAAGGAATTTTAAGAGTTCTATAAGAAGTGAGTTATAGCATGATATAAGACTACTCCATACGCACCTCAGAAAAATAGCGTTGCAAAAAGAATGAATAGAATGCTGATGGAAAAGGCAAGAAGCATGCTCAATGGTAATGGATTAAGAGAGGAATTCTGGGCAGAGGCAGTGGAGACTGCATGTTACTTGGTTAACAGATCACCTTCATCAACGTTGGAGGATAAGAATCCACATGAGGTATGGACTGGTAAGAAACCCTCTCTTTCACATTTGAGGGTATTTGGATGTGATGCATATGTACATGTTCCAAAGGAAAAAAGTACCAAGTTGGATAATAAATTTGAAAGGTTCATATTTATTGGGTATAAGGATGGTTTAAAGGGTTACAAGTTTTGGAACTCGGAAACAAGGAAGGTTGTGTACAACCGAGATGTGGTTTTTAGAGAGGTGAAATATTTTGTCAAACATGAACTCCTACCAAAGGAACCTAATAAGATAAGTTTGAGCTAAAGGAGGATGAATCAGACTCTACAACAAAATAAGACTCAGAAGAGGAAGAGCCACAAACTCCAGCTATGAGAAGATAAGTTTGGGAAAGAAGACAACCAAAAAGGCATATTCCATCTACTTTCTATTCAAATTTTTCTTTAACTATAGCTGATGATGATCCCAAAACCGGTAGGGAGGAAGTAGACTCAGAGGATGGAAAAATCTGGAAGGAGGCAATGGTTGATGACATGGCATCCTTGCATAAAAATGAGGCATGGGATCTGGTGGATTTGCCAGCTAGAAGGAAGCCCATCGGGAGTAAATGGGTGTTTATGAAGAAGATGAATGTAAAAGGCAAGGCGGAGAAACAAAAAGCTCGGTTGGTAGCAAAAGGTTATTCCCAGGTGCCACAAATTGATTTTGGTGATATTTTTTCTCTTGTTGCCAAAGTTACTTCTATTAGATTAATTTTATCTATTGCTGCTGCATTTGATTTTGATGTAGAAAAGATAGATGTGAAGACATCATTTCTTCAGGGGGATCTGGAAGAGGAGATCTACATGAAACAACTTGAAGGATTTATGGTGAAAGGGAAGAATGAACTAGTTTGTAGGTTAAAGAAGTCTCTCTATGGGTTAAAACTGTCACCAAGGATGTGGTATCAGAAATTTGATACCTATATACGGGAACTTAGCTTCACCAAAAGCCAGGAGGATCACTATGTTTATTTTAAATTAATTGGTGACCGTGTTATTTATCTGGTCTTGTATGTGGGTGATATGTTGTTGATTGGAAATGACAAAGAAATTATCCAATATTTGAAGACCCAACTACTCTCCAAACTTGACATGAAGGATCTTAGTGCTACAAACTATATTTTGGGCATGGAAATTAAGAGAGATAGGGAAAAGAGGAAGCTCTGGTTAAACCAGAGGAAGTATGTCGAGACTATATTGCGGAGGTTCAATATGCAGGATAGTAAACCGGTGAATGTTCCGATTCCGGTAGGTGTAAAGCTGTCTACTAAATAGTGTCCCAAGACACAAGAAGAAGAGGAGGATATGTCCCATGTTCCATATGCAAGTATAGTGGGTAGCCTTATGTATGCAATGGTTTGTACTGGACAAGAAATTACACATGCAGTGGGAGTATTGAGCAGGTTTATGTCAAACCAAGGAAAGGAGCATGGGACAAAAGTGAAGCGGGTTTATAGATATTTGTGTGGCACTAGTGATTATGGCTTATGCTACTAGGGAAGACCAGGATTGGAAAGAGTGTTGGAAATTTGTCGTTTTTTTGCTGCAGACTGGGCTGGAGATCTGGACCAAAGAATATCTACAAGTGGGTATGTGTTTAGCCTATTTTTAGGTGCAGTCAGTTGGATGAGTAAAAGATAGTCTGTGGTGGCTCTTTCAACTACAGAGGTAGAATACATGGAAACCACTCATGCAAGCAAGGAAGCAGTTTGGTTGCATAGATTGTGTTCAAGTATGGTGTTGGTGCAACAAGATATAAGGATAGACTGTGATAGCCAAAGTACAATTTTCTTGTCTAAGAACCCTGCTTATCATTCAAACACAAAGCACATTGATGTTCAATATCACTTTGTGAGACATATGGATGAGGCTAAAAGGGTGTTGCTGGTAAGGTGGAAACTTTGAAGAATGTTGTAGATGCATTGACGAAGTCTATGAGCACTCAGAAGTTCTCTTGGTGTAGAGAAACAATGGGTGTTGCAAGGCTGGGCTAATGACTAAGATTTCCTGTGGCCCCCTGCAGAAAGAAAACAACAAGTGGGATAATGTTGGGTATGTGTTATTTTATTTCCACAACTAGTCATGCGCGGGGGGCCAGAAACCCCCACTTGTACATTGCGTTGGGCGCAACAAGGGGGTGATAGGGGGGTGGCAGCCCCCCTATTTGGGGTCCAGGGTAGCGCCTCGGGATTTTTTTTTTTTTTTGGACCCTATTTTTGGTGGGCGGACCTGCCCTTTGTTTTGCGCATGTGTTTGCACATGGTTTTGGGGCATGATGGTTTTCAGCCCCTGGTATTTTGTAGATCTAGTCAAGGGAACTACGATTATGTTCTAATCCAGGGTTAATGGATTGGGGTTTATGTATGCTTCGGCATGTATATATGTGTGTGGTAAAAATAAAAGGAATATAATGAAAAATAAAGCTGGTCGTCCCGATTTGGGATCCAGGGGAAAATCTCTGTGTATATCTATTTTATGTTTTATGCTCTTGATATTGTTTATTTTTTGTTTTTAAGTTTCGTTTGCAGATAATTTCTGTATAGGGTTAAAACCTACAAGATATGTATCGGGGAGCGGAGATGGTGGGGAGTTGTGAGATGGTTAGCATGGATGGGATGTGTGATGGGATGGTGGGGTCAGGATCATGAATGTCGGGGTGGGGGGGGGGGGGGTTAGTGTAGAAATTTAGGTTAAATGAAAAATACAAGCGTTTAGGGGGTTGAAACAAAGGGAATATTAACATTTTTGAAACTTAGGATAACATTGAAACATACATTATGTCAAATATGATTTTAGAATATAGTTCCCAAACTTAGAGAATAATCCCCTTTCTGATCATTTGAGTATAAACACTTCCTCTCTTGATTTTCTTCTTGTTGCAGAGGAAAAATTTAAGCTTTTATGTTGTACCTTATAGAATAAACTTCACATTTTCCTTTCATTCTTTCTCCTTATCCTATTTACCTACCTAAACTAGTCATCTAACATTTTTCTTCTTTTTGTAGGGTGCATTTAGGCTAGAAAACCCTTAAACATTTTCTTTTGAAATTATAACCTAACCCCTATCCCTTATTTCGCCTATTGGTTCAAATTAAGCTATTGAACCAATGTCATTTTCTACCTATCTACTGATAAGCCAAAATTAAACAGTTTGGAAAATCTTCATTTTCTAACCTATTAGCAAAAATTCAAAATTGTACAATCATGCTTAGCCTATATGATTGAACAAAATTTCCTAAATAGTAGTAGCATTTTGATTTGTAGCACTTTCATAACTATTCATTTTTTGTGGGGTTTTCTTTTCCTTTTTTACACCCTCTTTTCTCTTTCTTTCTTTTTTGTTTCTTTTTCTATTCTTTTGAAACTACTTTGAACATATGAAAATATTCAAGGAAAAAATATTTAGTCACCTTGTTATACTGTAAATTATAGGACTCTAACAGAGAGGATGAAGTTATTGCTGAAAAAAACTTAACTGTGTTTTGCAATTTTGCTGAAAATTTGAATGTGGAACATCTTGATGTTGTAACGAGGCTCTTTGTTAAGTATCTAGATGGAGAGTCTAGAAATTGGTTCAAAGGATTATCAAACAATTCCATTAATACTTGGGATGAATTAGAAAATCGGTTCACTCAAAGATGGGGAGGAAAAGAGATCATGGTTATTCATTAACCGATTTCAACACAATTAAAAGAAAATATGATGAAAACATTTCTAAGTTTATCAAAAAATTCAATAAATTGTATAATATTTTTCCTGTAGAGATTAAGCCCCGTCCTTTTGGAGCAAAGGTAGTTTTTGTTGGGGCTTTTGAAGCTAATTTTAGTTTCACACGTAGAGAAAGGAGATCCCCTACCCTTGAACAAATAAAAAAATATGTTTTAGAAATTGAAGCCAATATGACTGCAGGTGGGAAGGTGATAGGAAAACAGCCAATCCAAGAGAAGGGGAAAGAAAAAGAATGATCATTACAAGATCAAAGTCTTGAGGATATGACTAAGGTAATAAAAAATTTATCAAATAAATTAGTTAAGATGGAATTGGAAAGCAAAAAATCCCAAAGACAACTCCAACAAAATGAAAACATAGGTTTTAATTCTCAATTCAGGAAACAACCCCTGCAAATCTTGCAGAGGGAATGAAAAGATCAAGATCGGGTCCAAGCACCATTATATATAGAAGTTGTACATGGGGAATCAACATAAGATGACAAAAAAGGACAGGAAAATTAGATATCAGCTGTGTATATTAGAGAGGATGGTGAAGAAGAAAATTATGAAGAAGAATATGTTGAGGCTGAAGTATCTCTTGATGAAGATGAAGTGAATGAATATTGTAGACAATTTAGAGATTTTATGTAGGCTAAGTTGCATAAGAAGTATAATCTGAGATCAAGGAAGAGATCTAGGGTACAAGATAGTGAGGTTTAACAATAAGATTATTTCCCTCCTCCAATGGTGACTCCACAACAACAGAACCCTGTGAAATAAGTGAATAATGGGAAGTAACCTGAAAATTTAGTCAACAGAACAGAGATGCAACAAGGTGAATCTTCCTAGAAGAAGTCAAATTACACTAATATTTTGAAGAAAGGTGTTCTTGTACCTAAACAAGTTTAAAATTCTAAAAAGAGTGAAGAAGAACCTGAAAAGAATGTTAAACAACCTTATGCCTTCGGTTTAACAAAGGAGTTGGAGAAGATCAAAATTCAAGTACCTCTTTTAGCATTAACTAAAACACTATTCTACAAGAAAGAAATATCAGAATTTATCAATCTCACACAGAATGAGGATATAAGTGACACTGTAAATTTAAAGGAAGAAAAGCGAGTGGTCACCTTTGCCCCTCATGTAGAAGAGGTGGATTCTTTTGTTCCTCCATTTTATATTTCCTTGTTGGTTCATGATTTTATTCTCCATAATTTTATGTTGGATTCAGGAGCTTCCCATAATCTTATGCCATTGTCTGTCATGAAGGAGTTAAATATGAAAATAACTGGGCCTTATAGGGATTTGTATTCATTTGATTCCAGGAAGGTAAAATGTGTTTGGGTAATTAAATACATGGTAGTTTCTTTGGCTCAGATTGCAGAAAAAAGTATTGTTATGGATGTAGTTGTAGTTGACATTCCAACTAGGTTTGGGATGCTTCTGTCAAGATCTTGGGGAGAAAATTTGGGAGGTTTTCTCAAGATTGATTTTACTTATGATATTATTCATGTCTTTAATGGGAAATAAAGAAGGCTGTGAAAAGAAGCAAGGTTTGTAAAAACCACTACTAAAAGGATGCAGGTAACTCCCCCATTTATAGTCACGAAAAAGAAAAAATTTCATGTTTCATGCTGCATGAAGATGCATAATTTTCTGAAGATACAAGGAAGAAAATCTCTTCAGTAGTTGTAAATAATGAGTTGCACTCAAAGAAGATTTGGAAATGCTATTTTGATGATTCTTATTCCAATGAAGGCACAAGAGCTGGATTTGTATTAATATCACCATAAGGTAATTTATTGCCTTTTTCTTTCAAATTAGAGTTTGATTCAACAAATAATGTTGCTGAGTATAAGGCTTTGAACATTAGCCTTCAAAATACAAAGCAGATGGGAATTCAGTGTATTTCAATTTTTGGCAGATAATTAATTTCTGAATTAATTATAATACAAGTCAATAATAACTGTCAAACTAAACATCCAATATTGAGATCATATAGGAATGAAGTTTGGGATATTATTGAAAATTATTTTGAAGCCTTCAATATTCAATTTATGCCAAGGGATGAGAATATATTGTTTGATTCATTAGTAGTTGCTTCCAACATTTTCAAACCTCCAATTAATCCAAAGCTAAGATATGAAATAGAGATTAGACACCATCCTTCTATCCTAGATAATATAAAGCATTGATAGGTGTTTGAAGATGATGAGTAGATAAATTAGTTTTTGACAATGATTGAAGCTTTTGAAAATGTAGAAATAGATCAAGTTGAAGAACAAACAGAGAAGAAAACAAAGGTAAGACATCTTAAATAGTCAATTTCTAATCAAAATATTATTAAGTTGAAAGACAATGTATTGCCTAAGGGTTTGGTTCCTCTTGAAAGGATTTTTGATTCAAATTATGTTGTTTTTTATTAAAAGAACAATCACCAGGAGGAGGAATTACAAGATTGTAACCCAGGAACTCACTAGGAGCCAAAAATGGTGAAATTATTCAAAGGTGTTCCCCAAAATTATAAGGAAAGGTACATTGATATTTTTAAGAAATATATAGATGTTTTTGCTTGGTCATATGAAGATCTGAAAAAAATATGATAAGGATAACATACAACATAAGATCTCGTTGAAAGAAGGATTCAAACCTCATACAAAGAAGCTCAGAGGAATAAATCCATAATTATTGTCTCCCATTGAAAAATAATTAAAGAAGCTACTCCAAGCAAAGATCATAGTTCCCCTTAGATATTTTGATTGGGTTTCTAATTTGGTTCTTGTGAGGAAGAAAAATGGAGAGATAATATTGCATGTGGATTTTAGGAACTTGAATAGAGCATCTCTAAAGGGTAATTATCCTTTACCCAAGATGGATTATGTTTACAAAAAGTGACAGGAGCTTATAGAATATCCATTGTTGATGGATTCTCTGGGTATAATCAGGTGGCAGTAGACAAATAATATCAAGAGAAGAAAACATTCACAACCCCATGGGGTACTTTCATGTATGCTAGGATGACATTTGTGCTAATGAATGGAAGTGAAACCTTTCAAAGGGCCATGGAGATAACATTTGTTGGGGAGAAGTATGTGGTTATATATCTGGAGGATATCAATTTTTTTTCAAGGTAAGATCATGAACATTTAGAACATTTTCAATGATATTTTGAGAAGTGTGGGAATTTTGGTTCGTCACTGAACCCCAAGAAGTATTTATTTTCCTTGGAGGAAGGAAAATTATTGGGCCACATAGTTTCTAAGCAAGGGGTAAAAATTTATCCAGCAACGGTAAAATATATTCAGAAGTTTTTGGGAAAGATTAATTTTATAAGGAGATTTGTATCAAATTATGCAAAGATTGTTAAAAAAATAACTGATATGTTGAAGAAAGAGGAAAAATTTCAATGGACCAAGGAACCAAGAGAAGCATTTTCTAGAATAAAGGAGGCTCTCCAAACAGCTCTTGTTCTTATCAGTCCTGATTATAAGAAGATGTTTAAGAAATATATCCATAAGTTTTTGGGAAAGATTAATTTTCTGAGATTTGCATCAAATTATGCAAAGACTGTTAAAAAAATAACTGATATGTTGAAGAAAGAGGAAAAATTTCAATGGACTAAGGAAGCAAGAGAAGCATTTTCTAGAATAAAAGAGGCTCTCCAAACAACTCCTATTCTTATCAGTCCTGATTATAAGAAGATGTTTAAGATATTTTCATTTTCTTCCCCTTCTATTATTATTGTTGTGTTATTACAGAAAAATGAAGAGAATAGGGAGCATCCAATGTCATTATTTAGCAAATTTCTTAGAGATGCTAATCTCAAATATAATATTCTTGAAAAGAAGGTAGATGCATTGGTTAAAGCACTCAAATAATTTATAAATTATGTATTGTAATCTCAAATAATTGCATATGTCCCTATAATGTTGTAGTCAAAGATGTACTGATTTAGAGTGATGTAGAAGGGAAGAGAGGGAAGTGTATAGAAAAATCCAGGAATATGATCTGGAAATTAAACCTACAAAACTAATCAAAGGTCAAGGTTTGGAAAACATGTTAACAAAAACAAATTTTGAAGCATTGGGAATCAATATGTTAGCACCAGTGGATGGAGTTGTTAATGAAGAAGATAAGAATAAGCCCAAATTAGGTATGAAGATTCAATACAAATATTTTTGTTTATATTGGTATAAAGACATTGTTCACTATCTGTGTTTTTTCTCTTTTCCAACTACACTGAATAGGACAAAGTAAATAGCTCTCAAACTTAAGTCTCATTCATATGCCATAGTAGAATCAAAATTGTACTAGAAATATCTTGCTGGCATCTTGTTACTGTGTTTAACTGAAGGAGATTCCATTGATATTACCAAAGAGGATCATGAAATTCTGTGCGGGGGTCACTACAGTTGGAAGTTTACAGCATATAATATCTTCAAATTGAGTTTTTATCCGCCCACATTGTTTGCAGATGTATTCAGACTGGTCAAAGGTTTTTGGAAATTCCAATTGTTTCTAGAAAAGAAGAGACTAGCTCTTTTTCCTCTAATTCTAGTACTCATAGAAGATCCCTTTAGACACTGGGGATTGGAATTTGTTGGAGAAATCAATCCACCATCAAGTGAATAGTTCAAATGGATTCTAACAACCACTAACTACTTCACAAAGTGGGTTGAATCACTACCCACAAAGAAATCAAATGATCAAGTGGTGATGAAGTTCTTGGAGGAGAATGTATTCAGTAGGTTCGGTTTTCCAGTCAATATTGTGATAGATAATGCTTAGGTATTTAATTCTACTCGATTTATTGATTTATATAAAAATTATAATGTATTTTTTTCCCATTATACATCTTACCATCCACAAGGGAATGGGTTGGCATAGTCCTCTAACAAAACCTTGGGTAATATCCTGAAGAAAAAAATCACTAAAAATCAAAAGGATTCGGACTCAAAACTTAATATTGTTCTTTGGGCAGTTCGGGTTACTACAAGAAGGTATACTAGCAGATCACCTTTTGAGTTGGTATATGGAACACATGCATTGTTTCCTAGTCAATTGGCCAAACCTGTGATTGCTTTTATTTAGGAAGCTCAAGAAGAACCCAATTCTCTGGTTAGAAGAATTAATAAACTAATTGAGTTAAGTGAAAACAGAAACAAAGTTAGAGACAACTTAATTACTTATCAGACAAATATGAAAACCATTTTGGACAGGAAAGAAAAGGAAATAATCCTTCAAGCAGGAGACTTAGTACTGAGGTGGGATACCAGAAGCGAGGATAAGGGAAAGCATGGTAAATTTGATCCCCTATGGTATGGACCATACATAATCACTGAAGAAAGATCTAATAATACTTTCATACAGGAGAATTTAGATCGAGAAACTCTGCAGCTGCCTATGAATGGCAGTATTTGAAGCACTATTTTTAGCACTGAAATAAAAGCATTCCACCATTGTAAATGACATATTTTTCATTGTTCATATGCCACCAAATCAATATTTGACTCCATGCTCGAGGTGAAGGTACTAATTTGTGGTTCTTAGTACTTTTGTGGTGAAAAGCATTATCCGCAGGTGGAGCCAGACATTGTGTCTCGTTTTCATTTTCATTTCCAATTCTCAAAATAAAAATAATATATATATATATTGTAAAAAATAAAAATGAAATAAGATTTCATATTCTAAAAGAAATTGAAAATTTATATAAGAAACATTAATGTTTTGTTTCGTAGCATGTGAAAGGTGGGTCCGACCACAGTTTTAATCAGTACGCCACTTGTCTAGTGGAGATGAGATGATAATAAACAAAGGTGTATCGGGAGGAACCCGCAAGCAAAAATAGCCTGATGGATAATTCGTGGGGTGCCTCCGCAGTTGATTGTGACGTAGGTTAGTTGACTCAAATCAACATCCCACGATCACTGTAGTAGCACAACACCGAGGAGCTCGTTGTACCTGAGGTGCCCCCACAGTGATGTAACCGACCATAGAATGACGTGATGTAAGAGACCATAGAATGACGTCAGCAAGTGATCCATCTTGTTTTCCACAATAGTCTTGTACCTATCTTGTCATGTATTTAATGAATCTTTTTCCCCCCCAATTTTCTACCACGCCTATAAATATTGAGTCAAAAACGTTATTTTTTACTTGTTTGCCTCAGTTTAAGCTGTCTTAGTCATCTTAATCATCTCGATCCTCCATTTATAGTCAGTCCAGTCATCATATCAAGTGTCAACATGGCCAAGTCATCCATATCTGGTTCATCTAGTCCCATTCCCCTCATGGATACAGAGCAGGACATAGTAGACACCCATTGCGTGATTGAAAATTTTCCTCTGTATCAATAGGTGATCCTTAAACAACACAATTCTCTTGTCTTTAAAGCCATGGTTAGGTCTAGTGTATTTTCTGCATGTGTCCCAAGAACCCATCTTTTCCCTGAATTCATTCAATGGCTAGCATCAGAATTATATTTGGGCAAGTGTTTTGTAATGAACCATTTGGGAGAAAGTGTCTTCCAGGTTTCATCCTTGTTAATTCGTAAAGAATTCTACTACTCAAAGTTTGAGTCATATTTTGGTTTCACTGAAGAGTCATTCAAAAAATACTATGTCAATCTTGCACGGAAATATTACAAACAAATTAATTTCTTCCTGAAGCCAAAACTAGGGAGGTTTTCTCTAGATGAAAAGGTATTCTCTTTGGATATTTTTGATGCAGAAAAAAAAATTATATTGCAATTTTTGTCAAAAATTCTTGGAAAGTAAGATGCTTCCTGGGTTGACAGATCAGTGCTAGGACTATTTTCTTTGATAATGAAGCTTGAAGTAGTGTTAGAGATTCCATCATTTTGGCAAGAGAATATTAATTCTCAATTAATGAGTTTAACTTTAACTGGTTCATTCAAATTTCCTTCTATTTTTACCTATCTGTTTATGTATCAAAATGTAGAAGAGTTTTTGAATATGGGATTGAATATTATGGATTCAAACAAGAAAATGCAGTAAATAGTGTTTCGTACTGACCTGGTAAGGAATGAACCTAGTGATGGAGGCTTGTTTGAGTTTCATTAGGGGAATTTTGAGGTCTAAAATGGGCCTCCTAAGGAAATTATAAAATAATAGTGGAAATAATAAAATAATATTTGATTACATCATCAAATTTTAGAGGGAAAAAAGAAAAAACTACTTTTTCAACTGATATTTTCAACTTATCTCCCAAAGTTTTTACTCAAATTTAAAGCGGGAGTACTCATTGGATGCAAAATTTAATTCCTCATCCAAGGAGTAGCCATGTTTCATACTTTTGATGGACCCTGTTACACAAAATATGTGAAATACATGAGAAATGTGATTGCAATCATGTTTTTTCATGTATTTCTCATTTTTCACATAGCAAGGTCCATCGAAAGTATGCAACATGGGTACTCCTTGGATGAGGAATTAAATTTGCATCCAATGAGTACTCCCGTTCGAAATTTGAGTAAAAAATTTGGGAGATAAGTTGAAGATATGAGTTGAAAAAGTAGTTTTATTATTTAGTATTTTTTTATCTTTTTGCCTTTTTACTTAAAAAATGGTGAAACATCCCCCATGATTGACATCATCATCTTGAATCCTTTTGGTTCTTATAAAGTTTATTTTGGTTGTAATTTTGTCTTAGGAAGCCCATTTTAGACCTTAAAATTCCCCTAATGGTTGCTTACTACTTTCCAATTTCTTATAAAATTTTGAATGGGATTACTCCCCCATGTTTTCTCCCTAAAGCTTAGGAATTCCTTCAGCTCAGTAATAGCTGCAGGTATGGAGATTGTTTTATATATATATATATATATATATATATATATATATATATATATATATATATATTAGTTAGAGATTAGATTGTATGGGGCTAGGGTTGAACCTTATAGATTTCCTTCTTTTGTCCCTATGAGAAAGTTTGCCTTAGATTTTATTAGATAGATTTTAAATGTGGATCAGATTCAATTTGTACCAATGAAGAAAGGTCATTTATTTAAATTTCCCATGACTGTTGGACCCTTCATAGTGAATATGAGGCAAGCTTCAAAAGAGGTAAACTAGATGTTAAAAAGCATTCATTTATTTCTAGGAGAAAAGTGGGCTTATGACCCACATCAAGTGATTTATAAAAGGAGGGTTGAGAATGGCTATTCTTCTTTTACTCATGAGAGAAAACCATAAATTGAAAATTTGGCTAATAAGGGTTTTGCAGGAAATGACAACACTAGCATTGAAACTCCTGCTATCTCTAAATTGAGAAATAAAATAGATAGAGAAATGAATGATGATACAGAGGAGAAAGGATCTGATAAGAGGGCTAAAATGAGTGAATAAATACCATATGCACAACCATGGTTTTCAATTCAATTGGGAGAAATACAGAATATAGAAGCTTCACCATCTAGGCATGAGGTTGTTCACGATCAGGTACCATTGATTAAGCAATTTTTGCCAAAATTTCTGAGAAGAATCAAAATATCAAAGCAAGCATGGAGGTTCAAGTTGAGTCTAAAATCACCCCTGATCAGAATAGATTGTTAACTGCTATGGATTTAGAAAAAGAGCTGTTGAAGATTGATTTTTCACACCCATATGAAATGACAGTAGGTTCATCAAGAAATTTCAGGACTGTCAATCTAACTATTGATGCTAGGAAAATTCCCTTACCTGACAAAACAATTACATATGCAAACTAGTTTATTGATTTCTAATGATTTGACTAAAACTAGTGCAGCTCCAAGTAAAGCTGAAAACATGTTGGGAAATTTGATCAAGCAGATGAAGCTAGAGAAAGCTAATTCTAGAGCTCTCCCCACTCAAAATGAAAAATTAAAGAAGATAATTATTAAAATTGGAGTAGATCCCACTGATAGATCAGCTATGCAGAAGCTATTGCAAACTGCAGAATTAGAAGAAAATGTACTTAGGAAGAAGCTAAAGCTTCCTAATGGAGAACACATAATGACAGTTGAGGTAGCAGAAGTGGAGTCTGAAAAAGAGAAGATTTTACAGCAAGTGTCATAGAAAGATGAAGATATATCTAAATTAAAATAAGCAGTAACTAAGTTACAAGGGTGGGTTGACTCTCATGTCTGCACAATAGTTTTTTCATCTAAAACTGATGACCCAGCAGCTAAGATACCACAGTTGAGTACTGAGTTGAAGATGACAGAGATTGACAAGAAGAAATATCAAAGTCTTGATATAGCTACGAAGGTTTTAAGGGCTAAGGATAATGAAATTGTAATATCAAAGGACACTACAGGAAAATATAGAATATATTATCAGTCATCTTGTGAAGAAATCAAGAGTCTCAATGAGAAGGTGAAGGGGAATATGTCCCTAACTAAAGCTAAGAATATCTTTTGGAATGATATTATAGGAGTGATGAAAACAATATGGGAATATCTAGTACTTATTTAAGAAGAGAAGAGTATAATCAGAGATCTTCAAGAGCTTGTAATATCTAACAAAAAAAAAATGCATGAGAGAGCCATATGGACTAACAAATTAATAGATTTTGTCAACTCCAAAACAGATCAAGAGCTAGGTGAACATGAGATAAAATATGAAACATTATGCGTTCTATAAATTAACAAGGTGATAGTGAGAATGCACACATGAAGTCAGCATAAAAGAAGTTGATAGAAATCAAGCAAGCAATTGATAACTTCAACCCTATATTTGATAAGAGAACTAGGGTTGGATTGCCATCTTACTGGGACTTGCAGGGTAACTTATTATCCTTGTAAACATATGAAACTTTGTTGGTGGATGCAAAAATTAAAATTGATAATAATCATGAAAAGACTGCAATTTTAGAAGGGACAAAAATCATCAATTCCCTGCATAAATATTTTTAGTTATTATGGATGGTCAAGACTCTATTTCGGGACAAGCCTACTTACACTAGGATCACTACTTTTATATTTGAATATCATATGTTAATTAATGCCCCACATAAAAATCTTGAACTCTGGAAGAAATGCAGAAAATGGATGACCAATATTCCTAAAGACACATCCGTAGTAGATGATATTCAGAAGACCACATCAGTAGTGAAGGGAAGCACATCAACAACAAAGGACATTCAAAAGAAATCATGATATTTCTGTTTATTATTGTATTTCCTTTCTTCCTGTTTTATAACGTGGTTGTAATGTTAACCTCGATTGTAATCAAAGTAGTTGATAGAGGAAAGAAGCAGTTTAGGTAGTTTCAGGAAGTTTTGATAGTTACAATTTTTTTTTGAATGTATTTAAGAAATATGAAAACGAAAAAGAGTGGTTCAGGTTTTTGGCACCTCTAGAAGACAATATTTTGTACTTATTTCTTTAAAGAAGTAATGAAATGAGTATCAATTTTATAGCAATTTTTGATCATGGTTTTTCTTTCATGTGTCATTTTATGTTATTTCTTCTAGAAATGAAGTGAAGTAGTGAAGTTGCGGGTCTCCAAATTACATTTTTAACTAAGAGTTTAATATCCTTAAAGTATGCTCCTTCACTCCATCTTCCTTCCATTCATAACTTTTCTCTAAAACATAATTTAATAGATCCTGTCTTTACAACATATTATCTTAAGTTCCTTTACAATTATTCTCATTCAGCCACTTTTTAGAGATTAAATTCATTGTGAAATATTTTATTTATTCCAGATAATTAAGGGTTTTAAAACTAATTTCCAAATGAAAAGAACGAAGAACAGATGATAAATATTGTTTTTGTAATATATTGTTAAAATGTCTTAAGCATTGATTCCTTTCCACAACCAACATGTTGTCTCTTACAAACCAACACATCGATTAGAACATAACCATAGTTCGCTTGAACAGATCTACAAAAGAATGGGAGTAGAAAACCATGCTGCCCAAAAAACCATGTGCAAACCCATGTGTTAGGTGTGGAGCTTGATTGTCTTCTTTATTTGACATATCGCAACGTTGGAAACTTGTCCTTAACAGTGTGGCAATGCCACCCGTAATGGAATGACGCTTGGGGGGTCCACAGGGGGGCGGATGCGACTTTATGGAGCCCCCCCCCCCTACCGAGGGGTTTCGGGGGAGGTATCCTCGAAGTGAAAAACAGATGTAAAATTACCTTGTAAAATTATTGTAATTTCTAGTCAATATGGGCTGTTCATTAGGCTGATGATATGACAGTAGAATTTATGTTTAATTTATGGTTTTTTTCCCTAGAAGGAAACCCCTCATTTTGTATGACGACATTGTATTGTGGCTATGTATTTGTATGTGTATTATAAGAGTGATAAATAGATAGGGAGACTATGATATAGAAGAGACGATATTAAAACGGATCTCTTGTAGGTTGTGTCTCTCCATTTTGTTGGATAATATAAAGGAGGGACTGGTTCTTCAGGGTGGACGTAGCCCAAATTGGGAGAACCACGTATATTTGTGTCTCTCTTGTTTTATATGTTTTCCGTGTTTGTGTTTCTGCATATTTTATGTGTTGCATTTCTTTATAATATATAATTTTCTAAGACCATCCACAAAACAATATGCAGGTCCTCCCACCTAATAGAGGGTCCAAAAAATAGTGGAAATAATATAACACACACCCAAAATTATCCCACTTTTTATTTTATTCCCACAGGGGGCCACAAGAGAGCTTAGTCATTGGTCCAGCCCTGCAACACCCATTGTTTCTGTACACCAAGATAACTTCTTAGTGCTCACATAATTCATCAATGCATCTACAACATTATTCAAAGTGTCCACCTTTACCAGAAACACCTTTTTATCATCAAACATATGTCTCACAAAGTGATACTAAACATTAATGTGATTTTTCTTTGAATGATAAGCAGGGATCTTAGCCAAGATTTTTTTCACTTTGGATTTCATAGTCTATCCTTATAGCTCAGTCTACCAACCCCATACTTGAACACAATCTCTAAAACCAAATTTCTTCCTTGCTTGCATGAGTGGCTGCCCTGTATTATGCCTCTGTAGTTGACAGGGCCACTAGAGAACGTCTTTTACTCATCCAACTGACTGCACATCCAAATAGGCTAAACACATACCCACTTGTAGATATTCTTTGGTATATATTTCCAGCCCATTTTGCATCAATAAAACCACATATGTCCAAATATTTGTCCAATCCTAGTCTTCTCTAGTAGCACAAACCATAATCACTAGTGCCACACAAATATCTGAAAACCCGGTTCACTATTGTACAATGTTCCTTCGATGGTCTTGACATAAACCTGCTCAATACTCCAACTACATGTGCAATTTATCATCTAGCACAAACCATTGCATACATCAGGCTACCCACATAGCATGGGGCATATCCTCCTCTTCTTCTTGTCTCTTTGAACATTGTTCAATAGATAGCTTTACACCTACAGTAATAGGAAACTTCACTGGTTTACTATCCTGCATATTGAACCTCTGCAATATTGTCTCAACGTACTTCCTCTGGTTTAACCAAAGCTTCCTTTTTTCCTAATCTCTCAAAATTTCCATGCTCGAAATATAGTTTGTAGCACCAAGATCCTTCATGTTGAATTTGGAGAACAATTGGGTCTTCAAATCCTGAATAATTTCTTTGTCATTTCCAACCGGCAACATATCATCCACATAGAAGAAAAAATAAATAACATGGTCACAAATTAATTTAAAATACACATAATGCTCCTCTTTGCTTCTGGTGAAACCAAGTCCCGATATATAGGTATCAAATTTTTGATACCACATCCTTGGTGATGTTTTTAACCCATATAGATACTTTTAAAAATTGCATACCAGTTCTTTCTTACCTTTCACCGCAAATCCTTCAGGTTGCTTGATGTGGATATCCTCCTCCAGATCCTGATGAAGAAATTTTTTCTTCACATCCATATGTTCTACCTTAAAATAAAAAGTAGCAACAATAAATAAAGGTAATCTAATATAATTAACCTTGGAAACTAGGGAAAAATATCACCAAAATCAATTCCCGGTACTTGGAAATAACCTTTTGCTACTAGTCAAGCTTTGTATTTCTCCATCTTGCCTTCTTTATTCATCTTCTTTTTAAACACCCATTTTCTCCCAATGGGCTTCTTTCAAGCTGACAACTCCACCAGATCACATGCCTCATTTTTGTGCAAGGATGTTTTTTCATCAACCATGGCCTCCTTCCAAAGTTTTCCATCCTCTGAATGCAATACCTCCCTGATAGTTTTGGGATCATCATCAGTGATATTTGAAGAAAAAATTGAATAGAAAGTAGATGGATTATACCTTTCTAACTGCATTATTTCTTGAACTGATCTTATCATAGCTTGAGTTTGTGGCTCTTCCTCTTCTAAATCTTGTTCTGTTGTAGAGTCTGATTCTTCCTCCTTTAGCTCAAACTATCTTCTCAGGTTCCTTTGGTAGGAATTCATGTTTAAAAACATCTTTTACTTCTCTAAACACCACATCTCAGTTGTACACATCCTTCCTTGTTTCTGGGTTCCAAGGCTTCTAACCTTTTAAACCATCCGTATACCCAATAAAGATTCACCTTTCAAATTTATTATCCAACTTGGTCCTTTTCTCCTTAGGAACATCTACATATCCATAACATGTAAATACCCTCATATGTGAAAGAGAGAGTTTCCTACCAGTACATACCTCATGTGGATACTTATCCTCCAATATTGATTAAGGTGATCTGTTAATGAGGTAACATGTATTCTCCAGTGACTCTACCTAGGATTCTTGTCGTAACCCGGTACCATTGAGCATGCTTCTTTCCTTTTCCATCAGTGTTCAGTTCATTATTTTTGCAACTCCATTTTGTTGAGGCGTGTATGGAGTAGTCTTCTATTATGGTATACCACACTTCTTAGAGAACACTTCAAATTCCTTATTCCATAACTATCCATCATTATCTATCCTCGCCACCTTTATCTTCTTCTCTGTCTATTTTTCCACCCGAGAAAATACTTTAAATTAGTCAAAGAGTTCAGATTTATTTCTCAAGAAATATATCCATGTATTCATTGAGAAGTCATGTATGAATGAAACATAGTAAATAGACTTACCCATTGATGGAACCGACATAGGTCCAAACACATCACTGTGCAAAAGTTGTAATATCTTGTTCGCCCTCTTAGGACCAGAAGGAAAACTCACCCAATTTTGCTTCCCATATATACAATGTTAACAGAAATCGAAATGAAGAGAGAAATTATACATACTTTCTACCATACCATTACCATGTAGTATTTGAAGTCCCTTCTCTCTAATATGCCGAAGCCTTTGATGCCATAACATGGTCTTTTCTCTAGAGACCACTAGGCTTTTTGCTCCACTTTTAGGAAACACATAATTGTTGCACCCATGAATAAAAATGCTACCCACAAGCTTGTAAAGAGATCCAATCTAAAATCCTCCCATCAATACGTGTGCTTCCCAAACCATCTTGGAGGTATCTTTCATGAACACTATTTTTACACCTACATCATCCATCTTGCTTACAAAAATCATATTTTTAGCAAATTCAGGAATATACATTACACCAGGAAGTGTTCTCATCTGATCCTAGCCTTCCTATAATCCCATAATAAGACATCACCACCATCATACTTCTCATACTCGCAAAACCAATCACCGTAGGGAGTGAATTGAAAGGATGGACCTAAGTCAATTAACCATGCCTCATGATCTACATGTGTATTTGAATAAGAAGCTAAATACATATCCCCACCTTCATCTGAGGTGGTTTTTGCCTCTGTAGAAGGAGTATCATTAGATCCATTTCCTTTCTCAGGAGCTTTATATCTACAGTCATTTTTGAAGTGCCCTTCCTTTCCACATTTCCATCACACCTTTACAGGATTTCCTGGAGATCTAGATCTCCCTCTAGATTTATATCTCCCACTCAATTTTTTTTATTTTTTTTATTTTTATTTATTTATTTTATTTATTTATTTATTTATTTTTTATTTATTTATTTATTTATTTTTTTTATTTTTTTCAGTTCTGGGACCTTCCTCATATAGATAAGGCATATCCATTCTAACCCTCCATATTTTTCATCCTCATTTCCTCCGATAGCAAGGCTGAGACAATTTCATCAAAATTAAAGGTTTTTGTATTGCTAGCTATTGCAATAATGAGACTATCCCACGAAATTGGTAGAGAACACCTAAAAATTATGCAATTATATTTATCTAATATTTTAATGTCAATAGATGAAAAATAACTTACCATAGTATTTAAGGCATTTAGATTCTCTATCATCAAGTCTCCCTCCTTCATCCTCAGGTTATACAAATTTTTTCGCAGGAACAATTTATTCACTAGAGACATATATTGGTACAAAGTCCCTAACTTGACCCACAAATTATTCTCCTTAGCTTCCCCAGATAAATTCAAAAATACTTAATCCGAGATACAAAACTGTATTGTGCTCTATTCCTTCTGATCCAACTTCGCCCAGTCTTCATCTGACATTGTTTTTGATTTAGTACTCAGATATATGATGATCCACTAATCTTTATCCACCAACAGGTCCTCCATCTTGAGATTCCACAACTAAAAACTTTTACCATTAAATTTCTTGATCTCTATATTTCCACTCCTCACCTTTTTCTCTCACTAGAATAATCTATCCCACAAATTTTCCATTGAAGAAGGTCTACCACAAGCCCAAGAAAAAAACCCCTTAGCAGCTAGGGTGTCCCCTTGAAGCCGAAAAAACTCTGATATGGCAGCTAATTTCTGTATAGGGTTAAAACCTACATAAAACATAAAAATATATATATACAGATATTTTTCCCCTGGATCCTTAACCACTAGCTTTATTTTTTATTATATTCATTTTAGTGTTACAACACATAAATATACATGTCAAAGCATTCATATAACCCAATCCATAAACCTTGGATTAGAACATAACCATAGTTCCCTTGACCAGATCTACAAAATACCAAGAGCAGAAAACCATCATGCCCAAAAACCATGTGAAAACCCATGCACAAAACCATAGGCAGGTCCTCCCACCTAATATAGGGTCCAAAAAACATTTCTCAGGGCACTGCCCTTGACCCTGTGTAGGGGAGATACTCCCCCCTGCAAACCCCCTCTATTGCGCCCAACTTCTAATAGTGGAAAAAATATAACTCACAGCCAAGCAATTATTGCATACAAAAAATCACTTCTAAAAATAATTTCATTGTCATCCAGAAGGGCGAATGCATTAGGTTCACATGAAATATCAGTTCCCCTAAAGAAACAATTATTCCTCTTGAAAGATTCAATGATTATAAATTTAATGTCCTTAGTCTCCCTTGTGAAATCAAAATCCTTAACATGTTGATTGTCCTAAAAAAAAGCATTTGTATTCTTTTTCAAAGCATCATTTGACTAGTAATTTGGAATATTTTCTTCAGCTGCATCATTTTCTTTACTATATGGGTAAACATGTTCCATCCTATCTATATTTTGGCCATCTCCTTTACCAAGAACAACATATACATCCTCACCTTCTGCATCTCTGTGAAATCAAGGAATGTTCCCATCACTTGACTGCAAACGAACCACATAGCTATGATCTGAATGAGTTTCAATATTCATATTATCTAGCTTTCTCTGTGAAGCATTTCCCAACTTGAGTGTCTTGACATCATGTAAAATCCTTTCTCCACCATGCATGGCAGTAAAGTTTTCATTTCCACTGCTAATTCTGTAGAAAAAACCTTGTTTATCTGATGTGTAACATGGGAAATTCTAATCGGATGCACACTAGATAACACCTTGGATAGGGATCCCCAATGTTGTTTTTCGCTAAATCATTATGCATTTTTCCCCTACCACATGAACACCATTCACTTCTCCAACAACCAACATTCTTGATTTTTCAACTTGATGATTCACCAAACATTAGCTAAGTTATCCTTTGATTGTATGAAAACATAAATTTATTCTTCAAACCTTTTCTGAAAATGGTTCAAATTTTATGCTTGAATTCTAGCATCCTCCTCTGTCAATGGAGACTTATAATGATACATGAAATGCTCCTCATCTAGTGTATATCTAGTGTAGTTTGGGTGAAAATTGAGGGGTGCTAAATTTCCCCTCAACTGGTTGTTGATGTGATCCAATTGATTTCCATACTCATCATATCCCCAAGGAACTTGCACATGATGATGATGATTTTCCAAATATTTCTGTTGAGAATTGTAAGACATATTTACCTCTTGATGTAATGTTCCCAATTTTAGCCTCAAGCTAAAATGGAACATTATAGTGGCATATTTTTATTTTGTTTAATAAAATGGGTAAGAAGACCCCTTATCCCCTTGGCGATAGAGAAATAACACTCCTTATGAGGAAGGAGGATAAATAAGTAGCTGAAATAAACACCTAATGGTGTGAACATGATGAAGATCACCTTGAGTTGACCATCTTTGACCAAGTCAATAGCGCTGCCTTAAAGGGGTGGCTTGCCTTAGAAGACAACGCACTTTTAGGAGGGAAAGCATTAAAAAGTGAATGGAAACCCTAATTTTGGGACCTATGGTGAGAGAGATTTCATTTGATTTATAAGAATGAAGGAGAAGCTCATTTGGTTCATGCTTTTGATTCATAAATTTTGTAGTGAGGCCAAGGACTTGCACATCCGGGCTGTTTAGCAGGATTGCATTGCTCTTGAGCACTGGGGGTGTTCTTGGGAGGGGATCCCCCACCTCTTCCTTATGGGAGGAGAGGATTTGAGCTGCATTTCCTCATTTTGGAATTTGGCCAAGCTCACTCCTTCAACTGTAGCAGTATTTCTATAGCAGGATGGTGTTGTGTTGCTGGGGTAGCAGTAGAGGAACTCATAGAGTATTTCCTTACTTGATTTTTCAGTGGTGGAGTGATATCTTCATTAGAGGAGTTGTAGAAATGTCTCTTGGACCATATTTCATATCTGTGGCATCAGGCCACTCATTCACCATCTCCCACTATGCAGTCACTTGGAGAAACTGTGTTATTCCATGAGGGTAGTGTTGAGGGAGATTGTTGTGCTCATCAAGAGGAGTGCTTTTGAGTAAAAGGGGATCAGCCCCTTTCCCCTTGAGGGAATTATCAGAGGATGGCATCAGTATTTCATATCAGCCACAACCTCATATTCATTTGGTTTCTGTTGCAGTGACAATTTGTTTGTCACTATTGTATTTTATCCAACATTTCTAGCAATCTCCCTGAGATTGGCTAGAAATCCCATATTGACCCCATTTTCCTCTCTTGGGCCATTTTCTTGTATCTTTCAGCTATATTATCATTTTTTATGTATTGAGCAGCTACATCTCTCATATATACTGCACAGTCACTTATCTCCGACATTTTTTGCAGCAACAACATCTCATGTATTACACTGCTTATTTATTGGAGGTTGGCTCTAAAGCTTAAGGGCCTTGTTACTCATGATATTTATATATAATATTTCTGATATATTAATATGATGATGGCTGCAGTATTTACTCTCTCATGATACATTCATATTTGTAGAGTTTCATATTAATGTTTTGCATATTTCTGTAGCTCTCTCATTGAGCATTGTTTTAGACACCTAGATTGGGGAGATCTGAATAACCCATCTAGAGTTATTTATTTGAGATCATATTCTGCATAGGATTTGTATGAAATTTTTTCTAGGGAATCCCAGTGTTGGTTTGTCTTATTTTTGCAGTAGCTTCCTTATACATCATCCTCAAGGACCCCGTAGCAGAAATTCCCGAAGTGGAATATTGCATATCCATAGACAGAGTCTGTGAAGGGCTATCTAGCCTTAGGCTCTCTCCCTTATTTAGAAGGAGACATATCCTGTAAATGACCCAAAATTAAATCTCTTAAATGGAATTGTGATGCCTCACTGAAGAAGGAATTGGAATATCTTAAGATATTCCCGATGGAGCAGAAATTTCCAGATTTGGAATATTACAGTGGTATCAGAGCATGATTTTGGCTCACCCTGTGCCCAAGATCTAAAGCTATCAGAAAGAGGATCTTATCTCCAAGGAGAGGAGATTTACAAAGGACACAAGGAAAGAATAATGATGGAAGAGGAGGTTTCCCTTCTTCTTTTCCAGACCATTGAGGACACCATTGCAAATCTTGATGAAAGGGAATAGTGGGAAGATTTTCTGAAAAGGGTTCTGGATGGAGAAAACCCTAGTTTTTTCATGATGGGTGTGAGCATTCAACCACACATGCACACCCACAACGCAGTCCTTTGTCCATTTTCAAAGGTGAAAGAGGAAGGAGATGAGGCCATTGGAGGAGCAGCGCTGCAACTCAAAGGTATGGCTCATGTTTGTTGGTTTGGAAGTCCCATTTTACATTGCCATGAAAATGAAAAAACACATGTAGCATTCACTAAGGGTTTAATGGAGGAACCTGGTGAAACTCATTGTGACATAATCAAAAACACTTTGCATTCACTGGAAGGAACCAATAGCGTTGTCACCCTTGGAGAACATCCATCACCACATGGAGGTGAGAAGGGAGCTATTGCTTACACTAGAGGAGCTCTTGTATCCTTGCAGGGAGTTCCAAATATTTTTACATGTGGGAACCAAGGCAAAATTCTGGAGCCCTATGTAGCATTTGCTGGGGATTGTGATATGGAAGGGAAAGAGAAGGATCAGCATGGAGGGATGATGGGAATTCACCCATATCCATTACTTAAAATTTTTACACAAGGGAAAGAGACTGCACTGTGCAGAGGACAGAGGGACAAATCAGTCCACTCATACATGCAATCTATTTCAGAGCATGATGTCTCACTTTATGGGGGCATTCCACCTAGGAGGCCACTTGATTTGGAGTTGAAGAGAGGCAACATGCCATTTGATTCACCACTCATGGATTCCAGAGAGGTGGATACACTAGAGGGATCCAACACAGTGTAGAAGGTTTTGGGTAAACTCAAGGGGGAGAGATAGACTCTCTCATTGTTAGTATCACCCATCTTCATCAGTCTTACTGCGCTGCTAGAGTTTGCTGCATGGTTGGAGGATGGCATCTTCATGATGTAGGATGACTACTCCATATATTTGGTGAGAGAGAGGATACTTCCTTTGAGGAAGGACTCTTTCATACATTGGAATAGATGGAGGCCACTCATGCTTACATTGGCCAGGATCGAGAGGTTATTTGGAGGTAATAGTCTCTCATGGGAGGCTCATTTTCAGAGGTCCTTATCTCTATCTAAGCATGAGCAGATATAGGATCGCATGAAAGAAACTTGGAGGATGACTTTGGAATGAGGGAATGTCAAGGTAGAAGGCAGCAGTGTGATGGAGCACCATATTGCAGAATACTAGCACTGTCTATGAGGAGGACTGATCCAGGATGGAGGGCTCAGCTTGGGTTGAGTATTCCCCAGGATCCTGATGCATGCATGATTCTTGATGACTAGGAGGGAGATGATTGATATAGAGTTTATGATATTTTCATCTAACACTATGGAAAATTATTCTCGGCTAGAGCTTCTAGTCTCAAGAAGAAATTATTGCATGCAGCACATGAGGACTTCCTAGCTATGACTTTGGATGCATACTTTGATTGGCTAGAGGAGTTCACTTGGAGGGAATTCATCATGGAATCTATAAGCATAGGGAGAGATGCATGGCCCACTTGATTATGGTGGAGAGAACCTCACATCCACTTCCCTACTCATTGGAGGTAGAGGGAAATTCTCAGTTGGACCATTTCAGCTCAAGAGCTCAAGTACAAATTGGAGAAGGAATAATCTCACATTTTGCATTGTACTTTCCTTCCTTGTTTGAGCAGCATGATGAGTAAAAAATAGTTGTTCCTTCTTGAATAATGTAAAAGGATGTATTTGTAGACTTTTGTAGCAGAAGTATGGACCATTCTTATGGTGGTTTGTGGAGGGAGCCACATGCTCCTTGGTGTGCACCATTGGCACCAATTTATATTTTCATGTTTCTATCTTTTGAGATGTGTGTGGCAGAAAACAAGTGGCTGGGAAAGCACTTGTTATGTATGTTTTTGATGAAGGAAAGAGGCTCACTACGTTGACCCCATGAGAGGAGCAGTGACCCACTCTCTAGTTGTCTTGTGACAGCTAGTTTTCGTTGTATTATGCTGCCGTGTATTGATGATGCTTACATATTCACAGGGAGCACTATTTGCTTCTATATTGTAGGAGATACCATGGGAAAACCATGATTGTCATACTATTACTTTTCTCTTCTTGTGGGGAAAACCACTTGGAGAATCTAAAGAGGAATTTCATGGCTGAATATTTTTATGGGGTATCTTGGGCCATTCTTGGAGGCCATACCATTTCATCCCAAGGACAGAGATAGCCCCATATGTACTACAAAGGGAGAGAAGATCTTATTGGGATGAAGCAGAAAAACTCTCCTTTTAGCCCCACTACATTGCACAGAACCAGGGAAAGATTTCCATTTGGATGATAGCATGGGTGAGGGGATCATCAGTGGGATTATATTTTCTCATGCATGTCATCACTCCTCCCTTGAGGAGGTCATATTCAGCAGAGATATTTCCACCTATACCTTCTATCTTTCAGTAGGGTGCACCATTCTGGTTTGCATATTTGGGAGGAGGCATGGGAGGATAGTTTTATTGCAGCATATCTTGAGCATCGGTGGAGATTGTTGATGAGGAGGCCACAAGAGAAGAAGGGGGGAGAAAATTTTGTTCTCCCTATGCAGTTGCTTGAGGACAAGCAACATGTGGGAGGGGAGGACTGTCATGTTCCCAATTTTATCCTCAAGCTAAAATGGAAAATTATAGTGGCATATTTTTATTTTGTTTAATAAAATGGGTAAGGAGACCCCTTATCCCCTTGGTGATAGAGAAATAACACTCCTTATGAGGAAGGAGGATAAATAAGCAGCTGAAATAAACACCTAATGGTGTGAACATGATGAATATCACCTTGAGTTGGCCATCTTTGACCAAGTCAACAGCGCTCCCTTAGAGGGTTGGCTTGCCTTAGAAGAAAATGCAGTTTTTGGAGGGAAAGCATTCAAAAGTGAATGGAAACCCTAATTGTGGGACCTATGGTGAGAGAGAGTTCATTTTATTTATAGGAAATAACGAGTAGCTCATTTGGTTCATGCTTTTGATTCAAAAATTTCGTAGTGAGGCCAAGGACTTGCACATTCGGGCTGTTTAGTAGGATTTCAGTGCTCTTGAGCACTGGGGGTGTTCCTGGGAGGGGATCCCCCACCTCTTCCTCATGGGAGGAGAGGATTTGAGCTACATTTTCTCATTCTAGAATTTTTCCAAGCTCCCTCCTTCAGTTGCAGCATTATTTCTGTAGCAGGATGGTGTTGTGTTGCTAGGGTAGTAGCAGAGGAACTCATAGAGTCTTTCCTTACTTGATTTTTCAGTGGTGGAGTGATATCTTCATTGGAGGAGATGTAGAGAGGGATCTTGGACCATATTTTATATCTGTAGCATCAAGCCACTCATTCACCATCTCCCACTGCACAATCACTTGGAGAAACTGCGTTATTCCATGAGGGCAGTGTTGAGGGAGATTCTTGTGCTCATTAGGAGGAGTGCTTTTGAGTAAAAGGGGATCAGTCCATTTCCCCTTGAGGGCATTATCAGAGGAGGGAATCATAATTTAAAATCAGCCACTACCTCATATTCATTTGGTTTCAGTCGCAGTGAAATTTTTTTTGTCACTATTGTATTTTATCCGACATTTCTAGCAATCTCCCTGAGATTGGCTAGAAATCCCATATTGAGCCCATTTTCCTCTCTTGGGCCATTTTATTGTATATTTCAGCTATATTATCATTTTTTATGTATTCATCAGTTGCATCTCTCATAAAAACTGTGCAGTCACTGCTCTCCGGCATTTTGTGTAGCAGCAACATCTCATGTATGACACTGCTTATTTATTGGAGGTTGGCTCTAAAAGCTTGAGGGCCTTGTTCCCCATGATATTTCTGTAAAATATTGCTGATATATTAATATGATGATGGCTTTAGTATTTAACCTCTCATGATACATTCATATTTGTAGAGTTTCAGATTAATTTTTTTCACATTGTTGTAGCTCTCTCATTGAGCATTGTTTCAGACACCTAGATTGGGGAGATCTGAATAACCCATATAGAGTTATTTATTTGAGCTCATATTCTGTATAGGAGTTTTATGTAATGTATTCTAGGGCATCCCAGTGCTGTTTTGTCTTATTTTTGCATTATCTTCCTTATACAGCGTCCTCAAGGACCCTGTAGCAGAAATTCCCGAAGTGGAATATTGCATATCCATAGACAGAGACTATGAAGGGCCAGCTAGCCTTAGGATCTCTCCCTTCTTTAGAAGGAGAAATTTCCTGTAAATTCTCCAACATTCAATCTCTGAAATGGACTTGTGATGCCTCACTGAATAAGGAATTGGAATATCTTAAGATATTCCTGATGGAGTAGAAATTTCCAGATTCGGAATATTACACCTGAACTCATTGCATAGAATCCATGTGCTCCAAAATAGAGCCCCACTATGATGCATAAATTAAATCATGATAATATCATGGGCTTGTGGCATAATAAATATAATTATGTTCATGATCATTGTACAACCCTTGGTGTAATTCATCATCAATATGTAAATGTTGGGTTTTCTCTTCTTTCCTTCCCAAAGGATACAGGAAAGTATTTTTTGGCTTGGATTTGAACTTCCAAGTTCATGATGAGTATCTTTGTATAGGTTCTCTTGATCATATTTAACCCCAAAAGAACTATTCCTAGAAACCTTGTTATATACTAGTGGCTTCTGTTGTAGCTGAAGGCAAGTTGGGGAATTCATATCAAACTGATGAGATGAAATATTGGAAATTTTCCTATTATCATTTCCCACTTCACCAAAAACAATTTTAGATTGGACATTTACATGTTTCTTCTCAAATTGATGCATATTTCCATGGTATTAAATGTGTCACAAATGCATCCACCACTTTCTCTTTGTATTTTCTGTTCATTCATATTTATAAATAAATCTCACTACCAATATCATATTGTATTTTAAAAGGAAATTAAAACCCAACCACTACCAGAATTTCATGATAAGATTCATGTAGGGAAGGTGCTATATTACTAACCACATGGGAATGTTGGATTCTAAAATAATATTGTTGCTCTTGATTGGTAAATTCAACCCTAAATAAAGGAGAAATTTCCAGATAAGAATCATGTTGGCAGGGAATTTTCTATTGATGAAGATTGCTAACCTCACGTCACCCTTTCAAAGAAAATTTGGATCTTTCGATCTCAAATTTCACTTTTGAAGTAAATTTAGATCTTGATACCATGGGAACTTGGAGATATGATTCATGCACTTGGGAGACATACTGATAACGAACATTTTTAATCTTAGCTTTTCCTTTCAAAGAAAATTCAGCCCCAACAACCTCAAATTTTCCTTTTGAAGAATATTTAGATCTAGGCATTTTGGGAATTTCCTGATAGGGCTCACATCGATTAGCTAGTGATGACTAATGACAAACACCAAACTAAGAATGTTCCTTTGAAGGAAAATCATGCCTATTGACCTCATATTTCCCTTTTGAATAAAATTTAACTCCATATATTGTGGGAATTTCGTGATATGTATCATGTCTTTAAGGCACGCATTGATGATGAAAAATGACTAATTTGGAAAGCTCCTTTGAAGGAAGCTCACCCCTACTAAACTCATATTTACTTTTTGAAGGAAACTCAACCACATATTCCATGGGTATTTTCTCATACGATTCGTGTGCATAAGGCACAAACTACTGATGATGAGGCTAGCGATAGCTCGTTTGTTCAGAATGCTCCTTAGGATGTAATTCAACACCCTAGCTATTAAGATGTAATTTAAAACCTTTCGATTCATGCCAGGTAAAATTAATACTGGGAAAATACTTATGATGATGTTCAATATGAAGCTCTAATTCTCACCTTTCACATGGAATTCAGTCCCCAGCTACTTTTGGTCACCATCCACATCCAAGATCAGAGACTCCTAACCAGAAACACTTGAATAATGTACATACTACTAATGACTATTGACCAAATTATCTTTCCCACACCATTGACATAAAATATCAAAGGCTCATGTCCAGAAGCACTTAAATTATGTACATACTGATGATTACTATTGACCACGTCAACTTTCCCTCTCATAGGGAATTCAAGCCCTGTTGTTTCTCCATGCTGGATCAAATCACTCTTATGCACATAATGATGATGATGGTGGAAATGATGACCAATTGGATTCATATAAGAATGATCATGAAAATGAGAGTTCTTCCTATGAAATTTATAAGGCATGGATGTTGAAGAAAATCCTCCAACCTTCACAAAGGGTTTCATCGAAGAAATCGGCAATGTCATATCCATATGTTGCACAACAAAAAATTCAATTATAGAAAAATTACAGTTATTAAAATTACAATTATTATTGTTGTTGGTGTTGTTATTAGATTGTCTGAATATTTCAACCATGAAATTCAAAGCTTCCGCATAGCTTTGTTTAGGATCCTAGGTATCATTGTTGTATATCGACGAGAATTTTGGTAAGAATTCATTATGTTATGAATGATGATCGTCATATTCTCTGGCTCCAAACAAAAAAATACATATTTTTGATAAAACCCCATCATATTATAGACATCATCATTGCACAACATGAAAACCAGGGAGTCCAAATCATCTTGCAACTGCTAGTATTCCAGCATCAATTTCTCCTTGAGATCATCAATATCCTACAATTTTCCCATAAATTTAGAGTAATTAACATCCTTGGCAACGGAAAAAATCTATGTATCATTTTTGGTATACCACAACTTCACTTCCAAGGGTCTAGGAAGAATCAAAGCCCCAAAGATAAACTAGAATTTCACCTTGTGCTGCATGGAATGAAAATCATCATCTTCTTCCTCCCCTGTCTATCCTTTAATATCCTTCATTTTACCAGACGACCCAACCTCGGATTTGGACTTGCACATCAATATTAACCAAATTCCATAAAATTATCTTTGAATTCCATGAAGAAAATGATGTTGGGCCCCAATAAGAGCCAGGATAAAACCTCATGGGGTGTTGTGAATAAATCAGAGAAGACCATCACATTTTGTTGTAGACTCCGAGTGGGAAAAACATGAAACTTTGAAAATTATTTCATATTTTCAAAGAAACTTGAAGATAGACAATTAAAATAAATGGATAAAGGCTCAAATTTCTAACATAGAAAGACCAGGACAAGAGTTTATTTTTTATTTAATTCATGTATTATAAGGTGTGTTTTTTTGTTGAGTTTATATATTTGGAAGCATATTACATTTGGGACACATTATAAACATATCCTCAAAACCAAATTTTAATTAGAAAACCAGTCAACGATTCTCATAAATTGATGGCACTAGTCAAAATATAGAAAAGGTATAAACATTTATCGGGAATGTAAACTGAAACTGAGTAGAACTAAGCTTCTTTGTCCAACCATAGACCTTCCTTCACCAAAAAAATTGTTTTCTTGCATCCCAGTCACCCCCGATCTAGGTTCCAGGGCATGAGGAGTGTACCCAAATGACCAAAATAATTATTTCAATAGGATCATAAACATTATAGATGCTTCCCAACAAATAAAACCACACTTTCACACTATAATCTATGCACTATATATATTTCCTTAGGCACAACCTGATTTTAACCACTATTCAATCCCATCTACATAAGACTCTCTTTTTTCCTTTTCCTCCTATAGTTGCTCCACTCTGCACTATTGCACTCTCCATCGCTCTCTCAAAATGTATATACTCGGTCTCATATCTCTCATCAGGCTCTATGTGTTTTCTGAATTCTACCTTCTAGTGGTTAGAATCCAACCTAGTCCATATATTATAGACTAATAGAAAATTCTCCATTTATCCTTGAATCCTAGAGTTATTAGTCATACTTGGTTGGTTCTTGGGTTTTCCTGCCAATTCTTACAGGATATTCATCTTAATTCCACATCTCTTGTCTATTTTCTTTCCATGTATAATATGCTAAGTATAATTTATTATCATGGCACAATATTACATTTAAATTTTATAATGCAAAACACATCCAAGTTGGGAGGTAAGGGAATGCACCTTGATAACAGCTAGAAAAGAGAGCCTAATTTCAAGAAAATGTGGCAAAGGGGCTGAAGAAATGGAGGCAACATGGGATATACTGGATGTGGCAACACATAACACATAATTTACACACACATAATGTCTAAGCCAATGGAAATGGTAAATATAACTAGAGAATATTGTAATGTTAGATACGATGAAATAAATATGCACATTGCAAGCGCCACATTAAATAATTTTTAAAATTGGTGAATCAATGATATTCTCATTCAAAGAAAAATTAAGCATACAACAATACAATATCATCATAATATAAATGAAAATATTAAAAAGGTAAAAGGGTGTAACAGTGTATCATTAATCTAGCTCAGATAGAACATCTTTATCTTCTATATCCATGCTTTATAATATTTCCCCCATTATTGTCACTATCTCTTTACCAAGGCTCATTACTACTGCAAGAAACCCCTTTATTTAGTTGCACAATTTTATTTTTAAGTGTATTTTACTTTGATGTTTTTGTTTGAGGTGTATATTTTTAGTAAGTTACATTAGGTTAATATAAGATATTTGAGTTTCGTAAAAATAAAATGTTAATGGAATTTAAATTTATAACACACACATGGCCAAGGGACATTCAACGATTTTCAAAAGTATCCATGTCTCCCTGTAGGAATCAAAATTGGTCAAGTAAAGACAAATAATCTATCCAAGTTTAGGGGATGGCCATGTTATGAGCATCCACTTTTAGTAAGACATGTCTTGGGAATTTTTAAGGCATCCCCAAAAAATAAGGGATGGCCAAGAAAAAATAATTTATATCCTGGAAATCCCATCGCTGATGGATGTAGTGGATATTTCATAGACCCCTAACATTGTGTACAATTGGTTAGCAAAAAAATATATAGTTAAGTATTATAATAAACAATGTAGATAATAAGTACATGTCATTTCGTCAAGTTCTTTCTCATCATAGATGTTTATCAATCTCAAAATGAAAAGAAGAAATAAAGTTCCTCAACAAATAGTAGATACATCCTTAATTTGATCATTTGAAAACAAATATAGATGGGGATTACATGACAAGCATATAGAAGTTGTCAAAATATCTTCATCAGAGTCACTTATTTTGTACTTTTATACAACAACTAGAGAAAAAATCAAGATGGAACTTGGAATAGTACCATTGTACAATATGATTTATTTCCTCAACAAACAGAGTGACAATGTCATTACCCCATAAAAGGTTCAAATCCCCTAGTAACATGTTCCATGTGGATGGATCCAAATACAACTCCTAGGAAAATCTGGCAAAATAAATACTCCAGTCATAGGGTCTAGGTCTGAAGCCACATATTCACCCATTATGTACCATATTTTCACTCATTATATTCACCATTATGTACCATATTTTCCGTTATATTCACCCATTATGTACCATATTTTCCATTTTAGCCTTTATACCTTTGTTGAGAGCTTCCATAACTAGTACAAAGAGAAATGGGGACATCTCACAGCCTTGGAAAACCCCCCTATATATTTTCACGAAATCGTATGGTTCAACATTGATAAGATCAGCCATAACAGCTGATGAGAAGCAAGCTTTGATCCACCAAACATGTATGTGGGGGAAAACAATTTTGTATAATATCATTAATAAAAATTCCAAGTCCACTTAGTCATATGCCCGAATTAGATCAATTTTCATGAGACAGGAATTTAATTTTCTGGTTTTGATCAAGTGCAAGGATTCTTTAGAAATTGCTATGGCATCTTGAATTCTCCTGTTGGATAGAAAACCAAATTGCTCCGACGAAATTTTAGGATACAAAATCCTTTTAATTGTGCTTGCAAGAAGTTTTGAAAACATTTTGTATACTACATTACATAAAGAAATTTTTCTATATTCATCAAGAGATAGAGGATTAGATTTTTTGGGGATAATAGTAAGAAAAGTTGAAGGTTTTGTACCTAGAATGTGCCCAAAATTCTTGATTTTTTGTGCCATGATAACTAGCTCCAGTCCCATCAACTCGAAGAAGAAAACAAAAATACCCACTAGTAAAAAATTGCTAATCAGTTACTAAAAAGACGACTAAAATTTGCATATAAACGACTATTTTTCGGTTGGTGACCAATAGTAGCTAATTTATAGTATCTTATAACGTGACCAAATTTTAGTCGTGTTTAGACTAGTCATTAATTGTTTGTCTCAAATTTATTGTCTAGTAATATATTTACTCATAACTTTGGTCATTATTTTAGTCATTAAATGCTACAATTAATGACCAAATATACAACAAAATATATTACTGAATGATCACTCGAGAAAACCAATTAGTGACCAAAGAAATATTATGAAAATGTTCTTTGCATTATAAGATATTGTAAATTAGCTACTAATAGACATATATATGCAAATTTTAGTGATCATTTGTAACTAATTAATGACCAAATAAATATGACTAAATTATGTTCGTATTATAAGATATTGTAAATTAGCTACTAATAGTCATATATGTGCAAATTTTAGTCATCTTTTGAAACCAATAAATGACCAAAGAAATATGACTAAATTTTGGTCGTGTTATAAAATATTGTAAATTAGCTACTAAGAGTCTTATATATGAAAAATTTAGTTGTCATTTGTAATCACATATTTATCATTTGTAGTAGTAATTTATCTTTTTTTGGTAGTTTCATATTCATTATATAAATGACTACTTTAATAGTTTATATTCATTTAATTTACTTTCATTAACAATCATTATAAGAAATTAATTTAGTCGTATATTAATTTTATCTTTGTTCATCGCTAATAAACATAAAATACTAATTTAGTAGTTTCAGATTGATTTTATGTGTTCATTATTAATCAAGATAAACTAATTAGTATGCTTTTGCAACTAAATTAAAAAAAATGGCATACAATGTACATGCTCATCTAATATGAAAATGAAAAGTTACATATGTTAACTGCAATACTAAATAATATCAAGTGTAACTATAAATAATTTCAACCACATAAATTATATTATATAAAATATTAAGTATTAAAATATGAGTTTCCAACTCAATATTGGTTGGAGTACAATTTACACATAAAATATTGTTTCATCACTTCAAAACATTACCATTGTGTTGCCATGGCATTGTAGGTGAATTCACCAACTCTAAAGAATTGACCATTAGTCTAGATATGTGTGTGCCTTATGCAGAATATTGGCTCTACATGTACCAATATACTAGTTATCTTCTCTCTCTCTTCAACTTGCATTTTGTTGCTCTAGTGTTATTGTTCTCATCTTTCTTCAATTATTTCTTCTTAACAACAATATTGAGTTCCTTTTCTGAAAAAGAAAGAAGATACAATACAGAGTATAAGACCTAGAAGACGATGAGCACTGGAATATAAAATAAAGTAGACTATACAGGATTTATATGATATATATACCTCAACACAAGAAATATTGTCAATTCCATTTTTCCCTGTAAAATAAAGAAACTCAAAAAGTTTTTTTTTTTTTTTTTTTTTCTCAGTTGGGCAATAATGGATTCTATGTGGCCATACAACCTATATAAACAAAGAAAATAAAATGTCACCATAGAAAATAAAACCTTAGTAAAATTAGCATTCATCCTTCAAGGAAATATTAGGCACAATCATGACAACTAAGTTACATGCTAAAAATATCAAGTTGCATATTTTTTATACAATGTGGGAGTACAAACAAAACTCCTAGGAAATGCCAAAGCTAAGTCTTGAATAAAATGAAATGAAGTAAAAATAATACAATAATAGGATAGCCTCATATACATGTATATAACCAGATAATGTAGAAGAATAAGTGAATAAGTCTAGGGTAGAGTTCGATGATGTCAAGAATGCCCAAGTATGATGAGAATTTATTTAGAAAAGAACTACTATATTGGTCGATTATTACATATGAACAAGCCAACAAGTCTATATCAAATTATTATTGTTTTTCTTATATTTATGGATCACTACCATATAAGTGGATAAATTGCAAAGATAGTTCTCTTCCCATTGTGTTCCTAACATATGGTACAATATATTATTTGTGATTTGGATTGTGTTTCTTTCTCCTGTAACCAACATAGGAATAATTTGGGTTCATGAAGAACACGAAACCTCCACAAGGTCTAGCTCTAATGAAATTTCTAGATGGGTTTGACCCAGAAATGGCTTACCAACTAAGAGAAAGAGAACCTCTTACATTAGAAGATACGCAGAGGGGTGCAATAAGTGTAGAAGCCAATCTGATTGCCAAAAGAGCTAGAATGAAAAATGAAAAAAGAGTCACATACAGGGAAGAAGTAGTAACCTCCACATTTGATACTAATATTGATAACCTTATTAGAACCATGGAAAGGATGATGGATAGAATAAACATAAATGAAAGAGCTTCCCCTAGAGAAAACCAAACAACTCCTCAAAAAAGAAATCAAAACCTGAACCAAAACCAAAAATTTAGGATAAATCCCCCTCAAATAAGACATATAGGTATTGATCAAAAAATCAGGCCTCCTTTCCAAGAAAATTATGCTTATGAGGAGGAGGGGGTAGTTGAAGAACCAGAACATAATCAAATCAATCTAATGTGAGTAAATAATGAGGATATTTTTTTCCTCACTGAGGAAGATCAAGGCATGTTTTCCCCAACTCAGTTTGAAGAAGAAAGCCTGGAATCTGAAGACTATAAACATGGCTTTGAAAATTCCATCATGGAAGTACATATACAATATGACCTTCGAAGCAAGAAAACCCAAGATACTCCCAAGATAAAAAAATCTAAAATTTCATTTAGGAAGATCCCTGAAAATATTCCTAAAAAGACAGTATAAAGTCCAAACATAGTGGTTGAAAGGTTTGATAAAAGTAAAAACAAAAATAATCAACATAGTGGTGACCAAAGTAGCTCTATAAATCTAGCTAGTGGCCCTAACAAAAGTGTTTTAAATGAAACCCAAAATTAAAATCAACAAGCTGAAATTGTCTTAAAACCAGTGTCTGACAAAACTGATTTAAACCTTTCAAAAACACAGACACCTTTCAGTATTTAGAATGAAATTGCTAAGATAAAATTCTCCATACCTATTCCTGAACTAGTTACTCAAGATATATATAGATCCCATGTTTTGAAAGATCTAAACATAGGATAAAATGTTGATTCTGTCAATTTAAATGATGAAAAACATAAACTTTTGTTTAGACTAAAAGTAGAAGATAAATTTCAAGGAGGTATCCCTCCATTTTTTGTCAACTTCAACATCCATGAAAAAATCCTTCATAATGCCATTGTAGACTCCAGAGCTTCACATAACCTCATGCCAAAGGTATTAATGGAAAGACTAGGCCTTGAGATAGCTAGACCATACAAAGATTTATACTCTTTTGATTCCAGTAGAGTTAAATGTCTAGGCCTAAACAAATATCTATGTGTTAATCTAGCACAGATACTAGCCAAAAGCCTAGTAATGGATATTGTAGTGGCTGATATTCCCCCTAAATATGGCATGCTCCTTTCACGCTCATGGGGAGCTAAACTTCAAGGTACCCTCCAAATGGACATGACATATGCTACCATACCTATCTTTAGTCAACCAATAAGACTATATAGGGAAACTCATATGAAATACATGGTTAGCAGTCAAGAAAAACTAGATAAATCCCCTATTTATTCTATTCACATTGACCTTGATTCATTTATCCTTTACAATGATGAAAACATTAATGAACAAGTAGGAGAAAATGAGAAAATAACTGAAGAATAATAAGAAAAAGTGGAGGGATACTCACAATAGTTAGGCAAAATAGAAAATGAACAACATAATAGACAACGTAGTGGCAGCCACAATGACCAATATAATGATAAATCTAAAATGGAACCTCTTTGGAGTATGAGATTTGATGGTTCTTATTGTAAAATTGGTTTAGGTGCAGGTGTTTGGGTACCTAACACTGAAAACAATCATGCAGAAGGCCACTCATACAGGTTGGACTTTCAAATGTACAAATAACATAGAAAAATATGGGGCACTCCTTTTAGGGCTACAATTTCTTAAGAAACTAGGAGCCAAGAGGATTTTTGTCCATGGGGGTTTCTGAGCTAGTCATTAGGAAAATTAAGGGTAAATTTTTAGCTAAGAATCTTAGATTAAGAGCATATAGGAATGATGTCCTTGACCTCCTCAAAACATTCAAAGAATATGATTTGACCTTTTTCCCAAGAAATTAAAACATCCTTTCCAATGGTCTAGCCTTTGCAGCCAGTACTTTTCAAAAACCTTATCTTAAAAAACAATACATAGTGCAAGTCAAATACAGACCAGCAGTCCCTGACAATATAAAATATTGGCAAGTTCTTGAAGGAGATAAGCATATTGAAGATTTCCTGTAATCCAGAAATGGCTTTGAAATGCCAAATTCAGACTTAGATCATGAAGAAGACTACTCTGCTGAGGAACAAACATACAAAGAAGAACCTCCTAATCATGCTAATATAAAATTGTTAGAAAGAGAACACCCACATGAGACAGAACTATGCACAGATTCAGAAAAAGAAGATTTTGAATTACTGCAATCCAGAGATGATACTTTGCCAAAAGGACTGGTTCCTCTAGAAGAGTTGTTTGATTTTAATGATGTTTCTAAGAAGCCAAAGATGGAATCCACTAAAGCTGAAGTAGAAGAATGCAATAGTTGCAGTGAACAAGAGTGCAAAATGATGAAGTTGTCCAAAATGCTGCCAGCTCATATAAAATAGAAATATCTTGAGCTGTTCATAGAATTTACTGATGTGTTTGCTTGGAGTTATGAAGATTTAAAGTCATATGATAATGAGATAATTCAGCACAATATTCCTCTCAAAGAAAACCAAAGGCCATTCAAACAGAAATTGTGCATAATAAACCATGTACAACTTCCACTCGTTGAGAAAGAAATAAATAAAATGTATGGTGTTCGGATAATATTCCCTCTCAGATACTAAGAATGGGTTTCAAACCTTGTATCAGTGAGGAATAAAATAGGAGAAATTAGGCTATGCATAGACTTCAAAAATTTAAACAAAGCCTCCTTCAAAGACAACTACCCTTTACCAAAAATGGATCACATTTTACAAAGAGTAGTAGGCTCCGAAATAATTTCTCTGCTAGATGGATTTTCAGGATAAAATCAGGTGCTGGTACATCCAAGTAATCAATGCAAGACAACTTTCACTACACCTTGGGGTACCTTCATGTATGTGAAAATTCCTTTTGGGTTAATGAATGATAGGGCCACTTTCCAAAGAGAAATGGATACTACTTTCTCAGAAGAAATAGGTTACTTCATTGTGATATATCTTGATGACATCACAGTCTATTAAAAAACTAGTGAAGAACACCTAGCTCACTTAAGAAAAGTCTTTGAAAAGTGCAGAAAATATGGTTTGTCTTTGAATCCCAAGAAAAATTTATTTGGCCTTCAAGAAGGGAAACTTTTAGGCGACATCATATCTGAAGAAGGGATCAAGATTGAACCAAAAAGGATTGAGGGAATATTGCAAATCAGCCATCCAAGAAACATCAAAGAGCTGCAATCTTTCATTGGCAAGATAAATTTCTTAAGAAGGTTCATACCAAACCTTGAAGAACTCCTAAGAAACATTACTAACATGCTCAAAAGAGAAATAGGAGTTAAATGAACCATAGAAGCAAAGTAATCCTTTGACTTGGTGAAGCAAGCACTTACACAAACACCAGTTCTAATTAGGCCTGATTTCACCAAGGATTTATTCATTTTCTCCTTTGCATTAGAACACACAGTTGATGCTATCTTACTACAAAAGAATATAAAAGGATAAGAGCAGCCCATAGAATTTTTCAGCAAGGCAGTAAGAGACGCACCTCTGAAATATAACATAATAGAAAAATAGGTTTTTTCCTTCATCAAGGAATTGAAGGATTTCAGAGTATACATTTTGCACTCACACATCATTGCATTTGTGCCTCACACAGTGGTTAAATACATCTTGACACAAGATCCTGATGGCATAAGAGGTAAATGGATTGTTGTCATACTAGAATATGATCTGGAAATCAAGCCAAACAAGCTAATCAAAGGACAAGGAATGGCTAAACTCATGGCTGAAATAAATTTTCAAGCACTGGACATCAATATGATTAATGCATTTGATGAAAAAGAGGAGTTGGAAACTCCACCTATTGAGGAAACATTTCTGAACTCATATTGGTATGTTGATATATTATATGTGATTTTTAATCTGAATGTCTCTCCTGGTTTGTCCAAAACAAAGGCTAGATTCTTGAAATTAAAGGCTATGAATTTCTGCATTTTAGACAAAGTTTTATATTGGAAAAATTCTGGTGGTTTATTGCTTAAATGCTTTCCTAAAGAAGATGCAGATAGGATTATGCATGAGTTTAATGAAGGATAATGTGGAAGCCATTTCTATTCGAAAACCACTGTCAATAAGATCCTTAGAGTTGGTTACTATTGGCCCACCTTCTTTCAAGACATCCATAAAATGGTAGTTTCCTATCATAAATGTCAAATCTCTGAGGGAAAAACAAAACTACTGTGACTAACATTACAACCTATCTCTTTTGAAGGTCCTTCTCAACAATGGGGTCTTGATTTTATTGGAGAAATCCACCCTGCCTCCTCTGCCCAGCACAAATGGATCCTTACTACCACTGACTACTTTACAAAGTGGATATAAATCATTCCTTCCAAGATTTCCATAGACTCAGTAATTATCAAATTCCTCGAAAACCACATTTTATCTAGATTTGGTTGTCCTATAAAAATCATTACTCACAATGATTCTGCTTTTAGATCCAAGAAAATGGTGGAATTTTTCCACAAATATCATATTACATTGGGACATTCTACAACTTATTACCCTCAAGTTAATGGGTTGGCTGAATGCTCAAACAAAATCTTAGTAAAAATCATCAAAAATTTGTTGGAAGAGAATAAGTCATGGGACAAAAAACTAGTATATGCACTATGTGCAAACAGATGAACAAATAAAAAATCAATTGGTATGTCTCCCTGTCAGCTATTCTATGGAGCAGATGCAGTTTTTCCAACAAGCTTGGGAGTGCCAGTGATGAAGCTCATCCAAGAGGTACAGTATGAAGAAAATGATAAGCAAAGAAGAATAAAGAAGACTGTCTAGCTGCAGCAAACTAGAGAATAAGTGTACAACAAAACTCAGCAAATACAAGAAAACATCAAGAAGATTTTTGGTAAGAGGACCAAGGAAAATGATTTCAGCATTGGAGACAAAGTGCTGAAGTGGGATTCAAGAAGAGAGGACAAAGGCAAGCATGGAAAAATTGACAACTTATGGAAAGGTCCATACACCATTCATTCAGCAAGAGGTAACAGTGCATTTTTCCTACAAGAAATGGATGGAACAGAATTATTTGGAGGTCTTGTCACTGATAGGATGCTCAAGCATTATTTCAGTGGAAAAATCTTAGTTTAAAGCTTTTTTCATTGTATATAACATTGCTAAAATAAAATCTCAGAAAAAAGAAACAAAAAAAGAAAGAAAAGAAGAGAAGAGGGAAGATAAAAGAAAAGGTAAAGCCCCATACCCAAAAAGGATGTTTCTAAAAGTGTGGAATTCCATATGCCACTACTCTTGAAAAGAAATTATTGTTCAATCATACAACATAATCCAGATTGAGAAAATTTTGAATTTTGTTGATAAGTTAGAAAATGAAGGTTTTCCAAACTGTTTAAATTTGGCTTATTAGTAGATAGATAGGAAAAATACATTGGTTCCAAAGTTCAAATCTGAACCAAACAAAAAATAAAGGGATGAATGACAAATTCCAGAGTATAGCCCTCAGTTTCAAATTTACTTTTTGCAAAATAAATTTGTGTGCAGCTTGTCCAAAATGCCACAATTTCATGCCAATCAAACTTCTTAATCTTGATTTGGTCATACTTTGAATTTCATGTTGATAGACTAGAGAATGAAAATCTGTCAAACTGTTTGAATCTTGACAGATAAGTAGAATAGGTAGAGAATAAAATATCTCATTAGTATAATCTGAGCCTTTGGATGATATAAGGGTAGAAATAGATAGTTTTTCTTTCAAAAAGAAAAATGATGTCAAGGGTTTTCTAGTCTAAATGCACCAAAATGAAGAAAAAATGTTAGGGTATAATGATGGGTACGCGGAGTTTGAGTTGCAGGAAGCATGGTTTTCAATGTTTAAAAGATAACAGTCACAAAAGTTGCAATAGATCAACAGTTGCAGAATTAATAATCGACCAAGTACAAACAACGCACTGATCTACAAATCCCAGAGATTTGAAATCTGAGGTTCTTGACACATCCTAAAGGAGCTACCCTCCCCAGCTAGAGCCACTGTTAGTCTCTTGTATTCACAGTATCACTAGGTGAATATGGATTTTCTACAATCTACTGAAAATAACATTCCTTGACTCTCAGCTATTTCCATAAATGTCACTGATTTCATTATCTTTATTTTTCCTATATCACTATCTTTTATTTTTCCTCTTCCAAAGCACCCTCATGATCCTGAAATTCCATTAATTTTCCTAACAATCTCGTTCTCACCTTTTTCCCCACCTAATGCCCCATTTTCCTCACTAAACTCCTTCACCTTCACCACTTTCCCTTATTCTATTAAAGAAATGTAAAAATTCATTTTTTACATTGTTTTAAATTAAAAATTGTATTGTTCAGGACCCTTCTTTTAATTAAACCCTATGTTAAATTAAAAAGCTTGACCCATTTTTTATTATGCCCCACCTCCTTTTATTTTTATTAGAATTTTTTTTTTAATAAACCACAAACCCTTTATATACTTTAGAGCCCCGCTTTAAATTTTTAACCCTCCCGCACTTTGTTAAACCCTCTCATATAACCCTACCCTCTACTTTATAATAAGCGCATCCACTTATTATTGCCCTAGGTCCCACTTTATAAAGGCCCCCACTTTCCTTTGAAAACTCTGCCACGTATCCCTCGAGCCCCACCATGTAGACTTTCCTACCACTACATATAACCTCGACCACCGTCAGATCTTGCCCCTCCCATCCGACGGTCTACGATCTTTATCGCACCACCACATACCTGAGGTTTATCAACTCTAAGCCTTGTGATAAGGGTGGTTTTATTACCATCCCCTCCTACCACGTGGTGCTCATTCTATGGCATCGCACGCCCCCACCATTACCACTTACCACCTTCACCTCCTATGATAAACCGCTTTACATCCTCTGTGCCTATTGCAAAAACCACCATACCGCCTTTCGCTGAAACCCAAAAATGCATCCTTCAAACATTCTAAAGGCTTGTACCTTTGTGATATAACCCCATAGCTGCCATGAAGCCTCTGCAGAATCTCCAAAAGCCTGAAAAGCCATAAAAAATTTCAGAAACCCCACCAATGCAGGTTTTAAATTAATTAATTTATTTTAAATGTGGAGGTAGCCGAGATATGAATGCAAAAATTTCATTCCAATGTCAAAAAATTGTTTAAAAAGGTACTCTGTATGACGATCCGGGATAGCTTGTTTTTATCCAAGGGACTGGGAATGCAAGATCAGCATAAACATCAATGGGTCATGACCATTGATGGTTATTAAAATCCTATAAAGGCGGAAATTATTTTCCACAGAGATAGGGTAAAGAAATAAAGGAGTTTACAATAGAAAATGCAAACAAAGATATAGGAAAATGAAGAAACATAGTCAGAGGAAGGGTTAAAGGGTTAATCACGGAATAAAGACAAAAGGCAGATTAAAGGAAATAAAGGAGAAAATTAGACTAAAGAAATTAGACAGAAAACAAGAGATAAATCTAAGTTTTTAACGCTAAACAGTGTTTAAAGACAAATCAAAGGCATATTGACAAAGAAGGCAGATCCAAATGCTAAAAGAAAAACAACAATTACTTCTCATAAACACTTTGGAAACCTACAGTCTGTTTTACTCAAATAAAGGCAACCACTGTTATTAAAACAATCAGAAATATTCCCCAGCTACTCAGAAGTTATTGTAAAGTTAATGAAAAGCATTGAAATTCAAAACATATGCTAAAGTTAGCTCAATAGTTAAGTTAGGAGTTATTATTACAGTGACTCAATCACAGATATTTTTCCTTGGGCCTTGCATGGTCTCAAAGGTCAAAAATACATTAACTCTGTAATAAATACAAATTTGAAACACTAGGTTAGGGCAACCTCCTCATTTTTCAAATAAATACTGCATGTATTATTCATTTTTATTGTTGGTCGGTTAGCTGGTTGCTTGCCTGATTGCTGGACTAAGTTGCTAGGTTGGGTTAGATTAGAATCTGAGTTGCAGATATTATTGTACTAGAGTATTGTAACTATTTTTGACATCAGTAATACAAGCACGTTCACACGATTCTTGAGCTATGTTAATGGTGAATTTATCCTTCTTTGTTAATGTTTTCCTTCTATTTTCCATTTTTTCCATTATTTCTTTGATAAAAGAACATAAAATTTAGATTACGATATGTTGTCTTGGCACCTTAATTCTGTCTGATTTCTTTCATCTTAATGTTTTCTTCTGCAAGGTCTCATTAGAGAATTCTTAATTTATCTCTAGTTCCACCTAGATTGTTGCTGTGAAAATGATTTAGTAGAGTCCAGCCAAAAAATGGCATCGCACGCCCCCACCATTACCACTTACCACCTTCACCTCCTATGATAAACTGCTTTACATCCTCTGTGCCTATTGCGAAAACCACCATACCGCCTTTCGCTAAAACCCAAAAATGTGTCGTTCAAACATTCTAAAGGCTTGTACCTTTGTGATAAAACCCCATAGCCGCCATGAAGCCTCCGCAGAATCTCCAAAAGCCTGAAAAGCCATAAAAAAATTCAGAAACCCCACCAATGCAGGTTTTAAATTAATTAATTTATTTTAAATGTGGAGGTAGCCGAGATATGAATGAAAAAATTTCATTCCAATGTCAAAAAATTGTTTAAAAAGGTACTCTGTATGACGATCCAGGATAGCTTGTTTTTATCCAAGGGACTGGGAATGCAAGATCAGCATAAAAATCAATGGGTCATGACCATTGATGGTTATTAAAATCCTATAAAGGCAGAAATTATTTTCCACAGAGATAGGGTAAAGAAATAAAGGAGTTTACAATAGCAAATGCAAACAAAGATATAGGAAAATGAAGAAACATAGTCAGAGGAAGGGTTAAAGGGTTAATCACGGAATAAAGAAAAAAGGAAGATTAAAGGAATTAAAGGAGAAAAATTAGAATAAAGAAATTAGACAGAAAACAAGAGATAAATCTAAGTTTTTAACGCTAAACAGTGTTTAAAGACAAATCAAAGGCAGATTGACAAAAAAGGCAGATCCAAATGCTAAAAGAAAAACAACAATTACTTCTCATAAACACTTTGGAAACCTACAGTCTGTTTTACTCAAATAAAGGCAACCACTGTTATTAAAACAATCAGAAATATTCCCCAGCTACTCAGAAGTTATTGTAAAGTTAATGAAAAGCATTGAAATTCAAAACATATGCTAAAGTTAGCTCAATAGTTAAGTTAGGAGTTATTATTACAGTGACTCAATCACAGATATTTTTCCTTGGGCCTTGCATGGTCTCAAAGGTCAGAAATACATTAACTCTGTAATAAATACAAATTTGAAACACTAGGTTAGGGCAACCTCCTCATTTTTCAGATAAATACTGCATGTATTATTCATTTTTATTGTTGGTCGGTTAGCTGGTTGCTTGCCTGATTGCTGGACTAAGTTGCTAGGTTGGGTTAGATTAGAATCTGAGTTGCAGATATTATTGTACTAGAGTATTGTAACTATTTTTGACATCAGTAATACAAGCACGTTCACACGATTCTTGAGCTATGTTAATGGTGAATTTATCCTTCTTTGTTAATGTTTTCCTTTTATTTTCCATTTTTTCCATTATTTCTTTGATAAAAGAACATAAAATTTAGATTACGATATGTTGTCTTGGCACCTTAATTCTGTCTGATTTCTTTCATCTTAATGTTTTCTTCTGCAAGGTCTCATTAGAGAATTCTTAATTTCTCTCTAGTTCCACCTAGATTGTTGCTGTGAAAATGATTTAGTAGAGTCCAGCCAAAAAAATTTATGGTATGCCCTGTCCTTTGGTCTTGCTTGAAATGTTATTTTTAAGGCATTCTTTGAAGTTTAGTTAGTAGAGTCTAGTCAAATAAGTCTATGGTTAGCCCTGTTTTTTGGTTTGTCTCAAACTGTTGTTTCAAAGGTATCTTTAGTTTGATTAAATAATTATTAATTTCTCTTTGATTATACTGATTTTTATCTTGAATGTTTTCTTTGTCTGAAAGTAATTCTAGGATTTTTGGACTGTTGTCTTAAGGTTTGCTTACTAGATTTTGGCCAAATAAGTCTATGGTTTTCTCTGTCCTTTAGTTTGTCTTAAACAGTTACCTAAAAGGCTTTTCTTTTTGAAGTATGGTTAGAGGATTCTTAATTTCCCTTTAGTTTTACTGATTTGACAACTTACTGTCATTTGAAATTTCATCTAATCTAAGAGATCCTCTTGATATAGTTAGATTTCCCTATGAAAAACCTTGTAGATTTGATGAAAAATTAAATCCTCTTATGACTCCATATCCCAATGGATTAATGCTGCCCACAGTCTATCTATTCAACTGAAACACTTAATCACTTAGTCACACAATCAATTAATCAACCAAACAAAACAAACAGTCCTAGAACTTCATAAACTAGCCTAAAATCAGAAAACATAAGCATAAAGATATATCATTTAAAAACACAAACATAGATAGAGGCCTCTCTGAGTCCAGGAAGGCTAGGTCCTTGGACTCTAAAGTGGTCTAATGTGGTTCCCTGTAGAGTTGTTCTTTCCAATCTTGCAAATCATGGGGAGCCAACACCTACCACCAGTCTTAGTTACGCTAGACTTCACAAAAACCTTTATTGTGGAATGTGATGCCTTAGGAAATGGAATTGGTGTTGTTTTAATGCAATAAGGAAGAACTATTTCTTTTGAAATTCATCCAATCAAAGGAAAGTATTCACAGAAAGCTATTTATGAGAAGGAAATGTTGGCAATACTACATGCACTAAATAAATGGTGACCTTACCTAATGGGAAGACACTTCAAGATAAAAAATGATCATGATAGTATTAAACACTTTTTGGAACAAGGACTATCTTCAGAAGAGCAGAAAACATTGTTCACAAAGATGTTGGGTTATGGCTTTGAAATCATCTACAAAAAAGGGAAGCTAAATTTTGTTGCAGATGCACTCTCAATAAGGGATAAAGAGGTGAAAGCATTGCTTTGTGCCATTTCTATTATCCAACTAGATTGGATAACTGAAGCAAGGGATGAATGAAAGAAGGATAAAGAAGTGTCGAAACTCATTCAAAATTTGCAGCAAGATCCTAGTACATATGATACATTTAGTTGGAAAAATGATTCCTTATGGTACAAATATCACTTATATATTTGCAATAATTCCCATCCAAAAAAAAATATTCTTTTGGAATTTCACATTTCTCTTTTAGGAGGACACTCAAGATTTTTAAAAACCTACCACAAGGTGAAGAAAGAATTTTTTTGGGATGACCTTAAATCTGATATTCAAAAGTTTGTGGTGGAATGTTTTGTTTTCTAGCAAAATAAAGTTGAGACAATAAAGACCCTGGGTCTTCTACAATATTTATCCATTCCAAGTCAACATTGGGAGGAGATTTTGATGGATTTTATCACAGTTTTACCTAAGTCCGAAGGCAAGAGTTTCATCATGGTGGTAGTTGATAGACTTACCAAGTATGCACACTTTTGTGCATTATCTCATCCATTTAAAGCAAGTACATTTGCTACTGCATTTATGGAAACAATTCAAAAGCTACATGGAAACCCAAATATTATTGTAAGTGACAGAGATCCCATTTTTATTGGGAATTTTTGGATGGAATTATTTTCTTGTTTGGGTACTCAAATAGCTCATAGCTCATCTTATCATCCTCAATTCAATGGTCAAACTAAGATAGTGGATAAATTTTTGGAAGGATATCTTCTTTGTTATGTATATGATAAGCAAATTCAATGGGTCAAGTGGTTAAATCTTGCTAAATGGTGGTATACGAATTCCTTCCATACTGCAGCAAAAATGACTCCATTTATGGAACTTTATGGATATCATCCACTTTCCATCACATATTATTTAAGAGAAAATTCTAAGGTTCAAGAAGTGGAAGATCACATCGAGCATCAAGAAGAAGTTCTCCAACTCTTCAAGGATAACCTAAATTTTGCACAAAATCGAATGAAACAACAGGAAAATAAACATCGTGGTGAGAGAATTTTTGATGTAGGAGACTGTGTATTTTTATGGCTACAACCATACAAACAAATGTCCCTCAAGAAAGCTAAGAAGGATAATAAATTATCTCCAAAGTACTATGGTCCTTACAAGGGGTTGCAAAAGATTGGTACTATGGCATACAAGTTGGAGCTTCCTACTTCTTTGCAAGTACATCCAGTTTTCCATGTTTCATGCTTAAAGAAGTTTATAGGGGACAAACTTCCAGTTCAAACAATATTTCTAGAACTTGATGAGGAAGGAAAAATCATATTCTAACCTGAAGAAGTCACAGAAACAATAACTCGACAACTATGAAATCAATGAATTTCAGAGTATCTCATCAAATGGAAGAACTTACCCACTGTATAGTCTACATGGTAGGATGATAATTTTATACAGAAGCATCCAGAGCTACTCAAGCGGTGAGGAAAACACTTTTTTGAAGGAGAGGGGAATGTCAAGTGCCTATATTACTAGTATACTCCCTTATTGTTGTTAGTGTAACCCCCTTATTGTTATTGTTGTACCCCTGTAACCCTAATATTGTTATTATTGTGCCCATACATTATTATTGTTAGGTTGGCTAGGATTATATTGTGACCTCATGGACTCCTATATATAGAAGGAGGTTTTGTCATTTGTATCATCCAAGAATTTTTCATTTATGTAATGTGAAGGAGGTTTCCCCCTCAAAGTGTCATATTTCTAAGGCGTTGAACTCTCTTTTCTTCTATTTTTGGAGTTGGTTTCATAACAGAATGCGTTGAGTCAATATATGTTCAAGCCTCATCACATTCATTGGATTGATGCTGAGAATAATTTGAGATATCTCTGGGGCACAATCAACCACAGATTGAGATTCTCTTTCTAGAATGTGAGGCTCCATGGATATACTAATGCTGACTGGGTTGGTTGCGTGGTGGATCATAAGATCATATCTGGATGTTTCTTCACTCTAGGTTTTTCTTTAATCTTTTGGATGAGAAGGAAGACGAAATCGATTTATTTGATCACCGCTGAGGCCAAATACATTGCAGCAATTATGTCATGTTGTGAATTTTTTTAGTTGAGGAAGATCCTTAGTGAGTTTTTTGGGCATGTGCTAGATACCACCATGGTTTATTTCGAAAACCAAAGTGGGATTTGAATTTTAGAGAATCCTGTGTTCCATGATCACTACAAGCATATTGATATCAGGTAAAACTGTATCTGGGATATGGTACATCGAGGCGTCATAAGGCTCCATAACATTGGGACTAATGAGAATGTCACAAATATTCTCAGAAATCCCCTGAGGAAGGTAAAAATTCTTAACCTTCCCTGATAAACCTAGAGTCGTGAAATGACCCTCCTATGACGGTCTTTATTGAGTTGGAATTTGAGCTCTGGGATCTCCATGGGGTTTGGGGTATCTTCTTGGAGATATAATAAGCCATAGGACAAGGTTCAACTTTAATTATTGGTGTATTATTCCCCACCGTTATGATATTGAGTTGGTTCACCCTCTCTTGATCTATGCACCACATACATTTTAACCATGTAGTCTGGGACTCATGGGAAGTACCTCTCATCTGACCAATGAGTTGGGAAATTAAGATAGATACCATAGCACTACCAATGGATGCATCTTTTATTTCCATATTTTTTATGCTAGGATGGGTTGTGTCCAACAAATTTATCTAGGATCAAGTCTGGCTGAGGTTTTTACCACTAGACTGACTTCGGGTAAGTTGAGAGTGGGAAGGTCTTGTGAATCACTCTCGATAAAATATTATTCATTATTTCTTCATGGTTCAATAGAGAAGAGAAGAGTAGAGAAGAGGGATTTAAGGATGACATAGGATGAAAATATGGTATAGGATGGTACAGGACAATAGGATTACACAGGTTGACAGACGAATTGACAGGTGGAGTTGAGTTGAGAGGGAGTGTTAAAATTGAAAACTAGGGAAAACCTACACTTTGGACAGATCATATTATGTATATGATATTTTTATTGGATTCCTCTTTCCGAGAGGTGCAATATTGATCTAGATATCCTCTTGTTTGGATGAGCAGAAGTTGGATTTTGAATTTATTTTCTCACACATGTGCAATTCTCAAGGTCAGCCAAAAATGTAATGTAGCCTCATAAGACCCAATAGATGTGTCCCCACCCTTCATTGAAGGATAAAAATAAGAGAGACTCACTCCTCATTCTAGACATCATCTCATCACATCATCTCTATCTCTCATTGGTTCGTATAATCACTTGGAGACTGCTCTCTTCCTCACACGTGTGACAGAAGGGTAGTTCTTCTGGATTGAAATTTTCAGACTGTTCTAGAGATACAATAGGATTTTTTACTAGCATTGACCAAAGGTCAAAATCCATCATTTCAATTCTATTTTCTGGCATAATTATGATTTCTCTAGGCTACAATTATTGGCATGAAAACTGAGGAATTCTGGGAATTTTGACCGCAGAGCTGAATTTCCAGGTGACTACGTTGGACTGTGTTTTTCAGATTTTTTTTAGGTTGAATTTGACCATTGTTGGAGGCCAAAATTACTAAGGTTGACCGAGCTCATTTAGTGAAGTCAAATTAGTGATTTTACCACCATCCCGTTGGTCGTTGTTTGACTGAAGATTTGGACAAGTGAATTTCTTATAATGTACTCTCTCTCTCTCTCTCTATAGAAATTTTGAAGAATAATAAGAATATTTTCTCAAAGGTTTTTCCTAGCATTTGGGTTTTTCCCTGGCATCCACCAAATATTGTGTCGTCTTATCTTCACTTGTCTTATATTTATTGTTTATTTTATATCATCATTCATTGTCAATGTCAATGCGATTGAAAATCTGTAAATTGATATTGGGCTAATAAGAAAATATTGAAGTGAAATGATATTAGCATAGAACATACCATTGTTATTTAAAAATTAACAAGATGTCCATGCTAGAACAACATCATTGAAAATAAATGGTCAACAATAATTAAAAAAATTCCCCCTAGCATGAACATTTACTTAGTCTTCATAAATAAACATATACCATTTCAAACTACAAGGAATAAACAAAATAACACCATGGATATAAATTCATAGAATACTAACAACAAAAAAAGAAGTGAATTTTCTAGGCAGTAGCTTGTTTAGTCAATTTGATTTTCTTAAATTTTTATCATAAATTATCAACCGGAGTTGGTAATCTTGTGAAGTGCAAGTGAACTATGTATGCTAGAAGCCTTTCTTACTTAGTTTAGTTTGATGAATGTATTTGTCAAGATTTTCTTTTAAAAGTGTTTTTATTTTGTATATATTTCTAGATTTAATTTCAAATATATTCTAATTTAACTAAGTTTCAAAAGCTACAAAAATACCTTGAAGAAAATTCCTAATTGATTATTAGTATCTAAAAATATAAAAATTCCGAGAGTCTAATATAAGAAAATAAAATTTAGAAAAAAAGAACTCTGATATTTTTTATGTTTCTCGAAATGAAATGTTATGTAAATGAGATTGAGCATATAAATGAGTAAATCACTTACTGTCCTAGCTATAAATAACTATAAAACTAGAAATAATTCTCATCTGTGTACCAAAAAGTAAATCATCATATCACTAGTGCTTGAAAGGAAGTCACTAAAATTGGAAATAAAATCTTTCAATGTTCTTTGAAATCGATCACACGGGAAAAAATAATCTGCCAAAAATAACTGTTGTACGGAAATAAAACTAAGATTACTTCTGCAATTTAACCATTTGAAAATAAAGATGATTCTACATCAAATGAAAAAAACAAATCTATTCTAACAAGATCAAATTCTGGAAATGACTACAACACAGTAAAGATAATAATTAAAACTATATAAAATGATAAAAACAACTCATGCATCTATTTTAAAACACTATGAAATTCTGGAAATAACACAGTGAAAGCACAAACTTGAAGCTGTATCAAATGAAATGAAGCTATGGAAAACATATAAGTGTAAAAACATAAACGAAATAGAACCTTTTCTGCTGCAGGGGCCCTCCACAATAGATGGTTTCGAATCTAATCCAACAGTAGTTGCGCATTGAAGCTCTGAAATACTTCTTCATTCAAGTAGGGAATTAAAACTAAGTTTTAATGAGATTACAATCACATAATAATTTCCACTGTTAATTCACTTGATGGCCCTGTATTTATAAAAGCCTTTCATTAATTTTGTTGAGGATTTTATGCCTATTTGGACTAACAAATTCAATATTAAACTTCTAAATATAAAGTATAATTTCACTGCTTCACAATTTGCTGGGTTTCAGAGAAAATCGTGAAGCATGATGGCTTCAGACTCCTTGCTCGCTTGTTCCAGCACTTGGTTGACTATCCCTTTGACTGTGTATTTGGATGATTTCGTTCTTGATTTTGGTCAGATGGATAGTATCATTCTTCACCTGCCTACATACTTCGTCATTCTATTGACATCTCAGAACACACTGAACCATGGCGGCTGCTACATAAATGTGGATCAGCTGCAGAATTGCATTAATTATATAGCTAAATACAAATTTTAATCTAATAATAAGGAAAATTTCGAAATATTAAAAATAGGTCGTAAATATATCTTACCAAGTCAAAATTTGTAGTTTGATACTTATTTGAGCTGATGGTGGTAACAAAAGAAGGAAATTTTAGCAGAAGTAAATGTAAAAAATGAGGCAATCATGAGGCTCTACATTCCCCCATGAGGAGGTCATTGCATGTACTCATGCAAACACATAAAATTGATGGTCCTTTTCATGCTGCTGCATATACCCTGAAACTTCTGCTAAAACATCAAAATTTAACTTATTTTCCTTCTTTCTTGCCATAACCACATCCATCCTTGGCTTTCTAATCAAGAGCTTGTTTTTCAAATTTATGACTTGTCTTTTATGATAGTTATTACTTTTCTTCAATTCTTTTTTTTTTCTTATACCATAAGCCAAGATGTAAAATGATATTATCACTTTTAGTCCTCTCAATATAGTTCTGCAACTTGAACGCTTCATGCTCCTGTTTTATATGTCTATTTAGTATCTTCAGCTCAAATATCTATTGTCTTAGTGTGTTCAAAACTGGAGGTTCTTGTGGACTAATAGTCTGACCTTCCCCTCTTTTATTTGGGATTGGTTTTTTCCCTGTATCTCTTTTCTCCAAAGATTCAATGTAGTCATAAATTTACTAATGTACAAGATCAATTTATAGGGTCCTTCGGCCTAGACTATAAGTGGGTGAAATAAGAATGGGTGAGGAAACCCTAGGTTCCTCCTATAAATCAACAAATTATGTTTCTTTTTGATATGGTTCTTTTAATTGTTGGCTAAGTCTAGCACTTCTTCTTAGTGATGGAGGAGGGTTTTTAACTTTTTTCCCTATTCTTCCTTATCTTATACTTCTCTATTTTATGGATGTATCATTTTCTTTTGTGATGTATTCTTTCACAGTTTGCTTCTTAAGTTTCCCCAAATGTTGTTCAATGGGAACTTCATCTTCTAATTGTTCTTGAGATGGTTTTTTTTCACCTTCAGCAAGGTTTTCATTTTTTATTTTCCTCCCCCTTTTTCTTTGCTACAACTAGGTTGTTCTTGGTTTCCCTCTTTGAAATGATTTTGAATTAGGAAATTTTCCCAAGTATACCCTCGAATTTTAAGGTGGAATTTAATAAGAATTTTAATGAACCCATGATTATACATTATGTTGTCTATAAACTAAATTATATTTTGAACAGTTCCTGACATTTTACTTAAGCTATGCAACAAGAATTATGGAATATTTAACGCACTTCCTTCAAGAAAATTCATCAACAACCTAACATGATAAAAGAACATGCATCCAAATCTTCCCTCATAGGTGATAAATTTTTGAATTATTAATAGAAGATTTCTCCATTTTCCTTTAAGTGTTGTGATAGGCATTCCCTTTTCAAATATGGCGGTATCCATACCTGGGTTTTTCAAAACGATTTCCCATTATTCACCTTCGATTCCTCTATTTTTTAACAACCTTTCTACAGTTCTTGGTAGTCTCATGGCTCAATGAAATAATCTTTTATTGCAAATTTTACATCTCTGATTTCGACGTCCATTCCATAGAAAGATATAGAAATTGACTTAGTTGCCTCCTTGAGAAAACCTTCGAAATTTTCCACAAAACTGAGCCACTCTTCTTTTTGCAACACCTCTTTTATTTGTGGTTAGCCTTCCATGAACTTACTTCCTTCCAGTATTTTCCTCACTATTACTCCCATGGCTTGAGAATTTTTTCTTCAAGATTGCCTCTTTGATAGGGTATGAATGAGGGTTTCAGTATGAATGAGAGCGTGAGTGAATTAGGCATTGGAATTATCGGGAGTGTTAGTGAATGAAGCTTTAGAATTATAGAGAGTATGAGTGATCAAGAAGAACTACCCATTAGAGTATGAATTGGATGATCTCAACAATGAAATCAACATTTGATGTTGGAGCATTTGATGAGAGTTTAAATGGCGTAGTTTGAGATTTTATTTGATTTGACATGACTAGCTCTTATTAATAATATTTTTTAATTGGTGGTATATAATGACCATATAATTCATATGCCAATATTTAAATCCTTATTATTAAATAATTTTTTTGCATTTTCATACGTTGAATTTTATGTTGCTAACCTTTAGTTGTTTCTCTTTGTATTTTCTTCAGGTGTTCTTCAATGAATTCTTCAAACAGGTCTTGTGATCCAGGTGGATATTATTGGCCACCCACCTATTCCACTTGCGGTCCCACCATTGTCTCTTTCATTTTTTTAGTTTCGGCACAACTTACTATTTTTAGCAGTTTTTCAGGTCCTGAACTTTTGGAGCTGTTTTGAGGCCCTAAACGACCTTTTTGGGGAAAACCAGGAGCAACATGGATCCATGGAAGAATATTTCTCATATAGAAAGTTGGATTCCTCGGATAGATATTTATAACAAGGTATGGTGCATGTCAAATAGAGATCGTGTGCCAAATTTACGTCCCGAGGAAGTTGAAACACCAATTTACCCAAATGGGGCCCATAGTTTTGGTGCTTAATCTCCTGGGGTTAGCGTTTTGGATGTTTAGGGTTTTCCATTGTTTCTAAATAATAAATAGGCCCTCGAGCCTCATTTTAACACATTTAAGAGGCTTGTATCTGCCACATATCTACTCAGAGATAAGCTACCAGCGCCCTAGCTAGTTTATTTCGATTATGTCTATAAGAAAAATTCAGTTCTTTGATATTAATGAAATGAATTTTTATTTATGCTGCATCTTCGTGTTTATGTATATTTCTATATTTTATTATGTTACTTCATAAATTTGGATCAATGGTATCAGAGTGGTCTATTTTTTTCTCGATCCTTCTCTGCATGTCCCCAATGAGTTCAAGGTATAAGGAGTTAGGGCTCGATCTGCTTGAACCTTTGCAAGATCAGCGTCGCAAACCCCAAAGGCCGCCCATGGGGGGAAAAAAAGAAATTTGAGGGAGCAAGAGATCTTATCAGAATATTGATTGAGGATGCCCTCGAAAAACAAACGAATGTGATGATGGATAACTTTTCCAACATCCTTCAACGACTGCCCACCAACAGCGCATCTGCATCCAGCAGCCACTCTGGAGGCGTGACTCCCTTTAAGGTACAAGTAAAGTTTTAAATTTCCATATTTGAGGTTCAAAGAGATGTATATGCCATATATAGATGGTTGAATCTATTAGAAGGATATTTCTTATTTTATGACTTTTCCGTTTGGGAGAAGATATTTTTGCACTCCTCAAAGCTACCACCCATGTCAAGGAATCGTGGGAAACCTACTATGAGGAAAAGGATGAGAAAAAAACCTCTCTGTTATCAGGCATACCCACTTGGAATTATTTCCTAGATGCCATCAAGGAACAATATTATTATGTGGGGAGCTATGAGGACAAGTACATACAATGGACCACAATGTGGCAACAAAGGGATCAAGTTGTGCATGAGTTGACAAATCTGTTCCATACCCTATGCACAAAGTTGGGTATCAAATGTTCGGAGAAACATTTGGTGCTAAAGTATCATAGCTTTCTACACAAATACATTTAGGAGGAAATGGATTTCCTCGACATTCCCTCGCTTGGTATGGCATACCGATATGCTGCCAAGATTGAGCAGAAATTCAAATAGAGGAAGCGAGACTTTAGATCTATGAATCAAAAGCAAGGGAAAGGTGCCCCCAAACCATAGAACAAAGGACAAAGCCAAGGCATGGTGGCCCAAGACAACCTTCCAAAGCTGCAAGCAAAGAATAACACCGTGAATCCAAAGAAGGACACGAGAAAGTGGTGTGAGTTCCATAAGAGCTCCACTCACAACAGAAGTGAGTGTTAGGCCAAGCAGTCATTGGCGGTTGAGATGAGGAATTCTGAATTAGATGCATGCTCTAACTCTGAATGGGAACCTGACAAGGGGAATGAAAAAGGGAAACATATTATTGGCATGGAGCCTAGTGCCACTATTTCCATTGCAAAGATCCAGAAGGAGGAACTTGAAGATCGAGAGGAGGAGGAGCGTCTCTTCCACTCCCATATGTGGGTAAAGGGTTCCCTGCTATAGTTAATTATCGACAATGGGAGCCAGAAGAACCTCATTTCAGCATATGCCATGAAGAAATTGGGCTTGCTGACCACAACACACCCACAGCCATACACCATTGGTTGGCTTCAGCAAGGACGGGATCTCTGCATCAACTAGCAATGTCGCCTCCCCTACAACATCGAGCCCTTCATAGAAAAAGTATTATGTGACATTGGTCCTCTTGATGTTTGTGAGGTATTATTAGGCCAACCATACTGGTGGAAGCGACATGTTGTGTATGAGTCCCAACCTCATGCTGTTATTGTTACTTTGGGAAATAATATGTACATGATACGGGAGGTACCATCGCCTGCCGCTATCTCTTTGGTTATTTCAAACAAATGCACTAATCTCATTTCCAAAACTATGAAATTTTTTTTCCTGATGATCTGTCCCTAGCGCAAGAACAAGGCTGTGGCTATGGCCTCTAGACAGGGCTCCTCTACACGACAACAACAAATGGAAAAGGTTGTGGAGGAGTATGGGGAAATCTTCACCTCACCCACAGGGGTGCCTCTACACTTTTAGGTCAAGCACCCCATTGATGTAACCCTAGGTGTGCCGCTACCCAATGGACAAATATATCAGTGCTATATTCTAGAGAACTATAAAATCAGGAGGCAGATCAAGGAGCTGCTACATAAAGGTCACATTTGGCCGAGTTCATCACCATGTGGTAGCCTGATCCTGTTGGTACAGAAGAAGGATGGGACTTGGAGACTTTGTATTGAATATCGAGCACTGAACAAGATCACTGTCTATAATAGGTACCCGATCCCATGGATTGATGACCTTCTGGACCAACTCAAAGGGGAAAAATATTTCAACAAGATCAACTTGAACTATGGGTATCACTAGGTACCAATTGAACCCTCTGGTGTTTGGAGGACTGCCTTCAAAGCCAAGGAGGGCCTTCTCGAATGGCTGGTCATGCCTATTGGGTTGACAAATTCTCCCAAAAAATTCATGATGTTGATGGACGATAGCTTGCGGCCATTCAATAATTCATTTGTAGTGGTGTACTTGGATGAAATTTTGATCCTCATCCAGGCTTGGGAAGAACACCTCCACCACATTCGATAAGTCCTCCAAATAGTGTGGCATCACAAGTTATGTGCCAATTTGGAGAAGTGCACTTTTGGCATGACCTAGGTTCAATATTTGGGATACCTTATTGATGAAAGGGGGGTGCATGTGGATCCAACCAAGATCCAAGTCATTCGGGATTAGCTAACCCCAACCACTCTAACATAGATTGGCAAATTTTTGGGTCTTGCTAACTTCTACCATAGGTTCATGTTGGGATTCTCTCATATCAATTGGCCCTTGACTCAAGTCACCAAGGGAGGAGGGAAAGCAAAATTCTTTTGGTCAGAATCTCAACAGAAGGCGTTCGTAGAATTCAAAAATTGCCTCTGTTCTACCCCAGTGCTCACATTACCAAACTTGCAACAACAATTTGAGATCGATACAGATGCCTTTGACTATGCTATTTGGGTAGTTCTTACTCAACAAGGGAATACAGTGGCATATCACAGTGAGATATTGTCTAACACAGTCCGCAAGTATCCCATTTATGACAAAGATATGGAAGAATTACATTTTGGGGAAGGAAACAATCATCCACATAGACCATTGACCCCTACAGCTCATACAGACACAAGGGAATTTGCAACACGATCACCATCAAAAGTGGTCCATGTATCTACAATAGTTTCATTTGAACATAAAGTACAAGAAGGGTAGTGCCAATAATGTTGCAGACTACCTTAGCTGACCACTGATTGTAGCACTAACCACCGTTCTCAACTCTTGTGGACATGAGACTTCTGATTGGCCACTTCTCTACAAGAGTGATCCAGAATCTGGCTACGCATACAAGGCACTCTTGGGGGGTATGTAAGTTCCAAATTTTCACCTCCAAGATGCATTGTTATGTCACCTGGGACACATTTTTATACCTTCAAGCGAGTGTGCCAAGATGATATGGGAAGCACACTACAGTTGAGTAGCTGGGAATTTCAGGGTCGAGAAAATAGTGGCAGTACTGCAAAAGTATTTCTATTGGTTGAACCTTTGGCATGATGTTGGGAAGTACATCAGATCCTGGACTTCTTGTGCCTTTGCCAAACCAACCATAAAGAAGCAAGGCCTATATACTTTGATACGTACCCCTAGTCAAACTTGGGAATCCATATCCATTGATTACATGTCAAGCCTTCATTATAATAAGCGTGGAAATGACTGTTTTTTCATGGTCATCGACATATTCTTGAAGATTTCCATTATGGTGGCCTACAAGAAGAATATCACAGCAGAAGTCATTGCTAAAATCTTCTTTGAACGAGTGTGGGTGTGCTTTCAGATCCCATATTCTATCATATCAGATTGGCACAACAATTTCCTCTGCACATTTTGGTCCATCCTCTGGTCAATGCTAGACACCAAGTTCACTAAGTCCACATATTTCCATCCCCAAAATGATGGCCAGACAGAGGTCATCAACAGGATGATTCTACACATTCTGCGCATGTACAATTCAAAGCATCCTCACACATCAGATGAGAGCCTACCCTATGTACAAAATAGATATAATCGGGCTCTCCACAGCTCAATCGGCCACAGCTCCTTTCAAGTGGGCTTCAGATTCTAGCCACTATGTCCCATTGGCATAGACATGCCATTTGTAGCTACTCAGGCCGATTCGGTTCATGTCCAGTCTGAAGCTGCTAAAGCGAATAGCTTCATCGAGCGCATTCAGCACATCCTCCAACTAGTTCATGGCATATTGGACAAACCCAATGCTAAGTACAAGCAATGTTACGTCCCTATATTACTAGTATAGTCCCTTATTATTGTTAGTGTAACCCCCTTATGGTTATTATTGTACCCTTGTAACCCCCATTTTTTTATTATTGTGCCCTTAAATTATTATTGTTAGGTCGGCTAGGATTACATTGTGGCCCACTAGGATTACATTATGGCCCCATGGACTCCTATATATAGAAAGGAGGTTTTGTAAATTGTATCATTCAAGAATTGTTCATTTATGTAATGTATTGGAGGTTTCCCCCTCGAAGTGGCTTATTTCTAAGGCGTTGATATCCTTTTCTTCTATTTTTGGAGCTGGTTACACAACATTTGGTATCAGAGGTTTGGATTCTAGGGTTTCGCTGCTCCAAACAGGTCATCGTGGAATTGTCGCTATAAATTTTTTTCTACAAAGTTTCAAAAGCTGAAATTTGTAGGGTGCAAAGCTGAAATCCTAAGGAAGATTTTCCAAAAATTTCAGATCTTGGTTCACAATATTTTCAGAGATATCATTTGTGGAACTTAGGTCGTTTTTCAAGCTCCTAAACAGGTCATCGTGGAATTTTCGCTATTCTTTTTTTTCTACGAAGGTTCAGAATTTGAAATTCGTATGGTACTAAGCTGAAATCCTGAGGAAAGTTTTCAAAAAATTTCAGAGCTTGGTTCGAAATATTTTTGGAGATATGATCTGTGGAAGGTAGTGCTTTTTCAGGCTCCTGAATTTCATCTCAAAGAGGTGATCGTGGGAAAAGTTCAATAACTCTCTCTCTGGTCAGTGGATTTGAGTGTCGTAAAAATTGGTCGCAACTACACAGACTTTAGTTTCTTGGCTATCAATTTCAGAGACAAAGGACGAAACAGTGACACGTGGAAAGTCCTACAAGTTTTCTCTACTGGACCAGTCCAAAATTAGGTCATTGTGGGAGATTGGACACAACTTTGTCTTGGGGAACCAAAATTAGATCAGACCTATGGAATTTGAAAGAAGCTTCAAAGGGCTACTATAGAGCTGAATTTTAGATATTGAAGATTTTCAATTACAGAGATAATTCAATTTCAATACCGAGCTCCTCAAAGCAAGTAAAAGGTGTGTATTTTTTTCCCGAATTGCATAAGTCTTGTTTGAAGAATCAAGTTGAATTGATTCCAAGGAAATATTGTAGAGTAGGTATCAATATTGGATTCTAAAATGGCACCTAAAAAGAATTCAACACCCATTAAGCCTTCAGAAGGCTCTACCATGACTCATGAAGATGAAGAATTGCAACATGATCTATCAAAATTACAAGAGCAAGTGCAACAAATTTCACTCTCGCAAAGAGCAACAAAAAATGAAATGGAAGTTTTGAAGAAATGTGTGGAAGTGAAGATGGACGGTTTGAAGAAAGGCATGGAAGCTAAGATGGATGGAATGGAAGCTGGCATGGAAGCTAAGATGGATGATCTAAAATCAAACATCGAATATTTGACAAAGTTGATATAAGAAAGGTTTCCCAATGGTGAAAATATAGTAGAAGAACCTCATGATGAGAACAAAATAAATGTTAATCGTGATTTCATAAATTCTAATGTTGGCAGGAAGAACCACCATATTCCAAAAATGGATATGAGGAAGTTTGATGGAAAGGATCCTGTAACATGGATACTACAGATGGAGCAATATTTTGATATCCATAATGTGCAAAACACACAAAAGGTACGTATTGCAACTTTGCATTTAGAACAAAATACATTTGTATGGTATCGATGGCTTTGCTCCCGTAAAAAAATTGTCACTTGGTCAATTTTTACGGAGGAAATGATAGCACATTATGAGGATACAAAGAGCAACACCTTCTTTACCCAATTGATAAATCTCAAACAAAAGGGTTTAGTGGGGCATCACATTGAGGACTTCCAAAAATTGAATATAAGGGTAACTGATCTTACAGAGGAACATAGGATTGATCTCTTCCTAGGCACTTTAAAGGATAACATCCAACATGAAGTTCGCGTTTTGGAACCTGATTCATTGGAGAAGGCATTCGGGTTGGCAAGAAAAGTTGAATGTAAAATTATGGCGACAAGGAAGCCTACCACTCAATTCTATAAAGAAGGAAGTGTTGCTACGCCTAGATTTCCACAACCTACAAGGTTGACACCACAACAATTGGAAGAAAAAAGAGCAAAGGGCTTTGCTACAGTTGTGATAGCAAATACACTAAAGGTCATAAGTGTGCTGAGAAGAAATTATTTTACATAGATTGTGAAGAGGAAGAAGAAAATGAACAAGAAGAGGATATACACCGGGAACCAGCCCTAGAAGAGGAAGAAATGAATCCGACCATATCGTGTAATGCACTGGCAGGAATTACCACTCCTCAAACTCTCAAGATAGAAGGACAAATCAAGAAGAAAAAGGTAATAGTGTTGATTGATTCAGGTAGCACCCATAATTTTATTCATTGTAAGGTAGCGAAGGAATTAAATTGTTTCCTATACCCAGCACCAGAATGTCAAGTGATGGTTGCAAATGGAGGAACTATAAATTGCTCTGGAAAATTCCATAATATCAAGCTAACCATGGGGGAATATGTATTGACTAGTCCGATGCTTTCCATTCCTATGGGAGGTGCTAATGTTGTACTAGGAGTATAATGGTTACAATCTTTGGGGACGGTAGCTTTTAATTTTCAAGAACTTTTCTTGAAATTTTTTTCAGAAGGAAAGGAAGTCGAATTACGGGGTATTGAAGGGAAGCTGGGAAGGATAATAAGCTCTAATGTCATGACAAAGCTTCTAAAGAAAGAACAACGAGGCGTAATTGCACAATTATGCTCACTAGAAGTTACAACATCAAAATCATCTATTTCTGCAGATCTCCAACAAGTCTTGGACAATCATTCCAAGGTGTTTGAAACTCCCAAAGGACTCCCACCTATTCATGATCATGATCATGCTATTCATTTGATTCCGGGAAGTGTTCCTCCAAACATCGGGCCTTATAGATATCCTTACTTCCAAAAGAGCGAAATTGAACATATGATTGCAGAAATGTTAGAGGCGGGTATAATTCAACCTAGTCAAAGTTCTTTCTCTACTCCTGTAGTATTGGTACACAAGAAGGATGGATCATGGTGAATGTGTATGGATTATAGGGAGCTCAATAAGCTCACCATTAAAGACAAATTTCCCATTCCTGTGATTGATGAATTATTGGATGAATTACATGGAGCAATTTATTTTACCAAGTTGGATCTTCGTTCAGGATATCATCAAATTAGAATGAAGACTGAAGATATTCCAAAAACAACATTTCGAACTCATGAGGGTCATTATGAATTTTTGGTTATGCCTTTTGGCCTTACCAATGCACCTTCTACATTTCAAGGGTTGATGAATTCCATTTTCAAACCCTTCCTTAGAAAATTTTTGCTAGTATTTTTTGATGATATACTAATCTACAACAGGTCTTGGAAGGATCATGTTGAACATGTTGACAGGGTGCTCAAACTTTTGTAGGAGAAACAATTATATGCAAAAACATCCAAATGTTTCTTTGGAGTACAAGAGGTGGAATATCTGGGTCATATTATATCTCACGAGGGTGTGAAAGTAGACCCTAAAAAAATTAAAGCCATTAAGGAATGGAAAGTCCCCAAGACAATAAAGTAGTTGCGAGGATTTCTCGGGTTAACAGGCTATTATCGCAAGTTTGTTAAGAATTATGGGAGAATAGCAGCACCTTTAACAACATTATTGAAGAAAGATGCATTTTCATGGACTCTTGAAGCAACTAAGGCCTTTGAACATCTTCAAGAGGCAATGTGCCTAGCACCGGTCTTAGCTATGCCAGACTTCACAAAAACCTTTATTGTGGAATGTGATGCCTCAGGAAATGGAATTGGTGCAGTTTTAATGCAGGAAGGAAGACCCATTGCTTTTGAAAGTCGTCCAATCAAAGGAAAGTATTTAAAGAAACCTATTTATGAGAAGGAAATGTTAGCAATACTGCATGCACTAAAGAAATGGAGAACTTACCTAATGGGAAGACACTTCAAGGTAAGAACTGATCATGATAGTCTTAAACACTTTTTGGAACAAAGACTATCTTCAGAAGAGCAGCAAAAATGGGTCACAAAGATGTTGGGTTATGACTTTGAAATAATATACAAAAAGGAAAGCTTAATGTTGTTGCAGATGCACTCTCAAGAAAGAATGAAGAGGTGGAAGCATTGCTTTGTGCCATTTCTATTATCCAACCAGATTGGATAACCGAAGCAAGAGATGAATGGAAGAAGGACAAAGACGTATGGACACTCATTCAAAAGTTGCAGTAAGATCCTAGTACATACGATACATTTAGTTGGAAAAATGATTCCTTATGGTACAAAGATCGCTTATATCTTTGTAGGAATTCCCAACTAAAACAAAAGATTCTTTTGGAACTGCACACTTCTCCTTTAGGAGGACACTCAGGATTTTTAAAAACTTACCACAGGGTGAAGAAAGATTTTTTTTGGGATGGCCTTAAATCTGATATTCAAAAGTTTGTGGCGGAATGTTTGGTTTGCCAGCAGAATAAAGTGGAGGCAATTAAGACCCCGGGACTTCTACAACCTTTATCCATTCCAAGTGAACGTTGGGAGGAGATTTCAATGGATTTTATCACAGGTTTACCGATGTTCGAAGGCAAGAATGTCATCATGATGGTAGTTGATAGACCTACCAAGTATGCACACTTTTGTGCATTATCTCATCCATTTAAAGCAAGTACAGTTGCTACTACATTTGTGGACATAATTCAAAAGCTACATGGAAACCCAAGGGTTATTGTGAGCGACAGAGATCCCATTTTGGTGGGAAATTTTTGGACGGGGTTATTTTCTTGTTTGGGTACTCAATTAGCTCATAACTCATCTTATCATCCTCAATATGATGGTCAAACAGAGATAGTAAATAAATTTTTGGAAGGATATCTTCGTTGTTTTGTATCTGATAAACAAACACAATGGGTCAAGTGGTTACCTCTCACTAAATGGTGGTATACCACTTCCTTCCATACTGCAGCAAAAATGACCCCGTTTATGGCACTTTATGGATATCATCCACCATCGATCACATCATCTTTAAGGGAAAATTCGAAGGTTCAAGCAGTGGAAGATCACATCGAGCATCAGCAAGAAGTTCTCCAACTCTTAAAGGATACCCTGAATTTGGCACAAAATCGAATGAAACAACAGGCATATCAACATCGCAGCGAGAGAAGTTTTGACGTAGGAGATTGGGTATTTTTATGGCTACAACCATATAAACAAATGTCCCTCAAGCAATCTCAGAAGGATAATAAAGTATCGCCAAAGTACTATGGTCCTTACAAGGTGTTGCAAAAGATTGGTACTATGGCATACAAATTGGAGCTTCCTGCTTCTTCGCGAGTACATCCAGTTTTCCATGTTTCATGCTTAAAGAAGGTTATAGGAGAAAATCTTCCAGTTCAAACAATATTGCCGGAACTTGATGAGGAAGGAAAAATCATATTGGAACCAGAAGCGGTCATGGAAACAAGAACTCGACAACTACGGAATCGATCAATTTCAGAGTATCTCATCAAGTGGAAGAACTTGCCCACTGAAGATTCTACATGGGAGGATGAGAATTTTATACAAAAGCACCCAGAGCTACTCAAGCGTTGAGGACAACACTTTTTTTGAAGGAGAGGGGCATGTTAGGTCCCTATATTACTAGTATAGTCCCTTATTATTTTTAGTGTAACCCCCTTATGGTTATTATTGTACCCTTGTAACCCCCATTTTGTTATTATTGTGCCCTTAAATTATTATTGTTAGGTCGGCTAGGATTACATTGTGGCCCACTAGGATTACATTATGGCCCCATGGACTCCTATATATAGAAAGGAGGTTTTGTAAATTGTATCATCCAAGAATTGTTCATTTATGTAATATATTGGAGGTTGCCCCCTCGAAGTGGCTTATTTCTAAGGCGTTGATATCTTTTTTCTTCTATTTTTGGAGCTGGTTACACGACAAGCAATGACATGATCAGCATCGGGTGCCACACAACTTTCAGGTGGGTGACAAAGTGTGGCTACATTTGTAGAAGGAGCGACTCACTGGAACCCAACGTAAGCTTTGCCTGCTCCAATATGGGTCATATATCATCACCAAGGTTAAAGGGAATAATGCCTTCAAGCTTAGTATTCCAACATTCCTTAGTATGAACCCAATATTCAATGTGGACCATCTTCGTCCCTACTTCCCACCTCTACTAAACACCTCTGACATTGCAAAACAACTCACACCAACAGAGTTAAACCCAGAATTCATGGAACAGGGCACCACAGATTGTATCATGGACATGGAAATCAAGAACACTCGCCAATAGAAGATCTAACTATATCGGGTTGTCAAATATGGGCAACTCCTGCACCAAGGCAAGTGGTTCACCAAGGACCAAGTTCAACAGAAGTTTCCTCATCTCATGGAGGAACTCAATGCAATTGAGACCATTGCTTACTAAGGGGGGAGGAATGATCCAAGAGGATATTGGTGGCTATCGAACTATTCCGCTTGGGACACCACCATTGTCTCTTTCAATTTTTTAGTTTCGGCTCAATTTACTATTTTTAGCAGTTTTTCTGGTCCTGAACTTCCAGATCCATTTTGAGTCCCTAAATGACATTTTTTTGGAAAACCAGGAGCAACATGGGTTCATGGACCGATGTTGCTCACTTCAAAAGTTCTATTCCTTAGATAGATCTTTCTAACGAGGTATGGTGCGCATCAAACAGAGATTGAATGCCAAAGTGACGTCCTCGGGAAGTTGAAACACCAATTTACCCAAATAGGGCCCATATTTTTGGCGCTTCATCTCCTAGGGTTAGGGTTTTGTAATTTTAGGGTTTTCCATTGTTTCTAAATAATAAATAGGCCCTTGAGCCTCATTGTAAGATAGTTCAAAGACCTGTAGCTGCCACATATCTTCTCAGAGATAAGCTATGAGTGCCCTAGCTAGTTTATTTCCATTATGTCTATAAGAAAATTTCAGTTCTTTGATATTAATGAAATGAAGTGTTATTTCTACTCCATCATTGTTTTTATCCCTATTTCTATATTTTATTGCATTCCTGCATAAATCCAGATCATCTTGTCACATATTAGCTGCAGAAATCCATCAGGGTTGTAGAATCTCAGTAAATCCGTAGCTATCTTTATTCTTTGAGAAAGAAAAGGGATGCAAAGAAAATGGGATTTTGGAATAGGAATAAAGAAAATTTAAGGTGCCAAAAATTTTTTTACTCACCTTAGATTTTATGTGTAAGCATGCCACTCAATAATTGGTTTATATATCTATATATATATATATATATATATATATATATATATATATATATATATTCTCTAGCTTTTAAAATAAAATAAGATTTCTAAGTCGGAGTAGAAGAAGGATTCTTCTTAACCAACTTTATATCAGAGTTGTCTTAAAAAATCATAACAAATCCCTCCTTTTTTAATGTCTTATGATATATTCTCCATCGTTGTCCATTCAAAAGGAGAGGAAGTTTTTCTTCATCAATGGTTCAGATCCTGACTGCTCCATTATAAAAAACTTTTTAAATTTCATAAGGCCCAAGCCAGTGAGTTTGAAATTTCCCTTGAAAATCCTTAAACTTTGAATCAAAGAGTAGTGCCCAATTTCCTGCTTGAAATTTTCTTTCTTTGATATATTTATCATGCCATCTGGATCTTTGTTGTTGAACTAGGCTGGTATTTTGAATTGAATCTTGTGTTAATTCATCAAGCTCAATGAGTTGTTCCATTTTATGTTTTTGTGCTTCTAACAAGTCAAGTCCCAAATTAATTGTTGTCTTGAAAGTTTTTATTTGGAACTCAATTGGAAATAGGAATTGCTTCCCATAAACAAGTTCATAGGGAGTATGTCCTGTTGTACTTCTCCATTTTTTCAGGTAAGCCCATAAAGCTTCTAGAAGATTTTCTGCCCAATTTTTTCTATGCAATGTATAGTCTTGGTAAGGATGGCCTCAATCATTTTGTTAGTACATTCTACTTGTCCATTTTCCTGCAGATGATATGTAGTAGACTTTCTATGCTTGATTTTGTATTCTTACACTATCTTATACACCATTATCGATGTGAATTGAGTACCTTGATCTATCACAATTTCCCTTGGGACACCAAAACGAGTAAAAAATTCCTAAAAAGAAATGAAACTACAACATTTTCCATAGCAAAAGAAAGTGTTTTAGCTTCTACCCATGTAGTGACATAATAAGTGCACACAAGAATATACCTCTTTTGTCTTGACAGTGGATTGATTGGACTGACAAAATATAGGGCCCATTTTTTAAAAGGCTTAATAAGTACCTGAGGTTGTAAAGGAATTTCATCTGAAGGAACAAGTTTCCCCATTCTCTGGCAGCTTTCACATCTCTTAAAATATTCTTTGGCATCCTTAAAGAAGGAAGGCCAATAATATCCCAAGAGAGGGATTTTGTAAGAATTTCTTTTATCAGCGAAGTCTCCTCCACATGGTTCGCCATGACATGATTTTAGTATCTTTGTTCTTTTGTATTCTCTCACACATATTCGAATGATGAGATTTGGACCTATCTTGTACAATTATTCATTTATCCATGAATAAGATGCACTCATTTGAATTATCCTTCGTTTTTCTCTAGTAAACAAATACTATGGTAACTTCCCTATGGCCAAATAGTTAACAATATTTTCAAACCATGGAAATTTAGTAGATATTTCAAAAATATATTCTTGAGGATAACTAAATTCTGCATGTATATCGTTATTATCATTTTGAATTGTAGACAAAAAGTTAGAAACTGTGTTGTGTTTTCTAGTTCGATCTAAAATGGTGATATTTAATTATTTCAATAATAATAAACCTCTTGTGACTCTTCCATTAGTAATTTATTTATTCATTAAATATCTAATTACAGAATGACTAGTATGAATCAAAGTTTCATAGCCAGTGATGTAATGCATGAATTTGTTAATAGCATGGAAAACAACTAAAAACTCATTTTCAGTAACAGTATAGTTTAACTCTGCAGGAATTAATTTTTTACTTGTATAGTAAATGATGTAAGGAGTCAAGTGTTTTTGTCCCAGTACAAATCCTAGAGTTGTATCTGAAGCATCAGTTGAAATATGGAAAATAAATTTCCAATTTGGTCCTCTTAAGATGGGTGATTTAGAAATCCTTTCTTTCAAAGTTTCAAAGGCCTTTTGGCAATCAAAATTCCAAATAAGTTCACAATTTTTTGTATGAAATTTGAAGAGTGGAGACGCAATATTTGTAAATTTTTCTATAAATATTCTATAGTATCTAGTAAAACCAAGAAAACTCCTAACATCTCTTTGACAAGTTGGAACTTCTAATTTGAAAATACCTTCTACCTTAGATCAGTGTAGCTTAATTCCATTTCCTAAAATATGATGTCCTAAAAGAAGCCCCTTAATAAACATCATAAAACGTTTTTCATGACTTAATGAGAGATTTTCTTCTTTACATCTTATGAGAACCTTTTCCAAATTTTCAGGGTCTTCTCCAAAATAATTTCCATAAACTGTAAAATCATCCATATACACTTCCACACAATCATGAATTAGATCAAAGAAAATACCCAATACTTCTCTTTGGAATGTTGTTGGTTCATTGCATAATCCAAAAGGAATAAATTGGTAAGCATCAGTTCCCCATGGACAAGTAAAAGTGGTTTTGTCTTGATCTTCTCTTCCTACCTGAATTTGGTTATATCCACTAAAACCATCCAAAAATGAAAAATATTTCTTCCCTGCTAGTGTATATAAAACTTGATCTATGAAAGGGGGTGGAAAATATTCTTTCAAAGTATCCTTATTCATCTCCCTATATCAATAAATACCCTCAATTTTCCATTCTTTTTAGGAACAATTTCTAAAGGTGAAACCCATTGACTGTCTGATATTGGATAAATAAAATTTACATTCAACAGTTTTTATAATTCCTCAACAATTTCCTTCAAGTTTGGATTCATTATTATTATAGGTTGTCAGATTGGTCTAGAATTTTCTTCAATATATATGTCTTGTATGGAAGGTTTTGGGATTGATTCCTTTCATGACAGTGTATTCCCATGCCTATGCAGAAGATTTTTTCTCTAATGTTTCAATTAATTTATTATTTTGAAATTCTTCGAGATTTTTGTTTACATTTAAAGTTTTACCTAGAAATATTTCTATTAAATAATTGCCAACTTCTTCCACAAAATATAAAGAAAATTTTCTAGATCATAGATATTCGTTATTTCATTGTTCTTGAAAATTTTGACAACTCTCAAAGTGTGAAGATAATTCATTATTTTCTATTGAATTTAAAATTTGATCTTCTTCACTAATTTGTGAGATAGTGAAAATGGGTTGTATATCATTATCATCATTCATCCATTCTTCATTTTCTACCATTATCATTGTTTTTTTAGGGGGATATAATTTGAATTTCTTTGTTGAAATACCATTAGAGATAAAAATATCACCATATATACAATTGATAAAAGTATCAACTATATCTAACCAACGTCTTCCTAAGATTAATGGATGTCCTCCTAAGTTATGCATGGGTTTTAAGATCATAAAATCAATTGGTTTTTCCCTAGAATCTAAGGATGCAAAAATTTCTTCTAATACATCATTAAGTTTAATTACAGACCTATCTGCTAATTGTAACAATGTTGGTGTATATTGAATATTTGGGCGTGTTAGTTGATCCATAGTTTTCCTACTCATCATGTTTATGGTTGCTCCTAAATCAATCAATGTGTTTCAAATTTCGATACCATTGATGTGTGTTTTCACAATGGGACTTCGTGGATCCAAATATTTATGTATTGTTGTTTTTCCCATCATGATGTCTACAATTTTTCCAAGTAACTGTATTCTTTTGACTTCTCTTCCTTTTCTTCCTGGTTTCTTTATACTTAACTCCCTTATTGTTTTTGCAAGGATTGGAATTTCTTTTGTAGCTTGTAACAAAGGGATTTTTATGCAAACATTCTTCAGCTCATCTAACATATCGTAATTGGGCATCATGATTTATTTTTCCACCCCTTTATTAATTTGTAATCTTTCAGGAAAAGGTGGTTTTGAGACAGATATTGAAGGTTGTTCTATAATGGGAGTTGAGTTTATTAGAGTATCATGTGTTTTTTTTTGAAGATTTTATTTGTGATGGATATATGACTCTTATTTAGAATAGCTATTTTTATTTTGAGGATCTTCATTTTGATGAAGATATGTATCTTCATCAAAATGATCATTCTTTGTTTTTTCTTGGATAACAACAGATGGAAATTTTTTGTCTAATATTCTACCATATCTAAGTTGGACATTATTAAGATAAAATAAAGTTATCATATAGGTATGAAAATTTTTTCCCTCCATGTTGTAAATAGGTTGTGCATTTTTTTTGTTTAGGTTTGGAAGTGGTTGAGCAGGCAATTGATTTGGTCATTGTGGAAATGGTAATGAAACTTGTGGATTTGGATTTTGAAACTAAGATTGAGGTGAATTAATAGACCGAGGAAAATTTTGTGGTGGAAAGTTTGGATAAGGTTGTGGATATTGGTGATAATGATAATATCTACCATAAGGATTTTTCCATCCTTGTGTCCAAGTTTTAGATTGAGACGAATGTTTCCATGGCATTGGTGTAGTTCAGTTATTTTGTAGGGGTTGATTATACATATTTGTGTTGAAACCTTTGGTTTGTGATCCTTGCCATGTTCTTCTAGAAACAAACCAAAGAGAATTTACCTGGTTTGGAACCATTTACTCTTGGCAAAAAACTTTTAAGACCTAGAATTGAAGGACATTTCTTTGTTTCATGATTTTCTGTACATATAACACAAGTTTCTACACTTTTCAAATCAAGAGAGAATTCTCTTAAGGCATGTTTCTTTCCGCACTTAGGACAAAAGATATAAAAGGAACCACTTTCAACCCTTTTCTTGTTTTGTAATTTCAAGGTGTTTATTTGTTCACTAAGACTCCCTAAAATTTCTATTTTAAATTCATGAAGAAAATTTCCTTTTTCAGCCCTACTAACTCTTCCAGTTGCAGATTTATTAATTCTAGAGATAACAAGGTCTCTTGAATTCTTCCTAAATGTTGACTTACATATTGAAATATGTATGCATAATTCATAAATTTTTGGTAATGATAATAGAGAAATATCTCCTTTTCCCATCATGTTAAGGATATCTATCCATTCATCTCTAATGGATTTTAGTAGGAGAGATTTCAAAGTATCTTGATCCAGATTTTCCATTTTATCCCTTTTTAGATTATAAATGAATATTTCAATTAAATCCTCCATATTTTCATCTTCTGTTTACATCATCTTCAGAACTTCATATTTTTGGCTATGAGCATGCAATAATCCTTTTATTTTAATAGGAATGCATTTTTCATCTCTTCCCATGTTTTAATAGAGTGTGCTATTAAGCCCACAAACCCTTTCAATAATGCATCCTTAAGGGTAGCTGGAAACAATTTCAAATTTTGAGAATTGAGTAGGTAGTCATATGATCTATATAAAACTTCGAACTCAAAAAGAAATGTTTCAGGATCCTAACTTATTGATCCATGGAAGTTAGGAAGGATATAGGGTGAGATATTTTTTATTATGGCGGTAGTATCTTTCTCAAATATAGGAAATCCAAAAGGATCTGGATCTATTCTGTATTCTCCTCTATCTCCTCTACCTCTACCTCTTCCTCCACCTCCAATCCTAGAGCTTCCTCCTCCAATTATTAAACGTTAATCATCATTGTGTACTTCTCCTTCCCCTTCCCCAATGATTGTAGATTATTCTAAATTGATATAAGATTCCAAGATTGGTATTGTCTATTCCTCTTCTAATTCTTCTGGTTCTTCTATCAATTGTATATTAAAGAATATTTCTTCTTCCTCTTCCTCACTACGTATTTCTAGTTATTGAGCTAAAAAAAAATTCTCCAGTAGAGGTTTGGAAAATTACTCCTTATGTTGGGGATGTAGGATCTTTTTCTTCCACAACTGCTTCAGTTGATGAAGTTTTTGAATCCCTAGGTTGAATTTCTGATCTTAATACCTTAGTAAGTCTATGTCTACCTACTAAGAATGGTATTTGAGTTTGGGTGGATGGTGTGGCACTAAAAGGTCTTGATGGGGTGAGTGATGTTGTTGGAATTAAACTTCTACCTCTAGCTACAAATGTACCCGTAGAATTTCTTTCTCTGCGCACGTCATTTTTCTATTTTTATAGATTTTTTTTTTAAGAGAGAAAAATATTCTATTTAAACTTCCACATCAATGACGCCAAAATGTTTAGTCAATTTAATTGTCTTAAATTTATATCATAAATTATCAACCAGAGCTGGTAATCTTGTGAAGTGAAAGTGCACTATATATTATAGAATGCTTTATTACTTAGTTTATTTTGATGAATGTATTTGTCAATATTTATTTTTAAAAGTTTTTTTATTTTGTATATCTTGATGGATTGAATTTCAACTAAATTTTCATTTAACTAAGTTTCAAAAGCTACAACAATCACTTGAAGAAAATTACTAATTGATTATTAGTATCTAAAAATTCCAAGAATCTAATATAAGAAAATGAAAGTTTAGAAAAAAATAACTCTGATATCGTTTTATGTTTTTAGAAATGAAATGTTATGTAACAGAGACTTAGTGAAGAAATGAGTAAATCACTTATTTTTTTGGCCATAAATAACTATAAAACTAGAAAGCATTCTCATCCTTGTACCAAAAATTAAACCATCAAATCACTATTTCTTGATAGGAACTCACTGAAACTGGAAATGAAATCTTTCAATTCTCTTTGAAATTGATCACACAAGAAAAACTAATCTACTATAGATTGTTGCTGTAAAAAAAGAAAACTAAGATTAATTCTGCAATTTAACCATTTAAAAAGAAATATGAATCTATATCAAATGACAAAAAAAATTATATTCTAACAAGATGGAATTCTGGAAATGACTACAACATAGTAAATATAATAATTGAAACTACATAAAATGATGAAAACAACTCATGCATATATTTTAAAACACTATGAAATTATCGAAATAACATAGTGAAAGAAAAAACTTGAAGTTGTATCAAATGAAATGAAGCTATGGAAAACGTCTAAGTGTAAAAACACAAACGAAATAGAACCTTTTCTGTTGGAAGGGCCCTCCATAAGAGATGGTTTCGAATCTAATCGAACACTAGCTGTGCATTGAATCTCTGAAATACATATTCATTCAAATAGGGAATAAAAAACTGAGTTTTAATGAGATTACAATCACATAATAATTCACACTATTAATTCATTTGTTGGCCCTATATTTATAAAATATTGTCATTAATTTTCTAGAGGCTTTTACACCTATTTGGACTAATAAATTCAATATTAAACTTCTAAATAGAATGTAGAATTTCATTTTATCCCAATTTTCTATGTGTTAGAGCAAATCGTGAAGTATGATGGCTTCAGACTTCTCACTCACTTGTTCCAACACTTGGGTGACTATCAATTTGACTTCATATCTGGGAGATTTCATGTTTGATTTGGGTCAGATGGATATGATCATTCTTCACCTTCTCACATACTTCATCGCTCTATTAACACCTCAGAACACATCAAACCATGAAGGTGGCTACAAAAACGTGGATCAACTGGAGAATTGTGTTAATTCTATAGCTAAATACAAATTTTAATCTAATAATAAGGAACATTTCGAAATATGAAAAATAGGTCATAAATATATCTTACCAACTCAAAATTTGTAGTTTGATACTTATTTGAGTTGATGGTGGTGACAAAAGAAGGAAATTCAAGTGTAAGGAAATTTCAAAAATGAGGCAACCATAAGGCTCTACATAGCTCAAAACCTTGTAGTGGGAAGATATCCTCAAGCTTTAGTAATATCTATATGCTAGGGAATGTGTTGTAACACTTGTTTCTTACATTTACTAGGAAGAATTGCAAATGGAACTCGAAAGTTTACTTTAGATAAATAGAATTGGTGTTGATATGAAATGTTGGTATAACATTATTTATCACCTTTATATACTTGATGATCTCTATATTAGCCTTGGGAAGCCCTTTCCATTCAGAATTGGTCATCTTCTTAAAAACATTATTTCTAATTCCATACGTGAATCTACATTGTCTTACATGCGTGCAGACGGGCGTCCACTCATATTTGACCTGTGTATACAATTTAAAATATTAAAAAATATACAACTCCCTATATTTTGGGTGGGGTTTATGGGTTACACCTGAAGCCCACATACAGGAGCCCGTGGCCAAACTGTTTCCCAATTGAAAAAAATATTTTCAAGAAGTATGAATACACCTCATTGGGAAGGCCTAAGGGAGGAGAGAGAGGAATTGATAATATAGCATGTTATAGCCCAGATAAAGTCTTATTATCCATGTGCCTCATGCACTTCCCAAGTTTAGGAAACCCTTGTTTTCTTCTTTGAGATGTTCAAATCTTTTATGTGACATCCTTATGCACCTTTTATGGAAGAATATTGTTGAGGCTTGGGCGAGATGGATCCAAAGGATGGTTTCGCTTGGAGCCATGGCTGATTTCAGGTGATATCTCCACATCCTTTACATGGATCAATAATGAAGCTCTTTCTCATTCCTAATGTCAAGATCTTATATGTTTCTTATACATGTTGATGATATTATACTTTTTTATTTCAAGTTTATCTTTTATAAGCTTATATGATCTAACATACTTAAACTTAGGATATATATGTTCTACAACTAGTCTATGTGATTTTTCTTGAGTGAGTTGCAGGTCTTGAATCATGTGGAGAAGAAGAGGTTTTGCACGTTGCGAGAACGATCTTAAATGTAGGACATACATGTAAGGTCATATCTCCCTAGTGTACTAGTTTAAGAATTAGGATATTTAGTTTGATTGCTTCTTGTTTTTGTATGCATTTATCTATATTATGTCCCTCAACCTAGACCTTAGGGTAGCTTTTCCCACAATAGAATTGGAAACTTCACTAGGGATTACATCTATGTAATTCCCTGTTCAGGTTTTCTTCTCTAGATTTTGGGTTCCCTGGCTGATTAGATCACTTTCCTAGTCTTCTTCGTTCTTTACCCATCCAAGCAAAAGCCTTGATCTTCTGGATATGGCTTGGATTTTTTATTTTTCTTTTCTCTCTTTTCTATACGCATCTTCTAGTGCACACAATCACATATACATCTATTTTTTTCCAAAGGAACACGCATATACGGGAGTTTCCTTAGACACAAATGTGTATACATGCATGTTGCACACAACCAACCCACGTATGGCCAGTCTAAAATGAAAAATAGGTTTTTGGGATCATTTAAGTTCTTTATGCCTTCTTTTGGTCACTGTTGTAGAACCTCTGATATGTTTGGATAGTTTTTCTCTTTGTTGTGCATCATTTTCTCTCTTTCTTTCTTGAAAACCTAGTAACCTACAATTTTCCTTGCTTGGTGAAGTTTCAGTTGTGGCTATTTCACCAGGACTTATTTATGAGGTTGTTGGTTGTTCTGACATTTTAGAACAGTGAATTTGTGTTTGTTTACACATGCTTGGCCTTTTCATTGCTTCAATTTTTGGTTTTTGTCTTGTTGTCTTGTTTGGTTTTCTTGGTTCTTGAGATCAACTTTTCTGGAAAATATTGAAGTTGCCTTCTTGGTTTCTTGAAGTTTCTTTGTTTTTTGGAGTTATATGCTATTATTTCAAATCAATTTCTTGGGTTAGTTACTTCATTCCACTTATTGAGTCCCATCATGAAAATTACATGGTTGGCTTAAGGAATTTGGAGTTTCTTGTTGGCTCAATTTGTTGATTTGAAGGCTTTGGTAGTTTTTTCTTTTCTCAAAGAGTTTTTTCTATTTCCTTAAAAATTTAAAACGTCAAAAAACATTGGTGTTTTCTGTTGCTTTTTCTTTTGGTTTTTGTTTCATGGTTTTCATCCTTTTTGGAGCAAGTTTGTAGTTTGTCATGTTGGTCTAGTTGCTTGGTTTTGAGAGAAGTCATGTAGTGGGATGGTCTCTGTTGTATCAAGTTTTTTTTGGCATTTTTGTCCAAAGAAGTTCTTTTTGGGCTTGTCTATGATATTATGTCAAAGTGATCAGACCGGTCTTGTTGAGAAACTCATTTGCTTCCCTTTTTAAGTAGTCCTAAAATTTTCTATAGTCATTGGTAGTTTTACATTAGTGTAGCTGTGCCATCAAGCATATTTAGTATTTTGATAGTTTTTGAGTGTTTGAGTGTGATATTGAAAAGAAAAGAAAAAATTATTTCTTTTTAGTTGTTTCATAGAACCTGAGTTGAAATCTTTTTCATCGAAGAAAAAATTGCGTATGCATGTAGAAGGTTTCTATTGATTTCTATTTTGTGTCAAAACATCACAAGTTTTATTCTTAGTTTACCCCTGACTTGAAAACAATAGCCATTAAAATCAAGCTCTTAATTTAAAAATGAACTAGAATTCTTGAGTTTTCATTAATATACTCAGACTAGTCTAGGTCATAGGGAATTGGAATAAGTGAGTGGAGAGTTAACTCTCCAAGGCCACTCAAAATTTCCAACATAGAAGTTGATTAATGATTGAAATCCAGACTTGTTATGTGGACCGAGAAAGATCTCCTCTAAAAAGTCAAGCATGAGTGCTAGTGAAGGCAGAGAAGAGAGATACCCACTCTCCTATTTTTTGGATCCTAACAAAAGACCGTTCTGCTCGGCTCCCAATACGAATTAGTGTCCATAGTTGCTATTCATAGGTATCACATAGGTGACTATGGGGGAGAATACCTGTGGTACGTGAGGTAGACTTTTTATCACTCTCATTAGTGCTTCTAGAGGGTGCCCTTGTGAAGCTTGGGTACTTTCACTGGAAAAGGCTTTTGTTATGAGGTCAGCATAATTGTTTCTGATACCTTCGTTAGTAGGCCTGGGGCGTAATTACCCCATGTTATTCTCAGAAGGTCCTTATATTCGATTTCTTGTATTTTGGTGTGTGGTCCTAATAACTCAGAGCAGAAATACCTGAGGGTTTCTTGATTGCTGAATCTTAGGGACATTTTTTTAGAGAGTGCTCTTTGCTCCTAGATTGCCATAACTTTGTAATTTTTTGAGTCTACATAAAAAAAAATAATTATTAAAAGTGGTTGACTGATCAATTTGTCGCTCAAGGAGGCTTCGTGGCCTTTCTCTTACAAGTGTCAAGCCTTCTTCAAGAAGGTGTAGGAGAAATTTTGCTAGTGATTTTCAACCAATACTTGCAAACGCATCAGAGAGTGATCCTCCACTTGGGGATATTCTTTCTATGGGTGGTCCTAGTACTCATTAGGGGAATTTTGAGGTCTAAAATAGGCCTCCTAAGAAAAGTGTACATCCAAAATAAACTTTATAAAAACCAATAGGATTCAAGAGGATGATGTCAACCATGGGGGATGATTCACCATTTTTTAAGTAAAAGGGTAAAAATATTAAAAAATAATAAAATAATAAAACTACTTTTTCAACTTGTATTTTCAACTTATCTCTCAAATTGTTTACTCAAATTTCGAGTGGGAGTACTCATTGGATGAAAAATTTAATTTCTCATCCAAAGAGTACCCATGCTGCATACTTTTGACGGAGCCTCCTAGACGAAAAATGAGAAATACATTTAAAAAAAAAAAAAAACGTGATTGCAATCATGTTTTCATGTATTTTTCATTTTTTGTGTAGCAAGATCCATTAAAATTATGTAACATGGGTACTCCTTGGATTAAGAAATGAATTTTTCATCCAACGAGTACTCTTGCTTGAAATTTGAGTAAAAATTTTGGGAGATAAGTTGAAAATATGAGTTGAAAAGGTAGTTTTTTTCTTTTTCCCTCTAAAATTCGATGATGTAATAAAATATTATTTTATTATTTCCACTATTATTTTATAATTTCCTTAGGAGGCCCATTTTAGACCTCAAAATTCCCCTAATGAGTAGTGATTTAGAGAGGAGTACTCTACTCCTTTCTCGGGTCCTTTTTCCGACAGAAGAAGTTGAGGTGGAAGAAAGTCCTAAACCTCCATTTACTCCTTCCTCTCCTCTTCCTGCTAGTTTTCTAGATGTTCTATTGTATGTTGGGCCTCTGTCAAAAAGGCCTGTTAGTCCTCATATTTATCATTCTTTTCTTTCGATGACCACAACTGCGAACACAGATTTAGCTATGAGCACTTTGAATGTGCATACTCCTCTTTCAGTTCAGGGAGGAGATACCACTAATATTTCAACCATAACTCCCAGTGCTGCAATTTTTGGCTCTACCTCCTTTCCGTCTACAAGTGTGGGAACCAAATCTTTTTCTTCCCATTTTTTTCCCTTCTCTTTTGAAATTCCTTCTAGTGTAATTCCTTCAGTTCCTCGCATTGCCACTTCAGTTGTCTCCATGCCCATCTCTTCTATGGCTAGTGTATCAACTTATTTTCAGGGTTTCCCCTTCGGAAGTGGTCATATCCCTCATTCAAACCCTTCCTTAGGTTCTTTTCCTTTCTCTGCCCAAGATAAAGGCTTTAATCATTTTATCGGAGGCCAAAGATCTAATGCTTTTCAAAGCTGGAACCCTCTTTCACTGGGTTGGGAACTTGGAATCCGTTTTATTATGATTATCATCAGAATGATCCTTCCTCCTTCATAGGTGCTTCTTAGGGTTTCTCTTCATTCACTAATGTTTGGAACCCTTATCGGTTTCATCTTCATTTAACACTTCGATTGGGGTAAATATCCCTGTTTATGGTAACCTTATGTTGGGAGGAGGTCCTTCTCTGAATGTCTCTAAGCCACAGGGTTTCTCTTATGGTTCAACTTTTTATACAAACAATCCATGGCAACTTTGTGCCTTAGAAAATCTAGGTTATTCTTTTCAGAATGTTGGGAATCCTTCCATTGGTGGATGGAATTCTCAAGCTCCTTTGTGTTTACCATTCATGGAAACCCTAAATTTTCCAATTTTTTCAAAATTGACTAATGATCCTATTCAATACAGCCTGGGTTGGCCTACGGTCCCTACTAAACTTCCATTAGATATTCCAAAATTTGAAGGGAAGACTGGTGAGGATCCAAACAAACATGTTACCACTTCACATTTATGGTTTTCGTCGAACTCCCTCATCGATGATTCAATTAGGTTGAGACTATTTAAGTGCACCTTAATTGGAAACACTGCTAAATGGTACATTGATATTACTGGGGGCACTTTTTATTCATTTGTCGAGTTGGCTACCATGTTTTTGAACCATTTTTAGTTGCTCATTCAATATGATGTTGGAACTAAACTTCTAGCCAATTTTCAACAGGATAAGGTGACACACATTTCTAATCATATTCAGGAGTGCAAGAGAAGGAAGAGGCTCATTAAATCCCATATTCCTAATGAGTTCCTTCTCGAATGGTTCCTTAAATCCTTACAACCAAAAATATTGAAGGATGTATCTCTTTTTGGGTTATTTTCTAAGGAGAAGGTTATCTTTAGAGCCTAGCAGTTGGAACTAATCTATTCTCAGCTTGGGATTCTTAATAAGATTTTTCCTGATGCTCCTCATTCCAAAGTGGATTTAGCCATACAAAAGCCAGGTCCTCATGCTGACGGGCTTGTTAGTTTGATTGATAGTGGCATGACTAACATTTTGAATCAACTACAGTAGTTTTCTCTAAAATCGGATCCTTCTATTTAGGTTTCGCCGTCGGTGTCTAATCCTTCCCAGCCCTTAACCATTAATGTTGTTCAATATTCTAACCCTAAAGGAAATAAAAAATCCAATGGGAAGAAGAAGGGATGGAATAACAAGAAGAAAGATAAGGATGGGAAGGGTAATGCGAACAAATCCAAGTATAATTTTGGAGAGGGTAAGAGAGAGGAAAAGAAGAAAGTTAAGTTTCCATGCAAGTCATGCACTAAATACCATCTCACCCATCTATGCCCTAAGATTGAGGATTCTTAGTGATTTTTATCTCAACAAGGTTCCTCTAGTTCCCAGGCTGTCCTGACTAACCCTTCTCCCCAAGGGCAACAAATGCTTGCTAGCGTGAATGCTAATACTAGAGCTCCCATTGGGGGAAACGAAGAAGGGGAAAATTCCTCAAATGTATATATGATGATTAATCACATTGATGTCGCTATGAGATCACATGATTATGGTGAATTTGAATCTTCGAAGGCTAAGTATACTCCTGATACTTCCGAGCCACTCCATATTGAGAGGCTGGCAATTGAGACTATACCTCGCATGCTGAAAGGTTCTTCTTAATGTTCGACAATAAACCCTAATTCCAAGGAAGCCCAAACTTAATCCATTGTAAAATATCTAGCTCAGATTCCTTGTGATATTTCTGCGTTGGAGGTACTCTAGTCGTGCCCAGCATAAAGGAGTGTGCTACTCACTGCTATCTGAGAAATCAATCCAAACAACTTGCTTATGATCACATTCGATATGTCAAGTCTTAAGAAGAGACTTCCTCATCACATGGCTTTTTAGATAAAATATACATATCGTAAAATCAACATTTTTCCAACGGTAGTCGATGAGGTCACTTCCACATGTGTCATTTCTATCTCCTATTGGAAATCCATTAGATCTCCTCAAGCCATCACTTCACATACTCTTCTCACTACATTTGATGGCCCTTCTCATAGGCCAGATGGAATTGTTCTGGCTTTTCCCATCTGTTTTGGGGGTAAATTTGTCAATATTTAATTCGAGATGGTTGATGCCAATTTGTACTACAACCTTCTATTGGGGCGGAATTGGATTTATGAGATGGATGATATTGCTTCATCATTATTTCACATCCTGTGTTTTCCCCGTGAAGAGAGGATTGTCAGCGTTGATCAGATGGACTATTCTCTAATAGATCCAAATGCATCTTCTGACTCTATTGTTCCCTTGGTGAATGTTTCCAAGCAACCTATGGAGAATTTAGGGCTCAGAATGTATACCTCATTGATGGATACCTTTGATATTCTACCTCCTTTCATTCATATTAATGTTATCTCATCCTCTAGGGCTCCTATTGGAAGATATTTCTTCCGAACTCATTATTTTTTGGACCCTTGGACCTTACCTTCTCCTACTACCACTTTAGAAAAAGGTCAAGTGGGGGGAATAGAATTTCCTATATCTTTAGTACAGATTCCTTATCAGTCTATTGTTGAATCTACAGATTTTTTTCCATTTTCTCTTTCGCCAAAGGATTTAGATGGAGATGTGGCTCCGAATTTGACACTTGATTCATCTTCTACTCAAGACTGCATTGATATTTTTCTACCATCTAAAGAGGCTATCCTTGAGGTAATGACTGGTGTGGAAATACCGTGGGATGATTTACATCATCGGTCATATTTTCTACTGAATTTGTGAGAATTTGAGTTAAGAACATCTAGCCTTGTGTCTTTTGGTTATATTCATTCGATCTTGAACCCTTTGGCTCTAACACATATTTTTTTCTGAAGGGACATGGTTGTCATTTTTGAGACGATCCTCGTGAAAATTTCTAGGAATCCTAATGTTATAGAGAATTTTTTCATCGGAGTTGAATGTTCCCTTGAAGAATTTCAGACTTATACTAATCTCTTTAAGGAGTTTCGTGATGTGTTCACTTGGTCTTATGAGGAAATGCTTGGAATTGATCCATCTATTTTCTAGCTTGAGATCAAGACTTACGAGATGCTTAGCCTATATGGTAGATGCTTCCTCCAGCCAACCCTAGGAAAGACACAGTTATAAATGTCGAGGTTGAGAAGTTGCTTAAGGTGGGTTTCATATACCTCGTTCTTTTAAATGAGTGGGTTTCGAATCTAGTGCCTGTAGACAAGAAACAAGGAATGATCTGCGTCTGCATTGATTTCAGGGATTTGAATAAGGCATATGTGAAGGATAATCTCCTGGAATTGATCCATCTATTTTCCATCATGAGATCAAGACTTACAAGAATGCTAAGCCTATATGTTATATGCTTCGTCTGGTCAGCCCTAGGAAATACACAAATATCAAGACCTAGGTTGAGAAGATTATTAAGGTGGGTTTCATATACATCGTGCCTTTAAATGAGTGGGTTTCAAATCCAGTGCCTGTAGATAAGAAACAAGGAGAAATCCATGTCTGCATTGATTTCATGGATTTCAATAAGGAATGTCCAAAGGATAATTACCCCACACCATTTATTCATCATATTATTGATGAGTGTCTGGGGAATGAGATTTTCTCCTTCATGGACAATTTCTTAGGATACAATCAGATTACCATCCATCCTGAAGATCAGCACAAGACTACTTTTATTTGTCCCTGTGGCACACTTTCATACAAAAAGGTGCCTTTTCATCTTAAAAATGCTGGAGCTACTTTCCAGCAAGCCATGTCTTATGATTTACGATATCAATCATATCATTGAAGATTATTCGGATAATTTAGCTACTCGCCCTTGAAAGAGAATTAATCATCCCTCTCATCTTGGATAGATTTTTGAAAGATGTTGTTATTATAAAATATGGTTGAACCCTAATAAGTGTGTTTTTTTCATCACATCCGATCAGTTTTTGGGATTAATTTCGTCTACTACAGGGATTCAGATATATCCCTTCAAGTTTGAGGCAATACTTCAGTTGCCTCCACTGTCTTCTATTCATCAACTTCAAAGTCTGCAAGGAAAAGCCATTTTCTTGAGGAGATTCAGCATTAACTACACGTAGGCGATGAAAGGATTTATGAGATTGTTGAAGAAAGGAATTCCATTCTTGTGGGATGACTTTCCTAAATGCTCGTTTGATGCTTTGAAGAAAACATTGACCTCTGCTCTTTTATTATGTCCACCTGATTATAGTAGAGTCTTCCTTTTGTATCTCACCGAAGCAGAATCTACTATAGGTATGGTTCTGGTTCAGGAGGATGATGCTCTTTGTGATCATGTTATTTATTATCCAAGTTGAGGCTTTGTAGGTCTTGAACTGTGATATTATCCCATTGAGATGTTAGCTTTGGTAGTTTTCCATTTTGTCCAATGACTCGGGCATTACATTCTCCTTCGAAAAACTTATGTTTTGGCACCAGTCAATCCTTATCAATTCATTCTCAGTAGTCAAGTGATTGGCGGAAAATACAATCGATGGATTTTCATTTTGCAAGAGTTTGATCTCGAATTCTTCTCTACCAAATCCAATAAATCGTTGGTATTTGCAGAGTTGATATCTAAGTTTCCTTGTAGAGATGAGATTATTTATGAGGATTCGTTCCCTTATGAACATATTTTCATCATTTCTTCACAAGATCCTTACTACGGGGATATCATTTTTTATCTCCAGACTTCAAATTTTCGCCTCACTTTTTCGAAAGATGAGCGTTGAAAGTTACGTCACTTGGAAAAAATTTATCTTATTATCAGTAATACTCTATATCATCATGGGGTCGACTATGTCCTTAGACATTGCTTAAATCTCAAAGAGACTGATGTTTTGCTGAATGATTTCCATAGTGGAGCTTGTGGTGGTCATTTATCTAGGCTTGCTACAACTCAAAATATTTTGTGTGTTGTATATTTTTGGCCCTTGATTTTCAAATATTGTGTTAAGGTGGTCAAAAAATGGCATCCCTATCAAGTTTATACTCGGAAGATACGTGCTCATCCAGCTTTGATATTTCCTGTTATCACCGTCGGTTCGTTCACTAAGTGGGGAATTGATTTTACTACTTGTAACCCACCTTCAGCAAAAGGTCACAAGTACATTATCATAGTAGTGGACTACTTCACCAAGTGGGCCGAGGATATGCCTACTTTCTCGAACAGTGTTGAAACAAAAACCCTGTTTCTATTCAACCAAGTCATTTCTTGCTTCGGTATTCCCAAAGAGATTGTCACTAACCATGAAAATCATTTTCAGAACTCCATGATGGTTGAATTGGCTCTTAAATTAGGTTTTTGATAGGAGAATTCATCACCATATTATCCTTAGGCCAATGGGAAAGTTAAAGCCGTGAATAAATCCTTAAAGTTTATCCTTCAAAGGATAATCAATAAACCTACTGATCTGGATTTATGCAGGAACACAATAAAATACAGAAATATACATAAACACAGAGATGCAGAGGAAACAATATTTCATTTTATTTGAATAAAATGAATGAAATATGCTTACAAACATAATGGAAATAAAAATAGCTAGGGTGTTGGTAGCGTATCTTTGAGAAGATATTTGGCAGCTACAAACATCTGAACTATGTTATAGTGTGGCTCAAGGGCCTATTTTTTATTGAGAAACAATGGAAAAACTGAAACATCCAAAACCTAACCCTAGGAAATGAAGTGCCAAAACTGTGTGTCTTGTTTTGGTAAATTGGTGTTTCAACTTCCCAGAGACATAAATTTGGCATCGAATCTCTGTTTGACTCGCTCAATAGCTCGTTAGAAATATATATACGAGGAGTATAAATTTTGATGTGAGAAAAATCAGTCCATGCACCCATGTTGCTCCTGATTTTCCAAAAAAAACATCGTTTAGGGCCTCAAAACGGCCCTGGAAGTTCAGGACTCGAAAAACTGATAAAAATAGTAAGTTGTGCTGCAACTTAAAAAATGAACGAAATGATGGTGGGGGTTTAAATCGAATAGGTGGGTGGCCACCAATATCCACCTAGATCATTAAGGCCCGAAAATAGCTCCGGGAGTGCAGGACCCGAAATCCTACTAAAAATAGTAAGTTGTGTTGACTGTGAAAAGTTGGAAAAGTTGATGGTGCAGGTTCAAATGGAATAGGTGGGTGTCCATCGATATCCACCTCAATCATTCCTCCCTCCATAGGAAACAATGATCCCCATTGTGTTGAGATCCTCCATGAGATGAGCCAAATTCTGTTGAACTGGGTATTAGACTTTTCGAAGATGTCATGGACCTGTGGGCGGACATGCTGGACGTGTTTAGTAATTTTGGTATCTTTATCAGCCTCAGAAAGTACATGTGTTGATTATGTATGTGTAGTTACAGGAGGTATGGAAACATCAGGCAGCGGTGCGTCTAGGGTCAGATCAATGGATTGCTTGTCTTGACAGTGTTGAGGAACCTCTGTGAGTGAGGAGAAAATGTCAACGTATTCCTCCATGACTTTGTCCATTTTCTGTAGCTATGCAGGGGAGCCCTACTTTGAGGTTATGGCCACAATATTCTTCTTTCCCTGTGAGCAATTTTTAAGGAAAATAAATTTCCTAGTTTGGGAAACAATCTTACTATGTTGTTTTGCAGTAGTCAAAGATATGACAAGAGCCGGTACTACCTCTGGTATCCTGTACAAGTTATTTCCCAAAGTAATAATAATAGCACAAGTCCTAGACTCATACACAACATGTCGCCTCCATAAGTATGGTTGGCCCATTAATACATCAGCTACATTAAGAGGAGCAACATCAAACAACACCTCATCCATGAATGGCTTGATCCTGTACGTAAGGCCACACTGTTGTTGGATGTGGATATCTCTCCCTGGGTGAAGCCACCCGATGGTATATGGTTGCAGGTGTGCTATGGTCGGTAGGCCGAGCCACTTCATTACCTTTGCTGAAATGAGGTTCTTTCGGCTTTCGCTATCAACAAGGAATTGCAGTGGAGAACCCTTCACCCACATGTGTGAATGGAAGAGGCACTCCCCTTCCTCTGCATCCTTGGGATCCTCCCTCTAGATCTTGACGGTGGAAAAAATGGCACTGGGATCTGCATCAATGATTTTCTTCCCTTTTTCATTGCCTTTATCTCGTTCTGACTCAAGATAAAAAAATGCATCTGATTCAAGTGCCTTTAGTTCCGCCACCAACGTCTGTTTGTCCCGACACTCGTTTGTGTTATGAGTGGGGCTGTTATGAAATTCACACCACTTCCCCGTGTCCTTCTTTGGATTTTTGGTGTTGTTCTAAGTCTCCCTGCATTGGCCTCTCCCCTTGTTCTACGGTTCGGGGGCACCTTTCCCTGAATTTTGATTTGTAGATCCAAAGTCTTGCTTCTTCTACTTAAATTTCTGCTCAATCTTGGCGGTATGGAGATATTCCGTGACAAGTGATGTAATTTCAAGGAACTCCATTTCCTCCTAAAGGTGTTTGTGCAGATAGCCGTGGTACTTGAGTACCAAATCTCTCTCTGAATACTTAATACCCAACGTTTTTCGTAGGGTATGGAAAAAATTCGTTAGTTCGTGCACATCTTGATCCCTTTGCTGCCACAGTGTGGTCCATTGGATGTATTTTTTCTCATAGCTTCCCACGAGGTAATATTTTTCCTTGATACCAACTTGAAACAAATTCCATATGGGTGTGGCCGATAACAGAGAGGGTTCCCATTCATCCTCTTGTTCACAATAGGTTTCCCACCAATATTTGACATGGGGAGCGGGTTTGAGGAGTGCAAAAATAATCTTTGCTCGGTCGGAGAAATCATGGACCGAGAAATACCCTTCCAACAAATTTAACCATTTATCTACAACATTTGCATCTATTTAGCCTTCAAATACAGGAATATCAAATTTTACTTGTACCTTGAAGGGAGTGGCGCCTCCAGAGTGGCTGTTAGATGCAGATGCGCCGTAGGTGGGCAGTTGTTGAAGGATCTAAGAAAATTTATCCATCATCGCATTCCTTTGTCTCTCAAGGGCCTCCTCGAACAATATTTTGATAGGATCTCCAGCTCCCTTGTCTTTCTTTTCTTCTTCCGTGCGAGGTTGTCGGGGTTTGCGAGGATGATCTTGCAAGGGTTCAACTAGATTGAGCCCTAACTCCTTATACCCTGACCACATTGGGGAAATGTTAAGAAAAATAGAGAAAGAGAATACCGCTATGATACCACTGATCCAGATTTATGTAGGAATGCAATTAAATATAGAAATATACATAAACACAGAGATGCAGTGCAAAAAATACTTCATTTTACTTAAATCAAATGACTAAAATATGCTTACAGACATAATGGAAATAAAAATAGCTAGGGTGCTACTAGCATATCTATGAGAAAATATGTGGCTGCTACAAACCTATAAAAAATGTTACAATGAGGCTCGAGGGCCTATTTATTATTGAGAAACAATGGAAAAACCGAAACATCCAGAAACCTAACCCTAGGAGATGAAGCGCCAAAACTGTGGGTCTCGTTTGGGTAAATTGGTGTTTCAACTTCTCGGGGACATAACTTTGGCATCCGATCTCTGTTTGACGTGCTCAATAGCTCATTATAAATATCTATTTGAGGAGTAAAGATTTTTATCTATCCATGGACCCATGTTGCCCCTAGGTTTCCCAAAAAACGTTGTTTAGGGCCTCAAAATGGTTCCGGAAGTTCAGGACCCAAAAAACTGCTAAAAATAGTAAGTTGTGCTACAACTTAAAAACTGAAAAAACTGATGGTGGGGGTTCAAATGGAATAGGTGGGTGAACACCAATATCCACCTAGATCATTAAGGCCCCAAAACGGCTTTGGGAGTGCAGGACTCGAAAAACTAGTAAAAATAGTAAGTTGTGCTGAATGTGAAAAGCTACAAGAATTGATGGTGCGGGTCCAAATGGAATAGGTGGGTGGCCAACGATATCCACCTGGATCAGTCCAATTGGCATGTCATGTTGTATCTTTTGCTTTCGAAATATCACATTTTAGTTAATGTTGCAACCAGTTTCACTCCTTTTCAACTAGTTTATGTTTTGGAATCAATCTTTCCTATTGACTGTGAGATTCCTTCCCTTAAGATGGTTGTTGAGCTTATTCCCGACACTTAAATTATCGAAGAATGCCTTGTCTATTTATAACTTCTCGATGAGAAGCATCGAGATGCAGCTACGATTAACAAGGCCCATAAGAAGAGTGAAGGTTCAATATGATAAGGATGTCAAACACAGGTTTTTCTCTGAAGGTTACCTTTTTTTGGTCTATGATCAGGACAAGGATGCCTTGGGCAGGGAAATTCAAATGCATGTTGTATAGCCCTTTCATTGTCAAAATATTCCTTAAGAAGGGAGCTTATGTTTTGGTTGATTTTGACGGAAACGAGCTAGCGAAGCCCAGCAATGGGATCTATCTTAAGAAGTATTATGCCTAGTTAGTTTCCTAGCATTTACTTTGGTTGTATATATTGTATTTTTTGTGTGTACATGTCTATCAATTCTGGTGTGACCTTGATGTTTTTTATCTGTTTTGGCATGTGTTTGTGCATGATATGAGTCATTTTCACATTGCCAATGGTGCTAGTTGACACACCCGGAATATTTCTTCCGTGGCTTGAGTAATCTACTATCCATCTAGTCACATGCTAGTCTCAAGGGGTGTATGTATTGGTCCTACTTCGAAAAAAGTTGCATAATGTCATGATGTGATCAATATACTTTTGGAGGCAATGTCTCTTGGTATCGATTCATTAGTAGTGCACTTGGATTCGCAACTAGTGGTTTCACAATTGAATAACATCTATCATGTCAGAGATCCATTTTTATATCATTTATTTCTAAGAGTTTGTTTGTTGCAAAGATCATTTAAATATGTTACATACATTCACATTCCGTGTTTAGAAAATTTGTTTGCAGATTCATTAGCTAATCAAGAAATTTATGGGCATATTAATCATTCATTACATTAAATATAAAAAAACATCAAAAATCATTGTATATATGAGACAATCACATCATAAAATCCCTGTATATATATAGATCAAAGTTGTATTAAAAAATATACAAAAATTGGACAATTATGTCCTACAAAATTAGGTCTTATGCCCAATCATGTCCATCATAAAAAAATATCAAAGTCATCTAGTCATCCTAGAAGCATATGCCTTGGGAAGCCCTTGGGTCTGACTGGTCCAATATCTGTAACAATATAAATAAATTTGTAAGTAAGTTGTCCTATAAAAAATATTTGTTTATTTTCATATTTTTATTGAAAATCCAAAAAATAAAATAATCAATAAATCATTTCAATGTGATCTTACCAATTTCTCCCCATGCTACACCGAGTGGTAAGGTTAGATCAACATCTCCCCTCAAGTCCATGCCAGCATAGGGGTAATCCTTCACGGTGATCACTTGTTCTCCCCACCACAAGAAGAACTCATCATCCCAGGTAGTTCTCGGGACTTCACCACCCCCTAGCCTCTTCATTAGGTCATCCCATCATGCTATACGTGGATCTTGTGGGCTAGTGATAGTAGAGGTCACTTTGGGTCAAAGCCCTAGAATCCTCTCAAAGAAGAATGTGCACAAAATGGTCACATAATTGAAATTTTTAGTTTTATTCTTCTGGATGAGGTTTACTGTTTCTTCAAATTGGTTAGCAAGGTAGTGCACCAATCATATAGATTAGTCAGGCATTCAACTTCAAAACTCATGTTCCCATGCGAGGTTTGGTGCAATGAAGCCGATCTGGCTACTCTGACTATGGTGAAAAGAAGAATCTGCATGTGCAACCCTTTCACATCTCTAATTGGGATCTGGGTCCCAACCTTATGAGTACCCTCAGCACAGTATATGTGAATGTAATCCTCAACATTCAACCCTCCCATTGGCTTGCCTTGTAAACATACTCTCCTTCAAGAGAGTCTAGTTATAAAATATATGTATTCAATCACAATCCTTAAAGGCATCTGATAAATCATGAAGCAGTCCTCCTTTGGGTCCTAGTAATTGATGAGAATTTAAAGACATTTGATGTTGTTTTTCATGTTTGGCATCTTTAAAAACTTGAGAAAACCACCTCCTTAGAGTATATATAAGGATAATTGATCCCCCATTACCTCATTTTCAATTGTGCAAGGCTCCCTATCTCTCTAGCTAATGGTCATCATGAATCAATTCATCAAAAAACCCATTGTATTTTTATTTTAAAATTTCATTCTCGGCATACTCGAGTTCCTTCTTACACAGTCACATGTAGACGAAGGTTCAAAATTATGAACCCGCGTATACACAGAGGGTTTATCCAAAAAATTAAATCCTATGGTGAAATTTACAAACAATTACTTTAATTGATAATAAAATTGATTACTAATCTAATTGAGAAGATTACCTGGAAGATTTGGGCTGATTCGGTAGAGAATTGGTCTAGATAGAAGATGGGGATTTTTTTCTCTGAAGTTATTTATCAAATTCTCCAATGCACAAATGACCAAATGTGAGCTCAAAAGGCCTATATATGCCCAAAATTCAATTTCTTTTCAAAACCCACTTGTTTAAAGTTTTGTGTTTACTTTTTGAATTTGTCCAAGGCTTTATGACCTTTTGGCTTGGAAATGTTGGGATAAGTTGTTTTCAAGCCCATTTGACGACTTCAAGATGATTCCACGACTTCTTCAATTCCATGAAAATTGACCTGTCATGGTAGGTATTATGTTCAGAACTGGCATATAGGTTAAGCGAATTCACTTTCCGTTGCACTTATGCATACTAGCCTCCATACTGAAATCTTGCCATAGGGTCAACCCCATCATGTTATGATTATTACACCATTTTCACTCACCAACTTATAAATTATGATATGATGGTAGATCCATCCTTTTCATGGGATTGTTAGTTAGATCCTCACTAGCATATGTCACCCATGCTGCAAATTTTGTAGGCTTGGGAATACTCTTTAGTCCCTCCATGAGTTATGCGACGAAGATTCATTCTTCTTCTTCTTCGCTATCTTTCTGGCTTTATACCCTAGAGGTTCCCAATTTTTGTTGAGCTGTTTTCTTGCATTGCATATTGAATATTTTTATATCTTTTCCTTAAGCCAGCTTCACTTGGACTCTTCTATAGGCCATCTTTATTACCATGTCTTTCTGCAAAGTCAGCCTTGCAATCACTTAGCCTATGCAACTCGATACCTTTTGCGCATAGATGGAACATTCCTCTGAGTGTCATTTACCATTTTTTCCACCTTGCATTGAGCATAGGATTGTTCCCACCACAGGAACTAGAGAATATATTCATCGACACTCATTCTATCCATTCTACTACAGGCATTCTTTTTTTATTTTTCAGGATTTCAATAAAAAAAGACAAAAATAAAATAAAATATCCCAAAAAGAGCGGGATCGGGACATTACTTCCATATTTGATGGAAGCTAAGAGTCATTTGTGTCACCCTTGAACATAATACAAAAAGCTAAGTTTTTTCCTCCATTTTGGATGGGATTTAGTTTGACTTAGGAGAAGCCATAACCTTGTTATCGAGCCAAGTAATCCCCTAGTTTTTTATCTCTTCCAATCATATGGAGAGTTTGTCCGTGCCTCCTGCATGACAAACTTATAGAAATTTTCCATATGTTTCCATAGTCAAAATGATTCGTGCTTTTTTTCAAGGGAAGTAAAACTGAGTCGACCTTTCTGCGGTGTCCCTTGACTCAATTTTCAGTCATCCATCCTCGGCCTGTATGAGTCCTGTTCTATCACATTAGCTATTTGGTCCTTTGCTCATGTTATTTTGAGAAGGTCCCCATTGACTTCTTGCCGGTGTATTTTTCTCTTATTGACTTTGACAAATTTCTCTGAGTAAACCTAGAGCCAAAAACTAGCCCTATTTACATTATTGATAGGTGACCTTATGCTCAGTATTTGATAAAAAACATGGTTCTTTGACTCAATGGTTTCCCTTTTGTTTGACTTCAGCTTTCATTATCATATCAGGGATTCATGCATTACCTTGGTTTCCATTTTACCCTATAGGTGGATTCCTCGCCTTTTTCTCAGATTTCATTATTGGTTGCTTCAGAGGGTTTCTACCATGCGATATATACATTTTTTGCATGCCTGAAACCTGCTTCAGGTTGGTTACTTCACTTTTATTTTTTTTATTCCTTCCAAATTTTGGTCTGTGGGGTACACTTGCACTGGATTGATGTGGGATGCCTTAATACCTTCCTTTTAGCAGATCCTTTCCCATCACCTTTGACACGTTTCTCTGGGAATAAGGTCTAGAGTCCTTTTTCTAGTACCTTAGGGTTTGCAATCATTAGTGGCATATTCCTTCACTATCGACAGTGATAATACATCAATGTATCCTAATTGGTAGATTCTATCAATTTTTCAACTTCAACTAATTTATTCTCACTTGTTAGATTGTACGGGGGTACCCTGAATCTCATCATCATTATCGGTGAGTTGTCTCACATTTGTTAATGGTATACATAAATGACCAGTAATTAAACTATTTCTCACATGGTTGACTTTGGCTCATTTATTACCATTATGTAGAATTTTACCATAGTGATCAGTGAAGACCTCAGGTTTGAATCAACATGCTTTGATTCATTTTGACAGGTCCTTCAGTTTTTTTCCAGTGATAACATCCACCCTTATATGTTATAGTTCATCACGATAGAATTATATATGTTGGCACCCGAGTTGCGTGCAATACCATTTTTTCCACCACTTATGATTTTGTACTTATAGATTCAGTTGTGACTTCAATGATTAGATACCTTTGCAGCATCATTGATAAATCTTCTACACGTGATATTTTGACATGAATTTGATATACACTTATGGGAAGTGATCATGTGATTCACTATGTACTTTATAGTTTCTGATATACTCTTATACATATAGGATCCACTCCATACTTGTTATGTAGACATGATTTACTTTCATTGAGCATAGGTATGCCCACCTTAGACATGAGCTTACTTTCTGATTTCTTTCATTGGTTTTTCGTAGCCTAAAATCTAGTGAAGTCCTCACAAGATTATTTCTTATGCACATAATACATTTCGACTGTCATGTACCCCTTATGACCTCATATAATGGGGGGCATATGTTATATAATCATTTGTCACCTTTATATACTTGTTGATCTATGTATTAGCCTTGAGCAGCCCTTTCCATTCAGACTTGGTCATCTTCTTAAAAAAAATTATTTTTAATTCCATACGTGACTCTGTCGTGTCTTACATGAGTGCAGATGTGGGTTCACTCATATTTTACCCATGTATATAATTTAAAATATTAAAAATATATATAAATACCTATATTTTGGGTGGGGTTTACAGGTTACACCGAAAGCCCACCTACAGGAGCTCATGGCCAAACTGTTTCCCAACTAAAAAAACTATTTTGAGGAAGTATAAATACACCTCATTGGTAAGGCATAAGGGAGGAGAGAGAAAGGCATTGATACTATAGTATGTTATAGCCCAGATCAACTTTGATTATCCTTGTGCCTTTTTCACTTCCCAGGTTCAGGAAACCCTTGTTTCCTTCTTTGAGATGTTCACCTCCTTCATGTGACATCCTTCTGCACCTTTTATGGAAGAATATTGTTGAGGCTTGGGCTAGATGGATCCAAAGGGTGGTTTCATTGGAGCCGTGGCTAATTTTCGGTGATATCTCCACATATTTTACATGCATCAATAAATAAGCTATGTCTCGTTCATGATGTCCTGATCTTATATGTTTCTTATATATGTTGATGATCTTATAATTGTTTATTTCATGCCATCTTTTATAAGCTTATATGATATACAATACTGACATTTAGGACATATATGTTGTGCAACTATTACATGTGTTTTTTCATGAGTCAGTTGTAGGTCTTGAAGCACGTGGAGAAGAAGAGGGTTTGCACCCTATTAGGTCCCCGTAATTTGTTAGATTGGAAAGACCAAATGTATAGGGGTAACATCAAACCAGTATTTGGAGTCCTAGGACCCAACCTTCCTAGACTCAAAGAGGGCTCTCTCTATGCTTTTATGAAAAGTGTAACTTGACAGCTTTTAGGTTTTGATCTTAGGCTAGTTATTAGGTTTAGGGTTTGTTTGTTTGTTTGGTTGGTTGGGTAGGTTGTCAAGTAATTTAGATAGAGTGAGAGATTGTTAATACATTGGGCTATGGAGTCTACAAAGGTCCTGAGGAGTTTAATAAATAGGTCTAAGGTGTATCACAGGGAAAATCTAACATCTTCGAATGGATCTAAAGGCTTTATGTGAATGAAGTGAACATCAAATTTGTGAACATAGTAGGTGCAAAAGGGCAGTTAAGAATCCTTCAACAAATACCTTAACAAGAATGGCCTTTAAGATTACTAAGCATGAAGAAATAATCAAAGACAGGGCATACCAATAACTTCTTTGACTAAACCCTATCAAGAAAGCATTAAGACAACAATACAGTGAACTATAGAAGGAAAGAAACTTGTAAATCTTCTAGTGATTTCACCTTCAATATAAGAAAACATTTAAGATAAACACATGGCATAGATAAAAGAAGAGGGAACTCCTAACATCATTAATCAAGCTATAAATACCTCCAAAGAAACAATTTAAGATGAGCAAAAGGGCATGGTGAATCATAGACATCTTTAGCTACACCTAATCAACAAAAATTCAAAGTAAAAGACCTTAAAAACAATGTTTAAGTAATGGAAAAGAACAAGGATAACCATATAAATACTTTGAAATTTTCTTCATTGAATCAAATTTAAGATAAACAAGCATAACTAGGTCTAGAGAGCAACTAATAATTCTCTAAACTGACCTAGCAGAGGAAAATGTAGAAGAAATAGAGAACAAACGAAGCTAAGGTGCCTCTAAACAACATTTCTTAGCCTAAAAAAATTGTCCTACTGCAATAGAAATATGGGAAAAAATGATAACATGAGAAAAAAGAACTAAATAAGGAACACCTCACCATTAACTATGCTCAAGGATCCTGCAAGTAAGCCTTCTCCATTGTCAAGAAAGCCAAGCCATCCACAAAAACCAAAGCCAAATTTCTGTTCAATCTGAAAGTCTATGTATTACTCTCAATAATCATCCAACATGTACAATAAAGCCCCAATGTTGTATTTAACAAGGTTTTAAAATGTGATAAATACTCATAAATACCATTTATGTCCAAAGAGACCATGCAAGGCCCAAGGCATAAAATATCTAATGAAATAAATGCAAAATAACTTCTAATGCCTAACTTTGGAGTGATTTGCCCAAAAATCCACAAAATATCCATTTTCCATAAATGAGTGTCTTTTTTTAACTTTTGCAGACCAGAGCGTAGTAGGGAGGTCCAAGGGCACAATGCCTGCATAGGAAAACTAGGTCACCTTGCAGCTGAATTTTGAAGGACTTGCCTATGTCGGAATGAGCTCCATAATGGCTCGTTGGAAATCCTATCTAGTTGAATTTCTAAAAATTCCCTTCGTTTTCTATTTGGACTCCATTAACATTCTCAAAAACCAAAGCTCCCAAGGTTGATAAGGGTGCAGCACCAACCCTGAAAACATGGCAGAAAGGTGAAATTTTGCATTTTTTTGGGCCTTTTGGAGGACCAGAACTGCTCAAAATGATCTGAAATTTTGTGTGAATGATGTAATTGGCCTGATGAATCCAAAAATGTAAAATTTACCTTCAATGGATTCCTTGGCGCTACACCCTTAGCCCTCAAAATCAGTCAAAAGACCAGAAATATCAAAATCTTGCGAAAATTTGCAAATATCTCCCTCATGGTGTTTGGGATGCCTGTAGAGAAGCATCAACTAGGATTCCAAGGTTTTCTTGGTCTTTTGCCTCCTTTAATGCTTGAATTTTTGCAAGGGATCTTTTGAGCTCGGCCCTTGCAATTTGATTTCTAAAGGCATAGTGCTTGGCCATTTTCTTCTGAAGGCAAAGGTCTCTTTGTGTCTTTGATAACTGATCCTCCAACTATGTATTAGTCCTCTCCAACCAAGGCTCTCGATCATACTCAATATCCATGGTAATCAGCTCACTTGGAGTGAGCTACTTTTCCAATGTTGTTGCTTGTTCCTTCTCCTTGGCCAAGGCCTTCCTCAAGCCCATTGTTCTTGGCCTTCTTCTAGATAGTTTCCCTTCTTCATATTCACTCTCATAAAAAACACCCAAGACTCCATCAAGCCTAACCTTGGTCCTTTTAGCCTCTTTCCGGTCTATGATTTCCCTAACCTCATAAATTTCCTTTTCTCCCTCCAAATTCTTGTTTTCAGTCTCATAATAGTGGATGACATTACCGGACCTAGTTAGGTTGGCTTTCAAATACTTTATTTGGGCATCCTTACCCTTGAGAAACATTCTTGTGACCCTTGCCTTGTTCTCATCATGAATATCAACATGAATGATTTGAAATTCCCACTTAGTCTGATGCTAATCTTATTCATTTTCCTCTATGAATTTCCCTTTGCCATTGTCCAACTATTTTATTGAAGTGGAAGGCATGGCCCCTTGCCTTTTAGAGGCAGAAAACACATGCCCACTTCCTCTTTTATAATTCAAATAAAATGGTTTAATTGTGCTCATTTTGTTGTCTTCACCATGGTTTTCATCTTGACTGTCATCATCAGTGATATCCTTGCTATCCTTATGGCTTTCATGGCTGCTCTCATGGTTGCTTTCATCTTTCTCCATGCTCTTTGCTTCATCATTGATTTTTGAACTGTCATTATCTTCATTGTTTTCCTCTGCCTCACTGATATTTGTTTCACTGATATCAGCCTCAATTTATTCTTCTTCACAGCTTTTGGCATCTTCATTTTTTTCACTAACTTGTGGGTTGTCATCATCACTGATATTGGCATCATTTATATCAGCCTAACCTTCATTGTCTTGACTGCTAGGTGCTTCATCATTTGTTTCTATACTAATGTTTACCTTATTGACATCAGCTTGATCATTTTATTCCTCATTCTCACTGATATCTTCCTCCCCTGACCTATTTCCATAATGGTTCATTTCTTCAGTGTCTTCTTCTACCTCTTCACTATTTTCTACACCTTCATTTTGCTCCTCATTACTTCTAGGAGCTTCACCGTTTTCACTTTCATGACTGTCACCATGGCTCTTTGTTTCACTGCCATGTTCTTTATTGTCTTCCTCATTACTATTGTTTTCCTCATTCATGTCATCTTCACTACTAGGTGTTCCATCATTGGTTTCTAAATTTCCTTCATCATCACTATGAACCTCATTGTTTTCATTGTCATCATGGCTCTTAGTTTCACTACCACCATCATCATTATCACTAGGGCTGCTTTCTTCATCATCTTCCTCATATTCATTTACATATACCTCCATGTATTCTTGGCCACTTTCTTGATTTGTGTCCTCTCTACCTTTTGCACTGCCCTCATCTTCCTCACTAGCTAATTTTTTTTTGTTTCACTCCTCACTATTTTCCTCTTGATTGCTAGCATCATTATTGCCTTTAGTTTCCATGCTTTTTTCCTCATCACTAACCTATGCCTCTTCATTTTCTTCCTCTTTACTATCTTTTTCTTCATTATTTATTGATTGATCATTACCCTCTCCTTCATGGTCACTTGATTGTTCATTTTCACTTTCCTCATTTCCTGATGCACTAGGGGACAGTGATGAAGGAGGGTTGTCTTGAGGTGAAGGAACATGTGTAGATGGTGAAACATGCTCATCAGGAGATGATGAGGGAAAATTTTACTGAGGATGGGGTTGTTGGTTTGTGAAGACCTCATGGGCAATCAAAAACTCACATGGAATACCCTTTTGCTCCAATTGATGCATCACAACCATGGTGATGAGAGAATGGTGAAAGAGGATCTGCATTTGCTGTGAAGGGTCTCTATTTTGTACAATATAAGACATCTTGTCAATATGCCTCTAGAGATAGTAGGGTAAATGCAACATCTTAACCCTAGTAATGTGCATGAGAAATATGATGTGATAGAAATAAAGCCTAGAAAACCTTCCCTCACATGTGAAGTATTTCATAATGACCCTCATCATGGGTGCATACCTCTCAAGAAAATGTGAAAAAGGAAATATAGATTTATTGTAGTCTTTGTATCTAGGCTTGAGGAATGGCTCATAGTGGCTTATGTCTATATTGGCCCATTTGAACCAATTTTCACCAACACTAGGTATCCCAATGGCAATAGCATCTATGAAAACTCAAATTTTCTCATGTAGGTTAAGGATGAAGAGCCTAGTTAGCTCAGGGTGACTTTGTACCTGTTGTACTCTTTCACAAAAATGGAAAAACCCCACATTTTGGAAACATGTTACAATCATGGAAGAGGCATTAAGTTCCATTATGTTTTGAGTTTCAAAACTATTAATCCTCCCACCTCTGTGTTGATGCCTTCTTAGCACTTGGCCTTCTTCACCACTACCACTGTCACCTTCCCTTGACATTTTGACACCTGATTCTTTAAAACCATAGCTCCGCTTATGAAACTGATATGAACAAGGAATTGGAATGGTGGTGAAATGACAGCCTTTTAAAAGTGAGGGATGAGTGAGAGAGGGTGGGGAAAAACCTTAATGACCACCCTTGCTGATTTGTTTAAATCTCTGTCTGAAACCTTGCACTGATGGCAGATGGATATGGAGGAAGGCAATGAATATGTCAATTTTCTTGTTGTGTAGGGGCCAGAGTTCATAAGTGAATAGAGAAGGTGAAGGCACAACCTTGGATGAATCATAAAATTATCAATAAGGTATCTTTGGTGATCATTGGTCTCCTTAGTATGCAAATGGATAGGTGTTCAAAAAAAATTGTGTTATAATATGAGAATTAGGTTTTTCTTCCTATGTATTCAAATTTCTTCAATCATAAATCACCACATATGCTTTGAAGAAGGACCTAACATCCACTTTCCTCTCAGAAATGCTTTAGAAACCTTTGATGGCAGCTTGGAGGTGTTTTTGAGCCAACTTGAGGGTTTTTTGGTGTAAGAGGTCCTCCTAGCCAAACACGCAGTGCATGAACGAGTTGTTGGGTTAGAGAAATGCATAGCACTGAACAGGTTTTTAGGTCAGGGTGAACACATAGCGGGTCACGGACGAGTCGGGTCAGGTTGCACACAGCGTTGGTGTCAGGTGCGCACTGCTAGAGTTCTTCTGCCAAGGCATGTGGGGTGAATGCGCAACATTCGAGAAAACGTGAAACATGTACTCACAGGTGCACAACGCCATGTAAATTTGAACGGGGAAACTACCCAAGCACGCAGTGTAGTCTTGAATGCGCAGCATTAGGTATACTTGCCCAAAACTTACCTGAAACTCATAGTTTTTCCCTCCTGAATGCTTTAAGCTTTTTTCAAGGAAACAAAAAGTCAAATGAGGAACAAAATGACCTTTTATAGTCTTAGGAAAATAAATTTAATCCCAAAAAACCCACTTTCTAATGCTTTTTAGCCTTTTCATTCTTTTCACTGATATTTCTTTGTCTTTTTTCTGCAGGTGAAAAAAATATTTACTTGGCTTTTTCTCTTTGGGAGTTTGACATATTCATTTGATGTTTTCTCTAGGGGTTTCATTTAGTAGGATCTTCAAAGCTCCTTGTGTTTTTCATAATAATACTAAACTTATCTTTGTCACCTTTTCTTATTGACCCTTTTACATTGTTTTCTCTGCAGGTGACTGAAGTGGTGAACTTTGACCTTCTTGTTTCCCTTTAAAGCATAACAAGCTAATTTGAACATATTCTGGGAATTTCACACATTAAAACCTTCAAAAAATATCGTTGTACATGCTTTATGAATTAAAATCATGCCCTTTACCTTCTTTGGCCACTTTTGATTTGCAGGTGCCATAAAACATTGAAGTGTCCTTTCCTTTGTTCCTGAAGCTTGACATACTCATTTACACAACAAAAATTTTATAGTCACCTTTGATTTCCATCTTGAAGCTCAAAATCATGTTTTTTGTCTTTCGACCATTGAGTGTAGGTGACTAAAATGATAATTTGACCCTCTTTTCACTAGTACTCTTTTCCTTGTTCTTTGAAGCAGTGGGAAATTTTACCTTAGCAAACTTTGGGATGTTACACACAACAGCCGCTTCAAATCTTCCTCCTGCTATCATCATGGGGGCTTAACATCATCATTTTACCTGTTTGACCATTTTTGGCAAGAAAAAATCCTTGGGATGATTTTGGAATCTTTAAAAACAGTGATATCTTCAAAAACCCTTTGCTGTCATTATGGATTCCAAACTTACCCTTTCACCTTCTCTGATCACCTTACAAAAACCTTAGGTTTTTGGAATGCTTGAGAATAATTAATAGTGTTGTTTTCTAAGTTCTGTATAGCTCTTTCAAGTTCATTGAAATCTATTTAGTTCACCTCACCTATTTTGCAATTTTATCTATAATTTCTAAAAAACGTCTCTTCATGTTTGGTTTTCTTGGTGTGCCTCCTTCATGTGATTTGTTGCATTGGATATTTTCTTGGCACACTGATGGCCCAATTAGGCTTAGAAACCTGATTCTTCTTGCACACAAACTACTTCCTCTTTATTTTCTGTGAATTTCTATACTGAGGAGTAGGCCTTTTACCTTACCCATTGTCTACTGATAGTCATTGATATTGGCATCATTTATATTAGCCTCACCTTCATTGTCTTGACTGCTAGGTGCTTCATCATTTATTTCTGCACTTCTATTCACCTTATTGACATCAGCCTTATCATTTTGTTCCTCATTCTCACTGATATCTTCCTCCTCTAACCTATTTTCATCATGTCTCATTTCTTCACTATCTTCTTCTGCCTCTTCACTATTTTCTGCACCTTCATTTTGCTACTCATTAGTGCTAGGATATTCACCTTTTTCACTATCATGACTCTCACCATGGCTCTTTGTTTCATTGCCATGTTCTTTAATGTATTCCTCCTCACTGCTGCTTTCCTCATTTACATCATCTTGACTGCTAGGTGGTCCATAATTGGTTTCTAAATTGCCTTCATCATCACTATGAGCCTCACTATTTTCACTGTCGTCACAGCTCTTAGTTTCACTGCCACCATCATCATTATCACTTGGGCTGATTTCTTCATCATCTTCCTCATATTCAATTACATCTACCTCCATGTCTTCTCGGCCAATTTATTCATTTGTGTCCTCTATGCCTTTTGCATAGCCATCATCTTCTTCACTGGCTGATTTTTGTTTGTTTGACTCCTCAATTTTTTCCTCTTGATTGCCAACATCATTGCTGCCTTTATTTTCCATGCTTTTTGCCTCATCACTGACCTCTGCCTCTTCATTTTCTTCCTCTTTAATTTATTGTACTTCATTATTGCTTTATTTATCATTACCCTCTCCTTCATGGTCATTTGATTGTTCATTTTCACTTTCCTCATTGCATGATGTACTGGGGGAGGGTGATGAAGGAGGGTTGTCTTGATGTGAAGGAACATGTGTAGATGGTGAAACATGCTCATCAGAAGATGATGGAGGAGTAAGGACAGGAGGATGAGATGATGAGGGCACATTTTTCTGAGAACGGGGTTGTGGGTTTGTGAAGACCTCATAGGCAATGAAAACCTCCCATGGAATACCCTTTTTCTCTAATTGATGCATCACAACCATCTTGATGAGAGAATGGTGAAAGAGGCTCTGCATTTGTTGTGAAGGGTCTCTCTTTTGTACAATATAAGACATCTTGTCAATACTCCTGTAGAGAGAGTAGGGAAAATGCAACAACTTAACCCTAGTAAAGTGCATGAGTAATATAATGTGATATGAATAAAGCATAGAAAACCTTCCCTCACATGTGAAGTATTTCATAATGACCCTCATCATGGGTTCATACCTCTCAAGAAAATGTGAAAAAGAAAATATAGATTTATTGTAGTATTTGTATCTAGGCTTGAGGAATGGCTCATAGTGGCTTATGTCTAAATTGGCCTCTTTGAACCAGTTTTCACCAACACTAGGTATCCCAGTGGCAATAGCAATAGCACCTGATGACAGCTCAAAGTTTAACCCTACAATATTGACTTGTTTCTCATGTAGGTTAAGGATGAAGAGCCTAGTCAGCTCAGGGTGACTTTGTACCTATTGTACTCTTTCACAAAAATTAAAACACCCCATGTTTTGGAAACATGTGATAGTCATAGGGGAGGCATTAATTTCCATTATGTTTTGAGGTTCAAACCTATTAATCCTCCCACCAATGTGTTGATGCCTTCTTGGCACTTGGCCTTCTTCACCACTACCACTATCACCTTCCCTTGACATTTTGACACCTTCTGCTTTGAAAATCTAACTTTTCTTATGAAACTAATATGAAAAAGGAATTGGAATTCTAGTGAAATGGTAGCCTTTTACAAGTGAGGGATGAGTGAGAGAGGGTGAGGAAAAACGTTAATGACCACCCTTGCTAATTTGTTTAAATATCTATCTGACACCTTGCACTGATGGAAAATGGATAAGGAGGAAGGCAATGAATATGTCAATTTTATTGTTGTGTAGGGGCCAGAGTTAATGAGTGAATGGAAAAGGTGAAGGCACAACCTTGGATGAATGAGAAAATTATAAACAAGGTATCTTTGGTGATCACTAGTCTCTTTAGTATGCAGATGGATAGGTGTTCAAAAACAGTGGTGTTTTAATATGAGAATTATGTTTTCTTCCTAAGTCTTAAAATTTCCTCAATCATAAATCACCACAAATGCTCTGAATAAGGGCCTGACATCCACTTACCTCTCAAAGATTCTTTAGAAACCTTTGATGGAATATTGGAGGTGTTTTTGAGCCAACTTGAGGGTTTTCAGGTGCAGGAGGCCCTCTTGGCCACATGCGTAGTGCGTGAACGAGCTGCCACGTCGGCTAAACACGCAGCACTGAACGGGCTGTTGGGTTGGGGTGAAAATGTTGTTGGTCATGGGCAAGTCGGGTCAGGCTGCACGCAGCATGGGTGCCGGGCACAAAGCGGCATAGTTCTTCTGTTGGGGCTTGTCGGATGAATGCGCAGCATTCGGCCAAACGCATAGTGCGTACTCACACTAAAACTCATTTTTTTCCTCCTCGTTTCTTTCGGCTTTTTGCAAGGAAAAAAAAAGTCAAATGGGGAACAAAATGACCTCTTATAGTCTTAGAAAAATAAATTTAATCCCAGAAAACCCACTTTCTAATATTTTTGAGCCTTTTCATTCTTTTCACTGATATTCTTTCTCTTTTTTCTACAGGTGAACAAAATATTTACTTGGCTTTTGCTCTTTGAGAGTTTGACATATTCATTTGATGTTTTCTTTGGGGGTGGAACTTAGTAGGATCTTTAAAGCTCCTTGTGTTTTTCATAATAATATTAAACTTGTCTTTCTCACCTTTTCTTATGGACCCTTTTACATTGTTTTCTTTGCAGGTGACTAAAGTGGTGAAGTTTGACCTTCTTGTTTCTCTTTGAAGCATAACAAGCTCATTTGAACATCTTCTGGGAATTTCACACATTAACACCTTCAAAAATTGTCCTTTGACATGCATTATGAATTCAAATCATGCCCTTTACCTTCTTTGGCCACTTCTGATTTGCAGGTGCCATAAAAAATTGAAGTGTCCTTTCCTTTGTTCCTGAAGCTTGACATACTCATTTACACAACAACAATTTTATAATCAACTTTGATTTCCATCTTGAAGCTCAAAATCATGTTTTTTGTCTTTCGACCACTGAGTGTAGGTGACTAAAATGATAATTTGACCCTCTTTTCAATTGTACTCTTTTCCTTGTGCTTTGAAGCAGTGGGAAATTTTACCTTAGCAAACTCTAGGATGTTACACACAGCAACCCCTTCAAATATTCCTCCTGCTGTCATCATGAGGGCTTAACATCATCATTTTACCTCTTTGACCATTTTTGGCATGAAAAAATCCTTGGGATGAGTTTGGAATCTTTACAAACAATGATATATTCAGAAACCCTTTGATATCATTATGGAGTCCAAACTTACCCTTTCACCTTCTCTGATCACCGTACCAAAACCCTAGGTTTCTAGGATGCTTGAGAACAATTATCAGTTTTGTCTTCTAATTTCTATATAGCCCTTTCAAATTCATTCATTTCTATTTAGTTCACCTCAAATTTTTCCGAATTTTATCTATAATTTCTGAAAAACTTCTCTTCATTTTTGGTTTTCTTGGTGTGCCTCCTTCATGTGATTTTCTACATTGGATCTTTTCTTGGAACGCCACTAGCCCAATCAGGCTTACAAACCGTGATTCTTCTTGAACACAAACTGCTTCCTGTTTCTTTGTTGTGAATGTATTTATTGAGGAGCAGGCCTTTTACCTTACCCATTTTCTACTGATAATCATTTTAACACTCCTGCAAAAGTGTCAAACTTCACATTTACCCTTTGCAGAACTTGAACTTGATAAATTACTCCTCCTTGGAGATTTCCTAATATTTCTTGGACAATCATGTGTTGATCTTATTTTAAATTTGAGCCAGCTTCTAGCACAGGAAAATCAATTCTTAAAACACCAAGGATGACCCTACAACATATGAAACCCTAATGACCTAGTGGGAGGATCCTTTGACCCAGTCTTTGACTAAAACTTGGTTTGAGGTTTTTAAGTGTAAAAACAGAGTTTTTGACAAATTGATGTATTGAAGAACCAAAATCTACTATACTTTATTTATCCAAAGATCTTACAGAGATATTTTTGAGACCATAAATTCTTGAAGAACCTGGTGAACATGGGAAGGAACAGGTTGTTGGTAACCCTAGATGGAAAGTGGAGGGGTGAGGAAAAGGAAAAACAGAGTGCTAGGGTTATAGGTGAGAAAATAGGATATAGATGAGTGGCACAAGCTCATGAGCGATATTTTAGGAGTGGTAGGTTAACCATAAAATGGAAAAATAATGGAATAGTGAAAATTGTAGTACAAGGATAATGAAGGCAGTGAGATTGATAAAGCTCACAATATTCAGAAATTTTGTTTTTAGAAATCTAGAACTGATATTTAGTCATATATAGATAGTAAAAATTACTGATGACTAAAAGTGGATCCACTTGTGGAGGGAAACTCCTTTTCAGGAGGTGTTCAGGACCTCAGAGCTCAAATCTCTGAGTTTTGAAGACCAGTGCCTTACTTGCACTTGGCAGTTCCTTCTTGCTTCTTTTGCTGATGTTCTCTTGAAGCTGTGATCTCAAAATCAGAAATACATGTTTGCTTCAACCTCATTTCTACCTACCCATCATACTTTGCCTAAAAATTTTTCTTCTCCCGGGTGCACTTGGACTGGAAAACCCTTGACATTATTTTCTTTTGAAAGCATAAAAAACTATCTACTTGTACCCTTGTCACTTCCAAGAGTTCAGATTAGGCTAATGAACCCTCTTATTCTATACCTAGTCTACTCATTTGTCAAGATTAAGTTGTTTGAAAAACTTTATTCTCTAATCTATTGACATGAAATTCAAAACATGATCAAACCGAGATTAAGTAATCTAATTTTCCATGCGCTCTGGCATTTGGATAAGATGCACACATACATTATTTTTTTACAATCAAAAACTAAAAAACATGAGGGATATGATTCAGAATTTGTGAGGCATCCCTCTTTTTTTCTTTGGTTCGGATTTTAGTATTGAGAACCAACATATTTTCCTAATCTAATCTACTAACAAGCCAAGCTTAATTGGTTTCACAAGTCTTCTTTCACTAACCTATCAGCAGAATTTTAAAACATTTTTAGTCATGATTAGGCTAGATGACTGAATAAGATTCTTCCTTTTCAACAAGCAGTGGAATTTAGGCTTGCACACTTTCAGAAGTACTCTTTTTTTGTATGGGGCTGTACCTCTTCTTTAAAGCTGCCCTCTTTTTCTTCTTTTCTCTGTTTTTGTGTTTTCATTTTTCAATACAATCTAAAAATAAAAATATGCTCAAAGTGCTGAGCTTATTTTTCATACCTATCTATCCTAATCTAATTTACATATGATACATACTTATTTGGTGAAATCAGTTTTCCAATACAACCAATCAAGAAAATGATTCCATGAGTGATCTTGGTTTAGCTCATTGAGTGTGCTGAAAAAATCAAAAGGCCACTCCCACCTCACTTGTGTTTGAACAGTAGTGCCTAAAATCTTCTTTAAGTTGTGCATCAAACTGCTGCTAACATATTTTACTCCCTCTTCAAATATCTTTAAGAAATCAACAAAGGGATCTTGAAACAATACTTGACTTAGAGGATTTTAGAAATAGACTTCATTCAATACTACTCCTTCCTTCACTTGGCTATGCTTGGGATTATTTTGAACCAAAAACTCCACCTCTTCCCCATGATCATCTGCACTGTCAACCTCATCATATATTGCAATGTTTTCCTCTAGCAAAATTGATATGTTCTAATGGAGTGGGCTGAATTCTGTGTGAAGGCCATCATGTTGATGAGCAGGAAGACTCTTTGGCAGAAAAACTTCTTGAGAAGGTAGTGCAGCAACTATCCTGTGATTATCAATTTCTAAGCCTTCATCTGCAATTTGAAATTCAATGGAACTTGGTGGCTGCAAATATGGAGTTGAGGAGAATTCTATGTCATAAATTATTTCCTCATCCATTTTAGGAAAAGGCTTCTCATTAACAACTTGTTCAAGAAGTTCATTATCTTTCCCAACCTCAACATCAAAAATGAAAGATTGTTGATTTCTAATAAGATGAAAGTTATTTCTGACAGACTGAAATGAAGTAGAACAAAGAGGCACAGATGCTTCACTTACTTTGAAATTTTCTTGAATTTCACCATCACTGTCACAGCTGATATGTATTGGCTGATTATTGTTTTCAATTTGATGAAACTTAAATTTTTCCCACAAACCAACTATTGATTGCTCTGCAAGATTAGCTTCTATTTGGAGAACATCATCATCATACTAATAAAACTTTGTAAAATAATAAACATAAGTAATGTCACCAATCAAACATATTGGATTATCATATTGCTTTTCCTTGAATTGATCTAAAAATCCCTTTTCTGATCTGTGGTATCTAGGGTTAGTAGGAAAATGAATAGGAATTTTTGCTCATATGAAGGTTTAAAGGCTGGCCACATGCTTAGAATCTGATTTATTTCCTCTCCAGTTAAAAGAGGAGGCATTTTTCTCTTTCTTTGGATAGCACTACAACAGTTTTCTTTCTCTTGTAAAGGCTGACTCTGAGGCTGAATGTCTTCTTGAGCCTCACATAGAAGAGATGGTGAATCATCACTTGTGCCTTTAGAGAGATCCTGTGAATCTTCCTTTATTTCCTTGTAATATTCCAAAATTTGCATGCAACAAATTGGGATATTAAATTTTGTTAATTTCACTTAGGGGATGAATAAATGGGTAAGGAGGCCCATGCATAGTAAAAACCTATATAAAATCCCTCATAATGTGAAGAGGGATCAATATAAAAGCTAGATTTCACACCTTCATGTGTGAACAGGGACTTTTTCATGTGGACAAGGTCAAGTTTGACCAAGTCAATAGTGCTGGGATAGGAGGTGGAGATCATCTTATGAGACAACGCAGAGATAGTGGGAGGAAGATTCCTTGGTGGAGGAAACCCTAATTGAGTTGGGCCTAAGGAAAGAAGCCTCACACATGTATAAAAGCAGGACAAGGCAACCATAGCAAAGCATCTTATGAATGATAATTTGATGTGTCTTTTTAGACTATTCTACATTCTCTTGTTGTTTAGCAGAGCTGTTGTGCTGCTTAGCACAAGGATCTCCTGTTTATAAATCCTTCTCCTTTCTTGAGAGGCCTATTGAATGAGCTTGTACTAATCTACAACATTATAACATTGTGTTGCAGGGTGTTGAGTGAGGGTTCACAACACCACTTCCAGAGCTTGTGTTTCAGAGGAGGAAGCCTTCCTTCCTTTGGGAGACCAAAAAGGAGGACTTTGAGCTAAGTTTTAGATCTTTGCATGTGGCCAATGTATTTTACATCTCCTACAGCACATTCCCTTGCAAGAATTGTGTCATTATTTGCATTGTTGCAGTGAGAAGGGTTAAACCCCTTGTTTTTGAGCTAGTTCCTTAGGGAAAGGGCCAACCCTTCTCCCGGAAAGACTTGTAAAAAGGATCCTCCTTAATTTTTTTATTCTTCAGCTATTTATACATAGTGCTTTAGTATAATTCATTATTTCAGATCAATATCTACAGATCTATGCATCTTGTACATGTGCTTTCATGAAACCCTTGCCGGGTTATCTTTCTGATGTGTAAAAGGAGCTAGATATCCATTTTTATTCATGTTCTGAGAAATAAAACTTTAGATCTAATGTTTGAATCATATTTTATCATAAAAAATCTTTAAAATATGCTTTTCATGTCTCATAAAACTTCTATTTAGTCAAGTCATGGGATTTCAGTGTTTTTAAGCCATACTGGGACCGGGAGATCTGTTTAAATAAGAAAAAGAGATTTGTTTCTGAATATTTTCTAGGTGTGAGTCCCAAATTACATATGCTAATGGATCCCAATGTTATTTTCCCCTATTATAATGAAATTTTCTGAATATAACGTTTTTAGGGCATAAATTGTTGCTTTTCCACACTTTTGTTTGATATAATGGATTAGATTTCTTGTTGCTATCATGTAATTGATGGCTATGTGTTTTATACACATTTTAAGAGTTATTTCTCATTTCTATTCTAGATTTTTGTTCATGTATTGATGCATTCCCATTTTGGGATATTATAGTGGTATCGAAGCATAGTCTTGGCTCAGCCTATGAGTTTCAGCCATTATGCTATAAGAAGAAAAAGAGAAGAAGAAAATCAGAATGATGGAGAGAATGAGATTTGTCTCATAACTTTTCAGATCCGGAAAGAACCTCTCCAAGGAGGTTAAGCGGATAAAGGAGAAGAAATGCAGAGAAGAGGAAGAGCCATGCACTTCCTATTCTCAAAGAGGAGAAGACATGAAGCATGAAGGACACTTGGAATCTGAAATTATAAGTGAATACCTTGCTGAATACAAAGCTAAATCTAGAGCCTTCAAGGAGACTCTAGCTTTACCACAGTTCATTCAGCTAGAGGAAGAAAGAAGACCCTACAACTATCGGATGATGAGAGGCAATATATTTCTATTGTACACTTTTGATGGATCACTCACATGTGCAACAAAGGATTGGGTGATGAAACTAGAGGCTTTCTTCCTACTACATCCAGTAGTAGAGATAGAGGCTATAGAAATTTCAGCGCTGCACCTTGAAGGTGAAGCTAATGCTTGGTGATTTAATATGACCTGATCTACGCTCAGACAGGTTATGATCATACTGTCCTACCTGATCTCCCCAGACCCGGTGATGCCCATACACCAGGGGCACCTCATGCCACCAACAATATCGTTGGATCTATCTCTCATCCATCCGCTCAACCTCTCATGAGCTATGGTTTTCCTGGGGGAGGGGGCGCCACTTCCTTCACTTCTCCCCCTCCCGGTAGCACGCATCCAGGATACGGCATGCCTCATCCTTTTGCCCAACCTCCTGCTTACCTCAATGTTACCCAACCTAACCATTACCCTTATCCGCAGCCTGGTGCACTAGCTCCTCCAGCATATGCGTTTTTGCCTCCCTTGCCTTCTCAACCCCTGCAACAGCAGTCACCGCCCCCTCAAGAGCAGGTGGATGCACAGCAGGGATTCATGGCTACCCAACCACCTGACGGATAGGTGGCCACTCCACCTTCCCCTCCTGGTTCCTCCAATTACCAGATCCTCATGATGAACTCTGATCCACCTCTAACCATCGACCTTAACCTTCAAACTCGGTCTCGCCAGTATCCCACGCCTTCCGCTCAGTCTGCCCCCGAGTTCCCTTCTTTAGGTTCTACAGAGCCTCTTTCGACATCCAATGGTCCCTTGCATATCCCTCAGCCCAAATTTGAGGTTCATACCAAGATTCCTAAGGGACCATTACGCCGAAATGCTGCTTCTGGTCGAGCTGCTCATTCGTATAGCATAGTAGATGATTTGGCGCAATCTCCTGCTGCCATTTCCACATTAGAACTCCTCCAGTCGTGCCCTTCCCAAAAGAAGGCTCTGCTATCTGCCATGGGCGTTGTAGATCCTGCTGATGACCAAATGATTATTTTCGATGCCCATCAATCAGAACATCCTCCTCTTCCTGCTTTTGTCGCCTTCCAAATCCTAGTCAAAATCCGGAACGCCAACGTCTCCCAGTGTATAATTGATGAGGGGGCATCCACCTGTGTGATGTACGCTTCGGTTTGGAAGCAACTCGGATCCCCTGAGTTGGCCCCTTCCACGATCACCCTTCGAGCGTGGGATGGCCATGCCTCCTAGCCCATTGGCCTATTTCGTAATTGTCCTATCACCTTCGCCGGTAAGACTGTTTGCGTTGACGTCGAAGTCATAGATGCCCCTCTAGACTACAAAATTCTATTGGGGTGAAGCTACACCTATGCTATGTCTGTTGTCCCATCTGTGGTTTTCCGCAAGATGTCTTTCCCCCATAATGGAAAGATAGTCACCATTGACCAGTTGACATATCATGAGCCAAAATCTCAGACCTCACCTGAGACGACCATCTCTTCTGTAGCCAACAAGCAAACCGTCGACTCCTTGACCAGTGTCTCCCCCGGTGTCTACAAAGATTCCTCTTTGCTTGGAACCTTCCCTGGTCTTCCTCCTCCTTCTGTCTCTGACCCCAGCTCACCGAATGTTTGCATGATGCAATCGTCTCAGGCTTCTCTCACGCAACCTACTTCGGCTAGTCAGCAACCGCGCTCTCTGCAACCTGCTCCTAGCCCTTCACCTGCAGATGGTAGTCATGAGCCTCTTTATCCTCCTGGCATGGTTCCTCCAAGCCTTAGCCATTTAGGAGCCGTCCCACCTGGCCATTACCCCTCTGGTCAGATACCGTTCCTAGCTCCCCCACCAAGAGTGTACACGGTACTAGTCATGGCCACCCTCTCTCTTCCTAACCTGACCCTTGGGATTCCCATCTGGTACCATGATCCTCCAACAGCAACCGTGCCTGGTAAACCCAAACCTTATATTTCTTTGACCCCGGTTCAACCGGTCCCCATGACTTCGCCCGCTGCAACAGTGCCTCAGTCACCTCAACAGGAACCACCTCCTGTTGCGACCGCTTTAGGTAAGAAGGGAAAAGCTCGCAAGGGGGCATCAAAGGAAAAGGCTACCCCGACAAACCCTGCCCCTCCTCAGCCTCCAAATCATACCATCCAGTGTGCTTTGTATGATTTTGTCGACCATGCCACCCATACCTGTCCTGAATTGCTTCATCTCAAGCCCATGGTTAATGTCGCGTTCCCTGAGTCCACGGTCCCGGAAGCCTCTATTCCTTCCGCGACCGCAATCAAGAACCCAAAGACTATTCACACCAAACACCCCTGTGCTCTGTGTGATCACCATGGCCATTACACCCACCTTTGTCCCCGCCTCGAGGATTTTCGCCCCTCTCTAGCCACAGTCCACCAATTCGAGGCCAAGCGCAATGAGTCCACCTATCCCCTATTTGCGTATTCTGCTTCAGCAGAGCTACCAGATATGACTGCTCCCATTGACATTCCCCCTCCTGATGTCAAGATGACGGAGCCTTTGTCCAGCATTTTCTACCTATCATCATCCATGAGACCCTCGGGGAACATTCCATCTGAATCCTTCCCTGTTGTTTCGCTTGACCTTTCTTCAACGATCATCTTGGGCTCAACATCGGTAGATCCTTTATCTACTTAATCTTTGGTCACCCCTTGTGACGATGCGCATGTGAACCTCTCTTCTCATGATGATGATTCAGGTCGCTTCACCACGTCAGGTGGTCTTTCTTCCACCAGTCACCCCATCTCCTATCACGATGACGACATTATGGAAAAAATCCCCACCCCTGACTTTATGTATTCCCCCTTACATCGAACCCATGCGTTCACACCACATCCACCTTGTGGCCATTACATTGAAACCCCATGTTTGGGTAAGGGGGCACCCACATTTGAGAGACCAAGAGAAGCAATTATCCACAACTCTCCTAGTGTATCTGGTCGTGTTGACTTTAGTCCCAGTATTCTTCCACATTTAGAAGAACCTCTAGAGTCCCATATCACTTCAGATCACTCTAGGGATGATACCCCTTATCGTTCCCTCATCTTACATTAGCAACCCAGTCTCTTAGACGTTATTGTTGACCAACCTATAACTTTTCTATGAGAGCATCAGTTCATTATCTCAAAATCCTCTTTTTGGGATAATGACACCAGGTATGCCAACTCGGAAACTTAGAGTCCATTTGATCCCTATATGCAGTACCAAAAGAGATTGGTAATCCTCCATTTCCTTTCTCAACCTGCATAACCATAACGAGAACAAATGGCACACCACATCATTTAAATGTGTTTATATTTCGCTTTTTCTAAATACATTTCGGCATGACCACACCATGCTCGGGGGCACCTATACCCCTCAACCATAACCCTCCTCACCTCGTTTTTGGAGAGGAGCCTGTCTTACCAATCGAGTGTGAAATCCCTTCCCTTCATCTGGCTGCTGAACTTCTCCCTAACACCCAACCTCTAGAAAAACGACTTATCATGCCTGAGCGTGCCTCTGAAGACCGCCGTGTTGCGTTGCAAACCATGGAAGCGGCCAAGAAATGCACCAAAGCTCAATATGACCAAAAAGTCCAGCCTCTTCCTTTTCACAAAGGCGACCTTGTTCTAGTATATGACCAAGCCCATGATTTCCTTGGTCACGAGAAGTTTGACTCATTATGGCTAGGCCCTTACGTCATCAGTAAGGATCTTGGTAAGGGGGCATACCTTTTAGAGGACTTTGAAGGTAATCCTCTTCCTAATCCTCGCAAATGCACTCTATCTTAAGAAATATTACCCTTAGCATTTCCCTTCTGAGATGCATGTTTTATGTTCTGTTAGATAGCCAGCATATTTTTTTTTTTAATTTCATCCTTCGCCAGGACCTATTTTGTCCAAGAAGGAGCACTTCACCTCTCCTTCAAATCGAACTTCCTCACTTACAACACTTGTACTTGGGGCACCATTTTTCCTCCTTACTTGTCTTTGTTCGTGTCGATTTTCGTCATGAGTTACCATCTTGTACTCATGTTTTCATGGTCCCCCATTGGGCCTTTACTGTGTGGCAGCACCATCGAGTCACCCTTGTTTAGAGCATCCAAGTTGAGTCATCATCGCATTCATGGAGTCTATCTCGAGTTCCTTTGTACCCCGCTCTAGCCCTCCACCATTCATTGCTTGGTCTCTCTCTTGTGTCGCACATTATGGCCTTCAGTCCCACTGTCCCCTATCCCTTATGATATTGTGTCAGTCGTTGCCATGTCATTCATGCCCTTTATGTTCTAACAAGGGAAGTCGTCCATTCGCTACTCAGTCCTTTCCATTTCACTATCATCATTAGTGTCAGTCTGTCCGTCGCTCTACTATTTTCTCTCATGCCTTAGTTGAGGATCTCTCATTGCCTCACCTATGGCGGACCTCCTTCTATCGACATCAGCTCATTCATTCTAGAAGCCAGGTCTAGAGGGTGGTGTACCTTGGTTCCAGCTTCCACTCTTTTTCGGTGCCTCAGATCCGGCAAAGGGATCTCTCATTTCCCTTTGACTTGATTGTTTCTCCACTCCAGCTCCTTTCAGCATGACCGAGATCCGTATACTCGATGGTTCAGTGATACAGCAGTAGCTCTTGATGATTCCCGAGTGTGTGTGAGATGTCTCAACCCTCATGAGGGTGTAGCCCTGCAGGTAGCCCCCCACATGCCCAGATGACCTCCTCCTTGCAGCCTTCGATGCAACTCCAGATATTTGATGATGTTGGCCTTAGCCACTTGCAGCGCCTCTTTGATTTGCATGTATTAGTCAGATTTTGTGAGCCCTTCCCCATTTATAGGGGGCATTTGGGTTGTATTTGTATCTCATGTACTCAGATATTATTGTATCAATCCTGGCTGTCATCCCAGGCACAACATGTATGTGGGATTCCTCATTGTATTTTTATCTGGCTCATGATTATGCCAGCTGTACTTTATGGTTTGGTCCCTTGTTTACTGGACACACTATTCTTTTGTACTTTGTCTCGGCGGGCATAGGTATGCCTCCCCCGCCGCCTTCAGCACAGGTACCCTCTCATAAAATGATACTTGTTGCACCTGCGAGTCTCATCTCCCCAGGGTCTAGTTCTTCAGCACACTATCTACCTTGCATTTCTCTCTCTGACTTCCCTTTTGTTGTCTGGTGATTGAGTTCTTACAACGTACTTCGGTCATACGACTTGCTCCTGACACTCGCACGCTGGGGGGCAATCTGTTACACCATTTTTTGGTCATCTAACCTATTATCATTAGATGGACCCAAGTACACCATGTAAGACCAATTTTACCCTAAGTAAAATTGCTTTCACTATGTAAAATAACTTAATAAACCACATTTATTAGGTTGTTTATGGTATAAACAGGAAACCCCAAAAGGAAATATTAAACAAACCTATTTTGTTTGATTTTCCTCATGGAATAATTAATTAAACCATAATTTAATTATTATTCCTAGTCATGTTTAACCCAAAAACAAAGAAATTAATTAGATAAACCTTTATTTATCTTATTACTTTCTAGGAATAATTATTTAAATCTTATTTAGATAATATTCCTTGTTAAATATGACCAAATCACCCACAAATAATTAAATAAACCATTATTTATTTAATTATCTTTCAACCAATTCCTCAAATAATTAAATAAATCATTATTTATTTGATTATCTTCTAACCGCTTCCTTAAAAAGATAAATAAATCATTTATTTATTTATTTTTGACAAATCAAGGGATTTGACCCAAGTAAAATACCTTTTCCCTCCAACAAATATAATAAAATATTCCATAAAAGGTGGATCTAGATTTGGTTAACATTATTTTAATCATGCACCAAGATCTAGAATGACCCCAATATTTTGTTATAAATAGGAGGGTTTTTCCTACCATTCTTCACCTTTTGTTGCCTATTAGATCACTCTGGATCTATACACTTGGTCACTCTTTTCTACCATTTGTTGTGTGAGCTCCCTTTGAGTTCTATTCTTTGTGTGGGTTTTCTACACCAACAAGAGAGAGAAATCTTAGATCTGAAGTGCTGAGGACTTCCAAGAACCCATCCCACTGAGGAGAATTGGATACGCCTTCTTGTTTTCCTCCAAGGTGCCCGATTAATATAAAAATTCTTTCAAAAATTGTTCTTGTCTTGTCTATTGGTATATGGAGCAAACCCTTGTTTTTTCTGCTTAATGTCTTTCCATGCATAGATATGGTTTTTGCAGCTCTTTTATGTTCAACTAACCGCAGATCTGAAGATATTGGCAGCCACTTTTGTTGTTAGGGCTATTATTTATGCGTAGCTAAAGTGGTCCTTTTTCATACACTTCGACAAAGGATTCATACTAACACCATGCAAGAGTGTCTATTCTTGTTAGGTTTTCTCAAAAGCTGATCAAGAAATTTGACAAAGAAATATCAGAGGAGGAGAAGCCCTCACCACCATTGGAAGAGGCATGTACCAGCACAATTATAACCATGGAGGAGTAGCCTTCATCTTTAGCAGTTTGGGAAGCCAACACATATGAGGAAGAAAATTTTGCAGCCCTGCAAGAAGCTTCTGAATTTCACCAAGGTATGCTTAAGTTTCCATCTCTTGTCATTTCAACAAATCTTATGGAGGGATATACATAATTGTTTACTGCTGATCTAGAGCAACAGAGTTGCACTACACTGTATAAGAGCAGTGATGAAGAAAAGAGGACCCATTCCTAATGGTAGCATTCAAATGGAAACTTCATTCATGAAGCAATGGAGGAAGAAGAAATAGATGGTATACATCTTGAAGTGAGAAGCATTTTATCCTTTCTTGATGACCCCTTCTCAATGAGAACTCCCAAGCTCAAAGAGAAACTTCTACCTGCAGTAGATCTATAACCTTATGGGCTTTGGAAGGCCATTGATGAGGAGAAGGTCTCATGGAGAGATCTCATTGGAGTTGCATTTCAAAACATCATGGAGTGCAAAGTTCTTCAATAGTTTGAGGAGGTTTTCCCCTCATCACACTTGGAACTCTGTGGATTCAATGGGGACATTGATGAGAGGTATTCTCTAAAAGATCTCCAAGGAGTTGTATTTCAACATCCCATGAAATGCAAGAGGATAAGTTTGATTTGGGAGGATGGTAGCCTTCCTTGGAAGAGTGCTAAGGAAGAACATGATGGGAGGCATCCATCGGTGGATGAATGGATGTGTATGGAGAGCAAGAAGCTAGAAAGCTACTTGCAAATCTATGATACTAGGCAGTAGGAGGCTTGGCTGCATTGGCTACTCTTGAAAGATTTTGGCCATAATCTTCTTTCTAAGGGTATGTGGGTGAAGAAGGTGTGGCATGATACTTGAATCATTGAGCAGTAAGGAATATGGACACATTGTGTTGATATGACATTCTTCATATCAATTACCATGTTTTCACCACATGATTTTTATGATGGAGGTATGTGTTAGTATGAATCTTGAATTGAAGTGTACAAAAAAAGACCACTTTAGCTGTGCATAACAAGAAACCCTAAAAAAAAATATGGCTGCTAATATCTTCAGATATGCAATTAGTTAATCAAGACAAATGCTGCAAAGATCTAGATCTATGCATAAAAAGACATTAAGAAGTAAAAATAAGGTTTTGCTCCATGCATCCAATAGACAAGACAAGAACAATATTTTTTGAAGAATTTTATATTAATGGCACCTAGGAGGAAAACAAGAAAGGTGTTTGCAATTATCCTCAATGGGATGGGTTCTTGGAAGTCCTCAACACTTCATATCTAGAATTTCTCTCTCTTGTTGGTGTAGAAAACCCAGACAAACATAGAACTCAAAGGGAGCTCACAAAGCAAATAATAGAAAATATGACAATGATAATGGCTCAAAGTCAAACCAAGAGTATAGATCCAGAGTGATCTAAGAGGCAACAAAAGGTGATGAATGGTAGGAAAAACCCCTATATTTATAACAAAATATTAGGTCAATCTAGATCTTGGTGCATGATTAAAATAATATTAACCAAATCTAGATCCACTTTTTATGGAATATTTTATTATATTTGTTGGAGGGGAAAGGAATTTGACTTGTGTCAAATCCCTTTATTTGTAAATAATAAATAAATAAATGATTTATTTATCATTTTAAGGAAGTGGTTGAATGATAATTAAATAAATAATGATTTATCTAATTATTTATAAATGATTTAGTCATATTTAACAAGGAATATTATTTAAATAAGATTTAAATCATTATTCCTAGAAAATAATAAGATAAATAAGGATTTATCTAATTAATTTCGTTGTTTTGGGTTAAATATGACCAAAAATAATAATTAAATTACTGGTTAATTAATTATTCCATGAGGAAAACCAAAAAAATATAGAGTTGTTTAATATTTCCCCTTGGGGTTTCCTTTTTACACCATAAACAACCTAGTAAATGTGTTTTATTAAGTTATTTTACATAGTGAAAGCAATTTTACTTAGGGTAAATTTGGTCTTACATGGTGTACTTGGGTCCATCTAATGATAATAGGTTAGATGACCAAAAAATGGTGTAACAGTATGAGGAGGCAGAAAAAACTTTTGCTTCTTTGGTTGTTCTTGGGAGAGCAAGGGTATATTTGCTCTCACACTTTGCATGATGTTGCAGGAGTAGGAGATGGCACTATCATGGTGCAAAGGAACTACTCCTTGGCCTTAGATTTTCAAGAGGTGCTTCCACTTTGGGAGGAAATTCTTATGTGTAGCAGAATTATGGGAGATGTCTTTGACAATGTGCATGTCAAAGAATGGAGCTATGAGTTGGAAGGAGCCTATTTTCTTAGACCAACAATGCTGTCACTTGGGAGCTTGGGGTTATTGACGGAGTGTCCCTAGGATCACTTCAAACTTGATGCACTTGATGGAAAAGGAGGAGGTGACAATGATCAAGTAGTGGATGGAAACATCTATTACATTGATATGATCTTCTTAACTTGGATTTCCAAACATGAGAATGGTGATCTTCATGCAGCACATGGTTTATTCCTCCTCATAAGAGTGTGTCATACCACTATGGATGAATTATTCATATACATATGCATCATCTTACTCTCAACACATGGTAAGAATATTTTTCTTGCATCCATTGATTTTCTAACACAATATTTTCATACGCTTACCATTCCTATTCAGTTAATTGCTCCACAAGAGGGCAAGCTTTTCATTGAGCTCCATGGTCAACATTGGGCCAAATTGTCTGATGGAGACAGCCATATTTTATATGGCATTAGGCAAGTGTTTAATTTAATGTATGTTTAGTTGTTGTACCCAGCTCTTTGCTATTCATTAGTAGATTTGATAACATACATAATCAACCATGTATCAAGAAACAACTTGCCATGTAATTTTTTGAAGCAACAGTTTGGAAAACTACATTGTGACTACTCGGGAAACTGTTGGTACTTTCCGGTACAATATGAAACCTTCATTATTTCCCTCATTGTAATGCTAATCATGATTCCATTTTCTGATTTTGTTCTTACTATTATGGGGAGCATGATTGGAAAGGAAACACATTGGTTGGATGTGTTCTTTGGGGAGGAAGATTCCCACAGTTTCTACATTGCATGTTCTAATGGGAGCATGGGAGGAGATATGGCCACCACAACCAAAAAATTATTTATTTTTGAGGTGGGCCATGTGATTGATGGGATGCCATAAGGTGATGATTTCCTATACATCACATATGGAATGATTTGGGCAAGATTGATTATGTTGAATCTTTAATTAAACTGAGAGGGGGGGGGTGAATCAGTTTAACATACATAAGCCTTTTAAAATTTTCACCTAAATTATTTACAGCTTAATATGTGAACAGTCTTATTTGCAGCCAATATTAATTAAATGTGACACCATACTTATGTTGAGAGCAGCAAGTAATTAAGTAGATTGAAATAATCACATCAACACATAAGAAGCACACATAGAGACAACAGATGTAAGGGGAAACCCATAAAGGGAGAAAACCACATCTTATTATTGTTGTGATGCAAAGGCAAGCTCCAACACCCTCTCACCACTATTTTTCTGTAGGCATCAACCTACAGGAGGCTCCTACCTCAATTCTGCAAGCTACAACTTGCAAGGGAAGAACCAACTCCCTTCAATTTTCTACAGGCACTAACCTACAGGAGGCTCCAACCTCATTCAGCTACAACTGATAGCTATCAAGCTGCAACTTGATAGGGAAGCTCCAACTTCCTCAATTTATCAAATTGAATGGTTGCTGATTTACTTCAGATATCAGATCTGTTCAGTAGCTTCTCTTTCTGCTCTTATTCTCTTAATCTTCTCTGTTTTATTCTTCTATACTCTGCATTCTCTATATTTTCTCTATCTCTCTCTTGAGCTTATCAAATTGATATTATATATAGAAATTCTCACATGACTCTTTGTATTTCACAAGGAATTTGGAGTGAACAATCATGACTCTTTGGCTTCTATCTTCTTATTCCTTTTTCCAACTCATTTTTAGAATTACTACAAAATGTACAAATTTCCATGCTACAGTGGGATTTTGTCTTTTCCTTAGGATACTTGCCTTTGCATCACAAACAACAAAAAAATTAAATTACATCATTTACATTCACATTTTTAATCACATATTTCAATATCACTTAGCTCCTTTTCTAGATTTTGGCTTTACTGGATTTGTCTTTTCCTGCTGCTGTTAAGAACCTGTTCTGCATGCTCTTTGTTCACTTTCATCTGCATATTCCCTGTTTTCTGTGCTTATTCCTGTTCTCGGGCTGCTTGTCTACATTCTCTATTCATATATGAGTTAAAAATAATGGTTTGAAACTCACATTACATTTTCAGTTCATCCAACCTTATTCTCTTTTTCATTTTTCAATATTTCACTTAACTGTGTGTAAATGCATCCCAAAATTTCATTGCCCAATAATTTTCCGAATCCGGGCAATCTCCCACTTCTCTTTAATTCCACGCTGGCAAATTCAATTAAATAAACAAGTCTGGTTTATCTAAATTCAAAGTATTTAGATATTAATTCCATACTCCTGTATAATTATAACCTGACAATCTCTTATATGTACATATGCGCTAACTTCGTATTAATCCTTTGGTCTTTTAACTACGCATATAAATCTTAATTCATATGGTACCCACTTGGAAAATTTAAACATTATATGAAATTTTTTCGTATATATTCCCTCAGACCTCATAAAGCGTTGAATAACATTAATAAACCAAATTCATATATATATATATATATGTCTCCGCTGGGGCCCGCAATTCAATCAAACGAACGCATCCGTACCTGGCTTAACCTCCGCACACCTTAGTTAAACTTCGAGCAAGTTCTGCGAATGATCGCCGTCGGATATCAAGCCTCCAGATCAATGTTGTGTATCGATTTCACTCGATGTCTTCAGTCGATGTATAACACGCGAAGGTGCAATTTAAAGGGCGGTTTTGAAACGGGTCCCTTGCCACGTGTCGATTCCTGTATGGAATTGCTCCAATTCAGAAAATACCACCTGCTCCAGAAAAGCGGTGCGAAATGGCAGGGTGGTTTTCGGAAATCCGCGTTCACTGTTCATCTGGTCGTGGTTCCGTTCTATACTCCAGGTTCCGGTCCAACACTTTTACTCTGGGTTCCGGTCTTTCATAAGTGGCCCTACGATATGTATAACACACAGCTCCATTACCACTGCACATCTAATTCTGGTTCCACCTCTATTTAGTTTAACATCGTCGTGTTTTTGCTCCATTAGTGTTATGGATAACTTCACTATATTATCGCCACCATCAAAACAGTTCACAAACTTTGTTTATATATAAAAATAACGCCCGGCTTGGAATCTTATAACGGCTTTGCTCTGGCACTGCCTCTGCTGCTTCTGTCATTCTGCCTCTGCCTCTGCCTCTGATAACGGTTCTATCTCTTATTATATTCGCTTCCTCTGCCTCTGCATGTCTCCTTTATTTCCTTCATTTCCTTCTTTGTTGTCTTTATTGCCATGATAATAGCTCTGTCTCTGTAGCTATTTGTCTTATGCTCTCTCTTTTATTTCATCTACTCCTTGACTGATGCTACTCCTTAATTCTCCTTTTGCTGCCTCTGCTTCTTTAAATGAACCTGTCTCTACTGCTTGACCCTCTCTACATCTTACTGCTTTGCTACTTTCTTTGCCTTGTTGCTGCCTCAGGTGTTCCTCCTTTGCTATCTCTTTTGCCATCAATGACAACATTTCCAAAAGTCTCCCCCTTTGGCATTGATGGCAAAACCTCTCCTTTTGCTTTTCCTCCCCCTTTGACATCAATGGCAAAGGGTTTCTTTTTGCATTTCCTCTCTCTGAGTTATGTTTAGGCCCTCTTCTACTGACTTTGTACCATGATGCTCCATAGTGATGTATAATACTTGTTGAGAGAACACTTTGAGGATTATCGACTTTGAATATATACTGTAAATTGATACAGTTCTTTCACTTGTATAGAGCTAAAAGTGAGAATAATGATACTTCATAGAATACATCGTATCACCTTTATCTAGTTAGAGATGTATGATTGGATTCAGCAACTAAAATGTTGATAGGCTTCAAATGATAATCACTACTCATTTTTTATGTTTCAGATTCTTAATATAATGTTTCAGAACACAATACTGATCCTTTTGCTCTGTAATTGACCTTTTGATGCTTGAATAATGCAGATAACTCTAGGATAATAACTTGGTGTTCTTTTGTCTTAAACCTTTGATCCTGAGGACCTAATTTATGTTTTCCTTGCTGGCTGAGCTCCCCTTGGAATGATATTATCATTTCTGTTCTCCCCCTGAGACTGTACTTTCTTTTTATATCAGAGAGTAGCATCTACAGATACTACCCCTAGTTTATATCTCAAATATTGAAATGGTTCTCTAGCAAGAGGTTTGGTAAATATATCAGTTGTTTGTTCTTTCGTTGGTACATATTCCAGCTTTACTATCTTCTGAGCTACTTGTTCTCAGAGGAAATGATACTTGATTGGAATATGTTTAGTTTTTGAGTGAAGTATAGGATTTTTAGATATACTTATATCACTTGTATTATCACATTTGATTGAGATAGGTTCATCAATGCTTACCTTCATGTCTTGAAGAGTTTGCTTCATCCACATGACTTGTGTACAACATGGTGCTGCTACTATATATTCTTCTTCAGCTGTAGACAGAGAGATGGATGTTTGTTTCTTGCTTAACCATGCCACCAGACTTTCTCCTAGATAGAAAGCACCTCCACTTGTACTTTTCCTATCATCCACACAGCTGGCCCAATCTGCATCTGTGTATGCTGATAAAGTGAAGTTTTTTCTTTTAGGATACCAAAGTCCATATTGTGTTGTTCCTTGTAGATATCTGAATATTCTTTTGACTGCAAGAAGGTGATTTTGTTTAGGTGCTGCTTGATATCTACTCCACCTCTCTTAAAGCCTTCTTTTTGCAAATATTTATCCAGTCTTGAGTACCAAGCATGACGAGCCTGTTTCAGTCCATATAGGGCCTTCTTCAGTCTGCACACATAGTCTTCTTTGTCTGTCAATGAGAAGCCTTCTGGTTGTTCCATGTAGACTTCTTCTTCTAAGTCTCCATTCAGAAATGCAGATTTTACATCCATTTGATATACTTTGAAGTTTTGATAGCATGCAAATGCCAGGAACATTCTGATAGCTTCCATTCTGGCTATAGGGGTAAAAGTTTCATCGTAATCAAGTCCTTAAATTTGTGAGTATTCTTTGCAGACAAGTCTGGCTTTATTCCTGATTACTTGTCCTTCCTCATTCATTTTATTTTTGAATACCCATTTTGAGCCTATGACATTCGTCTCAGGAGGTGTAGGAACTAGTTCCCAGGTATTTTTCTTCTCAATTTGGTCCAATTCTTCATTCATTGCATTCACCCAAGACTTTTCCTTGCTCGCTTCTTCAAATTTCTTTGGCTCTATGTGTGACAACATGGCTATGTATACCTCTTATGTCTATTCAGTTAGCTGCCTTCTTGTCTGCACTCCTACACTCTTGTCTCCAATGATTTGATCTTCTGGATGGTTCTTTTGAGTGTATCTCGAGGGGATTTTCGAGTTCAATTCAGTATCTTCTGATGTCTTTCTTGTTTCATCGTCATCTTGGTCCTCTTCTTCATGATTTTCTGAATAGCTGCTGCAGTCTATATCTCTTGTCTTGTTTGGGAGTTCTTCATCAAATCTTACATCAATAATTTCTACAATTTTTCGAAGAGTCTTGTTGTAGCATCTATATCCTTTACTCTTGGATGCATATCCTAAGAATATTCCTTCATCTGCTCTTGCATCAAACTTCCCCAGATTTTCATCATTATTTTTTATGTAGCACTTGCTGCCAAAAATTCTAAAGTGCTTGATTGATACTGATTTACCATGCCATAGTTCATAAGGAGTCTTATCACTATTAGGTCTTAAATGAGCTTTGTTTAGAATATGTACTGCTGTGTGTACAGCTTCTACCCAAAAGGTTTGAGTAATGTTACTCTCTTGCATCATAGCTCTGGCCATTTGTTATACAGACCTGTTTTGTCTCTCTGCTACTCCATTCTGCTGAGGTGTCCTTGCAATGGTAAATTGTTACTTTATTCCATGTTCATTACATAGGTCTGCAAAGTCATAATCTGTGAATTCTCCTCCTCTATATGATCAGATACATTTTATCTTGCATCCAGTTTGATTTTCTGCTAATGCTTTGAATGTCTTAAACTTTTCCAGTGCTTCTGATTTGTTTTTGAGAAAAGCAACCCATGTCATTCTGGAGAAATCATCTATTATCAGCATGAAGTGGGATTCTCCACTTGGTGTCTTAGTTCTAGAAGGTCCACACAGGTCCATGTGCACAAGCTGGAGTGGTCTTCTTGTTGATAACTCATCTTTGGATCTAAAGGATGTGCGAGTCTGTTTCCCTAATTGACAAGATTTGCATATGGTATTTGAAGGCCTTTTTATTTCTGGCATATCTCTAATAGCTTTCTTCTTGCTCAGTCTGATGATATGGTCAAAGCTGAGATGTCCCAATCTTCTATGCCATAACCATGACTCCTCAAGTTTTCTAAGATGGCAGGCTTCATCCTCCTCTTTTACTATGTAAACATTACTCTCTATTCGAACACCTTTGAGCAGAGTCCTTCCTGTTGTGCTTGATCTGACTTCACAATCTTATGCTCTAAAGAGAACTTCACAGCCTTTGTCACACATCTGACTGACACTCAATAAATTTGCTTTTAGCCCATCTACAAATAGTACATCTTGGGCCTTTCCTCTGCCATTATCTATGCTGACTGAACCCTTTCGTTTGATCTTTCCTGACTTATCATTGCCAAAAGTAACATTACCAGATTTCTTTTCATCAAGAGTAATAAACTTACCTTTGTCTCCTGTCATGTGTTTAGAGCAGCCACTATCCAGGTACCATTGGCTTTTCAGGTCTTGAGAAGTTAGATCCAAGTCACATTTATTCTCCTTCTTTATCCACCGGAAGCACCCTTTTGTTTGGCATATTTTGTGAGATGATGGGCTACATCTTCTGAGAGGACACTTGGAAGAAGTATGTCAAACTTGATTGCATACACAAAATTTGATCATAATTTTTGTTGGGTTGTGAGTATGAACAGAATTTATTTGATTCATAAACCTCCTTGAAGTGTTGAAAATCAATATTTGTCCATACTTTCTACAATCAATGATTTTATGGCCAAATTATTTACAATAAAAACATTAACCATAGAAACAACTTGCATACCTGATGTGAGTTAGTCTTCTCTAGTTGTTTATTTTAGACAGTCTCTTTACTATTTGCATCTTTAGCTGGTTTGAATTTCTCCTCCTTGCATGACAATATGCAGCAATGTGTCCCAGCTTGTGGTAGACATAACAGGTGGCATTCTTCATAGGAGGAAAGAATCTCCTTTGATGGTTTCCAAATTTGATATAATCAGGAATATATGATCCTTCCTCTGTTGTATTAGTATTTGTTGCAATCTTTGTTATTAGAGGTTTCTTCTAGTCTCTGTCTTTCTCATTACATGTTTCTTCCTTTGTAGGAATTATTTGAGCTTCTTCATTAGCCTTCTTTGCTTTCACAAAAATTATATTTTTGTTTTCGTTTTCTTTGCCTTTACTTGATTCTCCTTCATATCCTATCCCATTTTTTATTAGAGGAGATATTTGAGCATCCAAGATTTCATTTAGCTTACCAGAGCTTGTCATTTGAGAAGGGTATATAGACACTTTCTGTTGAGCACTTTCTAATTTCTTCCTTAGACATACAATTTCTTCTTCCAGCTTCTCTTGTTCTCGAGTTTTATCCTTGATTTGTTGAAGTAACATATCTTCAATCTTCTTGGCTTCTTCAAGCTTTACCTTCAGCTGCATGAGGACTTCTGAATTTTATTCTTCTTTCACACATTTGAGGAGAATCTCTTTTTGTTTTCTGCATTTTAGTTTGAGTCTGTCAATATCCTCCAGAGCACTTCTTAGCTCCCCCTCAAGGTCGACTTCCCCTTCTTCTTCTTCTTCTAGCAAGAGTCCTTCAAGATCTTCTATGGCCATCAGTAAAAATTCAGAGGTTCCCTCTTCTTATGAGGATTCATCTGAGTCTTCAGATGTACTGCTGTCTTGTTGAGCATAGAAGGATTTTCTGCTGAATTTATTTCCTTTCTGCCAGTTCTTTGATGTGTTTTTATTTGATTCTTGAGATTGATTTCTTACTTTTTTGTGAGGACACTTAGCCTCATAATGTCCAACTCTTCCATAGTTAAAGCATTTGAAGGGAAGTTTACCTTTGTATCTACCTGAGCCTCTATCCAGTTTCTTGACAAATTTAGCCTCTTCTTCATCAAATCAAGAGCATATGTCTTCCTTTTCCTCTTTCTTATTTTCTGTTTTAAAAGATGCCTCCCTCGTACTTGGTTTCTTCTGTGGAAGAATCATCTCATATGTTGTTAGATTTCCAAGTAGTTGGTTCATGGTCAAGGTCTCCCAATCGGCGGTTTCTTCTATAGCAGACACCTTGGGCTTAAATCTGGATGGAAGAGATCTTAGAATCTTTTGAACAATTATACTTTTTGGCATGGTTTCTCCAAGAGCTTTCATATTATTAACAATTTCTGCAACTTTTAAGAAGAAGCTGCCAACATCTTCATCATCATTCATTTTTAAATTTTCAAACCGGGCTCTATATACTTGAAGTTTGGTAGTATTTACCTTTTTATTTCCCTCATGGATATTCTCCAGAGTATCCCACATATCTTTGGCAGTCTTACTGTGCATTACTTTGATAAACTTAGCTTCACATAGTCCATTTAAGATTGCATTCATTGCTTTTGCATTAGCTACAAAGTTTTGTTTAGCTTCTTTCTCTGAATCAGTTGACTTTGTGGACTATCCAAATTCCACAGCATCCCAAACTTCTAATCCTAAAGACATTATGTATGCTCTCATCCTGATTTTCTAGAAGGCATAATTAGCACCAGTGAAGAAAGGTGCTTTATCGGTTGAGCTTCCTTCTTGACTAGCCATCTAGGGGACTGAGGATCTCCTTTCAGTTGTTAGACTGATACACAAGGAACTTTTCTCTGATGCCAATTGCTGAATCTTTAACTAAACTGAGAGGGGGGGGTGAATCAGTTTAATACATACATAAGCCTTTTAAAATTTTCACCTAAATTATTTACAGCTTAATATGTGAACAGTCTTATTTGTAGCCAATATTAATTAAATGTGACACCATACTTATGTTGAGAGCAGCAAGCAATTAAGCAGATTGAAATAATCACATCAAAACATAAGAAGCACACATAGAGACAACAGATGTAAGTGGAAACCCATGAAGGGAGAAAACCACATCTTATTATTGTTGTGATGCAAAGGTAAGCTCCAACTCCCTCTCACCACTGTTTTTCTGCAGGCACCAACCTATAGGAGGCTCCTACCTCAATTCTGCAAGCTACAACTTGCAAGGGAAGAACCAAATCCCTTCAATTTTCTGCAGGTACCAACCTACAGGAGGCTCCAACCTCAATCAGCTACAACTGACATCTATCAAGCTACAACTTGATAGGGAAGCTCCAACTTCCTCAATTTATCAAATTGAATGGTTGCTGATTTACTTCAGATATCAGCTCTGTTTTGTAGCTTCTCTTTCTGCTCTTCTTCTCTTAATCTTCTCTGCTTTATTCTTTTATACTCTGCATTCTCTATATTTGCTCTATCTCTCTCTTGCGCTTATCAAATTGATATTATATATAGAAATTCTCACATGACTCTTTGTATTTCACAAGGAATTTGGAGTGAACAGTCATGACTCTTTGGCTTCTGTCTTCTTATTCCTTTTTCCAACTCATTTTTAGAATTACTACAAAATGTACAAATTTCCATGCTACAGTGGGATTTTGTCTTTTCCTTAGGATACTTGCCTTTGCATCACAAACAACAAAAAAATTAAATTACATCATTTACATTCACATTTTTAATCACATATCTCAATATCACTTAGCTACTTTTCTAGATTTTGGCTTTACTGGATTTGTCTTTTCCTGTTGCTGTTACGAACCTGTTCTGCATGCTCTTTGTTCACTTTCATCTACATATTCCATGTTTTCTATGCGTATTCCTATTCTTGGGCTACCTGTCTACATTCTCTATTCATATATGAGTTAAACATAATGGTTTGAAACTCACATTACATTTTCAGTTCATCCAACCTTATTCTCTTTTTCATTTTTCAATATTTCACTTAACTGTGTGTAAATGCATCCCAAAATTTCATTGCCCAATAATTTTCCTAATCCGGGCAATCTCCCACTTCTCTTTAATTCCACGCTGGCAAATTCAATTAAATAAACAAGTCTAGTTTATCTAAATTCAAAGGATTTAGATATTAATTCCATACTCCTGTATAATTATAACCCGACAATCTCTTATATGTACATATGCGCTAACTTCGTATTAAACCTTCGGTCTTTTAACTACGCATATAAATCTTAATTGATATGGTACCCACTTGGAAAATTTAAACATTATATGAAATATTTCCGTATATATTCCCTCGGACCTCATAAAGATTCGAATAACATTAATAAACCAAATTCATATATATATGTCTCCGCCGGGGCCCGCAATTCAATCAAACGAACACATCCGTACCTGGCTTAACCTCCACACACCTTAGTTAAACTCCGAGCAAGTTCTGCGAATGATCGCCGTCGGATATCGAGCCTCCAGATCAACGGTGTGTATCGATTTCGCTTGATGTCTTCAGTCGATGTATAACGCGCGAAGGCGCACTTTAAAGGGCGGTTTTGAAACGGGTCCCTTGCCACGTGTTGATTCATGTATGGAATCACTCCAATTCATAAAATACCACCTGCTCCGGAAAAGCGGTGCGAAATGGCAGGGTGGTTTTCAGAAATCCGCGTTCACTGTTCATCTAGTCGTGGTTCCGTTCTCTACTCCAGGTTCCGGTCCAACACTTTTACTCCGGGTTCCAATATTTTATAAGTGGCCCTACGATATGTATAACACATAGCTCCATTACCACTGCACATCTAATTCTGGTTCCACCTCTATTTAGTTTAACATCATCGTGTTTTTGCTCCGTTAGTGTTATGGATAACTTCACTGTATTATTGCCACCATCAACACAGTTCACAGGCTTTGTTTATATATATAAATAACGCCTGGCTTGGAATCTTATAATGGCTCTGCCCTGGCACTGCCTCTGTTACTTCTGTCGTTATGCCTCTGCCTATGCCTCTGATAATGGTTCTGTATATTATTATATTCGCTTCCTCTGCCTCTGCATTTCTCCTTTATTTCCTTCATTTGCTTCTTTGTTGTCTTTATTTCCATGATAACAACTCTATCTATGTAGCTATTTGTCTTATGCTCTCTCTTTTATTTCATCTGCTCCTTGACTCATGCTACTCCTTAATTCTCCTTTTGCTGCCTCTGCTTCTTTAAATGAACCTGTCTCTACTGCTGGAACCTCTCTACATCTTACTGCTTTGCTACTTTCTTTGCCTTGTTGCTGCCTCAGGTGTTCCTCCTTTGCTATCTCTTTTGCCATCAATGACAACATTTCCAACAGATTCACAATTTTGGAGAGGAGATCTTTGGAGATATAGTCTTCATCTTGCCACTTGAGGGCAATTGTATTGCATCCCAAGATCAACATATGCTTTGCACTTATCATAAGTGGAGAGGAAGACAAAATGGGGTAGGCTACTTTGTCTACCATGTTCAAATTTTCATCCCACCTACTTTGCATGAGCTCAAGGTGGAGGAGCATTTTCAGGAGTTGCCATGTTGGGAGGTGACTCATTTTGTATGGATGATTGCTTGGGGATGGAGGATCCACATGGGAATGATGTTTCCCAATACATTTCAGATCCCATACCGTAAGGGGACCTTTGGACAACACCTTATTGCCTTCTTGAGTACTTTACTTATTCCTGATGATAGCCATTTGGCTAGCTTCCATGCTTGGGAAGAGCAATATGGAGATTCATTGATGAGGCAACATCTCATTCATTGGAGGATTTCATCATATGTGGATGCTACAGTAGGAGGAGAGGAAACTCTTTAGTTCTATCTTTGCAGTTGCTTGAGGACAAGCAACATTTCGAAGGGGAGGACTGTAATATTCCAAAATTTACATGCAGCAAATTGGAATATTAAATTTTGCTAATTTCACTTCGGAGATGAATAAATGGGTAAGGAGGCCCATGCATAGTAAAAACCTGAATAAAATCCCTCATAATGTGAAAAGGGATCAACATAAAAGCTAGATTTCACACCTTCATGTGTGAATAGGGACTTTTGCATGTGGACAAGGTCAAGTTTGACCAAGTCAATAGTGTTGGGATAGGAGGTGGAGATCATCTTATGAGATAACACAGAGATAGTGGGAGGAAGATTCCTTGGTGGAGGAAACCCTAATTGAGTGGGGCCCAAGGAAAGAAGGCTCACACATGTATAAAAGGAGGGCAAGGTATCCATAGCCAAGCATCTTTTGAATGATAATTTGATGTTTTTGTTTAGACTATTCTGCTTTCTCTTGCTATTTAGCAGAGTTGTTGTGCTGCTTAGCACAAGGATCTCCTGTTTAGGAATCCTTCTCCTTTCTTGAGAGGCCTCTTGAAGGAGCTTATACTGATTTGACTCACATTCAGGCTTGAGGCCAAGCATCCTCCTTCAGCTACATCATTATTTATAAAGTATTATAACATTGTGTTGCAGGGTGTTGCAGTGAGGGTTCACAACACCACTTCTGAGTTTGTGTTTCAAGGGAGGAAGCCTTCCTTCCTTTGGGAGACCAGAAAGGAGGACTTTGAGCCAATTTTAAGATCTTGGCATGTAGCCAATGTATTTTAAATCTCCTACAGTGCAGTACCTTACATGAACTGCATCATTCTTTGCAGTGTTGCAATGAGAAGGGTTAAACCCCTTGTTTTTGAACTAGTTCCTTAGGGAAAGGGCCAACCCTTCTCCCAGAAAGACTTATAAGAAGGATCCTCCTTCATTTTTGTATTCTTCAGCTATTTATACACAGTGATTTAGTATAAAACATTATTTCAGATCCGGATCTGCAGATCTATGCATCTTGTACATGTGCTTTCATGAAACCCTTGTCGGGTTATCTTTCAGATGTGTAAAAGGAGCTAGATCTCTATTTTTATTAATGTTATAAGAAATAAAACTCCAGATATGATTTTTGCATCATATTTTATCAAAAACCCTCTTTAAATGACATTGTTCATGCTTCATAAAACTTCCGTTTAGTCAAGTCATGGGATTTTAGTGTTTTTAAGCCATACTGGGACCGAGAGATCTGTTTAAATAAGAAAAATATAATGGTTTCTGAATATTTTCTGGGTGTGAGTCCCAAATTACATATGCTAAGGGATACCAACATTATTTTCCCCTACTATAACAAATTTTTTTGAATCTAACGTTTTTAGGGCATAAATTGTTGCTTTTCCCCACTTTTGGCTCATATAATGGATCAGATTTCTTGTTGTTGTACATGTAATTGATGGCTATGTGTTTTATACACATTTTATAAGTTATTTCTCATTTCTATTCCAGATTTGTGTTCATGTATTGCTGCATTCCCATTTTGGGATATTACATTCCTGATTGATTTCATCCTCAATTAACTCCTCTTGGCTATTATGATAGATTATATGAGAATGAAATTCATGAAATTCTTCTAATAGGCTTTCAGGATGCCAATTTCCCAAATATTCATCAATGTTTACAAGGTATTGTATGAGATCTTCAGATTGATCACAACAATTTTTAGATAGTGATAAAGATGAGCAATTTTCTTTATAATGTTCATAAAACACCTTGTGGAAATCCTTTAAAGAAAATAAACTACCAGGGTCGAGGCCTTCATACCATTCTCTTTCGTTTCCTTCTAATGTCCCCATGAGCATTTTCATGAGGTAGTCCTCATGCCTTTCAACTTTTAACCTCCATACATGTATATGAAATTTGATGAGATGTAACAAGGGGTCATCATTTTTTTCATCTTGAAACGTAGGCAGGTTTGAAACCAAGTCTATCTGAGGCATTTTTTGTGGGAACCTAGGGATGCGATCTCTGTTCATTGGAGCATATCTCTATTATATCCTTGGATACATGCCTGTAAATCAGAAAGGGTCATTGCATATTTTTAACCATTCTGGAGTTTTCTACCAGTGGAGTCACCATGTGGAAGGTTTCAAATTTTCTCTCCACCATCAGCATGATTAATGCATTCCTAGGGGAGTCTATGAGGACTAGTAGTTCAACAGGGCTACTGAAGGCCAGTGGAGTCACCAGGTGGATGATGTTTATTTTTTTAAGGATGTTCTTGTTGTCCACCATCAACAACTGAAAACCAATCTAAGGATGTTTGTAGGGTTTTTTAGGTCCTAAGGAATACTTAGATTGTCACTAACTTAGAAGGTCCCACCGTGATTGCCATTATGTTAGGTCCCCGTAATTTTTTAGACTGGCAAGACCAAATGTATAGGGGTAACATCAAACTAGTCTTTGGAGTCCTAGGACCAAGCCTTCCTGGACTCAAAGAGGGTTCTCTCTATGTTTGTATGAAAAGTGTAATATGATAGCTTTTAGGTTTTTATTTTAGGCTAGTTATTAGGTTTAGGGTTTATTTGTTTGGTTGGTTGGTTGGGTAGGTTGTCAAGTAGTTTATATAGAGTGAGATATTGTTAAGCCATTGGGCTATGGAGTTTACAAAGGTCTTGAGGATTGTAATCAATAGGTATAGGGTCTACCACAAGGAAAATCTAACATAGTCATATGGATCTAAAGGCTTTATGTGAATGAAGTGAACATCAAATTTGTGAACATAGTAGGTGAAAAAGGTAGTTAAGAATCCTTAAATAAATACCTTAACAAGAATGGCCTGTAAGATTAATACGCATGAAGAAACAATCAAAGATAGGGCATACCAATAACTTATTTGACTAAACCCTAGCAAGCAATCATTAACACAACAATCCAGTGAACTATAGAAGGCAAGAAACTTGTAAATATTCTAGTGATTTCACCTTTAAGCTAAGAAAAAATTTAAGATAAACACAAACATAGATCAAAGAAGAGGGAACTCCTAACATCATTAATCAAGCTATAAATACCTCCAAAGCAACTATTTAAGATGAGCAAAAGGGCATGGCAAATCATAGACCTATTTAGCTAAACCTAATTAGCGAAACTTCAAAGTAAAAGAGCTTAAAAACAATGTTTAAGTAATGGCAAAGAGCAGGGCTAACCTTATAACTACTTTGAAATTTGCTTCATTGAACCATATTTAAGATAAACAAGCATAATTGGGTCTAGAGAGTAACTAAAAATTCTCTAAAATGACCTAGCAGAGGAAAACATAGAAGCAATAGAGAACAAACAGAGCTAAGGTGCCTCTAAACAACATTTCTTAGCCTAAAAATTTTATCCCAATGCAATAGAAAGATGGAACAAAATGATAACATGAGAAACAAGAAATAAATAAGGAACACATCACCATTAACTATGCTCAGGGATCCTACAATTAAGCCTTCTCCATTGTCAAGCAAGCCAAGCCATCCACAAAAACCAAAGCCAAATTTCTCTTCAATCTCAAAGTCTATGTATTACTCTCAATAATCATCCAGTAGGTACAATGAGGCCTCAATGATATATTTAACAAGAAAAGAGGACCAAAACCCTAACTAGCGTTTGAAAATGTCATAAATACTCAAAAATACCATTTATGTCCAAAGAGACCATGCAAGGACCAAGACATAAGATATCTAATGAAATAAATGTGAAGTAACTTCTAACACCTAAATTTGGAGTGATTTTCCAAAAAATCAACAAAATATCCATTTTCCATAAATGAGTGTCTTTTTTTTACTTTTGTACACAAGGGCACAGCAGGGAGGTCCAAGGGCACAATGCCTGCACGGGAAAACTGGGTCACCTTGCAGCTGAATTTTGAAGGCCTTACCGATGTCGGAATGAGCTCCGTGATGGCTCGTTGGAAAACATATCAAGTCTAATCTCCAAAACTTCCCTTTTTTTTCTGTTTGGACTCCATTAAATTTATCAAAAACCAAAATTCCCAAGGCTGCTAAAGGTGCAGCGCCAACCTTGAAAACATGGCAGAAAGGTAAGTATTTCCATGTTTTTGGGCGTTTTGGAGGACCAAAAATGCACCAAATGATCTGAAAATTGGTGTGCATGATTTCCTTGGCTTGATGAATCCAAAATGTAAACTTTAAATTAATTGGATTCTTTTAGAAAAATCACAGCGCCAACGGCACTCTGCCCTTGGCCTTCAAAATCAGTCAAAAAACCAAAATGTCAAAAACTTACCAAAATTTGCAAATATCTCCCTCATGGTGTTTGGGATGCCTGTAGAGAAGCATCAGCTAGGATTCCAAGGTTTGCTTGGTATTTTTCCTCCTTGAGTTCTTTAATTTTGGTAAGGGCTCTTTTGATCTTGGCCATTGCAATTTGATTTCTCAAGGCATAGTGCTTGGCCATTTTCTTCTGCAGGCCAAGGTCTCTTTGTGTCTTTGCTAGCTGATCCTCCAAGTATGTATTAGCCCTATCTAACCAAGGCTCTCAATCATACTCAATATCCAAGGCAAGAAGCTCACTTGGAGTGAGCTTCTCTGCCAATGTTGTTTCTTATTCCTTCTCCTTGGCCAAGGCCTTCCTCAAGCCCATTATTCTTGGCCTTATTGTAGATAGTTTCCCTTCTTCATATTCACTTTCATAAAAAACACCCAAGACTTCATCAAGCCTAAAATTGGTCCTTTCAGCCTCTTTCCAGGCTCTGATTTCCCTAACCTCATAAATGTCCTTTTATACCTCCAAATGCTTGTTTTCAGTCTCATAATAGTGTATGAAATTCCTGGCCCTGGCTAGGTCGGCTTGAAAATCCTTGATTTGGGCATCCTCACCCTTGAGCAGCATTCTTGTGACCCTTGCCTCATTCTTATCATCACTGTCAACATGAATGATTTCAAATTCCTACTCAGTCTCATGATGATATTCTTCCTTTTCCTCTATGACTTTCCTTTTGCCTTTGCCCAACTGTTTGATTGAAGTGGAAGGTATGGCCCCTTGCCTTTCAGAGGCAGCAAACACATGCCTATGTCCTCTTTGATAAGTCAAAGAAAATGGTTTAATTGTGCTCATTTTTGTGTCTTCATCGTGGTTGTCATTTTGATTGTCATCATCAGTGATATCCTTGCTATCATTATGGCTTTCATGGCTTCTCTCATGGTTGTTTTCATCTTTCTCCATGCTCTTTGCTTCATCACTAATTTCTCCATTGTCATTATCTTCATTTTTTTCCTCTACCTCACTGATATCAACCTCAATTTCTTCTTCTTCACTGCTTTGGGCATCTTCATTTTGTTCACTGACTTGTGGGCTATTATCATCACTGATATTGGCATAATTTATATTAGCCTCACCTTCATTGTCTTAACTGCTAGGTGCTTCATCATTTGTTTCAGCACTGTTGTTTACCTTATTGACATCAACCTAATCATTTTGTTCCTTATTATCACTAATATCTACCTCCTCTGACCTATTGCCATCATGCCTCATTTCTTCAATGTCTTCTTCTGCCTCTTCACTATTTTCTGCACCTTCATTTTGCTCCTCATTACTACTAGAAGCTTCACTGTTTTCACTATCATGACTGTCACCATGGCTCTTTGTTTCACTTCCATGTTCTTTACTATCTTCCTCCTCACTTCTACTTTCCTCATTCACATCATCTTAACTACTAGGTGGTCCATCATTGGTTTCTAAATTGTCGTCATCATCACTATGAGCCTCATTGTTTTCACTGTCATCATGGCTCTTAGTTTCACTGCCACCATCATCATTATCACTTGGGCTACTTTCTTCATCATCTTTCTCATCTTCATTTACATCTACCTCCATGTCTTCTTGGCCACTTTCTTCATTTGTGTCCTCTCTGCCTTTTTCACTACCCTCATCTTCTTCACTGGCTAATTTTTTTTTGTTTGACTCCTCATTGTTTTTCTCTTAATTGCCAACATCATTATTGCCTTCAGTTTCCATGATTTTTGCCTCATCACTGACCTCTGACTCTTCATTTTCTTCCTCTTTACTATCTTCTTCTTCATTAATGCTTGATTTATCATTACCATCTCCTTCATGGTTACTTGATTGTTCTTTTTCCCTTTCCTCATTGTCTGATGCACTAGGAGAGGGTGATGAAGGAGGGTTGTCTTGAGGTGGAGGAACATGTGTAGATGGTGAAACACGCTCATCAGGAGATGATGGAGGAGTAAGGAAAAGAGGATGAGATGATGAGGGAACATTTTTCCGAGGATGGAGTTGTGGGTTTTTTAAGACCTCATGGTAAATGAAAACCTCCAGTGGAATACCCTTTTTCTCTGATTGGTGCATCACAACAATCTTGATGAGAGAATGGTGAAAGAGGTTCTGCATTTTTCATGAAGGGTCTCTCGTTTTTACAATAGATGAAATCTTGTCAGTACTCCTGTAGAGATAGTAGGGCAAATGTAGCACCTTAACCCTAGTAAAGTGCATGAGAAATCTGATGTGATATGAATAAAGCCTAGAAAAACTTCCCTCACATGTGAAGTATTTCATAATGACCCTCATCATGGGTGCATACCTCTCAAGTAAATTTGAAAAAGGAAATATAGATTTATTCTGGTCTTTGTATATAGGCTTTAGGAATGGCTCATAGTGGCTTATGTCTAAATTGGATTGTTTGAACCACTCTTCACCAACACTAGGTATCCCAGTGGCAATAACAATAGCATCTAATGACACCTCAAAGTTTAACCCTGCAATATTGACTTGTTTCTCATGTAGGTTAAGGATGAAGAGTCTAGTCAGCTCAGGGTGACTTTATACCTATTGTACTCTTTCAAAAAAATGAAAACACCCCACATTTTGGAAACATGTGATAGTCATAGGAGAGGCATTAATTTCCATTGTGTTTTGAGGTTCAAACCTGTTAGCCAGCTATAAAATTTATTATATCAAATGCTGGCTAAATCATTTTTGGAGCCTTCAAGGTACAAATTTTACTGCAAAAAGTGTTGGCTCTTGAAGACTCTTGAAGGCCTCATGCCTCTGTCCAAAATCTTCCCTATTGTTACCATTTTATACTCTGGAATTCTGCTGATTTCATGAGAAAGGACTGCTGCAAAATCATCATTTTTCCCCTTCCTCCACTCAAAATTAACCTTCATTTTTTCTCTCTTTTTCCCCATCATTTTCCTCTATTTTTCCATTTTTCTTCATCTTCTCCACCTTGCAGAGTTTAAAAATCATCTTTTAACTCTGCCGAAAACCCCAAATTCCTTTGAAAACCATTGAAAATCTATAAAAAACCCATTTTTTGTATTACAAAATTAAGTCCCCTTGGGCTAAGTCTTAACCACTTCCCCTCCATATGCCTTGGTGTTGGAACCAAGCGCTGAACCATTCAAGCGCTTAATCGCATCGCAAAAAACCAAGCACACAAGTCTTTTGGTTAAATAAAAAGTTTCGATGTGATTAGCCCTGTGTGATACATCCCCCGATCACATTATCACTTCACAAACCCTTGTTCCCATAGTCGGGCGCTAAAAACATTGTATAAATCATTCCCAGTTGCCTTTTCCCTTTGAAAAATAAAAAAAACCCATCTACCTAATGTTTTGGTCTAAATGCGTCGAGTTATGATTTTTTATAAATGGGTAGATTGAAAGACCCGCATCGTTTCTCTAATGCGATTGAGCCCATTTCATAAACTCTGCTTTATTCATGTGACCTACGCCCCAGGACCAAGAGCCAAAGGTCCTAAAGTGCTAATCACATCGGAAAATTTTAATGGTTAGATTGAAAAGCCCAAGCCCGAAACTCTGATTGCGATTAGTCCTTTTTGTATACGCCTCGGGCATGTTATATTACATAAATACCACGGGCCCCGCAATCGGGCGCCAGCCATTTCGTATATATTTTCCGCCCCGATCCACCAAAACTTTGTATTATATTAAAACTTTGGGTTTTTCATGCATTATGAAGGTTTTCTGCCAGTTCGCTTTAAAAAGCAATCCTCGCCGTTGATCGTAAGCCGATCAAATGGTCCGCGCAACATCGCATCGCAACATTTTCATTGAGCGCATTTAACATAATGCCTCCTCCGATTAACAAGTCCTGATTCTTTCCCTGCCATCGATCTGAGTTGTAGATTGACGGCCCATAACTAATCGCTCCGTCGCACTCCAAATTTCATTACCCCGCCGATTGCGACATCCTGACGCATCTCTCACCGTCGATCTGATCCGTAGATCGACGGTCTTCATCTAATCGCATCAGATTTTTCCAACAGGTGCACATAATTACTTTACTTCCCCCCCCTTCGATCGCTGATTCTCGATTTACTCTCCGCCATTGATCTGATCTGTAGATCGACGGTCAGCGCTCAATCGCATCACAAGTTTCATCGAGCACGTTTTATTTCTTCCCCCAATTGGTCATCCCGCGATCAATCAAGAGCCGTTGATCTTCCCCCCGCCTTCCATGATCCAATGGTCTTCATTCACTCTGATCACAAGTCTTACCTCTAGTTCAAAATCCTTCGATTCATTCCCCACTGTTGATCTGATCCTCAGATCAACGATCATCGCTCAATTGCATCGTAGGTTTTCAGCACTGTAAAAATTCTTTCCTCCGCCGACTGAGATCCTCCGATCAGATTTGGACCATCCACATATCCATATAAGATGGTCCCAAATCATTCCAGTATTACTTCATCACCCTCCACCCTCACCAAAGGTTTAAACCTTAGTTTTTCGCATTTTCTTGTTAAAACCAAATAATGCGAATCCTTCACATTATTAGTCCGCCACCTATCCCGACAGTTGATCTTCTTGATCACTCATCAATCAACAACTCTGACTTAATTATCCCTCTTCTCCCCTTCTGACCTCCTCTAGATAGATCTCCACCATTGGATGATGCCATCCAACGGCCATGCTCTCTCCCCATGCCTTCTAAGCAGTTTTACCCAATAAATAGCAAGATTTCTTAATTAATTTGTGTTTTGCAGGTTTGAATGGTTTGTTCCGTTTTATTAAAGAGAAAGCCGAAGGCCGGGAATGATGAATCCCATACCTTTGATTTATCAAAGGGAACCAGCCATGGGTTCAATTTCCACGTCTCGTCAATGCTTCATGAGGCATTGATGCCATACGAGCCCTGTGCAGCCTGCACATCAACAAGACACAATGATTTTAAATCACTGTTGAAGAAAGAACACTACATGACAGAAGATTGAAGACAATTTGGGGATCATGGCTAAGATTTATTATCAAATGCCTAATCCTCCAAATTAAAACACAATTAAAGAGAATCATAAGTGTTTATCAGACAGAAAGGCCTCCACTGCCACAACTGAGGAAAATTGATTCCTCTCATCTACCACAGTGCCACCTGTAGTCACAAACATTCAAACAGAAGCCGAAGTGATCAATCAAATCGGATATTTGCCTCAGCGTAGCCAAAGATCTAATTATGATAAGGGAACTTAATGCAAAAAATATCAACAGAGTTATTACATCCTGAACTGAGCCTTAAAAGTCAACAAAACCTCCCACCGAGCTTAAAAATTAAATGTAAATCCATTAATACAGTGAGAATATCTGTACGCTTCTCCATCAAGCCCCTCAAAGGCTGAGAAGCCATTAAGTTTGTATTAATTATCTTGGAAGATATTTCATCAGATCTCACCTCCTCATTCTTCTATAAATACTTCTATAGAAGATGAGAAATTGTTGGTTGCTGAATTTTGAAATATACTTGAGCTTGAAACTCCTACTTGTAAATAGTGTTCACTGGCTCTTGAAGCTCTGTTTGTGATTAGATGAGTTAGGATTAGAAAAGTGAAGATGATTGCTGAACTAAAACATTGGACCTGAAGACTGTAACTAGTTTGACATCAATAACAAGCTGTTTCTTTGGATCCTGGTCTATATCACTGGTGAAGTGCTTCTTTCTTTGTTATTTGTTCCTCCTTTCACGTATGCCATATTTTCCATTATTCCATGATAAAGAAGAACAAACATAGAGTTAGGATTTACTGTTTACAATACCCTTCTCTGACTGATAAGCTTTATTTTTGGAATCTATGCTTCTGTGATCCATCATATAATTTGTAAAAAATCTTTCGGTAATAATCACATGCAATGGAACATTTTTCCATTGCATGTGATTATTACCAAAATATTTTTTACAAATTAAAATGATAATATTTATCTCAATGTTTTCCTCTAAATTGTTTATTTAAGAATGATTCAATACAGTTTAAGCAGTTAGGAATGCTGGCGTTCCCTTGTCCTACTGTTTGCCTTAAAAATTATTCTTGAATGTTTTTCTCATTATTTTCTTATTAAAGATAGACTAGAAAGGTGATGGTGTGCTTTGTTTTCTAGTTTTATTTTTCCAAAGGCAGATTCTGAAGGTTTCTCTTGGTGTTGGTTGAAAGCAGACTAGCTTTAAAAGTACCTTATCTGATCTAAAGTTGCACTTTGTTTCTCTTATGTGTTTTCATACTTTCTGAAGATAATTATGTGGATTACTGGATTGTTTGTCAATTAAGCTGCTTGAATACAAACTTTCCCAAGAAGTCTATGGTTAGCCCTGGCCTTGGTTGGTTTTAAACAGTTACTTAAGAGGATTTTTCTTGTTTGTACTGACTATAAATCCTTGTTGAAATTATTATCAGTTTCCACCCCTCCAACACTTTATTGTTTCCATTTCCATCATTTTAATCTCAATAATATTTTGATATAGATGACTTGCCCCTTGGATCACTCTTGATTTTGTTGATCAATTAAAAGTCCTATTATGACTCCATAACCCAATGGACTAAAAACGAGCATTATATCTATATTCTTAGCCGAAACTTACTCTGATCGCTTGAAAATTCTCACCTTTGAAACTCTTTCCACTTAGGACTTTCCACTCAAGCCAGAATCATACTCAACCATCCAAAAACAAACAAAACCCTCGGCCTTCATAACTAGCATAACATCATTACCGAAAACTTCAAAGACAAATCCATCTTTGCACTTATTGGATAGATCCTTCTCCGGATTCAGGAGGGCTAGATCCTAGAATCCCAAAGTGCTTGAAATGATGTTTCTCCCTATGATCAAACTTTACCAATCTTGTTGATTACAGGGAGCCAACATTTCTGGCGACTCCGCTGGGGACCGAACCTAGCATCATTTTCATTTTAAGGCAACCATAGGATATCAGAAATTTGTTTCAAAGAACATTTGCTATATTAACTAGCTGAGCCACCAGCAACCAACATTTCTGGTGACTCTGCTGGGGATCAAAGTTGAATTTTCACCTTAGGTTCCCTTAAAAAATTCATAAAACCTTGTGAGTAAAATGCAGCCTTTTCAAGCACTACCAAGAAATGGTAATCATGATGAAACTTGTTTGAATCAGTGACAAACTAGGTAAACCCGAGGATTCTCATAAGCTTTATCTAACCTTGAAAGATCAGCTGGCTTAGCCATAAGAGTAGACTGTCTTTGTCTCATGACCATAGCTAAGCCTTGAAACAGAGTTAGCACATTCTTAGAAACCACACAACTGAAAAATAACTCAGAAAACCCAAAACAAAATCAGATTGGTATCAAATAAACATGGTGGTGAACCATAAAACCTTTTACCTCCTTAGGAGCTAAAAACTTTCACTTGGCGACTCCACAATCCTGAACAGACCAAATGACTCCATTGGTAGAAGACCTTGAACTGATTGAACAGACACAGTGACCTCTTCTTTTGATTTACAAACATGGATTTAGATATAGACCCAGATGACAAACATATTCTCATAATGGAGAAATTGATGTACATGCTTGGAAAGAGAATGGATAGGTTGATGGCTAATTTAAACACTAGAAATCTAGAGCAACATATACCTTTCCCTAATCAAACACAAACTCTACCCCGACAAGGCATGTATGATCAACAAGATTACAAAGAGAATAAACAATAAATCATGATGGAACAGATGATGTACATGCTTGGAAAGAAAATGGATAGGTTGATGGCTAATATGAAAATGGATGATTTAGAGCAAGCTACCTTTTCTCTTGATCAAACATGAGCCCAATCACCTCGAGATCAAGACTGTGACCAAGACATGTATTATGATCAATACTTTATAAAAGATGATGAGAAAAATTATGAAGAAAGCAATGAATAAGGTTGTCAACAAAGTTTAAATTGCCTTCCTATGTCTTGTACAATGCTGATAAGAGATCTTCATGACCGAAACACAAATGATAATAGTGAGCAGTTCTTCGAGGAGACAAGTAGCCATTTGGAAAACATGAAACCTAAAACTGAGGAGATACCAACACATATAGAAAACCTTCCTTTGTGTTATAACTCAGTTCAATTTATACAACAAGAATGGCATCTTGATAACGAGGAGAAAATAAATCATGAACCTAATGTACAAACTCAGTATCATACTAATCTTGAGGAATTATTTGAAACACAAGAAGATCAAGAAACAATAGAAAATCCTCAAATTTTTCCTACAAGCACAAGTCAAGATCCCCTAGAAGAGGCTTAACAGAGCATCCAGCCTCAAAATCAGCCTTCACAAGAGACAGAGAACTGTTGTACTTCTCTTCAAAAGGACATAGAAATATCCTCCCCGTCGATAGAAGAAGAGATAGATAAAACTATTAATAAACAGTCAGTCTCTGAAACTTATTGCAAAACAAATACTCTTGCTCATTCACGAATAGAACTGTGTTGCAAAGATGTAGAGAGTTCTTTTTTTGGTCATAAAATGCAGGGAAACTCTTCTTCTAGTTATACTCAAATAAAAATCTCTCCTTTGATAGAAGAATGAATTGATCAAATACTAAGCAAACAGCTACCCTCCAAACCATCATCCTAACCAGACCATCTTGAACATGGTGCCTTTTCCATAGAACAAACCAATGGCACCCAATACAAAGAGGATAGTAAGAAAACCAATGATAATACTGAAACTAGTCCTCTTTGGAATATGAATTTCGATGGGTTATGTGCTAAAATTAATGCAGGTGTTGGAATATGGCTTTATAATATAGGAAACAATTATTATGAATCCCATTCATATAAACTGAATTTTCAATGAACAACAGACATAGTAGAGTATGAGGCACTCCTCTTAGGGATACATTTATTGAAGAAATCAGGAGCCCAGAAGATAACAGTTCATGGAAACGCAGAATTGGTAATTAGGCAAGTGAAAAATTAATGCATGGTTGAACATCCCAGACTCAAAGAATATATGGATGATGCCTTGGATTTATTAAAATCTTTCAAAGATTTCCAACTTATACTTGTTCCTAAAGACCAAAACAGTTTTGCTAATGGATTAGCCCTTGCGGCTAATACATGTTTGAGAGCTTGGGACAACAAACAATATAAAATTTGAGAAAAATTCAGACCAGTTGTCCCAAACAATAAAATATACTGGAAAAACTTTGAAGGAGAAAGACAAATACAAGACTTTCCTATCGAGGATACACCATCTTTTCAAGAAGAAACTTCTCCCTTCACTAATGTTAATATGTCATTCAAAGAAACTGAACTTATATTAGAAGCAAGAATAAATTTAGAGAAAGAAGATATTTCACTGTTTGCTATTATGCAGGTTAAGGATGATGATACTTCCAAGGAACATATTGAAGACATAGCCCTCAAAGCTGAAGTCTTGGAAGCAGACAATCTACGAGACATGGAGAACCAAAAATAAGAGAACCCTCATCTTTTCTTTGTTGATCCTTTGGAAAAGTCTGTGGAAATCCCAGATAGCTCAAATTATCAAGCACGGATCCTTTGCAAGAGCCAGAGACATGAAAAGTTGTCACCTCCTGTGATAGTCTTGATTTTGAAGATTAATCTTCAAAATGTACTATGGATACCTCTAACAAGCAGCCAAAGTTTCTTATTCTTTATGACATTAATCAACTGGCTACATTGGCACTTTTGTATCATATGAAGATGTAAATACTCCATGTTAGAATAGGTTAGATAGGAATGTCAATATAGCTCAGTTTTGAGAAGTTAGATAGTTGTTGATTTTTGTCTCCAAAGAAAAATAAAAAATATAAAAACACAAAAACAATGAAAGAAAGAAAAGAGGGAAGATTGTAAAAATAAGAAAGGTACATCCCCATACCAAAAAGAGAAACAAATCTAAAAGTGTGCAAGCTTAAATGCCACTCCTGAAAAACACACTTCTAGTTAGTCAAAATGCCTAATCTTGACTAATTAGTTTTAAATTTTTTGCCGATAGGATAGTGAATTCGATTTGCCAAACTGTTTAATCTTGGCTTATCAGTAGATATTTTAGGATAGAAATCAAAGGTTCAAACATGCTCAAAATATGAACCTAAGTTTCCAAAGAGAATGACTCAAATTTGTTCCAAATTCTGAGTCAAAAAGGATGAAAATCTGGTTCCAATTAGCTCAAAATCCAAACCAGTTGATAAAGGAAAGACAACTCAAAAAAAAAGGTCAAAACAAAGTTGTAAAAAGGGGGAAGGAAATGCTTTGAAATTTCAGATCTCAAGCCTTCCATTTTGATTTAAATTTCTATAAAATAAGATCTATGTGCACCTTGTTTTTATGCCATAGATCAGCAACAAGTTAGACTGTTCAATCCTGACTTGATTGCTTTTTAAATTTCTGTTGTAGAATGTAGAGATTAAATTCTGTTGGACAGTTTAATCCTAACAGATCAATAGATTAGGTAGAGAATCATATGGGCTCAACTGTTTAATCTGAGTCCATGGAGAAATAAGGAGTATAAATAGATTATATTTCCTGTTTTCAAAAGAATAAAATGTTGTAAAAGAGTTTTTCAATCCAAGTGCACTCTAATGAAGAAAAAATGTTAGATAAGTAGGATTGGGTACGTAGAAAGTTTGTGTTGATTTAAGATCCATTTTTTTTTATGGCTGCTAATATGTTTTTAGAAAAAATAAGATCATCCAAGCAAATAAGGCAGCCCAATGGATGAGGCATTGATCAGCCTCCCAGAGAATGCAAGTCTGAAGTTCTTGATGCCTTCAAGAAGGCACCATCCCCAAGTGGAGCCACTGTTAGCCAGCTATAAAATTTGTTATATCAAATGCTGGCTAAATAATTTTTGGAGCCTTCAAGGAACAAATTTTATTGCAAAAAGTGTTGGCTCTTGAAGACTCTTGAAGGCCTCATGCCTCTGTCTGAAATCTTCCCTACTATTCCCATTTTCTACTCTGGAATTCTGTTGATTTCATGAGAAAGGACTGTTGCAAAATCATCATTTTTCCCCTTCCTCCACTCAAAACTAACCTTCATTTTTTCTCTCTTTTTCCCCATCATTTTCCTCTATTTTTCCATTTTTCTTCATCTTCTCCACCTTGCAAAGTTTAAAAATCCTCTTTTAACTCTGCCGAAAACCCCAAATTCCTTTGAAAAGCATTGAAAATTTATAAAAAAACCCATTTTTTGTATTACAGACTTAAGCCCTCTTGGGCTAAGTCTTAACCACTTCCCCTCCATATGCCTTGGTGCTAGAACCAAGCACTGAACCATTCAAGCGCTTAATCGCATCGTAAAAAACCAAGCACACAAGTCTTTTGGTTAAATAAAAAGTTCCAATGTGATTAGCCCTGTGTGATACATCCCCCGATCACATTATCACTTCACAAACCCTTGTTCCTGCATTCAAGCGCTAAAAAAATTGTATAAATCATTCCTGGTTTCCTTTTCCCTTTGAAAAAACAAAAAACCCATCTACCTAATGTTTTGGTCTAAATGCGCCGAGTTATGATTTTTTATAAATGGGTAGATTGAAAGACCCGCATCGTTTCTTCGATGCGAATGAGCCCATTTCATAAACTCCGCTTTATTCACGTGACCTATGCCCCGAGACCAAGAGTCAAAGGTCCTGAAGCGCTAATCACATCGGAAAAGTTTAATGGTTAGATTTAAAAGCCCAAAACTCCGATTGCGATTAGCCCTTTTTTGTATACACCTCGGGCATGTTATATTACATAAAGACCATGGGCCCCGCAATCGGGCGCCAGCCATTTCGTATATATTTTCCACCCCAATCCACCAAAACTTTGTATTATATTAAAACTTTTGGTTTTCCATGCATTACGAAGGGTTTCCGCTGGTTCGATTTAAAAAGCAATCCCTGTCGTTGATCAGAAGCTAATCAAACGGTCCGCGCAACATCGCATCGCAAAATTTTCATTGAGCACATTTAACATAATGCCTCCTCTGATTAACATCTCCCGATTATTTCCCTGCCATTGATTTGATTTTTAGGTCGACGACCCATAACTAATCGCTCCGTCGCACTCCAAAGTTCATTACCCCGCCGATTGCGACCTCCCGATGCATCTCCCTCCATCGATCTGATCTGCAAATCAACGGTCTTCATCTAATCGCATCGAAGTTTTCCATCAGGTGCACCTAATTACTTTACTTTTCCCCCCTCTGATCACGGATTCCTGATTTACTCTCCGTCGTCGATCTGATCTGCAGATCGACGGTCAGTGCTCAATCGCATCGCAAGTTTCATCGGGCATGTTTTATTTCTTCCCCTAATTGGTCATCCCGCGATCAATCTAGAGCCATTGATCTTCCCCCCACCTTCCGTGATCCAACGGTCCTCATTCACTCTGATCACAAGTCTTACCTCCACTTCAAAATCCTCCTATTCATTACCCACCGTTGATCTGATCCTCAGGTCAACGGTCATCGCTCAATCGCATCACAGGTTTTCAGCACAGTGAAAATTCTTTCCTCTACCGACTGCGATCCTCCGATCGGATCTGGACCATCCACGTATCCAGATAGGACGGTCCCAGATCATTCCTCTATTACTTCATCGCCCTCCACCCTAGCCAAAGTTTTAAACCTTAGTTTTTCGCATTTTCTTGTTAAAACCGAATAATGTGAATCCTTCACATTATTAGTCTGCCGCCTATCCCGACCGTTGATCTTCTTGATCACTCATCGATCAATGGCTCTAACTTAATTATCCCTCTGCTCCCCTTCTGACCTCCTCTAAATAGATCTCCACCGTTGGATGATGCCATCCAACAACCATGCTCTCTCCCCACGCATTATAAGCAGTTTTACCCAATAAATTGTAGGATTTCTTAATTAATTTGTATTTTCCAGGTTTGAATGGTTTGTTCCGTTATATTAAAGAGAAAGCCAAAGGCCAGGAATGACGATTCCCGTGCCTTTGATTTATCAAAGGGAACCATCCATGGGTTAAATTTCCACGTCTCGTCAATGCTTCATGAGGCATTGATGCCATATGAGCCCTGCATGGCCTGCACATGAAAAAGACACTGTGATTTTAAATCACAATTAAAAGAGTATCAGATTACTCTTTTAAAACACAATTAAAACACAATTAAAACACAATTAAAGAGAATATTAAGTGTTTATTAGACAGAAAGGCCTCCACTGCCACAACTGAGGAAAATTGATTCCTCTCATCTACCACAGTGCCACCTATAGTCACAAGCATTCAAACAGAAGCCGAAGTGATCAATCAAATTGGATATTTACCTCAGCGCAACCAAATATCTAATTCTGCTAAGGGAAATTAATGCAAAAAATATCAGCAGAGTTATTACAGCCTGAATAGAGCCTTAAAAGTCAACAGAAGCTCCCACCGAGCTTAAAACTTAAATGTAAATCCATTAATACAGTGAGAATATCTGTACGCTTCTCCATCGAGCCCCTCAAAGGCCGAGAAGCCATTAAGTCTGTATTAATTATCTTGGGAGATCTTTTATCAGATCTCACCTCCTCATTCTTCTATAAATACTTCTGTAGAAGATGATAAATTGTTGGTTGTTGAATTTTGAAATATACTTGAGCTTGAAACTCCTACTTGTAAATAGTGTTCACTGGCTCTTGAAGCTATGTTTGTGATTAGATGAGTTAGGCTGAGAAAAGTGAAGATGATTTTTGAAGTGAAACATTGGACCTGAAGACTGTAACTAGTTTGACATCAATGACAAGCTGTTTCTTGGGATCCTAGTCTATATCACCGGTGAAGTGCTTCTTTCTTTGTTATTTGTTCCTCCTTTCACGTATGCGATATTTTCCATTATTATCTGATAAAGAATAGCAAACATAGAGTTAGGATTTACTGTTTACAGTAACCTTCTCTGACTGATAAGCTTTATTTCAATGTTTTCCTGTAAATTGTTTATTTAAGAATGATTCAATACAATTTAAGCAGTTAGGAATGCTGGCATTCCCTCGTCCTACTGTTTGCCTTAAACATTATTCTTGAATGTTTTTTTCATTATTTTCTTATTAAAGATAGACTAGAAAGGTGATGGTGTGCCCTGTTTTCTAGTTTTATTTCTCCAAAGGCAAATTTTGAAGGTTTCTCTTGGTGTTGGCTGAAAGCAGACTAGGTTTAAAAGTACCTTATCTGATCTAAAGTTGCAATTCGTTTATCTTATGTTTTTTCATACTTTCTGAAGGTAATTATGTGGATTACTGGATTGTTTGTCAATTAAGCTACTTTAATACAAACTTTCCCAAGAAGTCTATGGTTAGCCCTAGCCTTCGTTGGTTTTAAACAGTTACTTAAGAGGATTTTTCTTGTTTGGACTAACTATAAATCCTTGTTGAAATTATTATCAGTTTCCACCCCTCCAACACTTTATTGTTTCCATTTCCATCATTTTAATCTCGAGAATTTTCAGACAGATGAATTGCCCCTTCAATCTTGATGTTGTTTCTCAATTAAAAGCCCTATTATGACTCCATGGCCCAATGGACTAAAAAATAGTGTTATATCTATCTTTTTAGCTGAAACTTACTCTGATCGCTTGAAACTTATAACCTTTGAAACTCTTTCCACTTAGGACTTTCTACTCAAGCCATAATCATGCTCAACAATCCAAAAACAAAACAAACCCTCGTCCTTCATAGCTAGCCTAGACATTATATTAGACTAAAAAACTCTGGGTGATGAAACTATCTACCTATTTAGAACCTTCCATTCACAGATTTCACAGATCCGTAATCCAAAGGGTTGAAATTAATGTTTCTTCCCTACTACCCACTTTTTCCAATCTGTCAGACACAGTGAGCCAACATTTCTCGATTTATAGCCTGGGACCTGAATCTCATGGTAATCATTTTTCAATATCATTTATGAAAACTACAGACACTTTAAATTGCTCAAAGAAAATTTCTAGATAATCAACAGCCACCAGTTATTGAACCGTCAGTTTATTTCTCATACCTCTAAACTGTAAGTTGAATTTTCACCTTAGGTTCCCTTAAAAACTTCATAAAACTTTGTGAGTAAGAAGCAGCTTTTCAAGCACTGCCAAGAAATGATCATCATGATGAAACTTGTTTGAATCTGTGACAAACAAGGTAAACCCTAGGATTCTCATAAGACTTTATCTAACCTTGAAATATCGGCTGGCTTAGCCAGCAAGAGAACGTTCTTGTCTCGTATCATAGCTGAGCCTGAAACAGAAAGGCACGGGGTTTTTAACAACTAAAATAATCTAAACTAAAAATACTATATCAAATAAACATAGACCATAAGACCTTTACTTTAGAGCTAAAAATTCCACTGGGCGACTCCATGGTCTCACTAACAAACAATGATCTTCAACGTGGGGAGAAGACCTGAACTGATTTGGAATGTACATATGGACTTTTTTTATTTACAAACATAGATTAGATATAGACCCAGACATATATGCTCATAATGGAGAAAATTGATGCAGCATACTACAGGAGAATGGATAGGTTGATGGCTAATTTAAACGCTGGAAATCTAGAGCAACATATACCTTTCCCTAATCAAACACAAACTCTACCCTCACAAGACATGTATGATCAACAAGATTACAAATGGAATAAACAAGAAATCATGATGGAACAGATGATGTACATGCTTGGAAAGAAAATGGATAGGTTGATGGCTAATATGAAAATGGATGATCTAGAGTGAGGTACCTTTTTTCTTGATCAAACACAAGCCCAATCACCTCAATATCAAGACTGTGACCAAGACATGTATTATGATCGATAATTTATAAAAGATGATGAGCAAACTTACGAAGAAAGCAATGAAGAAGGTTGTCAACAAAGTTTAAATTACCTTCCTATGTCTTGTACAATGCTGATAAGATATCTTCATGACCAAAACAAAAATGATAATAGTGAGCAGTGCTTCGAGGATACAAGTAGCCATTTGGAAAACATGAAACCTAAAACTGAGGAGACACCAACACATATAGAAAACCTTCCTTTGTGTTATAAATCAGTTCAGTTTATACAACAAGAATGGCATCCTGATAACGAGGAGAAAATAACTCATGAACCTGATGTACAAACTTAGTATCATACTAATCATGAGGAATTTTTTGAAACACAAGAAGATCAAGAAACAATAGAAAATCCTCAAAGTTTTCCTGCAAGCGCAAGTCAAGATCCCCTAGAAGAGGCTCATGAGAACATCCAGCCTCAAAATCAGCCTTCACAAGAGATAGAGAACTATTGTACTTCTATTCAAAGGGACATAGAAATATCCTCCCCGTTGATAGAAGAAGAGATAAATCAGACAATTAATAAACAGTCAGTCTCTGAAACTTATTGCAAAACAAATACTCTTGCTCATTCATGAATAGAACTCTGTTGCAAATATGTAGAGAGTTATTTTGTTGGTCATAAAATGTAGGGCAACTCTTCTTCTGTTTATACTCAAAGAAAAATTTCTCCTTTGACAGAAGAACGAATTGATCAAATACTAAGCAAACAGCTACCTTGCAAACCATCATCTCAAGCATACCATCTTGAACATGGTGCCTTTTCCATAGAACAAACCAATGTCACCCAAGACAAATATGATAGTAAGAAAACCAATGATAGTACTGAAACTAGTCCTCTTTGGAATATAAATTTTGATGGGTTATGTACTAAAAATAATGCAGGTGCAGGAATATGGCTTTAAAATAAAAGAAACAATTATTCTGAAGCCCATTCATATAAACTGATTTTTCAATGAACAACAGACATAGTAGAGTATGAGGCACTCCTCTTAGGACTACATTTATTGAAGAAATAAGGAGCCGAGAAGATAACAGTTCATGGAAACGCAGAATTGGTAATTAGGCGAGTGAAAAATGAATGCATGGTTGAACATCACAGACTCAAAGCATATAGGGATGATGCCTTGGATTTATTAAAATATTTCAAAGATTTCCAACTTATACTTGTTCCTAAAGACCAAAACAGTTTTGCTAATGGATTATCCCTTGTGGCTAATACATGTTTGAGAGCTTGGGACAACAAACAATATACAATTTGAGAAAAATTCAGACCAGCTTTCCCAAAAAATAAAAGATACTGGAAAAAATTTGAAGGAGAAAAACAAATACAAGATTGTCCTATCGAGGATACACCATATTTTCAAGAAGAAACTTCTCCCTTCACTAATGTTAATCTGTCATTCAAAGAACCTGAACTTATATCAGAAGCAAGCATAAATTTAGAGAAAGAATATATTTCACTGTTTGCTATTTTGCAGGTTAAGGATGATGATACTTCCAAGGAACATACTGAAGACATAGCCCTCAAAGCTAAAGTCTTGGAAGCAGATAATCTACCAGACATGGAGAACCAAAAAGAAGAGAACCTTCATCTTTTCTTTGTTGATCCTTTGGAAAATTCTATGGAAACCCCAAATGGCTCAAATTATCAAGCATGGATCCTTTGCAAGATCCAGAGACATGAAAAGTTGTCACCTCCTGTGATAGTCTTGATTTTGAAGATTAATCTTCAAAATGTACTGTTAGTATGAATTCTTCGTCGAAGTGTACGAAAAAGAACCACTTTAGCTACACATAACTAATAGCCCTAACAACAATAGAGGCTGCCAAACATCTTCAGATCTGCGATTAGTAGTTAAAATGCTGCAACAAACAGATCTATAAATGGAAAGACATTAAGCAGTAAAGTAGAGAGTTTGCTCCATGCATCCAACAAACAAGACAAGAACACGATTTTTGAATGAATTTTTATATTACAGGGCACCTGGGAGGAAACAAGAAGGTGTATCCAGATCTCCTCAATGGGATGGGTTCTTTGTAGTCCTCAGCACTTCAGATCTAAGCTTTCTCTCTCTTGTAGATGTAGAAAACCCAATGTAGAAGATAGAGCCCAATGGGAGCAAAAAATGGTAGGAATGAGACCAAGTGTATAGATCCAGAGTGATCTAGTAGGGAACAAAAGGTGAAGAATGATGGGGAAAACCCTCCTATTTATAACAAAATATTGGGTCATTCCTCAGATCTGAAAGATTAAAAATAATGTTAATCAAAATTCAGATCCACCTCACGCAATATTTTATTATTATTTGTTGGGAGGGTGCTTGGTGTTTGACTTGGGTCAAATCCTCAGATGAAGAAGAACAAATAAATAAATGGTTTATTTATCTTTATGTAGTGGTTGACATAATCAAATAAATAATGATTTATTTCTTAATTAATGGTGGCTGATTTGGTCATATTTAACAAGGAATATTATCTAAATAAGATTTAAATATCAGGTTTCAGAAAGTATAAGATAATCATGGGTTTATCCATTAATTTCTTTGTTTTCGGGTTAAAACATGACTGAATAATAATGCAATTATAGTTTAATGGATTGATTTTGGGGAAAACTCAACAAATATGGGTTTGTTTAATATTCCCTTTTGGGGTTTCCTAATTAACATAGTGAAAGCAGTTTTACTTGGGGTAAAACTGGTCTTACATGGTGTACTTGGGTCCATCTAATGATAAAAGGTTAGATGACCAAAAAATGGTGTAACATGTACTATGGATACCTCTAACAAGCAGCCAGATTTTCTTCTTCTTTATGACATTAATCAACTGGCTACATTGGCACTTTTGTATCATATGAAGATGTAAATACTCCATGTTAGAATAGGCTAGATAGGAATTTCAATATAGCTCATTTTTGAGAAGTTAGATATTTGTTGATTTTTTTCTCCGAAGAAAAATAAAAAATATAAAAACAAAAAAACAATGAAAGAAAGAAAAGAGGGAAGATTGTATAAAAAAGAAAGGTACAGCCCCATACCAAAAAAAGAAACAAATCTGAAAGTGTGCAAGCTTAAAAGCCACTCCTGAAAAACACACTTCTAGTTAGTCAAATAGCCTAATCTTGACTAATTAGTTTTAAATTTTCTTCCGATAGGATAGTGAATTCGATTTTCCACACTATTTAATATTCGCTTATCAGTAGATAGTTTAGGATAGAAATCAAAGGTTAAAACATGCTCAAAATCTGAACCTAAGTTTCCAAATAGAATGACTCAAATTTTTCGAAATTCTGAGTCAAAAAGGATGAAAATCTGGTTCCATTTAGATCGAAATCCGAACCAGTTGATAAAGGAAAGACAACTCAAAACAAAAGTCAAAACAGAGCTGTAAAAAGGGGGAAGTAAATGCTTTGAAATTTCAGATCTCAAGCCTTCCATTTTGATTTAAATTTCTATAAAATAAGATCTATGTGCAGCTTGTTTTTATGCCATAGATCAACAACAAGTTAGACTATTCAATCCTGACTTGATTGCTTTTTAAATTTCTGTTGTAGAATGTAGATAATAAAGTATGTTGGACAGTTTAATCCTAACAGATCAATATAATAGGTAGAGAATCATATGGGCTCAACTGTTTAATCTGAGTCCATGGAGAAATAAGGAGCAGAAATAGATTATATTTCCTGTTTTCAAAAGAATAAAATGTTGTAAAAGAGTTTTCCAATCCAAGTGCACTCTAATGAAGAAAAAATGTTAGATCATTAGTGTTGGGTAGGTATAAAGTTTGTCTTGATGAAAGATCCATTGTTTTTTATGGCTACTAATATGTTTTTAGAAAAAACAAGATCATCCAAGCAAAGAAAGCAGCCCAATGGATGGGGCATTGATCAGCCTCCCAGAGAATGCAAGTCTGAAGTTCTTGATGCCTTCAAGAAGGCACCATCCCCAAGTGGAGCCACTGTTAGCCATCTATAAAATTTGTTATATCAAATACTGGCTAAATCATTTTTGGAGCCTTCAAGGAACAAATTTTTTTGCAAAAATTTTTGGCTCTTGAAGACTCTTGAAGGCCTCATGCCTCTGTCCAAAATCTTCCCTATTGTTCCCATTTTATACTCTGGAATTCTGCTAATTTCATGAGAAAGGATTGCCGCAAAATCATAATTTTTCCCCTTCCTCCACTCAAAAATAACCTTCATTTTTGCTCTCTTTTTCCCCATCATTTTCCTCTATTTTTCCATTTTTCTTCATCTTCTACACCTTGCAGAGTTTAAAAATCCTCTTCTAATTCTGCCGAAAAGTCCAAATTCCTTTGAAAACCATTGAAAATCTATAAAAACCCCATTTTTTATATTACAGACTTAAGCCCCCTTGGGCTAAGTCTTAACCACTTCTCCTCCATACACCTTGGTGATGGAACCATTCAAGCACTGAACCATTCATGCGCTTAATCGCATCACAAAAAACCAAGCACACAAGTCTTTTGGTTAAGTAAAAAGTTCCGATGTGATTAGCCCTGTGTGATACATCCCCCGATAACATTATCACTTCACAAACCCTTGTGCCCGCAGTCGGGCGCTAAAAACATTGTATAAATCATTCTCGGTTGCCTTTTCCCTTTGAAAATTAAAAAAACCCATCTACCTAATGTTTTGGTCTAAATGCGCCGAATTATGATTTTTTATAAATGGGTAGATTGAAAGACCCACATCGTTTCTCCAATGAGATTGAGCCCATTTCATAAAATCCACTTTATTCATGTAACCTATGCCCCAGGACCAAGAGTCAAAGGTCCTAAAGTGCTAGTCACATTGGAAAAGTTTAATGGTTAGATTGAAAAGCCCAAGCCCGAAACTACGATTGTGATTAGCCTTTTTTTGTATACGCCTTAGGCATGTTATATTACATAAAGACCATAGGCCCCAAAATTGAGTGCCAGCCATTTCGTATATATTTTCTGCCCCGATCCACCAAAACTTTGTATTATATTAAAACTTTCAGTTTTTCATGCATTATGAAGGGTTTTCATTGGTTCGATTTAAAAATCAATCCTCGCCATTGATCGTAAGCCGATCAAACGGTCTGTGCAACATCGCATCGCAAAATTTTCATTGAGCGCATTTAACATAATGCCTCCTCCGATTAAAATCTCCCGATTCTTTCCCTGCCATCGATCTGAGTTGCATATCGATGACCCATAACTAATCACTCCGTCGCACTCCAAATTTCATTACCCCACCGATTGCCACCTCCTGACGCATCTCCCACCATCCATCTGATCTGCAGATCAACGGTCTTCATCTAATCGCATTGGAGTTTTCCATCGGGTGTGCCTAATTACTTTACTTTGCCCCCCTCCGATCACCAATTCCTGATTTACTCTCCACCATCAGTCTGATCTGCAGATCGACAGTCAGCGCTTAATCGCATTGCAAGTTTCATCGGGCGATCAATCGAGAGTCATTGATCTTCCCCCCGCCTTCCGTGATCCAACGGTCCTCAGTCACTCTGATCACAAGTCTTACCTCCGCTTCAAAATCCTCTGATTCATTCCCTTCCGTTGATATGATCCTCAGATCAACGGTCATCACTTAATCGCATCGCAGGTTTTCAGCACTATGAAAATTCTCTCCTCCGCCGACTACGATCCTCCGATCGGATCTGGACCATCCACATATCTAGATCAGATGGTCCTAGATCATTCCCGTATTACTTCATCACCCTCCACCCTCGCCAAAGGTTTAAACCTTAGTTTTTCGCATTTTCTTGTCAAAACCAAATAATGTGAATCCTTCACATTATTAGTCCGCTGCCTATCCCGACCGTTGATCTTCTTGATCACTCATCAATCAATGGCTCTGACTTAATTATCCCTCCGCTCCCCTTTTGACCTCCTCTAAATAGATCTCCACCATTGGATGATGCCAGCCAATGGCCATGCTCTGTCCCCACGCCTTTTAAGCAGTTTTACCCAATAAATCGCAGGATTTCTTAATTAATTTTTTTTTTGCAAGTTTTAATGGTTTGTTCCATCATATTAAAGAGAAATCTAAAGGTCGGGAATGACGATTCCCGTGCCTTTGATTTATCAAAGGGAGCCATCCATGGGTTCAATTTTCATGTCTCGTTAATGCTTCATGAGGCATTGATGCCATACGAGCCCTGCGCGGCCTGCACATCAACAAGACATAGTGATTTTAAATCAAAATTAAAAGAGTATCAGTGTTGAAGACAGAACGCAGCAGGACAGAAGATTGAAGACAATTTGGGGATCACGGATAATATGTATTATCAAAAGCCTAATCCTCCAAATTAAAACACAATTAAAGAGAATCATAAGTGCTTATCAGACAGAAAGGCCTCCACTGCCACAACTGAGGCAAATTGATTCTTCTCACTGCAAGAAAAAAGCACATTGGTGAGGGGTGAAAATGGTCACCATAAGCTCATTGGTGAGGGTAAAAAGAGCCTTTGCCACCAAAAACTGAACGTCACCAAAGGTGGCATCGCCGAAAGTATAGGTGTTGTGGTGACATTTAAGGTCCATCACCAATAATGATTTATAGTGACGGATAGTGACCATCACTATTTCATATGAGCAATGGTGATGAAAAATAGTCTCCGTCACCAAAAAAATGAGCGTCACCAAAGGTGGCGTTGCCGAAAATATGAGTTGTGGTGACATTCAAAGTCTGTCACCAATAATGATTTATAGTGATGGATAGTGATCGTCACCATTTCATATGAGCAATGGTGACGGACAATAGCCTCTGTCACCAAACAACAAAGCGTCACCAAAGGTGGCATCGCCGAAAGTATGTGTTGTGGTGACATTCAAGGTCCGTCACAAATATTGATTATAATGACGGATAGTGACCATCACCATTTCATATGAACAACAACTATTTTTTGTGATGGACCTTTCATGGCCGTCACTATTGGTGCATATATACGACGACGTTCATTGACCGTCACCATAAACTCATTAGTGACGTCAAGGTCCATCATGAATAATGACTATAATGACAAATAGCGACCCTCACCATTTCATATCAACAACAACGATTTATAGTGACAGACCTTTAATGGTCGTCACTATTGATGCGTATATATGGTGGCGTTCATTGACCGTCACCATTCATATTTTGGCGAGGGTCGAAAAATGTCACCATAAGCTCATTAGTGATGGTCAAAAAAGCATCCGTCACCAAAAACTGATCTTCGTCATTCCCTGTGAATATCAGGGCACGATGGAATCGAACCACCAACCTCTTGCTTTACAAGCAGGTGCTCTTCCATTGAGCTACCACCCTTTAAATAATTAGACTTTAAACTAGCAATTGCCCCTAAAGGTGCAAAGATACACCAAAGGAATAAGAACCAGGAAAACTGAAAGAATTCATTGTCCTTGCTCCTATTTTTATTCTACAACACTCTACAAAGTATGATCTTGATCTATGATGTATTTGTGCCAAGTGGTTCTAATTTAATAGTAAATGTTATATTCAGATAAAATAAATGAATAACTGAGAGGCCTTATGGGCTAATTTTTAATCCTTACACCAAAATATCTTAATATTCAAGTCTATGGAACAACTTGTTCAAAGTTCAAATTGAAGTAGATTTTAAATGGAAAGCCTAAAACCAGTTAAGTAGTTTACAAGTTAACATTTTGGATATAACTTCTGTTCAATTTATATGAAAATTTATGCCATAACATTGAAACTAGTTTCTTAGCTAAAAGACATTCTTAAGTCAACAATGACAAAAAAATATAGTCATGGCGAGAAAAATTCTCTTGTTTTTTCTAATGAGGGTGCATGTAACTTGATAAAGGTTGCATGAGTATCAAACCATAAACAGTTTCACTAAGACATGGAAATGACCAAGTCTTGTTAAGCAATAGAAGTTTAGTTGAATATCTGAAAAGCATCGAGCTAAATGATATAATTAAACTAAAAGTAACTGTAAAAAAATGAAATTTCCATCATATGCCATCTAGTTTGGTTAGTTCTTGAGAAAGGGAAAGTGAAATTGCATGATCCAACTCCTCATCTTGATTCTATAATGGAATATCCTTTACAAAAATGTCCACATACAACAATCAATGTTATCGTATTGGTAAGACTTTTGATATAATCTATCAAATCATGTACTATGTAGGAGAATAACTGGAAAGCACAACTAGATATTGGAATCACAACATAGCAATATAAAAGAACATGCAACAGGAAATGAACAACTCCACAGTTTGAGAAATATGAACAATCCATGAACTTGTTCTTATATATTGATATAGATAACGAAACAGCAATCAAGATTTATGAAATTCAAGTATCACACAACAAATATGCACAAGTATGAAAAGGAATATGCACAAGTGCATGATCGAATATAATAAAAACTCACTCCTTCCTCTATTTATATGAGAGGTAAAGGGGCTTTACAATAACAAGTGGACCTAGTCCACTACAAGCAAACTTGAAAGACACATTTAGGTCCACCCATGTGAAGCACTCCACTCTACGTGACATGTGTCAGCATCAAAGGTGACAGTGATTAACAAGCAAGCCCTCCATGGTATGAGCACTGCTCCCCAAGGCCAAAAATCCTCCAAAGGTCCTAAGCTCCAATGCATCTCCTAAGTCATGTGTCTCCTTAAGGACAATGCATATCCAAGGTAATGTGTCACTTTAAGGACTCCCACACCTACATATCCACTCCCTCAACCCAAGAGTTCACATGTCAAGGGATTTTGTGTGCTCATGTTGATTTTGGGATGTTTTTGTCATGGTGAAATACCCAACTCTACTCCAAGCACACAAACTCCCTTCATGCATCAACAACATGAAGTCACCAAGCTCCATACTAATCCAACACTTCGAGGAAGAATGTCTTTCAAACAACCAAACAAGGTCTAGTAGCAAATTGTAAACCACCTCCAATGTCCAAGTCCATTAATGTAAAATTCATGCTCTTATTATTTCAAGAATATCTATATTTTATCCAACATGATGACCCACTATGTGCACTATTTGTAGTGAATCTTCTGGATTTTTTTGCTGCAACATGTTGATCCACTATGTGCATTGTTCAACAACTCCATTTATTCAAGGAACTCTTCTAAAGTTCTTTCCAGGCTTCATTTATCTTTCCTATCATCAAGAAAATTGGAGCAACTAGAAAGAATTCCATTAACTGTTTTCCATCCAGTTGTTTCCTAAACAAGTGCCTATTGCTTAAAGAAAGTAGGAAACTATCATGAAACATGACTATAGCCACATAGTTTCAGTACCTATAATCTGACAATGTTATTGAAAAAACTGTTAGATTTGTTTCATAAAAGAGCACCTAGTCCCAAACAACAGAAAATGTTCATGGAGAATGGCTTGTTTCACTATCGTTGAGCTTGACTGTAAACACTGACAGGTTTTTAAGCCAATAAAGTCCCCAGAGAAAACAAATGATGGTTTCTCTCTAAAACATATGCAGATAAAGATACAAGATTCAAGTGGAGGACTTAAGTAGTTTCATGACTACTGCTCAACTTGTAACTGTTTTGTTTTTTGGTCTACTTTATTTTTTATATTTCAGATCTAGTTCCGGAATTTTTGGACTTCAAATTTTAGTTATAATAGCAAAATTCTGAGTTGGCTCACATCATTGGTATTAGAACCTCAATTAATAGCAGATTCATATCATATTTTTTGCTACAGTTCAAATTAGTTACTTATGTTCACCAATTTTTTTATCTATCAAGGAATCCTTGTAAGGAAGATAGAGCAAAGAAAAACTCAGATATATTGTCACCGAGAGAGAGAGAGAGAGAGTGAGAGAGAGAGTAGCACTGCTCTTACATCCCTAACCCAAGCTTGAAAGGAATATGCACAAGTGCATGATCGACTATAATAACAACTCACTCCTTCCTCTTTTTATATGAGACGTAAAGGGGCTTTAGTGGACCTAGTCCACCAGAAGCAAACTTGCAAGACACAAGTAGGTCCACCCATGTGAAGAACTATACTTTACGTTACATGTGTTAGCATCAAAGGTGACAGTGATTAATAAGCAAGCCCTCCATGGCATGATCACTACTCCCCAAGGTCCAAGAATCCTCCAAAGGTCCTAAGCTCCAATGCATCTCCTAGGTCATGTGTCTCCTTAAGGACAATGCATATCCAAGGTAATGTGTCACCTTAAGGACTCCCACACCTACATATCCACTCCCTCAATGCAAGAGTTCACATGTCAAAGGATTTTGTGTGCCCCAATTTCTGACGACCACTTCGTCGCTATTCCGACACATACACGTCGCAAAAGTGACATTTTGAGGCTGGGAAAAATATGGTTATCCATTACGTCGCAATTCCAACACTTTAATAAAGTGTCGGAAGAGCGAAATTTTTTTCGACATTTCCAAACAAATGTATCTCTTCCGACGTTTTCCAAACCATCGCTCTTCCGACGTTTTCCAATCTGTCGCTCTTCCGATGTTCTCCAAAGCGTCGGTATTCCAACGTTCTCCAAAGCATCGTTCTTCCGACATTCGTCGCAATTCTGAAATTACCTCTTCCGACGTCTAAAGCGTCGGTCCTTTGACATTTATCATTTTTCCACACAACTGTCGCAATTCTAACGTTTCTTCTTCCGTCGTTTAAGGCATCACACTTCTAACATTTATGAGACGTCGCTTTTCCAACAAAACAGTAAAAATATTTAAAAAAAGAGACGTCGCTCTTCCGACATTGAAAGCGTCAGTATTCCGACGCTTAGGAAACATCGCTCTTCCAACACTTAGGAAACGTCACTCTTCCGATGAAACAGTAAAAAATATTTTAAAAAATAATCGTCGCTCTTCCGAAATTTAGAGTGTTAGTCTTCCGACGCTTATGAAACGTCAGTCTTCCAACGCAAGGCTAAAAATATTAAAAAAAAATGAAACGTGTGTATATATATTTCAGTAATAAGGTTTTATTGCAACTTTGTACTTCGTTAAAGCAGTAACCTGCGAACAAATCTTTGAATGAAAGGCCGTAAAGATTTAACAACAACCAGAAGTTGGCCGCCTCACGGTTTTGAAGATTTCATAACTGAGAGAACTTATTATAAAGTCACACAATAAAATAAAATGTTATCAAATTATTTTAACCAAATTTGTTTACAAGACAATTTAAACTTGAAATGGAAAATAAAATTCAACTGCACCTCATATTGAACTTTCACTTTCAATGAAATAGGTAGAAAAAAGAAAAATTCTTCAATAAAATAAAAATGCTAATGAATTCTTATAACCTAAGTTTTTTACCAGACAAATAAAACCTGGAGTGGCAAATAAAATTCAATCACACCTCATATTTAACTTTTAATGAAATGAGTAGCAGAAAAGAAAAATTACGAGGCCATGACCAGGAAATCCAAAATAAGTGTATCATGGGTCAGATTCAACAAATGTATAATATAATTTATAATATACAAGAAGATATAGTCTAATTGTGAAAATTTTCATCTCTTAGTTTCGTGTGCTTCCTCACTATGGGAGCTTAATGTTTGCATGAAAGAATCCATTGTAATGTCATCTCTTCGATTCTATATTTGAATTAGACTTTCATAATTTTCGGGTTAAAGAAAAATGATTTCACAATTGGTAAAGGTTTTGAAGATTTCATAACTGAGAGAACTTATTATAAACTCACATAATAATTTAAAAAAATGAAATGTGACAGTACTCATATAATGTGCCACTAATTATTGAATATGTATGCCACTCATCTCACCCTTATCTTCCCTTATATTTTTGTCAATTCTCTTCCATTTGATTCATGCTCCTGTGACAGTATTCCATGCCTTTAATATATGGATCCTATTGTTGTACATGAAGCCCTTTTCAAAGAGTGATAAGATAAGACTCTCATGCAAGATAGGTGGCCTAAAATTGATCAGGTTTCTTTGGGCTACTAAGGCTATAGGTGGCCTAAAATTGATCAGGTTTCTTAGGGCTACTGAGGTGATAGGTGATACTACGTTACTTATGAAAGTATGAAACGACGTAGGTGATACTACGTTACTTACAACACACAATCTCACATAATGGAAGAGAACTAATCCAACAAATTTTCACTAAGCTCTCTGGTCTCTCTCCCGGGAGACAAAACCATTTCCAAAATATACCCTCGACCTCCTATTTTTGGATGTTGATTCTTTTTAAAGCCACTAACTAATGCAAATTTTGTGCATATCGATATTTTTGGAAGCACACGCCTAAATGGGTTGAAGATCTTGAAAATTAGAGCAATTTCAAGCATAAATTGTAAATAAAAAACAAAAGGAGAGAGCCATCACGGCATCAAATTTCCCCTTCTTATTTTTCTGCATATGATAAAATTTTTCTCAGTGGCCATCTTAGTTTTCTGCATATGATAAAATTTTGCTCATTCACAATTTGACGTAAAGATTCTCCACATTACAACCTCAATACTTTATTTTTGAGTATTTCTGAGTTTTTAGTATATTTGGCACAAGTTGTATCAGGGCTATGTCCAATCCTTAATTCCTCACAAATACGGATCCATAAAAATTAGACATGACAGTACTCATTTTTGCAAGCTCAGAACATATTTTCCCCTCTTGCATATTTGTATGTAGCGACATTTATGCTCCACATTCTCTTGACATGGCTGGAAGTAGACAAGGTGGGATGGAATCTGGGGAAAATTATGTGCAGAGAGAAGAAAAGGTACACAAATTTCCTCAAAGCTAATTATTTACGGGATGCACAAAATAAGAAAGTCATGAACAAAAGTTTTTTTTTTAATTGGAAAGTAAAAATTATGGCCATGTCAGATATGAGTGTTAAAACCCTCGAACTGTCAATTATTGCAAACCAGGTAAAAATAAAAATATTCTCTGTTAAACACCATGTTAAACACACACATGGTGTATGAGAAGAATAAACACACACAGAAGAGACTCAACACACAATGAAGGATAAGTGTGAGGCTTTCTTATTTTTCCATTATACATGATGTACATTTATAGTACAATGGTGTGACTCTTGGTTTCACATTCCAAGGTCACTTGGACTCCATTGTGACTTTTCGCATTCCACACCTACCCATGTAGGATTAGGTGTTCCAACATCCCCCCTTAATCCGAAGGGGTATGTGTGAGTCTAAGAAGAGAGTTGTAATACAAATCTGCAAAGTATGCATGGTAGCACTTGGGCTGAATCAACTCTCTGAAATGTTGGAAAAAAGAGGTGGTTTAAGGATGAACACCAACACTGGAACACAATACTTGTTGCAGTTCCTGGAACTCTTCCAAAACTGGCAAGAAGCTGAAAGCTTCTGCTAGAGGAATTGTCCCTCATAAAAAAGGGAGACCTTCAACCTAAAAGAAGGGAGGTCTACTACCTGTGATGGTTTTAGGATTACCAACAACTCTGGAATGCTTTGAAGCATTTCCTAGAACTCAACCAAAGCTGGCAAGAAGCTGAAGGCTTCTGCTAGAGGAAGTGTTCCTAATATATGAAAGGGAGACCTTCGACCTAAGAGAAGGGAGGTCTACTACCTGTGATGGTTTTAGGTTGTCCATCAACCAAAGATGATGGTTTAAGGTTTTCCACCAACCAAAGGCATCCTCATGGGCATCCGTGTCTCTGGCTACATCTCTGAATCTGGAATGACGAATTGTGGCTCAGGCTCGCTTGAACTGTTGTGTCTCTGGCTACAACTCTGAAGATGGAATGAGAGATTGTGGCTCAGGCTCGCTTGATCTATCATCGAAGCTTGTACATGACCACCATTTTCCCCCCTGTCAGGAACAAGGTGAGATGATGGCGAACACTCAACTCCAAGTTTGCTCAATATCCGTGAACAAGTTCTAACATGTGTCGTAAACATCTTGTTGGCTGCTGATGCCCATTTCCAAGAAGCGATCCATCCAAGATGAATCTTTGTTCTTGCAGGAGGCTTGTGTTTGAAGCATCTGTTTGAAGAATGGGTGTGCCGACCACAGTGCTTGCATGGATGAAGATCAAAACAATGATCTTTCATATGGCCAACTCGATCACATTGTTGGCAATTTAAAATCTGTTGTGGAACAGGATCTGGAATAGTTGTAGGTGAACTGTCATACATGAATCCAGCACTCTGAAATATTATGGGCTTGGTGTAGTTTGGAATATGAAAGGACACATCCTTTTCATATCCAATACCATTTCGGTGCTTGTTGTGGACAAGCTCTTCCCAAGGTCTGATGATGGGCTTGAGAAGTGCAGGTTGAGCTGTTGCATCTGCATGAAAATCTACTCTTGTGCAAGGAACTCAATGTGGATCAACTGCATCTTTATCTTCTTTCTTCTGATGGGAGTCCTTCACAATATTCTGAACAGAAACAGGTTTAGAATGGTGACACTTTTGCTGAAGTTCATCTTGTTGGAGCTGAGATTCCAACTACAAAAACTCAATATTTTCTTGTGCATCTAGCAAACAACTTTGAATATTACAAAGAGCATGCTTGCTCATTCTTATCATGTCATCAACATTTGAATGAATGAGGTTATTCAACAACACTAATGCCTCATTGATTTTAGCCATTTCAACAACTTAGGCTCAAAATAAAGGGTGTTGGCTTCAACCGAAAATGCACCCGTTTACAATGTGATTGAACAACAAATACAAATGACTCCAAAGAATTTTCAAAGTACAAAATCTGCTCCTCAAATGATGGAGGGCAATCAACAATCCAACAACTCAAATACACTTCAAGTCTTGAATGAAGATGAAAATCAATGTCAGTTAAATACAATATTTCTGCAAAATATTTTGTAAATGTGCAGCTGAAAACACTATGCAGCTGAATTTTTTCTTCAAATAACTGTTTGAAAATGATGGCAAAATTGTCTTCTTTCATAAAATCACCCTTATATCAATGCCACAAATCATATAATGTAATCTGCACTTTTGTCTATGTATTCAATCCATCTGCTCTTCATATGCCATTTTCCATTTACTGCTGTTCATTTTCTTTTCTTCCTCTCTCTCTCTGCTGTTTTATTTATTTATTTTTAATTAATTAAAAATTAATTAAAAAATAAATTAACTAAAAATGGAAATGATGGGGAATTAATTGAAAAATGTGAGGAGGAATTGTAATAATGGGAAGGGAATTAAAAGGGAATTTAAAAAGAGTGGGAAATTTATTGAAATGGGATTATATATAAATGGGAATGAATTAAAAAAAAGGAGGGGAATTAATTTTTTTTTTTATTATTAAAAAATTTAAAATTGAAAAATCAAATTTTAAAATAAAATGGAAGGGTCGTATGGTAAATGGGGGGGTTGTATTAATTATGAGAGGGGAAGGGGTGTGTAGATAGGCATATATTAAAATAAATTAAAAAAATAAGAAACAAATTTAAAAGAGGGAACCGTAAGGAGGGACGGTATTGCAATGGAGAGGGAGCGTTGTGAAGCATTTAAGTGGAGCGTTGGTGAGATCGATAGAGTGGGAGGAGAGGGGGACACAGGGTAGAATAGGGATTGCGTGAGGTAAGGTAGCGTTAAGGCAGTAAGCGTGAGAGCTCAAGTGTGACAGAAGGGCGAGCGATAAGGAGCCAGATTAGTGAGGCGCAGGCCGTGAGTGTGTTGTAGCAGGGTATGTACGACCGTGGAGTTGTAAGATTTGTGGAGTGATAAGGGTTGCAGGAATTTTTTTTTTTTTTGTTTTTTTTAATTTTTGTTTTTTTTAAATTTAAAACAGCAGAAAGGAAAGTAGAAGAAATGAATTTTCAGAGACAGCAGAATTTTTCCAAATGTATAGCAGAAACAAATCCAGCAGCAGAAAATGCAGATATTGAAGAATTTTTCAACAAAACTCAGAATTATTTTCCATTAAAAACCAGAAACTTCTTCAGAAATCCAATTTAAACAATTTTCAGCAGCTCTCCAAATGGTGTAGAAATTAAAATGCAGAAATTGTAGGAAAACATTAGAATGAAAACCTTCAGATGCACAATGCTGCTTCTCTTCAAAACCAATGCTGGAATGCTGCCAATTTCTAAATGCTTCTTCTTTTCAAAGAAGATTTCTGAATGCTGCAGAAAATCTTTGACTGATGAATGCGGCAAAAAGGACTGCTGCAGAAACCTCCGAGTGCTGCAAAAATGTCAAGAATTTTTGCAGATATGCACAAGCCATAAACACAAATGGCTCACTCAATTTGGAACAGGGCCAGCAATCGCCCGCTCTGATACCATGTTAAACACCATGTTAAACAAACACATGGTGTATGAGAAGAATAAACACACACACAAGAGACTCAACACACAATGAAGGATAAGTGTAAGGCTTTCTTATTTTTCCATTATACATGATGTACATTTATAGTACAATGGTGTGACTCTTGGTTTCACATTCCAAGGTCACTTGGACTCCATTGTGAATTTTCGCATTCCACACCTACCCATGTAGGATTAGGTGTTCCAAAAGTCTCGATAGCTCATACCATAACAAGGCTTTATTGGTAGAAACAAAAATTGAACAAAACATACTGAAGCTAATCCCTAAACCCTAATGCATACGACTATAGCAATATGTTAACGGTCTAACTCGTGAAACCCTAAAAACTAGAGCAAATAGAACATGGGTCTTCAAAATTTTAATCGATCTGCTTTTATTCGAGATATAATCAGTAGATTTCAACGACAAAGAAAGAATCTATAAATTATCGTATCGACATGTTGAAAAATAGAACTAAAATACAAAAGCAACAACAAATAAAGTGCGAAAATCGCAGATTGACCTATGATGGAGCCGATTACTACTGAAATTCCTTCTGTGTTGTGGAGCAAGCGGACGGCTTCACAATCTGTGGACTCAAACTTCGAAATTTGTAACCTCCAGTGCCTTCCATTTTTCTTATTGTTAATCAGACACCCTTGCACTAGAAACACGGAGGCGAGATCTCATAAGCACAAACGGGATCCATGGGAGGTCAACGGGGCAAATCCCACCATAAAGAAATGAAGATGGGGAAAGGGGATCAAATTCACTGCATGTTTTCTCAGATATGAGTTCAATTGACCAGGAAACCTAGACAACAGGTAACTCCGCTCATGGTTGCAGAGATCAGGTGGTTCAAGTCACCAAAGCTAGGTGTGGTGAGCTTAAGAGTCCCGAAGCAAATGAGCCTCATTGTCAAGCACCATACATTCATAGCTCTTAGCCTTCCATACATTGGTTTTGCAGATCCATAGCTCTTAGCCTTCCTTCTATGCTCTTTCTTTCTGCACACACTGATAAGTTGGTTCAGTTGGTTCAGTGGTTTCAGGGCCACATCCTCCCTCCTTCTCTGGACAAACCATGCAACCCTCAAAACCTGTGACAGTATGGCCACATCCTCCCTCTTTCCTTGGACAAACCATGCAACCCTAAAAACCGGCGAGAGTATGGCTGCATCCTCCCTCCTTCATTGGAAAAACCATGCAACCTGAGGGAAACCGAAGGGAAATGAGCGAGGGAAATTAAAATTTTTGGTATTTGAAAATTTTTAACATTGTGAAATGAAATACGCGTAATACTTGCCAAAACAAAACCTTTGATGCATTTCACATCTGTGCCAATGGTGACTTGAAAAGATGGTTTTATATGAGAGTTTATACATGCACTAAGCCAAAAAGACCTTATAAATTTCTGAAGAGAAGGAAAAATGAGATTTATACAATAAAATAAGTTTGTGATGGCCGTAGAATAGAATAAAGTTTATGAGATTTTGTTTTTGGATTATTATAATTATCAATTTCATCATAAACTTTATGACCATTCAAATTTCATTAAATAAAATCTGTGAGACTTTTTGTTGGGGTTAATAAATGGTTTGGATAAATAAGTGTATTTTTTATTATAAATAATTATTAATGAGGTTAGATCTAAGACATTTATTTAAATTATTAATTATATAAAATTGTTGAATTTTTCTTTCATAAACTAGAGATTTTGTTTGATTTTTTAATCTAATTATGTGATATTAAAGATGAATTATGGTAACTTAAAAATAAGTTTTATGTGGTTAAAAGGGAAGTTGTAATGTTATGGTATGAATGATTATTTTCAATGAATTTTTTTGGTTTAGTAAGGATAACTCATCTATGGACATTTTCCATGATTTTTAAGACGGAGTCAATATAGGAAAGGTGATACTTAAAGCGCTCCCACATGCTTTAGAAAGTTTATATCTATTGGTTTATAAACATTAGAGGTGGAAAAATATCCTAATCTCTAGAGCTAAGTTTGTTCCAACTTAGCTATATCTTGAACAACAAATTGTTGTTGACGACAAGGATATGATAGAAATTTGGTGGGTTGTAGGGTAGTCTTGTCATGAAATAAATGTAATGTAGTTACTAGGTAGGTAGGGGGAACCATTTTGGTGGAACTTGGCCATAAATGGGACATCTATCCATGCATAGTTTTTTAAGAACAAATACACCTAGTGGATTATCATTGTACGAGAATCACTTTAGGATCTAGGGTACTGTGCACACAGTAACTAAAGGGATATTAGTGAAACCCACAAAAGTATTATAGGTGCTTTTATATAAATAGGTTTTCTTGTGTTCTCATTGGTTAGTTATGGGAAAATGACAATAAACTAAGAGAAGTTATAGGTTCTTTTATATAAATAGGTGTTCTTGTGCTCTCATTACTTAGGTATGGCCAAATGACAATAAAGTAAGAGAAGTATTTGACTACTGGACAATTAGAGGAACGATTCCACACAAAACCAAACAATGTGCTACAACACTTTCTAGGCTAAGGGATTTTTGAAGGGTTTCCCCCACCATATGACTGGAAGAAGGCAATGGTCATTCCAGATGCTCTGAAAGTGTTGAGGCTTCAGCCATGTCACAAGTATTGTTTGTTAGGAAGGCTTTCCAAAGAATTTGGATGGCATTAATATGACACTATTATGGAATTAGAAGGGAAGAGAAAGGAAAAGGCTTAGGTATCATATGAGAGAAGGAAGAAATTGGAAAAATTGAGATCAAAAGCAGTGGAGTTAGCCGAAAACAACTTGCCCCAAAGATGGAGCTCTTAGCTGAATCAATAAAGTATTAAATAAGTTGCATGTTGTGCTCAATGAAAATGATAATAAAATATTTCTGAAGATGAGGTTTTTGACTAGAAAGATATAACAACACAGAAATAATTACAATGTTGATACAATAATAATATAATCGACAAACAACCTTCTCACATTCATGATCTGAGTATATAGTGAATTAGATAGAAGTAAGAACCTGATAAGTAGCAAGGAAATGAACGACTTGGGGTATGTTCATCAAACCCTTGAAGCAGCAATAACACAATAATGCGCACTAAACCCTATATTGTGATTTTCTCCATCATGAAACCCTTGAAGCAGTAAATACTCGTATAGATAATGAGCTTCAAGATAAAAATCCCATATACATGAAGAGTGTCATACGCCTTGTTCAAAAATTAGTAAATGAAACTGTGGATCTAAAAGAGAACTCTAGAGAAGATACCTCTATTTAAATAACTTACAAACCATATTGCAGAAAACAATTGCTTCTTCAAAGCTAATTCTTCGAATTTGGAGGGATTAGGGGATTGGGGGTTAGGGGTTAGGGGATTTAAGTGCATTTAGGGGTTAGGGGTCAAATAATGAGTTAGTAGTTAAGGGATTAGGTATTGGGGGCTTAGGGGTCTCGACCCGAATGCGTTTGGGCGGGCGCACTCAACCGAAACGACCCGACCTGAATGAGTTTGGGTAGGTGCCCTCAAACGAAAAGACACGGTGCGCCCAACCGAACGAAGGCAGAAGGGAGAAAATGAAAAATGGGTCACACGAACATGCACAAGGCACCCATTCAGTCACAACTTAGAAAATTTGATATGGACGCTCTCAAACAAAACGACCCAACCCGAACGCGTTTGGGCAGGCGCCCTCACATGGTGCGTCCCAGTGCACATGACCGAATGAAGGCACAAGGGAGAAAATGGAAAATAGGCCGCACGAACGTGAAAAAGGCACCCGTGCGATCACAACTTAGTAAATTTGATATGGGTACCCTCAAACGAAATGACCTGACCCAACCTAAACGTGTTTGGGCCGGCACTCTCACAATATGGCACGCCCGACTGAACAAACGCACAAAGGAGAAAAAAGCAAATAGACCGCACGCACGTGCACAAGGCACCCATGCAATCACAACTTAGCAAATTTGATACAGCTGCCCTCAAACGAAACGACCCGACCCGAATGCGTTTGGGCAAGCGCCCTCACACAGTGCACCCGACCGAACGAAGGCACAAGGGGGAAAACGGCAAACTATCCACACGAACATGCATAATGCACCCATGTGGTCACAACCTAGAAAATTTGATACAACCGCCCTAAAAAAAAACGATCTGACCCGACCCGAACGTGTTTGGGCGGGCACCCTCACACGGCGTGCCCGACCGAACGAAGGCACAAGGGAGAAAATGGCTAACGAACCTAACGAACGTGAACACGACACCTTGCGGTCACAACTTAGTAAATTTGATACGGCCACCCTCAAACGAAATGACCCAACCCGAACGCGTTTGGACGGGCGCCCTCACACTGTGCGCATGACCGAACGAAGGCACAAGGGAGAAACTGGAAAATGGGCCAGACAAACATGCACAGGGCACCCGTGTAGTCACAATACTCTTGAAGGTACATGTAGTATTAGGGACTACATTGATGCAGTGATAGATTTGGTGGATATTTCATACGTGAAGCCTTAGTGAATGTTTATCCTAGTGAAGTAGACTTATATAATGTTGGCCCGGGAAAGGGTATGTAATCTATAACTATAGTTTTTACATACAGGGTGGTGAATAAGCTTGAAATTCAAAGATGAGAAATTCAACACCCACTAGAAAAAATTACAACTTGACTTATTGAGATTTAAAAAAATCCATTTACAACTTGGAGGGGAAATATTCCCAACTTCTTACTGCATAGGAGGAAACTGAGCCAAGAAAAGACAAGAGAATTCCCCATGTTTTCGCTTTGACTGAGACAAGCGAGACAACATTCACGACACCGAGAAAAAGACACATAATATTGAAAGAATTCTTAGCATCGATGGAGTTTACAAAGGTGTGGAGAGCCCACCAACTAGCAAAAGGGTTGTCTTGACTCTCAAGGGCACACCCTTGAACTGATACTTTCTGCCTGATCATATTAACACCAACCATGAATTCCAACTTTAGACTAGTGAAATCCCATGCCGAGGGATCAAATCAACCACGAAATTCATTAACTCTGCCCACCCTATATCCATCAATGAACTTGGTATGAAGGCAAAGGAGGGATCAATTAAGGTTTTTCCAACTTCATAAGACTCCACATGTGAGGGGTAAATGGGCGCGTGGCCAACACCCCCACAAACCACCACCTCAACCTTAATGACGAGATCCTGACGTCAAATGTTATGCGTGATGCGAATATGTGCATATATAGGAGGCGACAGTGGGGGCATAGAAAGGAGGTCAGCTTTGGAAATCTTCAAAAAATAATTCTCATGGTGCATATATCCAACTAGCAAAACAAGAGAGAGGGACAATTATATTGAGTGGAATTATTCATGGAATATCTTTCCAACCTGACATGTCATTGATCTCATACTAACTCGCTTAGTTCAAGAAGGAAGGCTTGATTCGTTTGTGTATCCACCTCTTTGTTTTGGCTTTTAAAAATGTCGCAATAAGCCTTTTGAGGGAATGATTTTAGGGTACTATATTTGATTTTTCTAAGGAGGAGGGATAAATTGTTTTTCTTCAGGAGAAAACCTTTTTGAAGGTGTTGAATAGTGATAAGGGAATCCCCCAAGATCACTAACCTAGAGACATCTCGATCATTAGCCAATTGGATACCTGGAAGAAGCCCATAAATTTATGTGAGATTGTTAATTCTTTGGACTAGCCCCCATAAGTACTTTATTTTTCATATTCCATCAGGATTTAGGAGAATCTCTCCCCCTCCCCCTCTCTCCACCCCAACTATTTAACTTTTATTGAACTATTATGCTTCTATTATAACTCTTTATAAATGTATAAATTTATATAATTTAAATTTATGTGGTATAAAAAAAACCTTAACATATTAGAATCGTGAAGATAAAGATAAAAAAATAGAAACTAAAAATATTATACAAAAAATGGTGTTCTATGTAAATTAACAACATAACTTCCAACATGATCCTCATAAAACTAACTAAACCCATATTCTTCTATTCTCAAGTTTGATATTTCAATAATTGTTTAGATGATTTTCATGAATTATTAGATTTTTTGTTTAGTTGGTTTAAATTTAACTTGAGATTTCCCTAGGTGCCCTCACATGACCCAACCCGACCCACCCAGACTCACCCGAACACATTTCCTTGGGTGCCCTCACACGACACGGCCCAACCTGACTTGCCCGAATGAATTTCCTTAGGTTCCCTCACATGACCTGACCCAAACGTGTTTGGGTGGGTGCCCTCAATCGAAACAACGCAACCCAAATGCGTTTGGGCGGGCGCCCTCAACCAAAACGACCCTACCCGAATGGGTTTGGGCATCAGGCACCCTCAAATGAAATGACCGTACCCAAATGGGTTTGGGTGGGCGCCCTCAAACAAAATGACACGGCGGGCTACCAAACGAAGGCACAACAGAGAAAACGAGAAACGGGCCACATGAACGTGCACAAGGCACCTGTGTGTGATGTTTGGATGGGTGCTAATTTGTAGGGTTTTACATTTTTATAATTTTCTTTGTTGTGCTTTCTACCATGCTACCTAGTTGCTTTCCTTTTGCCCTAACATTTTAACTTTTTTGATGTCTATCTCTCTAGTTTCTTGTCCCATTTGAAATGTCATCCTTATTTGGTAGGTGTTTTCTTCAATATAGTGTGAATATTTTTCCATCAGACAGCTTTTGCGGCATTTGTCTACAAAAATAGCTTGTAAGGCCCATTCATCAGGGTATTTGATGAAATGAAATGATTATCGATGATCACCAACTAATGGTACCTGCAAGGATTTACTCTAACAATTCTACAGTTTTCCTGTGCCAACAATTATACAACATTTTAACCTCATGAACTAGTCTCCTCTATTCTCTTAGCTGATGCTATAAGAACTTATTGTTGTTTTCAACGATTTTACTCTCTAATCCCATTGAGCTATTTCAGTTATTTGTGGACATTGATCTATTTTCATTTCATTTCTTCAATTTTTCTAATTGTTATGCATTACCTTTTTCCAGTTCCTTCTTTCTTACCTATGATTTTTTTGCATAAGCATTCCAGCCAGCCATAATAGCAGGGGCAGTAGGAGCCACGCAGTCCAGCCAGAGCCTAGCAGGGGCAACGAAGAGGTAGCAGGAGCCACGCAGGGCTGACGCAGGCCCAGTCAAGGTAGCGCATGGGCAGTGTAAGCCCTTCAGGTGTGACACAGACCCTTACTGAGCAGTGCAGAGGCCGACATAGGCCAGTTAGGCTGACATATAGGGACTTAGAGTAGTGTATTACTGTCGTTTTTATTTCTCTGTTGGGTGAACCAGTTTTGGTGCCCAGGATTCTTGTACTTAGATTTTGCATAATAATGAAAACCCTCTAGAGCTAGCTACACTAGTTTTCCCACATTGGATTTTTTTCGGGGACAGTTGTCCAGAAAATATGTGTGTCACTTTGTCTATGAGCATGTTATTTAATATTTGATCTATATGTGTAGGTTGCTAGTTGCATTTACTATTTACTTCACTAATTTATTGAATATTTTAGAAATTAACTTGTAACTTAATTCAAGTAGGAGAAGTAAATCAAGATACTGTAGTAGGGTTTCTTAGATTAATAAATTTTCACATTCCCTAGGTCTAGCCCCATTAGGTCACCTAGGCCAACAATTTCCCAAGAATCTAGCTAGAGGAAAACTTCTATCTCCAAGAGGCAGCTACATTATTGGGTGCCCTCACTCTCCTTAGAACTTGGGCCAATTATGATGGTGGAATCTCTGGATACCTCAAGCCCTAGCTCTAGGATCAAGTTTTGCCTAAGTGTTCCCAAGGATAGAACCTAGTAGGATCAATTTGACCTATTGAAGTAAAAAATATTGTTTGATCCTTTCCCCTCACCTTTTCCAAGATAGGAACATCATTGGTTGCTAAATTCCATCCCTGAACCTGGGTTGGGTCCACTTGACCCCATGTGGTCCCATTTGGTGTCAAAGGCCTTTCATCAAGGAACATTTGGGAATCCAAGTTCCCAAAGGATTTTATGGATTGAGAACTTCCTTCATAAGTCTTTTTCTTCTCCCTCAACCCTTTAATCCCCCTCCTCCCTCCCTATAAGATAAATTCTTTTGCTTAAAACGAAAGCAATTCCCACTCTTTATTTTATCTTAAGGAAAGGGTTTTGAGGGTCACTTCCCACCTATTCATTGACCTTTACTCTAAAACTGGCTTCCTAAACTACTAAGACTCCACCCATCGGTGAAATTCCGTGAAGAGCAAGGAGCCTTAGCTGTGGTGACAATGGGCTAAGCTTCCATCGTTTCCCTTGTCCTAGCAGTTGCCCTCTTAGGAACCCCTTTTAGGTCCACTACTAGTTTGAGTGGTAACAAATTGTTCACAATTCCATTTGTCAAAAACTCTTTGGTATGCCCACTTTTTCCATACTATAGCTCCAATATGATAATTCCAGGGCTATGGAGGCTTCCCTTCTTCTCACTGAATCAATCCTCTACAATATAGTGAACTAGGGCTAGTTGGTTGGCCCACTTGACTGTTACTTTAGTCCTTCAAAGTTTGCACATCCTTAAGCCCTATACACCTGCCCTTCTACCAATTTTGTTGTCCTTCACCAGAAAAAGAGTCAGGGCTAGTCTTCTTTGAAAGTAACCTAACAACCCTCCAACTGTACTTGGACTACCATCAATATGCCCAACTACATTCAATTCTTTTTACTGATCTAAGGCCCACAATATTGTCTTCATCTAGGGCTCTTCAAATCTTCCACCTAGCACAAACTGACCGTTAAGGTATGCAACATTCTTCTGAACCCTCAAATGATGATCTTGCTCTTGGAGGATGACCATGACCTCCCTTTAGCAACCCTTACTCGACCCTCATACTCGACCTAATTTAGGACTACATCTCTCTTCACCCCCTTGATGTGCCGGATAGTGGGAATACATGTCAAACATGCTAAGATGTGCCAAGTGATAAGGCATGCCAAGATGTGCAAGGGTGTGTCAATGCGTGTCAGGGACTGTCATGACAATAGAAGGGATAAAAAAGTTGAAATACAAGGAAATGAACACATAAGAGGGTTAATAAGTCATCAATTTACCTTTTCCAAGAGGGGCATGCTAGGCACACCAACACTGGGCAGAAATAGGTGCCAAGTGAAAATTCTTAGTGCATTCTACGTGCCAAGTATTCCTTTGTTGCTTCTCATCTACTTTCCAACAATTGATCATCACAAATGAATTTAATATTAAACCATGCCAAATCATACCAAGGCATCTCAACGTATTCCACACATGCTAAGGCTTTCCAAGCGCCAACACGTGCCAAGTGCCAATATGTGTTAGGGACTAGTGTTATGCATGTTATGAAGTGGATGGGAATGTTGAAGAGCGCTAATGTGTGCTAGAGAGTGATAATGCATGTTGATGAGTGTTAAGGATTAATAGGAAAAAAAACATTAAGGGAGCACTAGGTAAAAATTCATGGAAGCTAATGAATATGATGAACGTTTGCCAGAGACTAGTGTTAATGAGTGTTAGTTGTCATGCCAAGGAGGGAGTGACAAGGTATGCTAAGCATTGGTAAGGCATGCTAGGGAATATCAAGGCATGTCAAGAATTCCAAAAGTGTGCTTGGGAATTACAGGGTGTGCTAATTATATCATGTGCCAATTAATAGTGCCAAGATATGCCAATAAATGCTAGGTGCTAAGGATATTGTGGTGCAGGGTGCCATGGTATGTCAATATGTGTCAAGGCAAAAAAAGGAAGAACCAATATTAAGAGGGTTAATATGTCAGGACTTTATCTTTTTGAAAAGGGGCATGCTAGGCACACTAATAATAGGTCCCAATACATGCCAAGTGGCATTGTGTACCAAGTGCTAATGTATATTAATGCATTCAACCAAGGTGTTCCAGGGCATGCAACTAGGGACTATATGCAGCATGCCAACACATGCTATGAGAGCTCCATGTTGTGTTAGGGCATGCCACCATGTGCTTCAGCGTCAGTGTCATCACAATATGTTCTAGGTACAAAGATGTTCCAAGACATGTTGGGTGCTAAGAAATGTTAGTGTGTGCCAAAGCATTAATTTAAGGTGTGCCCAGATTGTTGAGGATTGTTAGGCCTTTCTCATTAATACAATTGTCAGAGCTTGATTATGTATTAAATAATATATTTCCTACACATAATAGTGGAACTTTATCTAAAGGGAATTTTCTAGATAATAAATTTAATAGATGAATCATGTGTTGACTCATAGGAAATCTCTATTTGACTAGTCATTACTTGAGGGAAATGATACACACTAATTACTTCTAAAAAAATTGATTGACCCTAACCACTATGGCCTTGGAGATATTATAAAAAATACTCCACAATAATTGTATTAAATTGTTATCTTTTGACAAAAAATATATTAACAGGCACATAGTGTCATCAAAAAATCATTGGAATGATCAATGATGACGGGCATTTTTTGACCGTCACCAAAAGTAACAAAAAGAGCATTGGTGAGGGTCATTAAAAGTTTGTCACTAGAAGTGTCACCAAAGAGAGAATTAGTGATGGGCCTTTAACGACCCTCGCCAAAAGTTTCATTGAAAATATCTTTGGTGACAGACCATAAAGGACCATCACTATTTACACTTACAGTGATGATTTTTTAATGATCAATGATGATGGACATTTTTTGACCATCACCAAAAGTAACAAAAAGAGCATTGGTGAGGGTCATTAAAAGTTCGTCACTAGAAGTGTCACCAAAGAGAGAATTAGTGATGGGCCTTTAACGACCCTCACCAAAAGTGTCATTGAAAATGTCTTTAGTGACGGACCATAAAGGACCATCACTATATGCACTTACAGTGACAGTTTTTTAAGGATATTCACCATATGTGACATTGGTGACGGACCTTAAAGGTCTGTCACAAGCATGACCCTCACAAATTTGTTTTTTTCTTGTAGTGTCTCATCTACCACAGTGCCACATGTAGTCACAAGCATTCAAACAGAAGCCGAAGTGATCAATCAAATCGGATATTTGCCTCAGCATAGCCAAAGATCTAATTCTACTAAGGGAACTTAATGCAAAAAATATCAGCAGAGTTATTACATCCTGAACAGAGCCTTAAAAGTCAACAAAAGCTCCCACCGAGCTTAAAACTTAAATGTAAATCCATTAATACAGTGAGAATATCCGTACTTTTCTCCATCGAGCCCCTCAAAGGCCAAGAAGCCTTTAAGTCTGTATTAACTATCTTGGGAGATCTTTTATCAGATCTCACCTCCTCATTCTTCCATAAATACTTCTGTAGAAGATGAGAAATTGTTGGTTGCTGAATTTTGAAATATACTTGAGCTTGAAACTCCTACTTGTAAATAGTGTTCACTAGCTCTTGAAGCTCTGTTTGTGATTTGATGAGTTAGGATGAGAAAATTGAAGATGATTGCTGAACTGAAACATTATACCTAAAGACTGTAACTGGTTTGACATCAATAACAAGCTATTTCTTGGGATCCTGGTCTATATCACCGGTGAAGTGCTTCTTTCTTTGTTATTTGTTCCTCCTTTCACGTATGTCATATTGTCCATTATTATCTGATAAAGAACATCAAACATAGAGTTAGGATTTACTGTTTATAGTACCCTTCTCTGACTGATAAGCTTTATCTCAATGTTTTCCTCTGAATTGTTTATTTAAGAATGATTCAATCAGTTTAAGCAGTTAGGAATGATGGTGTTCCCTCGTCCTACTGTTTTCCTTAAACATTATTCTTGAATGTTATTTTCATTATTGGCTTATTAAAGATAGACTAGAAAGGTGATGGTGTGCCCTATTTTATAGCTTTATTTCTCCAAAGGTAGACTTTGAAGGTTTCTCTTGGTGTTGGCTGAAATCAGACTAGGTTTATAAGTACCTTATCTGATCTAAAGTTGCACTTTGTTTCTCTTATGTGTTTTCATACTTTCTGAAGGTAATTATGTGGATTAATAGATTGTTTTTCAATTAATATTCTTTAATACAAACTTTCCCAAGAAGTCTATGGTTAGCCTTGGCCTTGGTTGGTTTTAAACGGTTACTTAAGAGGCTTGTTCTTGTTTGGACTGACTATAAATCCTTGTTGAAATTATTATTAGTTTCCACCCCTCCAACACTTTATTTTTTCCATTTCCATCATTTTAATCTCGATAATATTGTGATATAGATGACTTACCCCTTGGATCACTCTTGATGTTGTTGCTCAATTAAAATCCCTATTATGACTCCATAGCCCAATGGAATAAAAACCAGCGTTATATCTATCTTTTTAGCCAAAACTTACTCTGATCTCTTACAACTTCTCACCTTTGAAACTCTTTCCACTTAGGACTTTCCACTCAAGCCATAATCATGCTTAACCATCCAAAAACAAACAAAATCGTCGGACTTCATAACTAGCCTAATATCATTACCAAAACTTCAAATACAAATCCATCTTTGCAGTTATTGGAGAGATCCCTCTCCGGATTCAGGAGGGCTAGATTCTAGAATCCCAAAGTGGTTGAAACAGTGTTTCTCCCTGCGATTGGGCTTTGCCAATCTTGCTGATTATAGGGAGCCAAAAAAAACTATTAATCCTCCCACCTCTGTGTTGATTCCTTCTTGGCACTTGGCCTTCTTCACCACTACCGCTGTCACCTTCCCCTGACATTTTGACACCTGCTACTTTGAAAACGTAGCTCTACTTATGAAACTGATATGAGAAAGGAACTAGAATGGTGGTGAAATGGCAACCTTTTACAAGTGAGGGATGAGTGAGAGAGGGTGAGGCAAAACCTTAATAACCACCCTTGTTGATTTGTTTAAATCTCTATCTGACACCTTGCATTGATGGAAAATGGATATGGAGGAAGGCAATGAATATGCCAATTTTCTTGTTGTGTTGGGCCAGAGTTCATGAGTGAATGGAAGAGGTGAAGTCACAACCTTGGATGAATGAGAAAATTATCAACAAGGTATCTGTGGTGATCACTGGTCTCCTTAGTATGGAGATGGATAGGTGTTAAAAAAAATTGGTGTTTTAATATGAGAATTAGGTTTTTCTTCCTAGGTCTTCAAATTTCCTCAATCATAAATCACCATAGATGATTTGAATAAGGGATTGACATCCACTTACCTCTCAACGATTCTTTAGAAAACTTTGATTGCATCTTGGAGGTGTTTTTTAGCAAACTTGAGGGTTTGCAAGTGCAAGAGACCCTCTTGGCCAAACGTGCAACGCCTGAATGAGCTATCAGGTCGCCCAAATGTGCATCGCTGAACATGCTGTCAAGTCAGGGTGAATGCGCAACGTTCGGGAAAATGCATAGTGCATACTCATAGGAATGCATCGCCATGTAAATTTGAACTAGGAAACTGCCTAGGTGCGCAACGCACACTTGAACCCACAGCGCTAGGCATACTTGCCTGAAATTGACTTGAAACTCACAGTTTATTCCTCCTTAATGCTTTCGGCTTTTTTCAAGGAAACAACAAGTCAAATGAGGAACAATATGACCTTTTATAGTCTTAGGAAAATAAATTTAATCCTATCAAACCCACTTTCTAATTTTTTGAGACTTTTCATCCTTTTCACTGATATTTCTTTGTCTTTTTTCTACAGGTGAACAAAATATTTACTTGCCTTTTTCTCTTTGGGAGTTTGACATATTCATTTGATGTTTTCTCTGGGGGTTACACTTAGTAGGATCTTCAAAGCTCCTTGTTTCTTTCATCATAATATTAAACTTGTCTTTCTCACCTTTTCTTACTGGCCCTTTTACATTGTTTTCTCTACAAGTGACTGAAGTGGTGAACTTTGACCTTCTTGTTTCCTTTTGAAGCATGACAAGCTCATTTGAACATATTCTAGTAATTTCACACATTAACACCTTCAAAAACTGTCCTTTGACATGCATTATGAATTCAAATCATGCCCTTTACCTTCTTTGGCCACTTCTGATTTGCAAGTGCCATAAAACATTGAAGTGTCCTTTCCTTTCTTCCTGAAGCTTGACATACTCATTTACACAATAGAAATTTTATAATTACCTTTGATTTCCATTTTGAAGCTCAAAATCATGTTTTTTGTCTTTCGACCACTGAGTGTTGGTGACTAAAATGATGATTTGACCCTCTTTTCAGTAGTACTCTTTTCCTTGTTCTTTGAAGCAGTGGGACATTTTACCTTAGCAAACTCTGGGATGTTACACACAACAACCCCTTCAAATATTTCTCCTGCTATCATCATGGGGGCTTAACATCATCATTTTACATCTTTGACCATTTTTTGCATGAAAAACTCCTTGGGATGAGTTTGGAATCTTTAGAAACAGTGATATATTCAAAAACCCTTTGTTGTAATTAAGGAGTACAAACTTACACTTTCACCTTCTCTGATCACCTTACCAAAATCATAGGTTTAAGGGATGCTTGAGAACAATTATTACTATTTTTTTCTAAGTTCTCTATAGCCCTTTCAAGTTCATTCATTTCTATTTAGTTCACCTCACCATTTTCCCAATTTTATGTATAATTTCTGAAAAAATTATCTTCATGTTTGGTTTTCTTGGTGTGCCTCCTTCTTGTGATTTGCTGCATTGGATATTTGCTTGGCACACTGATGGCCCAATAAGGCTTAGAAACCCTGATTCTTCTTGAACACTAATTGCTTCCACTTTCTTTGTTGTGAATGTATATATTGAGGAGCAGGCCTTTTACCTTACCCATTTTCTGCTGATAATCATTTTAACACTCCTGGAGAAGTGTCAAACTTCACATTTACCCTTTGTAGAACTTGAACTTGATGAAGTAGTCCTCCTTAGATATTTTCTGATATTTCTTGGAAAATCATGTGCTGATCTTCTTTTAGATTTGATCCAACTTCTAGCAGAGGAAACGAAGTGTTTAAAACACCAAGGATGACCCTACAACCTATGAAACCCTAATGACATAGTGGGAGGATCCTTTGACCTGGTCTTTGACTGAAACTTGGTTTGAGGTTTTAAAGTGTAAAAACAGAGTTTTTGACAAATTGATGTATTGAAGATCTAAAATCCACTGTACTTGATTTATCTAAAGAGCCTACAGAGATATTTTTGAGACCATCAATCCTTAAAGAACCTGGTGAACATGGGAAGGAAAAGGCTGTTTGGTAACCCTAGATGGAAAGTGGAGGGGTGAGGCAAAGGAAAAACAAAGTATTGGGGTTATAGGTGAGAAAATAGGATATAGATGAGTGGCATAAGCCCATGAGGGATCTTTTAGGAGTGGTAGGTTAATCATGTAATGAAAAAATAATAGAATAGTAAAAAATTTGGTATAAGGATAATGAAGGTAGTGAGATTTATAAAACTCAAAATATTTAGAAATATGGTTTTTAGAAATCTAGAACTGATATTTAGTCATCTATAGATAGTAAAAATTACTGATGACTAACACACCCTGTGGGAATGTGTAATGTTCCAAATCTGGAATTTTCTGCAACAAATAGAATAACTTAAGGTATTCCAAAGTTGGAGAGGTAGAAATATGTCTGATAAAAGATTTCTAACAACCTTTACTTCAATATTATGTTCATCAGAAACTTTATACAGTAATTATAAGCCAAAAAGTGGGGAAAAACGGCTATTCCAGCCCTAAAACGCTTAATTCCAAGGATGTGCGTACAAATAAGCATGGGGGATGGCTGGATATGATATATTAGGCTAAGAGGATTATAAATACCTAATTTAAGCTCAAAAAAATTCTCCTATATATGTTAAACAATTCCTCCATTCCCGACTAGGCTAGAAAACCCTTATTTCCCATGACTTAATGTATGAAGAAATTTACTGAAGCTCATGAAGCGTGAGTTTATGAAGGTATTAGTTGTAATAGGTTAATAAAATCATGAAATCAGTTACACAAAACTACTCATATAGTAGAAGAGAGAAAATGACGACTTTTATGAGAAAATCCCTCTAAAAGAGGTGCTGCAACAATTGTATTTCACTGTAAAACCTTGAAAGCATTATTTTTTGAAGCATACAGCAGCTATAGGTTCCAAATAAGATCTAGGATATATCAGTGTACAAAATATTATATCTATATGAGATATATACACTAGATTGTCCCTATTTTACATACCCCTTGAGGTTTTCAGCAAATCATGAAGCATGTGGAGTAGATCTGAAATCTTATGTAGCAGATTTGTAGATTTCTAAAAAATTTATGAAGTAAATACATATATGAACAGATCAGATCTGGAAGGTACATGTATTTTTTGGCCAATCCATGTATCACCACAAGTGAGGGAAGATTCCCAACACCAGAGATCTCTCTCCCAAGAGATAGCTGAATCACCCTGCAACTTCTTCCTTGAAAATTGCGCAGTTTAGGAAGGGTAACTGCATAGTAGGCTCTATAATATGATATGGCCTGGTACCAAGATCTGAAATTATGCTCCAACAGGAGAGGCACTCTTCTTGGAGGTTAAAAGACACCCTCCATGAGAAGAGACTCCGCAAAAATATCTAGATCTGAATAGATATAGAGCTCCACTTGCTACAGCTTACAAAATCAATCAAACCCTCAACAGGATCTGCATTACAATTGGAAGTAGAAGCTTGGCCAATTTCCAGATAGTGGACGAGAAATGCAAAACTCTTCCAAGAGCTACCCTATGGAAAGAGGTGGGATTCCTGCCCGAGAAAATCCAGTGCTAAGAAGCACTATTCTCATGCTAAACATCCTAGAGAATTCAAATTAGTCTAAGGAGACTAATTTTTGAATATCTTGAACAACCTTTTCTTGTTTCTCTCCTCTTCCTTTTATAGGATTAAAGTCTTGCAAAACCCTAAACCATCTCAAAGGTTTAGCTCCTTTCACATGTGCATCCTCCTTCTAGATCTGCGCTGAGTATTTAGGAGGTACATTACACTTAGACAACCTTGTATATAAGGTCTTGTTTACCTAGTCAAATGTCACAAACCCTTTTCACACATAAGGGGTTTCATCAAAGCAGCCCTGATTTAGCCTTGTTCATATTAAGCATTGATTTATTATATAGTTTTTAGGAGTTTATTGATCCTCCCTTACAATTTTATTCATGAACAAGAAAATAAAAATGAAATTGAATATTCCTATTAGCTTGGGCTAATTAGGAATATTACAGTCCCCCCCCCTTCAAAATGTTGCTTGTCCTCAAGAAACTGCAAGGTAGAGAAAAACTTCTCCTTTCCTCTTCTTGTGGCCTCATCAATGGATCCCACCATGGCTGAAAATGATATGCAATGAATCTTTCCTCCAATGATTCCCTCCAAGTGCAAGATAGCAAAGTGTACATCATGAGAAAATGTAAGGTACAAGTGGTGATATCTTTGCTGTTCAATGGCCTCCTCAAGGTAGGAGTGATGATGAACATGTGGAATATTATTCCCAATGAGTGACTTCCATACCCATGTTATCATCCAAATGAAGTGATCCAATCTAGTTAGCTCAAAAATATCCTCAACCCCTGGTTCATACAATGTGTTGGGGCTACATGGAGAGATTGGATCCTCCCACCCAAGTGGTTTCTCTCTCCATTCATGATAAGTATGGGGCTATTGCTGCACTTTGGCTGAAATATTATGACCTTCAAGAGTGGCCCAAGCTACCCCACCAAACAAATTAACCATGAAGTGCCTCCTCCAAAAAATCAAGTTTTCCAAATGGCTTCTCCCACGTGAAGAAAATAGATGTAGTTTAACAGTCATTGAATACCCATTGCTTCTCCTGAAACATGCATCATGAAAAGTAGGGAGAATCATACTCCCAATGGGCACCTTGAACTCATAGCCCACTCTCCAAACAAAAATTCCCATGAACATAAACATATCAGCAATATATGAAAGCAGAATACAATGAAAGCAAGTTTCCAAATGACAACCGGAGAGTGAATCATAGTTCCTCTCATGGAACCAGCGCAGTGCATCCTTGGCCTACATCAAATCAAATAAGAACAAGTGCTCTTCCAACCACTTGTTTGCTACCACAATCATATTACAAAATATAAACATGAAAGTACAAAGTGGTGTCAATGGTGCACACCAAAATTCATGTGGCTTCCCCCACAAACCACCATTGAGGTAGCCAAAATCAATGCTACAAGTGGCTTCAAGTACATCATCATACATCATACAATAAGGAACAATCCTCTTTGGTACATCATGTTTGTCAAACAAGGAAAAGAAGTAAAATACAAAATGTGAAATTATACCTCCTCCATCATGTACTTGAGACCTTGAGCTGAAATGGCTCAATTGGAATTTATCCCTCACCTCCAATGAGTAGGGAAGTGGTTGTGACCTCTTCTCCATCATCATCTGGGCTATGCATCTCTCCATATGCCGAAATATGCATCAAGGTGCATGGAAGAGAAGTCCTCATGTGCTGCATGTAGCAGCTTCTCCTTGAGACTAGAAGCTCTAGTCAAGAAGATCCTGCCATAGGAATAGATGAGCACATCATCCACCATGTATCTATCATCTCCATTTGGTTCATCAAGAATCATGCATGCACCAAGATCCTTGGAGTACTCTACCAAAATTTGAGGCCTCCAATAGGGATCAATCCTCCCAAGAGACAGCGTTGGTGATCTAGCATATGAATCTCTCCTCATGCTGCTGCCTGCTACTTTGACATCCCCCATGCCAAAGTCATCCTCCAAAATCATCACCTCCTTGGAATCCAAGAATGGTGAGCCAAGAGGCAAGATGTCTCTCACCAAATCTAGATCTAGTGGCCTCCCAAGTGGAATGCCTCCATGTAATGAGACATCAAAATATGAAGTGGAATGCATGTATGAGTGGACTGATTTGTCCCTCTCTGCGCAATGCAGTCTCCTTCCTTTGTGAAGAAAATTTATAAAATAGATGAGAGTGAATGCTCATCATCCCCTCGTGTTGATCCTTCTGCTCTTCTTCTTCTTCTAATGGTACAACGTTGGTATTCCTTCTCTGCTCATCCTCTTCATCAATATGTAAGAATGCCTCATCATCAATGAGAGACCCTAGATCTTGGTCCTCTCTTGAAGGAGGTACCTCCATGTCATCACAAGTGGAAGAGGTCCCTTCATAATATGGGGATATTTCCCTTAGAAAACCATCATACATGTTCTTATCCTCTTTAGAAATAAGGAGTGGAGTTGATTGCATGGTCTCCTTAAATGCATGCAAAGTGTTTGATGTTTTGATACATGATGGTTCACATTTATTTTTGTCAAATTTCTTCATTAATCCCTTAGTGAATTCATCATATTCTTTCACATTTACATGATAACAAGAAATATAATTTTGAAACCACCCATCATGAGCCATACCTTTGAGTTGCAGCACTGCTACTCCAATGGTCTCATCTTCTTCCTCCATTCTCCTTGCAGTGAATGTGGGCAATGTACTGCGTTGTGGATCTACATGTGTGGCTAAATGCTCACACCCCTCGTGAAAATAGCCAGGGCTTGCTTCATCTCCAAACCCTTTTAGAAATCTTCTGCAATCTTCCCTTTCTATCTCCTTGATATTTTTTGTGATGGCCTCCATAGTTTGAAAAAGAAGCAGGGAGATCTCCTCTTCCGTCATTCTTCTTCCTCCTCTTTCTCTTGACAAGAAAGGAGGCCTGTTCCAACGCTGTAGATCATATTGTGTGGCTGAATGCTCACACACATTGTAATGAATTATGGGGCTTTTAAGATCAAAGGGATCTGCATGACCTCCCTTCTCCATTCCCCTGATTTCTTCTTTTAGTATATGAAGAGTTTCTGAAAACTCTTCTCTCTGCAGTCTTCCAGAAAAGGGGTTCAAGTCGTTCTCCTCTGTGTCTTCAGTGTAACCAGACTTCTCCATCATATTTTTCTTGCTTCTTCTCTCTATCTTCTTGAAATATTGAACTCATAGGCAGAGCCAAAGATCATGCTTTGATACCACTGTAATGTTCCAAATCTGGAATTTTCTACAACAAATTGAATACCTTAAGGTATTCCAAACTTTTATAGGCAGTTATATGTCTAATAAAATATTTAAAACCACCTTTCCTTCAATATTATGTGCATAAAAAACTTTATACAATAATTTATAAGCCAAAAAGTGGGGAAAAACAACTATTTCAGACCTAAAACGCTTAATTACAAGGATGTGCATAACAATAAGCAGGGTGGATGGATGGATATGATATATTAGGCTAAGAGGAGTCTACATACCAAATTTAAGCTCAAAACAATGCTCCTAGCTATGTTAAATAGTTCCTCCATTCCCGACTAGGCTAGAAAACCATGATTTCCCATGACTTAATGTATGCAGAAATTTACTGAAGCTCGGGAATCATGAGTTTCTAAAGGTATTAGTTTTAATAGGTTAATAAAATCATGAAATCAGTTACACAACACTACTCATACAGTAGAAGAGAGAAAATGAAGAATTTTATGAGAAAATCCCTCTAAAAGAGGTGCTGCAACAATTTTATTTCATTGTAAAACCTTGACATCATTATTTTCTGAAGCATAAAGTAGATTTAGGTTAAAAATAAGATCTAGGATAGATCAATGTACAAAATATTAGATCTATATGAGATCTCTACACTATATTTTCCCTATTTTACGTACCCCTTGGGGTTTTCATCAAATCATGAAGCATGTGGAGTACATATGAAATATTATACAGCAGATCTACAGATTTCTACAGAATTTCTGAAGTAAATACATATATGAACATATCAGATCTGGAAGGTACATGGATTGGTTTTCCAATCAATGGATCACCATAGTGAGGGAATATTCCCAACACCAAAGATCTCTCTCCCAAGAGATAGTTGAATCACCCTGCAAATTATTCCTTGCAGATTGCATAGTTCAGGAAGGGTAAATACATATTAGGCTCTGGAATATGATATGGCCTAATGCCAAGATCTGAAATTATGCTCCAACAGGAGAGGCACTCTTCCAGGAGGTTAAAAGACACACTCCATGAGAAGAGACTCCCCAAAAAAATCTAGAGCTCCACTTGCTACAGCTTACAAAATCAATCAAACCCTCAACATGATATACATTGTAGTTGGAAGTAGAAGCTTGGCCAATTTCCGAATAGTGGATGAGAAATGAAAAACTCTTCCAAGAGCTACTTTATGGAAAGAGGTGGGATTCCTGCCCGAGAACACCCAATGCTAGGCAGCACTATTCTCAGGCTAAAAATCCTAGAGAATTCGAATTAGTCTAAGGAGAATAATTTATGAATATCTTGAACAATCTTTTCTTGCTGCTCTCCTCTTTCTTTTATAGGATGAAAGTCTTGCAAAACCCTAAACCATCTCAAAGGTTTAGCTCCTTTCACATGTACATCCTCCTTCTAGATCTGCACTGAGTATTTAGGAGGTACATTGCACTTAGACAACACTGTAAATAAGGTCTTGTTGACCTAGTCAAATTTCACAAACCGTTTTCACACATAAGGGATTTCATCAAGGCTACCCTGATTTAGCCTTGTTCATATTGGGCATTGATTGATTACATACTTTTTAGGATTTTATTGATCCTCCCTTACAATTTTATTCATGAACATGAAAATAAAAATGAAATTGAATATTCCTATTAGCTTGGGCTAATTAGGAATATTACAGAATGACCTCAAACATAGGACATATGGGTAAGGTCATCTCTCCCTAGTTTACTATTTTAAGCATTACGATATTTAGTTTGATTTCTTCTTGTTTTTGTATGCCTTCCACTATGTTAGGTCATTCAACACATACCTTAGTGTATTTTTTCCTGCAAAAATTGTTTCCCTCCATCATTAGTAAAGACACACTTGTTTGGGTTCGCACAGTTACTGCAGATTCAATGTCTTTCATGTTTCACTGACTAGTGTGGCTAGTAATTATTGGTGCTAATCTGGAGCCAAGGAACAAATTATCAATATTCATCCTCGAAGGAATATGTTGAGAGTTTAAAGTTACAAACCTTCCATATTCACACAAACTCTTATACATCATAGAAAATTGCAAGGCTAACAATATCTCACTAGTATGAGGCCAAAACTATATTAATCTGGTATTCAAAATTTCTTGATTGAAGTGATTTATATCACCCACTCCTCAAGACAAATAAATTTTTTTGGTAATTGATTCAACTAAAAGGTCAAGTTGAGGGGGTGACAGAGAGATATGTCTTATTTTCCCTTTATATAGCAGAATTTCAATCATGTAGCATAGTGTTTACACTTTCTTCAATGGAATGATTCTTTTTTTCTGCAAATCCATTTTGTTCAAGATTATATTGGACTATTAGCTCCCTCTTAATCCAGATTCCATACAGAAGACTATAATTTCCTTGGATGTGTATCCTCCTCCATTATCATACCTTAATATCTTAATTCTCCTTTATGTAAGGTTCTCTACTCTAGATTTTAATTCTTGAAATATGGCAATTATTCATCCTTGGATTTCAGTAAGTAAACCCAAGTAATCAAAGGTAGGCTCAATTCAAACTATTAGCCATCAATAAATTTTGTCACGGCAAATGATGGCTACAAATGTTCTTAAGCCTTCAGGAAGCAATCTTTATGGAGAAATTCTAGTTCTTAAAGCCTTCTTGGTGTATTTTATCTTACAAATCATCTTCACTACTGTTTCCACAATTTTTTTTTCAAAGAGAGCCTGCTGTTTCTTGAAAGGAACTGTTTTTTAGACTTTAGCCCATTCCACTCATTTTTCACTCATTTCCACTTATCCTAAAAATTCATCTCATTCTCCTAAAAATCCCCTTCTTCTCCCTCATTTACCCTTATTTTCCTTAAAAAACACTTTTCTAACCATGAAAATCCTTTTGTTTGGCTTAAAAACACCCTTTTTACCTATTGGAACCTTAAACGGGCCTAAAAACCTTCTTTTAAGCCTATTTTCCAACCTTTTTATATATTGGCTTTAAGCCCCTGAGAGATTAAGCCCTTCCACCCTTTTCTCATAACACCCAACGCCTATAACCAAGCGCTAAGCCCCTAACCCTTTTTCTCTTAGCCCCTGGTCATCCCCTTTCCCCACAAGACTACCTTCCCTCGCCTTCCCTCCAGCCCCTTTTCTTATCTTTTTTCTCTGTGACGATGTTTCTCCTCTCCAAATATTGGTCGTCGATCTCATCTATCTAACAGTGGTCACCTCCTCAATATATCATCCTTTCTCCAAAACATTATTTATCCATGCCTCTCCGCAAAATATTAGGACCATTAATATTTCGGATCTAACGGTTACTATTTTATATACAACATTCGACCCCACCAGCTAATCTTTCGCTTCCTGACCATGGACCTCTGTGATCTGACGGATATCACCTCTGGTCCCACCTTCCACCACATCCAAATCCCTACACACCACCTGTCCTCCATTATCCCCTCTACAGCGCATCTCCTCCCATCGCGCTCATCCACCACAGTCGATCTAGCTCCCCCAAATCTGACGGCCCTCATTCAATATCACGCTTGTTTCTCCGTAATGATTTAACACATGATTTCAATGCAAAATAGGCGGTTTTTCCACGGTTAGGTGTCAAAACCTGAGTGGTATCACGTTCGAAAGAACCAATACCACTAACTGCCCATCCCTCATGCAAATACCATTGGTGGTATTCCAAAAACCACTTATCACTAACTTTGCGCCCATATTTGAATTCAAACCTGGGTTTCTTCCTTCTTCCGCCATGAAACCCTCCCTCGATGCATTTTCCTCCTTCTGCACTACCCTTTCACCCTACATATAGCCTCTGAACATAGTCCAAACCACAAGAATGCAGGTTTTCTTTAAAATTTTTGGTTTATTTGCAGGTTTCATGGTGGATTAATATGCAGGTCTCCCATAGAAAAAAAATCCAGTGGAAAAGGGTCGGGGTGACAATCCTCAAAGCCTAATCAAATGCAGAAAATGGACAAAAAGGGGTTAATCTCCGAGGTTTTTTCATGGTTATTGACTAAAAATATCAAACCCTCCAGGACAGAAAGAGATACCTGCTAGCGAAAATTGAAGACCAACTAGAGATTAGAGATAAAAATTGAAGTTTAAAGGTTAAGCATAAAGCAAGAAGATTTACGGCTTAATCTCCAATTTAAAGATTAAAGACACAAGCTCGAATATTGAAGATGATTAATGAAAGCCTTAAAGCATAATCAAAGGAAAATTAGTGTTTAAAGCAACACATTATGACAGATCAACAGAAATATGGCTTCAAATGCTAAATCACCAAATCATTTACTTCTCTAAAGATCAAAATGCCACCTACCAATTTATTTTACCTCAAAAGAATACAAATTCAATGCATAGTTAGAGATATTTTCAAAGAAAGCTCAGAAAGTAATTGCCAACCTACCAAAAGCCTCAAAATTCAACAAAAGTGACTAGAGTAGATGAAAGTTAATGTAAAAATAAATTGACAGAGTTAAGACATTATATATCTTCTCCATTAGGCCTCCCAAAGGTCGAGAAGCGTTTACTCTGAATTAATTGAATAATTAGACCTTCCTTTCACTCCACCTCTTCAATTTACCTATATATATCATATGAGGAGCCCAATATTGTTGTTGGCTGGTTACTTGTTGAATGTAAATAGTTGCTGAAGCTCTATTAGTAATTGAAGATAGATAGGCTGAGAAGAGAAGTTTGAAGCTGTAAAGACCTACTGGAACCTAAGATTGTAACTGGTTTGAACATCAAATATACAAGATGATTTATGGGATCCTCATCTATGTCAATGGTGATGTTTTTCTTGCTATAATTGTTGTTTTTCCTCATGTTTTTCATACTGTCCACTTTCTCTAATAAAGAACAGCAAATTTAGATTAGGATTTACTGTAAAAGGTACTCTAATTCTCACTGATAAGCTTTATCTTTATGTTTTCTTCTAATTTCTCTTTGATGATAATTAAATAGAGTATAACCACTGAAGTTTTGGTGAGCCCATGTTTCCTGAGTACAACTTGAGATATTTTCTTTGAAATTTCTTGAAAAGTTTGCTAATTAAAGTTGAACTAGAGAAGTTTATGGTTAGCCCTATCCTCTATTTTATCTCAAACAGTCGCTTTGAAAAGCTCCCTAAGAGTATGCCGAAATCATGATAGGTTCAAGGCCCTTACCTGATCTTAGGCTACCATTTTTTCTCTTATATGTTTTCTTCTTTCTGTAGGTAATTTTTTAGATTGCTGGATTGTTGTCTGAAAAGTGTGCTTTAGTAAAATTTTACCCAAATAAGTTTATGGTTTGCCCTGTCCTTTGGCCTGTTTCAAATAGTCACTTTGAAAGGATTTTCTTGTTTAGTGAAGTTAATAGATTCTTAAATGGTTATTAGCTTTGCTTCTTTCACAACACTTTAATGTTCCATATCACAAATCAATCCAAAGAGATCCTTTGATATAGATGACTTTCCCCATGGACCACTCTTGAAACTTGTTGTGCAATTAAATACTTTTGTGACTCCATATCCCAATGGATTGATACTATCTCTTACCTATCCTATCAGCTGAAACACTCTTCAACCTGCTCTCACCTTCACCCTTCCAGTGACCTTTTCCTTTGTTGATATCCATCCCAAGCAATCAACCAAAAACAAGCAAATCCCTTGTGCTTCATAACTAGCCTAATATCATATCATGAGCCTATAAGTATATCATTCTAAAAAACATATAGAGAGATCCCTCTCTGAATCTAGGAACGCTAGATCTTAGGATTCCAAAGTGGCTCTGATGTAGGCCCTATAGTGTTTTTTCTTGCCAATCTTGCAAACTATGGGAGCCTAACATAGTGTTGACTCAACTAGGGAGAAATATTGAGTAATATATAACTTCACAACTCAACAAACCCTTATTCCTAAATGAATCAAGTGTCACTAAGATTGGTTATTATTGATTGTTGATGGTGAACAACAACCAAACCCTGAAAAAAAAGTAGAAATCCTTCACTTGGCGACTCCATTGGTATTCAGTAGCCCTGCTAATTTCCCTTGGTTTTCCAAAGACTCCACTGGGAAAATTTTATCATAACATCATACCAACTCAGTTATGTAAACTTTGAGGATTAAGCTTTCTTTCAAAAAAGATTAGTTTTCCTTTTAAAGATTGTCATACTTGGCTGAAATTTTCTCATCATTGGGTTTAAAAACACAACATAGTGGCTTCTAAAGGAATTCATACTAGAGCCTATCCTAACCCAAATCCTCCTGAGATAGTTGATAATCCAGAAAGTATCCTTAGGAAATCTCCTAAATCCAAGACTTCAACTATTGTCAGACCAATCCATAGAGCTAATTCTGTCCCTAAAAATCTTGCAGCTCTGCAAGATACTCAATTTGACTTACCTTTCATAAGAAACCTATCCAGAACTAGGTCACTTAGTGGTATAGATCAGAGAGACTTTGAGCCTCCACTTTCACCCCAACGTAGTGGTGATCATACTGATATTAGAGAAACCACCCCACCTGATCTGAATTTCATTCATAATTTTGGTTTCTCTCATCCTAAATCTGCTCAAGAGTAGTTAGTTGGTCCAAGCACTTCTATTATCCATACACCCACTGTTCAAACTACTCCATTCAACCCTCATCCTCCTTTCACAAACCCTCCACGTGTAAACCCCCAATTTATCCCACAAATTCCTATCATGGCAACATGGTATGCTCCTCTAGTCCTTCCTTTACCTTTAGTCAATTTTCCACAAGACTATCAATCCAAGATTCCATTATATGATGCTAGTAGTTCTACTACTGCTCAACTACATGTGGAAAAAATGAATGACTACTTTGAGAGAAATGAGATACATGATGAAGCCATTAAACTCATATTGTTTTCTCAAAGTTTATGGGGAGAAGCAAGAAAATGGTTCAAAAATTTAACCCCTAATAGTATTAATGACCGCCAAGATTTCCATCAATTATTTCTAAAGAAATGGGAGGTCAAGAATAATCCTCTCTATATTCTATCTGAATATGAAAACATTAAAAGAAATGCTGGAGAGGGAGTTCAAGAGTACTACACTATATTCAATAGTGTGTACAATGCCCTACCCATCCATATGAAACCTCCACAAGGCCTAGCTCTAATGAAATTCCCTGGTGGATTTGATCCTGAAATGGCCTACCAACTTAGAGAAAGGGAACCCCTCACATTAGAAGATATGCAAAGAGGGGCAGTAAGTGTTGAGGCAAATTTGATTGCCAAGAGAGCTAGAATGAAGACTGAGAAGAGGGTATCATATAGCGATGAAGCTGCACCTTCCACATCTGACTCAAAACTAGACAATGTAGTCAAAACTATGGAAAGGATGACGGATAAGATGAACATAGATGAGAGAGCTCAATCTAGAGAAAACCAAACAACACCTCAAAACAGAAACCAGTCCCAAAACCAAAATCAAAAATTTAGGAGAAAATAACCTCAAAACATACAAAGAGATTCTGATCAGCAGATCAGACCTCCTTTTCAAGAAAATTATGTTAATGAGGATGGAGAAACAATTGAAAAAATAGAGGATAATAACATAAACATGTTGGAAGTGAGCAATGAGGATTCTGATTTCCTCCATAAAAGAAAACAAGGTCTATATACACCCTATGATGATAGAAGAATAGAAACTAAATAGTATGAACAAGATTTTGAAAATTCCATCATAGGAGCACCCAAACAATATGACCTAAGAAGTAAAAAGAACCTAGAAACTCCCAAAAAGAAAACCTATGATAATTCTGCCAAAAACAGCCTTGTAAATACTTCCAAAAAGACAACAAAAAACCATAACATAGGGGCTGAAAGTTCTGATCCAAAAAAGGGAAAAAACACCCAAATCAATGAAAAACAGAGTGGTGACCCTAGAAACACTATCATTTCAACTAATTCTCCTAAAAAAAATATTTTTATTACTGTAAATAGTAGAAATTAGCAAGCTGATTTTGTTGATGAATCAATGACTAAGAAGGCTGAAACAAACATTTTGAAAAATCATATTCCCTTTAGCCTAGAGAACTAAATTGCCAAAATCAAAATCTATATCCCACTCACTGATTTAGTCACTCAAAATTTATATAGATGTCAAGTTTTGAAATATTTGAACATAGAAGATATTCATGATACTGTTAACTTGAATGATAATACACCAGAGCTTCTGTTTGGTCCTAAGATTGAAGGAAAATTTCAAGAAGGAACTTCCCCTCCATTCTACATCAGTTTGAACATCCATGATAATATTTTGCACAATGCCATGCTTGATTCAGGAGCATCACATAACCTCATTCCCAAATTAATAATGGAATGATTAGGCCTTGAGGTAACTAGACCTTATAAAGATTTATATTCCTTTTATTCAAGCAGGGTAAAATGCCTAGGCCTAATAAAAGATCTATGTGTTAACTTAGCCAAAATTCCAGCCAAAAGCATAGTGATGGAAATTGTAGTGGCTGATATACCCCTCAAATATGACATGCTTCTTTCAAGATCATGGGGTGCTAAGTTGCAAGGTACTATGCAGATGGATATGACTTATGCCACCATCTCTGTCTTCAGTCCACCTAGAAGACTCTATAGGGAGACACACATGAAATATATGGTGAGTAGTTGAGGAAGACTAGAAAAATCCCCTCTCTATTCCATACACACTGACCTTGACTCATTCATTCTTTACAATTATGATATTCCTAATGAGAAAGAATTAGTAGATGAAACATCAACCAATATAGTGGCCACTCCACATCCAAACATAGTGGCAGCCATAGAAGAAAAGGAGAGAAAGGAAAAATCATAAGGTCAGTTTGCAAAATCAGACATTTACAACAAAAAAATTGAAGGTATTGAGGTCCAAAATAGTCATGAATATAGTACAAATCAGGAAAATCAAAGAATCAAGCCTCAAAACAGTGAAAATATTGAGGAACAAATCAAAGAAAAACATAGTGCAGGCCCTGACACAAAACATAGTGGTGAACAAGAAAGAGAGGACAGAAGTGAAATAAATGATAAATCTGAAGACAGTCCTCTTTGGAGTATGATTTTTTATGGGTATTTCTCTAAAACTGGTGCAGGAGCAAGCATATGGGTGCACAACAATGAAAACAATCATGCTGAGGTTCATTCTTATAGATTAAACTTCCAATGCACAAATAACATAGCAGAGTATGAAGCTCTCCTTTTAGGCCTGCATTTATTAAAAAAATTAGGGGCCAAGAGGATAAAAATTCATGGAGATTCAAAAATTGATAATTAGGCAAGTAAATGGGGAATATACTGCTAAAAATCCCAGACTTAGAGTCTATAGAGATGATGCCATGGACTTGTTAAAAACATTTGTTGAATTCCAACTTACCTTTTTCCCAAGGAACCAAAACATTCTTGCCAATGGATTAGCCTTTGTTGCTAGTACTTGTTTAAGACCTTATGAAAGCAAACAATACACCATCCAAGTAAAATATAGACCAGTTGTCCCAAATAATGGAAAATACTAGAAATTTTTTGAATAAGATAAACAAATAGAAGACTTCCTACAGTCCATAAATGAATTTAAAGTGAAAATCTCAAATTTAGAGTATGATGAAGACTGTCCTACTAAGGAAAAACCACTTTCTGAAGAAGAAAAATCTCCTAAGATTGCTGAAATAAATCTGTTAACTAATAGACCCAAATATACAACAGAAAAATGTACAGATTTAGAAAAAGAAGACTTAGAAGTGTTACAATCTAAAAATCAAAGCTTGCCAAAAGGACTGGTCCCATTAGAATATTTGTTTGACTTGAATGATGTTGCCAAAAAGCCAAAACTGGAACCTACTAAAGCTGAAGTGGAAGAATGCAACATAGGCAGTGAATAGAAACCCAAAATGATCAAACTATCTAAGACACTGCCAGCTCACATTAAACTGAAATATATTGAGTTATTTAAAAAAAATATTCTTTTTTTGCATGGAGCTATGAAGATCTAAAGTCATATGATACATAGATAATTCAGCATAAGATACCCCTCAAAGAAAACTAGAAACCTTTTAGACAAAAATTGCGTATAATCAACCTTGTTCAATTACCTCTGGTAGAGAAAGAAATCAAAAAAATGTATGATACTGGAATCATAGTCCCTGTTAGATACTCATATTGGGTGTATGATCTTGTATCAGTTAGGAAGAAAACAGGAGAGATAAGGCTTTGCATTGACTTTAGAAACTTAAACAAAGCCTCATTAAAGGACAACTATCCCTTGCCCAAAATGGATCATATCTTACAAAGGGTAGTTGGCTCTAGAAGAATTTCTTTGCTAGATGGCTTCTAAGGTTATAATCAGATAATGGTACATCCTGATGATCAACTTAAAATAGCCTTTACTACTCCTCGGGGTACTTTCATGTATTTGAAATTTCCCTTTGGTTTAATGAATGCTGGTGCCACATTTCAGAGAGCCATGGATATTTCATTCTCAGAAGAAATATGTTACTTCATAGTGATTTACTTAGATGATATCACTATCTATTCTAAAACAGATGAAGAACACCTGATACACTTGAGAAAAGTCTTTTAGAAATGCAGAAAATATGGGTTATCTTTAAATCCGAAGAAAACATTATTTGGTCTCCAAGAAGGTAAAATTCTTAGACATATCATATCTGAAGAAGGAATAAGGATAGACCCAAAGAGGATCGATGGTATATTGCAAATCAACCATCCTATAAACATTAAGGAACTTTAATCTTTCATTGGAAAGATTAATTTCTTGAGAAGGTTCATACCCAATCTAGCTGAACTCCTTAGAAACATGACAAACATGATTAAAAGAGAAGAAGGACTTAAATGGACCTTAGAAGCAAAGAAGTCATTTGAGCTGGTAAAACAAGCACTTACCAAAACATCAGTTCTTATCAGTCCTGCTTTTACAAAATATTTCTTCATATTCTCATTTGCATCAGAACACATAGTAGCTGCTATCCTATTACAAAAAAACTTGGAGAGACAAGAGCAACCAATTGCATTTTTCAGTAAGGCATTAAGAGATGCACCTTTGAAGTACAATATCATGGAAAAATAATCCTTTTCCTTAGTCAAAGCCTTAAAAGACTTCAGAGTTTACATTTTACATTCCCACATCATAGCATTTGTGCCTCATTCAATTGTAAAAGACATATTGACCCAAGATCCAGATGGCAAAAGAGGAAAGTGGATTTCTGTAATTTTAGAATATGACTTAGAAATCAAGCCCACTAAGATCATAAAAGGTCAAGGACTATCAAAACTTATGGCTGAATCTAACTTTCAAGTCCTTGATATAAACATGTTAAATGCATTAGATGAACAGGAGGAGTTGAAAACTCCAATTATTGAAGATTATTTTCTGAATTCATCTTGGTATGCTGATATTTTATATGTATTGCTCAACCTAAGTGTCCCTTCTGGTTTGTCTAAAATGAAGGAAAGATTCTTAAAGTTGAAAGCTGTAAATTACTGCATTTTGAATAAATGGATATATTGGAAAAATGCTAGTGGATTATTGCTTAAATGCTTTCCTGAGAATGATGCAGATAAGATCAAGCACGAGTTTCATGAAGGAGAATGTGAAGGCCACCTCTACTGGAAGTAAAATGCTAACAAAATCCTTAGAGCTGGTTACTACTGGCCCACCCTCTTTCAAGATGTCCACAAAATGATTCTTGCTTGTCACAAATTCCAAATCTTTGAATGCAAAAGAAAGATGCTTCCCTTACCTCTGCAATCAATCACTGTTGAAGCTCCTTTTCAGTAGTGGGGTCTAGACTTCATTGGGGAAATCCATCCTGGCTCATCTGCCCAACACAAATGGATCCTCACAGAAACATACTACTTTACAAAATGGATAGAAGCCATCCCTTATAGGAATTCCATAGACTTAGTTATCATTTCATTCCTTGAAAACCACATACTGTCTAGATTTGGCTGTCCTAGAAAGATCATAACTGACAATGTTGCTACATTTGGGTCTAAAAAGATGGTGGAATTCTATCATAAATATCAGATTATATTGGTTTATTCCATAGCTTATTACCCTCAAGGTAATGGGTTGGCAGAATCCTCAAATAAAATTTTGGTGAACATAATCAAGAAATTGCTGGAAGAAAACAAAAATTCATGGCACAACAAGCTAGTACATGCATTATGGGCAAATAGACTAACAATTACAAAGTCAATTGGGATGTCTCCCTACCAGCTAGTTTATGGAACAGATGCAATATTTCCAACCAGTTTAGGAGTGTCAGTCATGAAGCTGATCCAAGAAGTACAGTCTGAAGATGATGATATGACAAGAAGAATACACCAGACTATACATCTACAAAAAGCAGGGAAGAAGTATACATCAAAGCACAACAACTACAAGAAAACATCAAAAATTTGTTTGAAAAAAGAACCAAGGCAAGTGACTTTAAAATTGGTGACAAAGTATTGAAATGGGATTTAAGGAGAGAAGATAAAGGAAAACATGGAAAATTTGATAATTTATGGCAAGGCCCTTATCTTATTCAATCTACTATTGGAAACAATGCATTATTTCTGCAAGAATTAGATGGAGCTGAATATTTTGGAGGTCCTGTCAATGGCAGGATGCTCAAACATTATTTATGTTAACTGAAATTTTGGTTTCAAAACTTTTTGTTCATTGTATATAACACTGCTTTGAATTTGAAAAAATAAAAAATACAAAAACAATAGAAAAAGAGAAAAGAGGGTAGACACTAAATAAGAAAGGTACAACCCCATACCAAAAAAGAAAAGAAAAATTTGAAAGTGTGCAAGACTAAATGCCACTACTTGAAGGAACATTGTTATGTAGACATATAGCCTAATCATGACTAGATAGATTTCAATTTACTGTTGATAGGTTAGTGAAGAAGATTTTACAAACAATGAAATCTTGGCTTATCAGTAGAATAGATTAGGATACAGAGAATAGTTCAAATTTGCTGAAAACCTGAACCAAGAAAGAAGAAGAGGACAGCTCTAAAAAGATCAAAACCAAAGCTGAAGAAAAAATGAAGAATGCTTTTGATTTTCAGATCTTAAGCCTTCACAATTCTGTTTTAAATTTCTGTAAATTTCAGTCTATGTGCAGCTTGCTTTTATGCCATATTCTTACAGCAAATCAGACAGTTTAATTCTGGTTTGTCTGTGTTTAAATTTCTGTTTTAGAATGTAGAGAATGCAGATCTATCAGACAGTGTAATCCTGATAGGTAGTAGATTAGGTAGAGAATTTTTGAGTCCAACTGCTTAATCTGGACTCATGGAAGTTATAAGGGTAGATTTAAATTAGTTTCCTACTTTCAATAAAAGAATAAACGTTGATGTAAAAAGGTTTGTAAGACCAAGTGCAGCTTATGAAGAAAAAACTATTAGGACAAGTAGGCTGTGTAGGTAGTTGTTTGGGAGAAATTGATTTTTTATGATGTAATGTTGATCATTTTTTCAAGCAGCATGATCAAACAAGAGAGAGGCTGTCAAAGTGCAACAAATTACAAAGGCACTAGTCTATTTTCCATAGATTTATCTCTGAGGTTCTTGACACCTCCAAGGACCTGCCCTCCCCAAGTGGAGCCACTGTTAGCCATCAGTATATTTTGTCACAACAAATGATGGCTAAAAATGTTCTTAAGCCTTCAATAAGAAATATTTATGGAAAACTGCTAGTTCTTGAAGCCTTCTTAGTGTCTTTTATCTTACAAATCATTTTCACTGTTGTTTCCACAAAAGATTTTTCAAGGAGAGCCTGTTGTTTCTTGAAAGGAACTATTTTTTAGACTTTAGCCCATTCCACTCATTTTTCACTCATTTCCACTTATCCTAAAAATTCATCTCATTCTCCTAAAAATCCCCTTCTTCTCCCTCATTTACCCTTATTTTCCTTAAAAAACCCTTTTCTAACAATGAAAATCCTTTGGTTTTTCTTAAATACACCCTTTTTACCTATTAGAACCTAAAAAGGGCCTAAAAACCTTCTTTTAAGCCTATTTTATGACCTTTTTATATATTGGATTTAAGCCCCTGAGGGCTTAAGCCCTTCTGCCCTTTTCTCATAACACTCAACGCCCGTAACCAGGTGCTAAGCCCCTAACCTTTTTTCTCTTAGCCCCCGGTCATACCCTTTCCCCATAAGACTACCTTCCCTCGTGTTCCCTCCATCCCCTTTTCTTATATTTTTTCTCCATGATGATGTTTCTCCTCTCCAAATCTTGGCTGTCAATCTCATCTATCTAACGGTGGTCACCTCCTCACTATATCATCCTTTCTCCCAAATATTATTTATCCATGCCTCTACGCAAAAGATTATGACCGTTAATCTTTCGGATCTAACGGTTGCTATTTTATCTACACCATTCGACCCCGCCAGCTAATATTTCACTTCCCAACCATGGACCTCTGTGATATGATGGCTATCACCTCCGGATCCACCTTCCACTGCATTCCAATCCATACATGCCACCTATCCTCCACTATCCCCTCTACCGCGCATCTCCTCCCGTCACGCTCATCCACCACCGTCAATCTAGCTCCCCCAGATTTGATGGCCCTCACTCAATATCGCGCTCGTTTCTCCGTAATGAGTTAACATGTGTTTTCAATGCAAAATAGGTGGTTTTGTTGTGGATAGGTTTCAACACCTGAATGGTATCACATTTGAAAGAACTAATACGACTAACCGTCCATCCCTCACATGAATACCATTGGTGGTATTCCAAAAACCACTTATCATTAATTATTCACTCATATTTGAATTCAACCCTAGGTTTCTTCGTCCTTCTGCCATGAAACCCTCCCTCTATGCATTTTCGTCCTTCCGCACTTTCCTTTCCCCCTCCATATAGCCTCTGAACGCAGTCTAAACCACAAAAACATAGGTTTGTTTTAACATGTTTGGTTTATTTGCAGGTTTCATGGTGGATTAATACACAGGTCTCTCACAGCAAAATATTCCAGTGGCAAAGGGCCGAAGGGGACAATCCTAAAATCCTAATCAAATGCAGAAAAGGGACAAAAAGGGGGTAATCTCCGAGGATTTTTCATGGTCATTGACTGAAAAAATCAAACCCTGCAGCATGGAAAGAGATACCTGCAAGCAAAAAGTGAAGACCAATCAGATATTAGAGATAAAAATTGAATTTTAAAGGTTAAGCATAAAGCAAGAAGATTTAAGGCTTAATCTCCAGTTTAAATATTAAAGACACAAGCTCGAATATTGAAGATTCTTAATGAAATCCTTAAAGCATAATAAAAGGAAAATCAGTGTTTAAAGAAACACATCATAACAGATCAACAGAAAGATGGCTTCAAATGCTAAATCACTGAAGCCTTTACTTCTCTAAAGATCAAAATGCCACCTACTAGTTTATTTTACCTCAAAAGAATACAAATTCAATGCACAGTCAGAGATATTTTCAAAGACAGCTCAGAAAGTAATTACCTGCCTACCAAAAGCCTCAAAATTCAACAAAAGTGTTACACCATTTTTTGGTCATCTAACCTATTATCATTAGATGGACCCAAGTACACCATGTAAGACCAATTTTACCCTAAGTGAAATTGCTTTCACTATGTCAAATAACTTAATAAACCACATTTATTAAGTTGTTTATGGTCTAAACAAGAAACCCCAAAAGGAAATATTAAACAAACCCATATTTGTTTGATTTTCCTCATGGAATAATTAATTAAACCATAATTTAATTATTATTCCTAATCATGTTTAACCCAAAACAAAGAAATTAATTAGATAAACCTTTATTTATCTTATTATTTTCTAGGAATAATTATTTAAATATTATTTAGATAATATTCCTTGTTAAATATGACCAAATCACCCACAAATAATTAAATAAATCATTATTTATTTGATTATCCTTCAACCACTTCCTTAAGAAGATAAATAAATCATTTATTTATTTATTATTGACAAATAAAGGGATTTGACCCAAGTCAAATGCTTTTTCCCTCCAAAAAATATAATAAAATATTCCATAAAAGGTGGATCTAGATTTGGTTAACATTATTTTAATCATGCACCAAGATCTAGAATGACCCAATATTTTGTTATAAATAGGAGGGTTTTTCCTACCATTCCTCACCTTTTTTTGCCTATTAGATCACTCTGGATCTATACACTTGGTCACATTCTTCATTATTTGTTGTGTCAGCTCCCTTTGAGTTCTATCTTTGTCTAGGTTTTCTACACCAACAAGAGAGAGAGATTCTAGATCTAAAGTGCTGAGGACTTCCAAGAACCCATCCCATTGAGGAGAATTGGATACACCTTCTTTTTTTCTTCCTAGGTGCCCTTAATACAAAAATTCTTTCAAAAAACATTGTTCTTGTCTTGTCTATTGGATGCATGGAGCAAACTCTTGATTTTACTGCTTAATGTCTTTCTATGTATAGATCTGGTTTTTTGCAGCACTTGTCTTGATCAACTAACTGCAAATCTGAAGATATTGGCAGCCTTATTTGATGTTAGTTCTATAAGTTATGCGTAGCTAAAGTGGTCTTTTTTCATACGCTTCGACAAAATATTCATACTAACAATTGGTGACTCCACACGGGTTTTCAATTACGACCGCTTTCGTTTTTCCTATTCCTGCATATCCAGCTACTTCAGACCCTAGGGTTTCTTTTCAGCTTTTTTTTTTCATATTTTCATGGTGTTTTCCCCCTATAAAACCCTCAAACATTAAAATTTCTAACTTCCGCGTGTTTCTGGCCCTATTGCGCAGGTGACCGACATCAGCCGCAACTGAGACGGCAACTTTTCTGAAAATCTGCCACCGAGACACCCGGAGCTTCAAGTCGCACTTTTCAGCCCATAAACTGTGACCTGGACCTCCAGGTCACACTTTTCAGTCCTTTTTCTGCGACCTGCACTAAAAATAGGTCAGAACCTGCGACCTGCCAATTTTTCAGCTGTTTTTCTGCATTTTTTCTGGGTTTTTCTGAAGCTTCTGTCAGGGTTTTCCAGCCTCTGTCTCAGCTCGTTTCGACCTATTTCTGATCTGTTTTTCTCATCTAAGTGGGAACATAGCCCCCTAGGGCTTCAGTACCCTCCACTTTTGGTGGAAGAGTTTTTATCTGTTTCAGGTCTATTTTTTCAGAGTTTCAGCCCCCCTTTTTCCAGATCTGATACCTCCTTTTCAGACCTCTTCTAATCAGCACTTCTCCCTTTTCAAATCACCTCCTGAAGATTTGTTTGGATCCACTTTTAGGGCCTCCTCCTTGCCCCTTCTGCTTTTGGTTGATTTCCTCCTTTTTTGCAGCCTCCTTGCCTCTGCCTCTTGGCTGTGATCTGCATCTCTTTTGAGCAGCTTTTCCCTTTAGATCCCTGTCCCTTTTGACCCTAGATCTATTGGCCTCCTTTTAGTGTGTTTCGACTAGATGTTTTCCCTATTTTAGATTAGTTTTGAGCGACCCGCCTTTTTGGGTTGAGCCAATGCAATAGTAGCTATTAATTTTCTGTTATTTCAGCATTGTATACTGTTCTCTGCAAATTTATTTTCAGTTACGCAGCACACTTTTTCTCTAGCTCTCAAAATGAAAAGGGTTTAAAAATTAAAATTAACACACGCCACACACTCACCCTAAGCGAAGAAGAGCCTAGTTTACACCGCCAAGAAAAGACTTTAAAATTAATTGACACTGTACCTATCTTCCCTTGTTTCGACATTGTAATCACTTGATTCTGCACCTTCGTGCCCTTGTGGTCGTTCTTCTTCCCCTTGTGCCGTGTTTCTGTTGTCATCATTGCGCCCCCAAGGCGCACTTCCCGGAGACTTCTTGGCCTTCACCCTCAGTTTCTGTTCGATCGACCTACTCCGTCCCGCCGTCGTCGAGCCAGTCCTCCTCCGAGTCCGCACTCCGACTCCTCTTCTGATTGTTTGGGTTCTCCTTTTCCTTTTGGTTCTCCCCCTGTCACCTTCACTATGTCTGGTCCAGGGCCTAACGCTAGCGGTGCTCCCGGCCCTAATGCCGGCACTACTACTAGCGGAACCGCCACAGGAACTACCTCGGCCGCACCCTTGCTCCCGTACATCACAGGCTTCAGCCTCCCCGATTTCAATCAGTTGATCAATGACCCTATCCTCCACGATGTTGGTTGCCCTGCCATGCCAACCAAGCTCCCTTCCGACATCCCTAAGTTCGAAGGCCTTGCTGGAGAAGATCCAACCAACCATGTCTGATCTTTCCACATGTGGTGTTCCTCCAATTCCATCACCGATGACTTCATCCGTCTTCGATTTTTCCAATGCACGCTTACCGGCGAAGCTTCTAAATGGTATGTCGACCAAGCCACCTCTTCCCATACCACCTTTGTGACCATTTCCCAAGCCTTTTTATCTTACTTCCAGATCCCTCTCCGATACGATACTGGTACGGAGCTTTTGACCTCTTTCAAGCAAACCTCTTCGACCCACCTTTCCACTCATGTCTAGGAATGGCGACGAAGAAGAAGATTATGTCAATCTCCCCCCTTCGAACATTTGGTCTATATGGACCAGTTCCTTCGCTCTCTCTTAGCTCCCATTGGCAAAGATGTCGCCTCCCATTTCCCTCAAACTGAAGAATCCACCCTCCAAATAGCCTTGAAATATGACCTGATCTATGCTCAGTCTCGTTATGTTTATACCGTCCTTCCTGACCTCCCCAGGCCCGGCGGTGCCAACGCCCCGGGGGCATCTCATTCCGCTGACGGTATCGTTGGAGCCCTTTCCCATCCGTATGCTCAACCTCCTATGGGCTATGGTCTTCCTCCAGGAGGGGCCAACACCTCTAGGACTTTTCCCCCTCCAGGTAGCATGTATCCAGGATACGGCATGCCTCATCCTTTTTCCCAACCTCCTGCTTACCTCAATGTTGCCCAACCTAACCATTACCCTTATCCGCAGCCTGGTGCGCCAGCTCCTCCAGCATATGCGCTTCCACCTCCCTTGCCTCCTCAACCCTAGCAACAGCATCTATAGCCCCCTCTAGGGCAAGTATTTGCACAGCAGGGTGCGACTAATCCCCCTTCCCAAAGAACGCGGAGAGGCAATCCAAACCAATATGCCCCTGGTACTCGAGGACCAAATCCTCAAGGTGTTGACCCTAACACTGCTAACCAGCAACAGGGCACTCAGCCCAAGCTGGACAGGCCACTTCGCACAAATAAGCCTTGTTCGTGTTGCGGTGTTTATGGTCATTACACCCACGATTGTCCCCTCTTACCACATATGCGGAAGATGTGGGAGTCTCAAGCCACATTGCGCAGACAACATGCCTCCCCTAATGCTCCTCCTAATGTGGCCACTACTCAACCAGCTGTGTTTACTGATCCTTTCCCTCAGCAAGGATTTGTGGCTACCCAACCACCGGACGGACAGGTCGCCACTCCACCTTCCATTTCTGGTTCCTCTGATTACCAGATCCTCATGATGCACTCTGATCCATCCCCTCCCATCGACCTTCACCTTCAAACTTGGTCTTGCCAGTACCCCAAGCCTCCCGCTCAGTCTACCCCCGAGTCCCCTTCTTCAGGTTCTGCAGAGCCTCTTTCGACATCCAATGGCCCCTTACATATCCCTCAACCCAAATTTGAGGTTCACACTAAGATTCCTAAGGGACCATTACATCGAAATGCTGCTTCTGGTCGAGCCGCTCATTCGTATAGCATAGTAGATGATTTGGCGCAATCTCCTGCTGCCATTTTCACATTGGAACTCCTCTAATCATGCCCTTCCCAAAAGAAGGCTCTGCTATCTGCCATGGGCGCTGTAGATCCTGCTGATGACCAAATGATTGTTTTCGACGCCCATCAATAAGACCATCCTCCTCTCCCTGCTTCCGTCGCCTTCCAAATCGCAGTCAAAATCCGGAATGCCAACGTTTCTCGATGTATAATTGATGAGGGGGCATCCACCTATGTGATGTCCGCTTGGATTTGGAAGCAACTCGGATCTCCTGACTTGGCCCCTTCCACGATCACCCTTCGACCGTGGGATGGCCACGCCTCTTAGCCCATTGGCCTTTTTCGTAATTATCCTATCACCCTTGCCGGTAAGACTGTTTGCATTGACGTCGAAGTCATCGACGCCCCTCTAGATTACAACATTCTATTGGGGCGCAGCTACACCTATGCCATGTCTGTTGTCTCCTCTACGGTTTTTCGCAAGATGTCTTTTCCTCACAACAGAAATATAGTCACCATCGACCAGTTGACCTATCATGAGCCAAAATCTCAGACCTCCCCTGAGACAACCATCTCTTTTGTAGCCAATAAGCAAACCGTCGATTCCTTGACTAGTGTCTCCCCCGGCGTCTACAAAGATTCCTCCCTGCTTGGAACTTTTCAAGGTCTCCCTCCTCCTCCTCTCTCTGAACCCAGCTTATCGAATGTTTGCATGATTCAATCGTCTCGGGATGCCCTTAAGCAACCCGCCTCGGCTAGTCAGCAACCTCAGACGCAACCTCGCCCACCACAACCCGCTCCTAGCCCTTCATCTCCGCCAGCCGGACCTTCTCCTTCTGGCCCCTCTCCTACAGCTGGTATCCCTGAACCCCTTTATCCCCCTGGATCGGTTCCCCCGGGCCTTAACCATCTCGGAGCCATCCCTCCTGGTCATTATCCCGCTGGTCAGATACCTTTCCTGGCTCCCCCTCCCGGAGTCTATACAGTCCCCGTCATGGCCACTCTCTCTCTCCCTAACTTTACCCTGGGCATGCCCATTTGGTACCTTGACCCCCCAGCCGCTACCCCACCCGGTCACCCCAAACCCTACCTTGCTTTGACACCGGTTCAACCGGTCCCCCTCGCTTCCTCTGTTACCACCAGGCCCCCCGCACCTCCCCAGGACCCTGCCCCTGTGGTGACAACCCCAGGAAATAAAGGCAAAGCTCGTAGGGGGGAAACCAATCAAGACCAAGCCGCCCTGACAAACCCTACCCCTCCTCGCCCGCCAAAGCCTGCTATCCAGTGCGCTTTGTGCGATATTGTCGGTCACGCCACCGATACATGTCCTGAATTTCCACACCTTAATATCTTGGTCAACGAGACGTTTCCCAACTCTGATATCCCTGAAGTCTACGTCACTATCCTGGATTCTATCCAAAAACTAAAAACCTTGCACACCAATCACCCTTGTGCTTTGTGCGATTTCCATGGCCATTACACCCACCTCTGTCCCCGCCTTGACGAGTATCGTTCCTCCTTAGACACGTACCGCCAATTCAAGGCTACGCACGACAAGATACCTTCTCACTTGTCTGCGAGTTCTACTTCGATAGGACCAGAGAATATTCCTACTCCCATTCACATTCCTCCTCCCGCTATCGAACCAACAGAGCCTTTGACCACCATTTTGTACCTATTGTCATCCTTGAGAGATAGTTCACCTAACCTTCGACCTACAGACACTCTCGGTTCCCCCTCAGTCGACCTTGGATCTGTTGACGTTGCGCATCTGAGCCCTTCTCCACAAGATGACCAGTCACACATCACTACATCATCGGGTGATCCTTCTTCCTCGATCCAAGTGAAGACATTAAACCATGACCAACCACAATTCGGGTAGGATGATATGCACCATCGCTACTTCCTCCCATAGCGGTCCTTGACCAATATCTTTGTGGAAACCAAAATTCATTCCCAATGCAGTCAATTGGTTCAAAAATCCCATCCCTGCACCTGATGCTTTCGAAGAAGGAAACATGGCCAATATCTCTCCTACCATCAAAATTGACATTTCAGTCAAACCAGGAATCGAAGAATATGTCACCTTGGGCGCCCAATGCACCCTAGAAGAAATCGAAGCTTACACCAAGATTTTCAAAGAATTCCGCGATATTTTCGCCTGGTCCTATTCTGAAATGCCTGGACTCGATCTCGCCATCGTCCAACACCATATCGACACATGGCCTGATGCCAATCCGGTTCGTCAAAATTTGAGACCCATTCATCCTTCCAGACGTGACGCTATCAAAGCCGAAATTGATAAGCTCAAGCAGGCTGGTTTGTTTATCTGTTGAATACATGGGTGTCGGCAGTTCCCGAATCTCGAAAACAAGGCACCATCGGGTATACTTGCGGACTTTCGTGACTTGAACAAAGCTTGTCCCAAAGACAAATTCCCCACCATTTATTGACCAAATCATTGATGAGTGTGCGGAGACGAGTTCTACCTCCTTCATGGATGGTTTCTTCGGATACAACAAATCGTTATCGTGTAACCGGCCAACAAAAGCACGCCATCGATCGGTAAGAAACTTTCTTACCGGGTCATGCCATTCGGCCTTCAAAACGCCGGCGCCATTTTTCAACGGGCCATGTCTTATTTTTTCCATGACTTAGCTCATATTATCCTTACTTATTTAGACGACCTCACTGCGCGTTCTAAGCATTGGGTGCAACACCTCCATGATCTGCGTACCATCTTTCTCCGATGTCGCAAGTATAATATCTGCCTTAACCTGTTGAAATGCGTCTTTTACATTCCCGCCAGCCGTCTCTTAGGCTTCATAATGTCTAAGGATGGTATCACTCTTGACCCTTTGAAATTTCAGGCCATTCTTGAACTTCCCATTCCACGTACCCTACGCCAGCTCCAAAGTCTCCAAGGCAAAGCTAATTTTCTTTGTCAGTTCGTCCCTGACTATGCCACCACCGCACATGGGTTCCTTAGACTCCTCCGGTCCAATATCCCATTTGTTTGGGATACCTATGCTCATGAGTCTTTCGATGCCCTCAAGCAGGCTCTCACATCCGCTCCCTTGATCCGCCCTCCCGACTTTGATCGGGACTTCATCCTGTACATCTCCGCTTCCACCTATTCGGTCGTTGGAGTCCTTATTCAGGAAGATGAAAATGGTATCGAGCATGTGATCTACTACGTTAGTAAGAACCTAGTAGGGCCTCCTGTTTCCTACTCACATGAAGAAAAACTAGCGCTGGCTGTTGTGTTCTCAGTCCAAAAACTTCGTCATCACATACTCATGTGTTCCACCAAGGTTGTGACTAATTCCAACCCCATGGGTTTCCTATTGAGTCGCCCCATCCTCACTGGGAAGTACGCCCGTTGGGTCGTCATCCTTCAAGAATTCGACCTCGAATTTGTCACACCGAAAACTAAGAAAGTTTTAGCCCTTGCTGAACTCATTTCTGAATTACCTACCGGAACACAAGATCCTCCAGTCAATGATTATTTTCCTGATGAGCACTTATTCGCCATTACTTTGGACGATCCTTGGTACGGCGATATCCTCACTTACTTGCGAACCCAAAATTTCGCTCTTCACCTTGATCGTGACGCGCGACGACGTATCCGACACCAGGCTCCTCGCTACCTTCTTATCGGTGACGACCTCTATCGTCGTGGTATAGATACTGTCCTTTGTCGTTGCCTCACGCACGCTGAAGCTGAACAAGTCCTCAATGCCTGCCATAGCGGCGCTTGTGGTGGCCATCTCTCTGGTCTTGCTACTGCCCAAAAAGTCATGTGCGCTGGGTATTTATGGCCTTCCCTCTTCAGTGATTGCATTGAAGCAGTCAAACACTGTTCCAATTGCCAACATTTCGCCCCTACGGTGCGAGCTCCCCCAGCTCCCCTCCATTCGGTCGTCTCAACTGGTCCCTTTTGTAAATGGGCCATCGAATTTATGGAGTGTCGCCCACCATCCGCTGGTAACCATAAATATATCATTGTGGTGGTCGACTATTTCACAAAATGGGCCGAGGCTATGCCAACATTTAACAACACGGCAACTACCGCAGCCCTCTTTTTCTTTAACCACGTTATCGTTCGATTCGGGGTTCTGAAACAACTGGTCTCTGACCACGGCCGACATTTTGAAGATGAGATATGGCATGAGCTATCCTCACTGTTGGGTTTTTGAGCACCAATATTCCTCCTCCTATTACCCCCAAGGTAATGGCCAAGTTGAAGCAGTCAAAAAAATCCTCAAGACTATGCTTCAACGAACGGTGAATAAGCACAAAACCAACTGGCATCTTATTCTCTTCCCTGCTTTGTGGACCTATCGAACTTCTGTTAAAACCGCCACCGGGTTTACCCCTTTCCACCTCATTTTTGGAGAGGAGGCAGTCTTACCGATCGAGTGTGAAATTCCTTCCCTGCATCTGGCCGTTGAACTTCTCCCTAACACCCAACCTCTCGAACAACGACTTATCATGCTTGAGCGTGCCTCCGAAGACCGTCGTGTTGCCTTGCAAACCATGGAAGCGGCCAAGAAATGCACCAAAGATCAGTATGACAGAAAAGTCCAGCCTCGTACTTTTCACGAAGGCGACCTTGTTCTACTTTATGACCAGGCCCATGATGTCCTTGGTCATGGGAAGTTCAACTCATTATGGCTAGGCCCTTACATCATCAGTAAGGATCTTGGTAAGGGGGCATACCTCTTAGAGGATTTCGAAGGCAATCCCCTTCCTAATCCTCGCAACGCACTCTATCTTAAGAAATATTACCCTTAACATTTCCCTTCTGAAATGCATGTTTTATTTTCTTTTAGATAGCCAAGATATTTTTCATTTTTGGGATTGGATACTTCACAAGGACACATTTTTTCCAAGACGAGTCCCTTCCCCTCTCATTAAAATCACATTTCTTCACTTACAACACTTGTACTTGGGGCACCACTTTTTGCCTCCTTACTTGTCTTTGTTCGTGTCTATTTTTGTCGTGAGTTACCATCTTGTACTCATGTTTTCATGGTCCCCCATTGGAACTCTACTATGTGGCAGCACCATCGAGTCGCCCTTGTTTAGAGCATCCAAGTGGAGTCATCATCGCATTCATGGAGTCTATCCCGAGTCCCTTTGTACCCTGCTATAGTCCTCCATCCTTCATTTCTTGGTCTCTCTCTTGTGTCGCACATTATGGCCATCAGCCCTACTGTCCCCTATCCCTTATGATTTTGTGTCAGTCGCTGCCATGTCCTTCATGCCCTTTATGCTCTTACAAGGGAAGTCGTCCATTCGCTACTCAGTCCCTTCCATTCCATCATCATCATTGGTATCAGTCTGTCCGTCGCTCTACTTTTTTCTCTCGTGCCTTAGTTGAGGATTTCTCATTGCCTCACCTATGGCGGACCTCCTTCTGTCGATATCAGCTCCTTCATTCCAGAAGATAGGTCTAGAGGGCGGTGTACCTTGGTTCCAGCTTCCACTCTTGTTCGATGCCTCAGATCAGGCAAAGGGATCTCTCATTTCCCTTTGAATTGATTGTTTCTCCACTCCAGCTCCTTTCAGCATGATCGAGATCCGTATACTTGATGGTTCAGTGATGCAGCAGCAGCTCTTGGTGATTCTCGGGTGTGTGTGAGATGTCTCAGCCCTCATGAGGGGGTGGCCCTGCAGGTAGCCCCCCACATGCCCGGATGACCTCTTCATTGCAGCCCTTGATGTCGCTCCATATATTTGATGATGTCGGCCTTAGCCGCTTGCAGCGCCTCTTTGATTTTCATGTATCAGTCAGATTTTGTGAGCTCTTCCCCATTTACAAGGGGAATTTGGGTTGCATTTGTATCTCATGTACTCAGATATTATTGTATAAGTCTTGGCTGTTATTCCAGGCACAACATGTACGTGGGATTCTTCATTGTATTTTTATCTGACTCATGATTATGCCGGCTATACTTTATGGTTTTGTCCCTTGTTTACTGGACACACTGTTCTTTTGTACTTTGTCTCGGCGGGCATAGGTATGCCTCCCCTACCGCCTTTAGCACAGGTACCCTCTCATAAAAAGAGACTTGTTGCACCTGTAAGTCTCGTCTCCTCAGGGTCTAGTTCTTTAGCACCTTAATCTACCTCACATTTCTCTCTCTGACTTCCCTCTTGATGTCTGGTGATTGAGTTCTTACAACGTACTTCGGTCATACGATTTGCTCCTAACACTCGCACGCTGGGGGGCAATCTGTTACACCATTTTTTGGCCATCTAACCTATTATCATTAGATGGACCCAAGTACACCATGTAAGACCAATTTTACCCTAAGTAAAATTGCTTTCACTATGTCAAATAACTTAATAAACCACATTTATTAAGTTGTTTATGGTCTAAACAGGAAACCCCAAAAGGAAATATTAAACAAACCCATATTTGTTTGATTTTCCTCATGGAATAATTAATTAAACCATAATTTACTTATTATTCCTATTCATGTTTAACCCAAAACAAAGAAATTAATTAGATAAACCTTTATTTATCTTATTATTTTCTAGGAATAATTATTTAAATCTTATTTAGATAATATTCCTTATTAAATATGACCAAATCACCCACAAATAATTAAATAAATCATTATTTATTTGATTATCCTTCAACCACTTCCTTAAAAAGATAAATAAATCATTTATTTATTTATTATTAACAAATAAATGGATTTGACCCAAGTCAAATACTTTTTCCCTCCAACAAATATAATAAAATATTCCATAAAAGGTGGATCTAGATTTGGTTAATGTTATTTTAATCATGCACCAAAATCTAGAATGACCCAATATTTTGTTATAAATAGGAGGGTTTTTCCTACCATTCTTCACCTTTTGTTGCCTATTAGATCGCTCTGGATCTATACACTTGGTCTCATTTTTCCGCCATTTTTGCTCCCATTGAGCTCTACCTTCTACATTGGGTTTTCTACACCAACAAGAGAGAAAGATTCTAGATCTGAAGTGCTGAGGACTTCCAAGAACCCATCCCATTGAGGAGAATTGGATACACCTTATTGTTTTCCTCCCAGGTGCCCTTAATACAAAAATTCTTTCAAAAAACATTGTTCTTGTCTTGTCTATTGGATGCATGGAGCAAAGTCTTGATTTTACTGCTTAATGTCTTTCTATCTATAGATCTGGTTTTTTGCAGCACTTTTCTTGATCAACTAACTACGGATCTGAAGATATTGGCAGCCTTATTTGATGTTAGGGCTATAAGTTATGCGTAGCTAAAGTGGTCTTTTTTTGTACGCTTCGACAAAAGATTCATACTAACAAAAAGTGACTGGAGTAGATGAAAGTTAATGTAAAAATAAATTGACAGAGTTAAGACATTAGATATCTTCTCCATTAGGCCTCCCAAAAGTCGAGAAGCATTTACTCTATATTAATTGAATAATTAGACCTTCCTTTCATTCCACCTCCTCAATTTACCTATATATATCATATGAGGAGCCCAGTATTGTTGTTGGTTGGTTACTTGTTGAATGTAAATAGTTGTTGAAGCTACTGAAGCTTTGTTAGTAATTGAAGAAAGATAGGCTGAGAAGAGAAGTTTGAAGCTGTAAAGACCTACTGGACTTGAAGATTGTAACTGGTTTGAACATCAAATATACAAGTTGATTTATGGGATCCTAGTCTATGTAAATGGTGATGTTTTTCTTTCTGTAATTGTTGTTTTTAATCATGTTTTTCATACTATTCACTTTCTCTGATGAAGAACAACAAATTTAGATTAGGATTTACTGTAAAAGGTACCCTAATTCTCACTAGTAAGCTTTATCTTTATGTTTTCTTCTAATTGTGCTTTGAGGATAATTCAATAGAGTATAACCAGTGAAGTGTTGGTGAGTGAATTTTTCCTGAGTACAACTTGAGGTATTGTCTTTGAAAGTTCTTGAAAAGTCTGCTAATTAAAGTTGAACTAGAGAAGTCTATGGTTAGCCCTTTCCTCTAGTTTATCTCGAACAGTTGCTTTGAAAATCTCCTTGAGTGTATGCCAAAAGCAGGATAGGTTCAAATTCCTTAACTAATCTTAGGCTACCCTTTTTTCTCTTATATGTTTTCTTATTTCTGTAGGTAATCTGTTATATTGTTGGATTGTTGTCGGAAAAGTGTGCTTTAGTAAAATTTTGCCCAAAGAATTCTATGGTTTGCCCTGTCCTTTGGCCTGCTTCAAACATTCACTTTGAAAGGCTTTTCTTGTTTAGTGAGGTTAATAAATTCTTAAATGGTTATTAGCTTTTCTTATTTCACAACAATTTAATGTTCCATATGAAAAATCAATCTAAAGAGATCCTTTGATATAGATGACTTGCCCCATGGATCACTCTTGAAACTTGTTGTGCAATTAAATCATTTTGTGAATCCATAGCCCAATGGATCGATAATTTCTCTTACCTATCCTATCAGCTGAAAAAATCTTCAACCTTCTCTCAGCTTCACCCTTCTAGTGACCTTTTCCTTTGCTGATATCCATCCCAACCAATCAACCAAAAACAAGCAAATCCCTTGTGCTTCATAACTAGCCTAAAATCATATCATGAGCCTATAAGCATATCATTCTAAAACACATATAGAGAGATCCCTCTCTGAATTTAGGAGGGCTAGATCCTAGGATTCCAAAGTGGTTCTGATGTAGGCCCTGCAGTGTTTGTTCTTTCCAATATCGCAAACTACGGGAGCCTAACACAAACTTCCAGTTGAAGAGGAATTGGATATGGATAACTATTTTGATAAGCGAGTGTTGGCTTGAGGGGTCCTGACCTAGGGTTGGAGGTTAATGTTTGCCAACAAACCCCTATAATACTGGCCCTTTCGGCAATGACCTACTTGTGCAAGCCAAGGTCTCACCTGAAGTAGTATGGGAGGGTGTTGGAACTAGGTTTCTGCACCCTAAGAGAGAGTAGGTAAGTCAAGGTAGATCTGTGTTTGCAGCTTATCGGATTCGCACAGAGTAAGTCTATTTACAGGCTTTTATCAGTATATTAAGTTACTAAACATAACAGATCTATTCCCATTCACAGATTTAATAAATACCTTTGCATCCATGTGCATATCTGCAATTAGTAGCGCATAATATCATAAATGCAGCTATAGATACATTCGTAGCATAAAAAGATAGTAAAAAAGTATTCACAGCTTTAAAAAATACCATAACAGAGCATAGATATACTTATGTAAAAACACATATATATTCATATTAGCTAAATAACCATCACATATATGCTTCAACAGTAAGCATCACTGGTCCAGATAACACATGGATAATTTAACAACACTTCGCATTCATTAACATTTAGATCCACTTACAACCAAAACTAGCTCACACACATAACCTAGCGGGGTCTGCACATAGCAGGACTGAGGATGTCCATGCACATAGCCAGTAGGAGTCCTTACCCAAAACAAACCAAAATAGATCTAACATTTCACATGTAGCATCAGTCTTAATTCATGCCTACCTCTAGACTCAAACTATTCATCTATTTATATCGATGTAGCCTACACTATCCTGTGGTCTGAAAACCATGGTTTGCGGACTCTAGGTCTACCCTTTGACCAATTATAATGCATTTGAGGCTTTGACCCACCCCAAAACCCCTGCGTTAGACTACTTAATCCAAAAAATACGCAAAATTGGCCAAAAATATACAAAATTTGCAACTTAGGGAGCCCTGTTCCAACAGGTCCCCAACGCAATATTATGACTCATCTCGAGTCACTACGGCCATGGGTTCTCCATATTTTCTTGCAGCTTCTTGATCGCATCCACCAATGGGGGAAACACTACTTCACTTTGCGCAACAGTATTCTGGGCTATCCCCACCAACTTCTGTGAATCTTGGCCTTCTGTAGCAGCAGTGACGCTCTCCGAGGTCTGGTTCAGTTGCTTGACTACGATGTTGACATCCTAAGACAACTTAAGGTCCTCATCAGCTCACGGCTTGAGGTGATCACTCAAAGTATTCTTCCATTTGCGAAGAGCTTCCATGTCATCCCTGATCGCATGGATGGTGCAAAGTCTGGCCAATCACTGAGCGGGGACCAGAGTGGTTAGTGTAGCCTCTATTTGATCAAAATATTCTTCTTTCTGGTGCAATGCTTGGTTTATTTCGTGCAGGAGAGGGTCGCGATGCACCTTAGTCCATAGTTGCATAGCTATTTCCAACAGTTCTGCACCCTGAGTGATTTGACCTGTAATGACATTTGTGGCCTCTATAACCAGAGCAGCTCGCTGGGCCCATACCTCTGGCAGCGTTTGTGGCTGTAACTTGGCCTGCAAGGCCATAATATTTTGCTCCATCTCTGTCTTGACCACCTGGGTCTCAGTCCTTGAGGCCTTTAGCATTGTGACCAACCCTTCAATCTTAGCCTGTGGGGTGGCAGAAGCCGAGATATTTTTGGTGATGTCTGCGCAGAGCCTACTAATGAGGTGCTCTAACTCTATTTGTTTCATGATAGTGAGGGTACATGCAGCATGTTCCTGAGATATTTCAGTAGTTTTTTCTTCAATTGTCTGCTCAACTGTACTGAGTTTTTGGTGCACTTGTCGGTCTCTATGCTGAATCTCTTCGAATAGGGACATGTGAAGGATCTGCAATGTTTCATGTGGCAGGTGGGCGAGATCCAACTGCACCTTTGCGCAAGCCTATACTTGCACTCCTAAGTCAGGTGGACTCAGTATGAGGGTTGCACCTGGTAGAGGGTAGAGATGGCTTTCCGGCATACTAATTACTGCGTTGCTTGTTGCTGGGGTCGACCATGCCTGAATCATATTGGTTTGCAATGTATCAGTATTGAGCTGTAGAGCCCGAAGCACATCCTAGATTCTATCAACTATGGCTTTCTATTGTTTTTCCATGGCCAGCCATTTGTCTCCTGCAGGTAGGGTGACCGCATTTGCGATATGCTCTTGTTCCTATTCTGTCAACGTAACTCCTGTGTCACATTCCGACCATTGAGCTCGCTGCTTCTTCCGTGGCACTTTAACAAGGTCACCAATTTGCTTCGTACCCTGAAGGGAATGAGCACCTCCCGCCTCTAGTCCTTCTGTACCCAAGTCTTGCTACGAATCCTTCTGTGATTCCGTTCTCGCGCCCTTCCTAGTACTCCTTCACTGATGCAAACCCTTCTGTGATGCCGGTTTCGCGCCCTTCCCAGTACTCTTTCCCTATCCCTTAGTTTCTTCGGTGGTGTCGGGTGGGGTGACCTTCTCTATGCTCGTCCCTGCAGTGTCCTTCATAACTGATTTGAAGCCAAGCTTCTGGTGGGGAGGTCAAGTCGAAATTAAGCTATTAATTTCCTCATCAACAACCATGTATGGGAGTGAGACCCATGTTGGATCCTTTCAGCCTCTAACGGGACCATTTTTTGGCTTGAGGGGTCTTGACCCAGGTTTGGAGGTTAAATTTTTCCAAAAAACCCCTATACTACTAGCCCTTTTGGCAATGACCTACTTGCGCAGGCCAAGGTCTCACTCGAAGCAGTATGGGAGGGTGCTGGAACCAGGTTTCCCCACCCTCAGAAAGAGTAGGTAAGTCGATGCAGATTTGTGTTTGCAACTTATCGGATTCGCATAGTGTAAGTCTGTTCGTGGGATTTTGTCTGTATAGTCAGTTATTAACCATAACAGAGCTATTACCATTCACATTTCTAATCAATACCTTCGTATCCACATGCATATCAGCAATTACTAGCACATAATATCATAAACGTAGCTATAGATACATTTGTAGCATAAATGTATAGCACAGAATTATTCGTAGCTTAAATAGATACCATCATGGAGCATAGATATACTTATGCAAAAACACAAATATATTCGCAGCTAAATAACCATCACAAATACACTTCAATAGTAAACATCACTGATCCAGATAACACACAGATACTTTAACAATACTTCACATTAATTAACATTCAGATCCAGTTACAACCAAAACCAACCCACGCACATAGCCTAGAGGGGTTCGCACACAACAGGACTGAGAATCTCTGCACAGACAGCCAACAGGAGTCCTTACCCAAAACAACCCAAAACAAATATAACAGTTCACACATAGCATCAGTATTACTTCACGCCCACCTCTAGACTCAAACCATTCATCTATTTATATCGATGTAGCCTACACTATCCCGTGGTCTGCAAACCATGCTTTGCGGACTCTAGTTCTGCCCTTTGACCCATTACAATGCGTTTGGGGCTTTTACCCACCCCAAAATCCCTGTGTTAGAATACTTAGTATAAAAAATATACAAAATTGGCCAAAAATATACAAAATTTGCAGCTTAGGGAGCCCCGTTCCAACAAAGTGGAATATATATGTTTGGTTGGCTCAAGCGTGGTAGAAATAATTATAATGATGGATTCTATAGAAATTCTAGAGCTAAATGGGTCTCTACAAGAGACAACCATGGAGAAGGTGACTTCTTGAACAAAAGAGGCTCTAAAACATTTGGTATCCAATCACTAAAGATCAGTGATGATGAATATGAGTCTAAATATGAGTCAAGAAGCAGTTGTTCCATATATTCTCAAAGGCAATGATGTGTTGGCCAAGGATAAAACTTGCACCGAAAAGACAATAGTGTTTTGGTTTCCTCCTAGTGAGGTGATAGTGAAGCAGTATTCCTCCAAGATCATAAAATGTTTCCCATTCTTGTTCTTTTAATTTGTCCCACTAGGGAACTTGCAAGTGAATTTTTTGCCAAGGCCAATCTTTTGTTTAAATTTCATGCAAATATTGGTGTACAGGTAGTTGGTGGGGGCACTAAATTATCAAGATAACATAAATGGCTACAAAAAAATCCTTTCCAAATATTAGTGGCCACTCTTGGAAGGCTTTGGGACCATATAGATAATACCCTAGTTATCTCAAGTCATTTAATGGGTGTGAAGTTTCTCATACTTTGATGAAGTCAACCATTTTCTAGATATGGGGTTTCATAGGGATATTGATAAGATACTTCTTGGTGTGCCTAAAGATAGGTAGACACCTATTTTAAGCTATAGTTATGGAAGAGATTCACAAATTTTCTCAGATTTCTTTAAAACAGGATGACGAGTTATTAATATAGCTGAATAGGGAAATGATGAAACTTACTCAAAGGTTTGTTAGTCATCAATTATTGCTTCACATGAGAAGCATTTTGACATTTTTTATGTTACTTTTAAAGAGAAACATCTTTAGGGCTTGAACTTTGAAGGGATAGACATCAATCCTAATTGGATGCATATGCAAGATATATTTGGTTCTTCTGTGGTGGAAATCCAACCAGATATGTACAAGGAAATGGTTGCATCAAAAATGCAAGAAATAAGGAATGTTAATTTTTCAAAGCAGCTTCTGCAATGTCAACCACAATAACCTGTTTAGTCATGAAAACTTCACTGTGTACAGCAACACATTTTTTAGTAGTCCAATACGTGTATAATTCAAGGACAGTATGGTATAAAAATATAGTCTAGTTTATTGGTGCTTGCGCAAGGCCACCATATTTGTGCATAGTAACAATGTTTATGTCTAGTGGTGATTTAGTTTCATATATTCAACACTATGGAAGGGTTTCAAAAGCTATTGTGAGACAAATAATGATCCAACTTGTTTTTGGACTAAAATTTCTATGTGAAAACAATATTATATATAGGGACTCAAATCCACAAAACTATCCTTTCAACAAATGACAAGAATGTGGTACTCAAAATTGCAAAATCCAGGACCCTGCAACCCCAAAGGAGAGTAGAAAAATTGTGTGGTTCACCTTTGTACATAGAACTTGAGATCATGTAATATCGGAAGAGTGATGGCGATGAAATAATTCATGAAGGTTGCATATTTGAAGATGAATGGGAGAATGAAGCCTCTTCATCTCCATAAAAATTCCCCAAAATAGAGGATTTTAACAAAATAAGTAGTAATTGAAGGAAAGCCCAATTCAATCGTCTAGATGAAGAGGAAATGGATATGGATAACTAGTTCAATAAGCAGGGTATATACATGTTTGGTTCACTGAAGTCTGGTCGAAATAATGATAATGATGGATTCTCTAGAACTTCCAGAGTTAATTAGGTCTCTTCAAGTGGCAACCAAGGAGAAGGTGACTTGTTGAAAAAAATTGACTCTAAATTCTCTGGTATCCAAAAAATGAATATTAGTGGTGATGAAGATGATTCTAAAGTTGAAGATGAATATGATGAATTTTATTCATTCTAGCATGTGGGGCACATGGAGCCAATCTTGAGTCCCGTTGAAAAATCAGATTCAAAAACTAGTAGTGTGAAGGTTACTAGGGATGCTAATTATTTGAGTCAATCAAGATCTAACTAGCTCAATATCTCACCATTGACACTCAAGGAAACCAACATAGTTATATGTGATTATATGACCATTGTGAAAGAAGAAACTCTTCAATGAATTCTCAAAGGAAAGGATGTGTTAGCAAAGGATAAAACTTGCACCAGCAAGACATTAGTGTTTATGTGATTAGGAGATCATGTCTTATGCTAAAAAATGAAAGCGCTCAAAACAGGTCCAAACCCGAGTGACCAGAAAGGTCTCGTCATTTCGATTCTGGTGCCATGAACGGTTCAAAAAATTGATGTCATATGAGGAAGATATTGCGCTCTATTTGTTTCGCCAAATAGAAAAATTTTGGTGACCGGATGCCCAGTCAGCATGCAGGTACAATCAATAAGTATATACTTGGAATATTTCATTTTTATTTAGCTAATAGAATCATGTCACGTGGCTCAATCTGGGTCGTTGGATGTTGGTGGTATGGAGGAATTTGGACCGTTGATGAGTTTTTTGTTGGCCAATAGTTGAGAGACATGTGGCAAGCCCGTAAGCCACCACTTGTCCTCAGGATGGTATAGTAAATTGTTCTTGAGGCTACAAGAATTGAACCCATGACCTCGAGCATGGGCGCGAACAACTTGACCAGTCTGCTTGTGGGGTGTTTCTTACCCCTATAGAGCACCACCACTATTTAAAAGTTATTAAGTTTTGTTTCGAGGGCTTGGAAGGCCAGCCCCGAAGGGACAACCCCCCTCTAATGTAGCCTTGTTCCCAGAACCCTGGCCTCCGCTCTAACCACAAACCGAAAACTAAACTATTGGCAGCGTTCTAGTTCACATGTCGGAGTTTGAAGAACATTTTACAGTTAACTGTTGGATAACTGTAACCTCCGGTGGGTGGATTTCAAATGGCTATCAACGCAATCACATGGCAGGGATAAGTAGTTAATGAAAATGGCTAGAGTGGAACTTTATCACTCCCAGTTTCGAAATATAACACGGAGTTCTAACCATCAATTGCGGAGGTTACAGAGGGTTCGGTATGTTACCACCCTGCCACCAACAATTTAATGTTATGTTAACCGTTTGACTATATTTGGAGCACGCCCCTAAATTTTAGGGTTTTCCTTCAATTTAACTGAAGTTAACTTCCTGTCTCCACATTTAGTGGATTTTTTCTAGCTGTCATTGGGGAAAATGCATTGGGAGGTCAATTTTCAACCGATTTTGGTGAAACAAGAGTCTACCTAGACTAATTTGAGAATTCTGGAGCCATTGGTTTAGATAAAAAATCCATTATAGGCCTGCAAACATATGTAATTTACAATTTTGAGTATAATGACAAAGAGGTACATGCCATTGGGATATGGACTAGCAAATGTAGCCCAGGAGGGGTGAACTTCTTCATCACACCTACTATGTAAAACTTATGTGCAAATGTTTTTCTCTATCATGCACTATTGTTCAGTGTTTTTAAGGATTATTTACATGCTTTAAGTTCACTAATTCATCTAATTTTAATGGTTAAAACTCTCATTCCTTAAGAAAAATTATGGAGACAATTGGTACATGTTTATATTACTGAAAGGACACTTAGCACAACAGAACTAATACACTCCTTTTAGATCAAGTTGGTATTATAGCTAGAGTTTTATCTATGGAGTTTTCATGTGCAAGGATTTGTTAACTGTTTGCAAGGATTTTCATGCTTACTAGGCTCAAGCTTAAGAGAGGAGAAGGCAAATTGGTGGAAGCAAGAGGTTCTCAAAGTGAGCCACAACAAAGGAGGGAAATATTGCCACATTCTGCACCACCTATTTCACCTCCAAGAGAAGCAAAAGTAGCATCAAGCATGCCTCTAGGAGAAGAAGAAACCCATGAGGAGATGGATCCCAAAGAGGAAGAAAGGGTGTTTAGAAAAGAATTTCTTGACTTAACTAAAATGGTGAGAGTAATTTATCAAGAAAATGAAATACAAGAAGGAGAAGGATCCAAAATTCATAAGGAAGGTTAGGAATCATCATGAGGTCATAATGATGAATATAAATCAAAGAAGGGCGATGGAGGAAATGGAGACAGTGGAAAGTCGCCATCATCACCCTCATCTTCATCCTCATCATCCTCTACTTCATCTTCAGTACATCAGCTATACAAGTCAAAGAACATGGGTAAAATTCCTTTTCTAAAACTTGATGTCATGTTTGAATTTCCAATGGTTAGTGGTGAAGTCAATGCAGAAAATCTTGATAATTGCATTAGGCAATTGGAGGTTTATTTGAGAATTCAGAAACTTCATGATGATGACACCAAAATACAACTACCTTCATTGAGGATGGAAGGTGAAGCTCTTGTTTGGTGGGAAGCCAAAACAAAGGAGGAGATCAAAAAACATGGTAAGATTATTCTATCATGGATTGATTTCATTACTAAAATTAAACAACAGTTTTATCCATTAGCTCACATGCATAAAGCCATAATGAACTGGAAAATTTTTAGACAATTGAAAGGACAAAATGTACAAGACTACACCCAAGAAAGTGGGAGAAGAGCTCTCTTATTAGGGGTAGATTTTTAGGGTCAAGATAATTTTCTCAAGTACATAGGGGGCTTACATAGCTACCTTAGACATACTATCCTCATGTTTAATCCTACAAGCCTAGATGAGGTATGTGTTCAAGCCACACATCTAGAAGCTAGAGGGAAAATTACTTTTGAAGAGGGTAGAAACAGACCTTTTAAGGGGAAAAGAAAAGAGAAGACCTCAAAAGGAAAATGAAAAAATAATACATCTGTTAAGAAAGAGGGAGAGAAAGTGGTTTGTAGAAATTGTTGAAGAGAAGGCCATGAAGAGAAAAATTGTTGGAAACTACATCCTAAAAAGAGACCCAAATTTAACAATAACAAAGGGAAGCATAAAACTATGGCTACAACTCAACATGACTTAGGATAGGATTCAGGTGATGAAACTGAAATTACATCCACGGGATTGAAGAACATGAAGGGGAAAGAAATTGAAACAAAACCCAGTACTAGTACTTCAAACTCTCACATAGAAGCTCCAAATGAAGAAGATAGAATTGAATTGTTTCATGTGAGGGTCATATCCAAACATAGCAAGATTGATACACTATTTCACAGTGGTCCACAAGAGAATTTAATCTCTAAAGACTTGGTCAAGAAACTTAAAATTGAGACCATTACACATCTAAAATCATATCCACTTGGGTGGATTTGTAAGAATGCAAATTTACAGGTTTCAAAGAAGTGCATATTGTGCTTTGCAATAACTTCACATTTTGTTGACACAATTGAATTAGATGTGGTTACGCTTGATATTAAAGTTGTTGTGTTAGGAATTCCTTACTTGTATGAGAGGAAAGCTATCCTCCATTTCCATCATAACAAATACCATTTATTCAAATATGGCAGGGATTAAATTGTTAGAGCACATCGCAAGAAGACAAATATTGCAATGGTAAATGTTGGACAGGTAAAAAGGCTAGTGGATTCAACTAAGAATTTTTCCTTCTAATGATTAAGCCTAAAGCTAATGTTAATCATGAGTCATTTGAATATTGTGATCCTAAGTTGAAATCCAATTTATATGATGTAGTTGATGTAGATCATAAGATGTTTTAGGAGCCAACAAGATTTCCTCCTAAAAGGGAGATTCAACATGAGATTCAATTTCAACAAGATTGTCCTCTTACAAACATAGGCATGTATCGCATGTCGATAATGGAGAATGCTAAAATAAAGAGGCAAATCAAAGACTTGTTGAAAAAGGGATTGATAACGCCAAGCACTTCGCCATGTGGTTCACCTATAGTTCTGATTCGAAAGAAATATGGGACTTGGCACATGTGTGTCGACTTCAAAGCTTTGAACAAGATAATGTTTAAGAATCGATACCCGCTCCCAAGGATAGATGATTTGTTAGATCAGCTGAAAGAAGAAAAGTATTTCACTAAGTTAGAATTATGAAATAGATATCATCAAGTAAGAATTGCAAAAAATGACATATGGAAGACTGCATTCAAAACCAAACAAGGACTCTTTGAGTGGTTGGTTATGCCATTTGGTTTGTGTAATGCATTGGCGACTTTCATGCGTGTGTCGAATTCAAAGCTTTGAACAAGATAAGGGTAAAGAATTGATAACCACTCCCAAGGATATATGATTTTTTAGACCAGCTTAAAGAAGCAAAGTATTTCACTAAGTTAGAATTATGAACTAGATATCATCAAGTAAGAATTGCAAAAAGTGGCATATGGAAGACTACATTCAAAACCAAACAAGGACTCTTTGAGTGGTTGGTTATGCCATTTGCTTTGTGTAATGCACTGATGACTTTCATGTGTGTGATGCATAATGTTTTGCATCCATTTCTTGATGACTTTGTGATTGTGTATTTAGATGATATACTCATTTTTAGTAAAACAAGAGAATAGCATGTATTGCATGTAAAGAGAGTACTTGATGTTTTGAAGAAAGAGCAATTATTTCTTAAGATTTCTAAGTGCGAATTTGGAAAGGCTTCTCTCGTTTATTTGGGACACCTTTTAGGAGGAGGTACATTGAGAATTGATCCTTCTAAAGTGGAATACATTGTGAATTGGCCCACTCCCAAATCAGTAATCGAGGTAAGAAGTTTTTTAGGCGTAGCTCAGTATTGGAGAAAGTTTATTGCTAACCTTTCTACCATAGCAGCTCCTATGCATGCAGTGACAAGTGCGAAGAAAGGTTTCCAATGGGGAGGCAAACGAAAACAATATTTTTAAGCTTTAAAGTACAAGATGATTTCAACTCCGGTTCTTGCATTACCAGATTTGAGACAACCATTCGAGATACAAATCGATGCTAGTGATTATGCCATGGGTGTAGTACTTTGCATCATGGTAAGCCTATCGCTTTTCATTCTGAAAAATTCAATGGTGCTGTAATAAATTATCCAACATATGACACAGAGTTGTATGTGTTGGTACAAAGCATCAAGAAGTGTAAACACTACTTGATGGTTAAAGAGACAATTATCCATACGGATCACCAACCGCTACAGTACTTGCAGTCACAAACAAAATTGCAGCAATCACAACATTTCATGTGGATGGGATTTCTTCAACAGTTTCACTTGTTTATAAGGTACAAGAAAGTTATTTTCAATAAAGTTGTTGATATGCTTTCAATGCCAATTATAAGTGCTTCTACTTTGTTTAAAAATGATTCTATTGTACATGAGAGTTACATAGAATAGTATGCATCCGATGTTGATTTTAAAGACATGTATGCTAGTTTGAGTGAAGGGAATCAAGTTGAGGAAAATGATTATCACTTGCATAATAATTTTTTGTTTCATTTGGGAAATTTTTGTATACCACAAGGAGAGAGACTTAGTTTCATGAGAGAGGCTCATTTGTCTCTTATTTCTAGTCACTTTGGAGTAAGCAAAACAATGGCGCATCTACAGAGGTATTTTTATTGGCCTTGCATGAAAGATAATGTGTCACATTTCATAAGAGGAATTTCTATGTGTGAAACAAGCAAGCCTAGCAATAGGAAGCTTGGGTTGTACACACCACTATCGATACCATCAAGGCCATGGGAGAGTGTCTCCATGGAATTTTTTTGAGTTCTACCTATGTCAAGAAAAAATCATGATTATCTTTATGTAGTTGTGGATAGATTTATTAAAATGTGTATACTTATGCCATGTAAGAAAACCATTACTGCTGAACAAACTGTTAAACTTTATTTTCAACATGGGTTCGTTTTGGTTTGCCAACTTCTATTGTTAGTGATAGGAACTCCAGGTTCGCTGGGAATTTTTGGTCCAATATTTGGAAGTTTATGGACACAAATATGAAAAAGAGTTCTACTTTTCATCCATAAACTGATGGCCAAACCGAGGTGGTGAACAGGACCATTGTTCATCTATTGAGAGGATATTGCAGCAAACATCCCAAGTTGTGGGATGGACAACTAGATTACATTCAACACGCTTACAACTGGGCCAAGCACTCTGGTACAAATACTTCACCTTTTGAAGCCTGCTTTGGGTATTTTTCGAAATCGTTGTTGTTTAATATTTAACATAAGTCATTGGTTTACTAAAAGGTGATAATTCGTGCATCGAACATTATATCAAATGGTGAAATACTTGAAGAGTTGGTCGAAGTGAAACTAAGTAAGATAAGTCACGTGTCTAAAAGCTAGAAGCGAAAATAATATGAAGGCTAAGGTATAAAGTAAAAAGGGGTAGCGGAAATATAAAAGGTGAAAATTATGTGGTACGAAGAGCGCAGGACAAATATATTAAAATAATTGCAGCTTTTTGAATATGCACACAAGGGAAATTCCGCGGGGGTCGAGCAGCGAGAGAGGAAAGAGACCCATACCCCCATGGAATTGTGATAACGTGACATGGTGGGGACCCAAGACCAGAATGAGGTGGCAAGGCCTGAGCACGAAGTATGGTGACGTGGAAAACGCAATGTGGGTCCTTACGACTGGTAGGGTATGTATTCAATTCGCTTTGCGAATGATATGTTTCAAAGTATCAAATGGTGTACATGGTAGAGAGGTAAGGTAAAGTTCATAGGTAAGCTGGTACCGAGGCCCGTACCAGTATTAAACCCGACATGCGGTGTTCGCCTCTCCCCAACCAACGCCCAATCCCTACATGCCGCGTGCCCCACTGTCAGTGTCCTTACGACACTTTCCCTACTTATTTCACCTCTACCCATTTTCACCTCAGAATTACCAGTCTCAGATAGCAGTTTTTCATATTTTATTGCAGTAAAAGTCTCAGGTCTTCTAGTTAAGGTATATACAAAGCGGGAAAAAGTGTCAGGTCTACCCAATCATTACCAGACTACCCCCGCGTTGCTTTCCCAAGAAAATTTACCTACTGTACAGGTACTCCGTCCCTTTCATTCCCTCTTTTTTTCTTTCATTTCTCTTTTCAGATTTCATATGTCAGTCATGGGAAGGGGCACACCCAAGAAAAACGAACCAGAAACTCCCCAGGTCTGAGAAACCAGAAACACTCCCAGGTTTGAGCCTTTCATCGACTAGAAAGCTGGAATCTGTGATCACCAATACCCTTTCCCCATTAGCAATATAAGGCCTGAGCTTTTTTCGCATCATGTTCATAATAGGAATCAATACCGGGTGGTTGTGTCAGGATTTTACCATCAGATTACCCCCCCAGTCTTCCCAGTGGTCGAGTTCATCTACTGGCTCAGAGACGCCTACGATGAAAGCTGACGCACGTTCGCCTCCGCTCAGGGAAACCATATTTTCTCCCTTTCGCCCGACATCATCAAGAAAGCCCTCCATTTTCCCACCAGCGCCACCTACACTACTTTCAGCGAAGAAGCTTTGAATTCCCAGTTTACCAAATCACCATGGGAGCATCAAAAAAGCTTCATTGCTTCTATTTCCAGCAGCCAGGCTACTACCCTTCCCGGTACGGAACTCCTCCCATTAAGCCTGTTTAAGGAGGAAGTACAACCCATCCTCGCGCTCATTGCGGGTCTGTTAGGTGTAGGCAGGTTGGGGGAAACTTCCAAAGTATGTGTTTTCTTTCTGTGGTTAATGTCTAAGAAGGGGGTTGTCCTAGATATCCCGGGTTACTTATCTGCTAGCATTCACACCCAGTTCCAAGAGCTTCCCGAAACCAGTCATTTCTGTTTCTGTTCTTTGGTGTTCTATCTTTTCTTGTATCAGCATGCTGATAGGTTCGAGCGTTTGGGCTTGGATAGGGTATATGAGGTCAATTCTCAGCCCCGACCTGTTTTTGACTGGAACTCTGCAGTGCGCCAATTGCCAAAGGGGGTGGGTTACTCTAGCTTCCTGAACGATTTCATGTCCATTTCTTACAACATCATTCATGGTTCACCCTCACCTAGGGTTTTTCCTGAAATGAAGAACTGGCTGCAAGCTGGTAAAATCTAGAGCACCGAGGACTGGTATCTCTCTGATAATTATACTGAAATTCGGGTCTATGGAGCCGAGGTCGCCCCTTACCTGCTACTGGTGTTTCCCACCCGACGAGTTTATGGTCTGGAGTATATTCGGCAAGCCCTCAAGGCTGACCAGCTCCACTTTGTCCCCGCTAAGAAAGGTTACATACTGAGGCTTCCTACCCAAATCGGCTCGTTCGTCATGAATTCAAGACACGCCCTTCCCATTATCGAAAATCTATTGCAGGGTATGGACCTAAGACAAGGGAAGACTTGGGCTTATGATCCCCGAGAGATTATTTCAAACAGAGGAAAGAGGAATCGGTCTGCACCTTATGTACATGAACCAAGACCGTTTATAGAGTGGAAGGCTAACATGGAAATTTGGCCTTTGGTTTCACAGATGGAGACAGATTCATCTGCCACAGGGGAAGAGGAAGGCATCGACAAAGGCCAAGAAGAAGAAGTCGGTCCTTAAGGAACAGGTTCTCCCTCTCGTAAAAAACAGAAAACAGTCTCAAGTGAAACCAAAATTATAGGAGAGGAACAGTTGCTTGAACCATTCATACCATATGCACCACATGACAGCAGCAAGGCCGGAATCAAAGTGTTGAGGGACAGCACCACCTCCTCCGACTTCACTGAGGTTTCACAGGCCATGGGGGACTATACTTCACCAGTGGCAGCCGAAAGGATCAAGAAAAATAGGATAATCAAAGATAAATACAAAGCTGAGCTGGAGGGGTATGTAGAAAAGTATCACACCAGGATTTCTGCCACCATGAACGTGGATACTGAGCATCTGGTATTGTCTATGGCCGAAGCCCTTTTGGACCCTGATACAGGTGCCACTAGCTACCGGGTACTCCAACATGAAATTAACATGACTAAGGTTCCAGCAAATGATATGTGTAGCCTGTTTCAGGTTATAGCTGATATGCTAAAGGATGAGGTAATGCGGGCTACCATTGCACTGAGGAAAATCGAGAAAAAGCATGAATAGATGAGGACTACCCTGAAGAATGAGCAAGCAAGTACCCGCGCCCAGGCAAATCAAATACGCGGTCTCCAGGATCAAATCAAAGGGAAAGACACTGGGGAGACAAACCTGCAGGGATTTTTAATAGACCAATTGCGGAAGGAAGTTACCTCACTGAAAAGAAAAGCCCACATACCAGCCTCCCAACATGTGCAGACAGCCGAGTTGGCACAAGGAGAGAAATATGAAAGGGAATTTGCCAACACCTTGTCACAAGAAGGAGAAGAGAAGGAGAAGTTGGCAGGAACAATCGCTACTCTTCAGAGTAGGTTGACAGAGCTACAGAACACTTGGGACACGCACAGCTGTGCACCAGCTACAACGCCACCTGAGACGAGCTCAGTTTCAGAAAAGCTGGACACAGCGAAACCTGCAAATGACATACTGGAGAAACAGGCTTCCAATGCAAGGCAAAGGATCACGGATTTGGAAAAATCCCTGTCAGAGAATACCAGAAGGGTAGAAGCATTGCAGAAAGAAATTGAACAGGAAAAGAAAATGAGGGCTGACCAGCAGAAGTCTATAAATGATCTCAACGCACGCCTAAAAGGTAACCTCACTCTCAGAGAGGGTAGAAATATTATTTATTCTGAGATCATTTTAGCTGTAACAGAGCAATGGGAATTTCTGCAAGTCATCGAGGAGATGAAATCTTCAGTACTCTATCTCAGAAGGCGATTTCAGGAAGGGGATCTCGATTTAGTCAACAGAGCTCAGCGTGCCAGAGAGTATGTGTCATTCTTGAAAGGGTTGAGAGCGAACGAAGCAGAGCAACACGGCATAGTCAGCCGGCACAAAGAGGCCTTGGAATGTCAGAAACTCATCGATAAGGAATCAGCTCGCGTCGTGGTTTCTAAGGCCTTGCAACAGTTGATATACACCGTGGACCGGTTTCATGCAGTTTGAGCCGAAATTACGACAGCAGGGCTTCCGACGTGCTGGGACTCCACCACCCCTTCTATGCTGCGACCATTACCGGAATATGAAGCATGCCTGAAGCAAGAAAGGGACCAAACAGATGTCCTGTCGGATAAAACAACCCGGCTCAAGGCCGAAACCATGATCGCATCACTGCGTCCAGAGTTTTCTCTCCTTCACTTGTTAAAACATAAAGTCCCTACTGTGGCAAATCCGAGCGATCTCACTGAGGCTTTCATCAGGGTAGAAGGATTTGCAATGATGCCTGAGCCTGCCGCGGACAGTCAGCAGAGGTGCGCCCAATTCGTTAGCCAAATTGCCAGTTCATCCACAAACGCGCTGCCACCAGTATCAGCAACAGCCTCAACCCCTTCTCAGAAATGATGCATTGTTATTTCATGATTCGGCCCTCGCGGCCTTTTTACTTTTTACCTTTTTATCTTAGTTAGTCTTTTTTAAGTTCAGGTGGAATTTATATTTCACCATAGCAATTTACTTTTACTGAGATTGTTACTTAATTTTGTTTTAAAATGGTCGAGCGCTTAACAACAAAGGATGAGAGGTTTTTATCCCTAATCATGATTTTGGTTACTTGGACAAGGACTTCTAACAAACTCCTAGCATGCGATGAAGATATTTTCCCAAAATATCTTCTTGCCCATGTAGAGAAGTTCCTATATAAACAAGAACAGCAGAAAACACGAGGTTCCAGATTTTTCAGAAAAATATGCTGTAAGAAGATTTTGTATGCACTTTTGTTTAACTCTTGCAAGAAGGTTCAGAGCCCGTTGGGTTTCAATGAAGAGAAGTTTTGTCTCTAAGGAAGATTCTAGTCTTTGATACTTAATAGAAAGTAACTTCCTCTTTACGTGTTGATCAATTGTATGTCTTATCTCATCTGTTTCTCCTGTATCATGTTTTGGAATGCGAGCAGCTCATTGATTTTAATGTGAACTTATCCTAGTTGATACTTATGTTGGAATAAATCTAGCACTTTAAATATGGCTCATGCATGATATTTTGTTCCATTCTCACTGCACCCATACTTCTGCTATATTGGCTTCAATATGATGTTATTTTGGAATACGCTATTATTGTGAATGGATTCTTGAATAGATAAGCCCATTACATGGTGATATGTGTGTCTAGATATTATCTATGCGACAACTGATATTCTCTCATTCTTTCTTACATAGTGAACATCTGAAAATGACTTATCTCTGTTAAGCATTGTTGAACTGGCCCTCTTTACAGTGAACTGTCTTTAATTTGTCTGATGCCTTTGCGTAAGAGTTTTACACTTTGTCTCTGCAATATGCCTCTTACGTCTCTAACTTCTGAAATTTTTGGTCCCATTCAAGTTGAACTTCCTGTTTATGAATAGAAAGCATGAGAGCTCCATCCTGCTAGTTGTCCCTGTCATATTACATTACTTTTGCTCTCTGTTGTTTAAGATGTCCTAGGCATTGGTCTTTCACAACTCAAGGTTGTCTCTGGGATTGACAACAATCGCCAATTAGACTTCATCTTTGAGAAGGATGTTGCAATTGATGGGCATAGTGATATTGACAAGGCTCGAAATTTCATTGAGAAAATTTAGATTATTCATCAACAAGTTCAAGAACAACTTGAGAAGAGTCAAAGCAAGTACAAGGAGAGGCATGATAAACATAGATTTGATCACAAGTTTCAAAAAGGAGATGAAGTAGACTTGCACATAAGTAAAGAAAGAATGCAAGGAGAAGGTAAAAATCTCAAGCCTATTTGTTATGGTCCATTAAAGATTATTAAACAAATTGGTAACAATGCATTTCAACTTGACTTGCCTTCATATATGAAAATGTATTCCATTGTCAATGTGGAGAATTTACGTTTGTATGAGCCTCTGTTGATTAATGATCAAGGGAGTGATATTCAGCTTCCATCAATAGAAGATTTCTCGCCAGAATTTTTGGACAAGCTCAAGGATGATTCCATCCTTGATAGGAGGACACACACTTCTAAAAGGGTAAGTGTTGATTATCTTCGGATTGGGATCAAGGGAAGCGAACCAAGTAAGGCAAGATGGATGGAATAGGAAAAGGTGAGGGAGCTGTTCCCTCATCTTTTGAACAGGTGATTAAAGTATTTTGGAGTCCAAAAGCTTCCCAATGGGGAGGTGTGATTAGGAGACCATGTCTTATGCTAAAAAATAAAAGTGCTTAAAACAGGTCTGAACTTGAGCGACCAGAAAGTTCTCGTCGTTGCGATTCCATCACCATGAATAGTTTGAAAAAATGATGTCGTATGAGGAAGATATCACATTTTGTGTGTTTTCCCAAACAATAAAATTTTGGTGACTAGATGCCTAGTCAACATGCAGGTACAGTTAGTAGGTATATACTTGGAATATTCCATTTTTATTTAGCCAACATAGTCATGCCACGTGGCTCAATCTAGGCTATTGGATGTTGGTGGTATGAAGGAATTTGGACCGTTGATGAGTTTTTGATTGGCCAATGGTTGAGAGACACGTGGCAAGCTCGCAGGCCACCACATGTCCTTGGGATGGTATAGAAAATTTTTTTTGAGGCTACAGGAATCAAACTTGTGACATCGGGAATGGGCATGAATAGCTTGACCAATCCGCTTGACCAATCCGCCCGTGGGGTGTTTCTTACCCCTATAGAGTGCCACAACTATTTAAAAATTATTAAGTTTTGTGTTGAGGGCTTGGGAGGCCAGCCCCAAAGGGCCAACCGCCCTCTCATGTGGCCTTGCACCCAGAACCCTAGCCTCTGCTCTAACCGCAAACATAAAACTTAACCATGGTGACATTCCAGTTCACATGTAAGAGTTTGAAGAACAGTTTACAGTTAACGGTTGAATAACAGTAACCTCCCGTGGGTGGCTTTCAAATGGTTATCGATGCAATCACATGGTGGGGATAAAGAGTTAACAAAAATGGTTAGAGCAGAATCTTATCACTCCCGATTCCGACATATAACATGGAGTTCTAACCGTTAGTTGCGGAGGTTACGCCATGTTCAGTATGTGACCATCCTGCCACTAAGACTTTAATTTTATGTTAACCGTTTGACTATATTTGGAGCAACCCCCTAAATTTTAGGGTTTTCCTTCAATTTAACTGAAGTTAACTTCCTGTCTCCACATTTAGTGGATTTTTTCTAGCTTTCATTGGGGAAATGCATTGGGAGGTCAATTTTCGACCAATTTTGATGAAACAAGAGTCTACCTAGACTAATTTGAGCATTCTGGAGCCATTGGTATAGATAAAACATCCATTAGAGGCCTAAAAACATATGTAATTTACCATGTTTAGCATAATGAGAAAGAGTGACATGCCATTGGGAGCTAGACCAGCAGATGTAGCCCAGGAGGGGTGAACTTCTTCATCATGCCTACTGTGTAAAACTTATGTTTGAATGTTTTTATCTGTTATGCACTGTTGTTTAGTGTTTTCACTAATTCATCTAATTTTTATGGTTAAAACTCTCATTCCTTAAGAAAAATTATGGAGAAAATTTGTATATGTTTATATTACTAAAAGGACACTTAGCACAATAGAACTAATACACTCCTTTCAGATCATTATGTATCTTGCTATTTAGGTGATAGTGAATTCACCATTCCTCCAAGATCATAAAAGGTCACCTATTCTTGTTCTTTTGATTTTTCCTACTAGGGAACTTGCAAGTCAAGTTGTTTTCAAGGTCAATGTTTTCTTAAATTCCATGCAAATATTGGTGTAAAAGTAGTAAGTGGGGGCACTAAATTACCAAGAGAACAGAAATGGCTACAAAAAATCCTTTCCAGATATTAGTGGCCACTCCTGGAAGGCTTTGGGACCATATAGAGAATAACCAATCTGTCTCAAGTCGTTTAGTGGGTTTGAAAGTGCTCATACTTTGATGAAGTTGACCATTTTCTAGATAAGGGGTTCCAAAGGGATATTGATAAGATAATTGTTTGTGTTCCTAATGAGAGGAAGATACCTATTTTAATCTACTTTTTTGGAAGAGGATCACAAAGCTTTCCGATTTTTTTTAGAAAAAATATGACGATTTTATTAATATAATTGAAGAGGGCAGTGATGAAACTCACTCAAAGGTTTTTTAGTCATTAATTATTGCTTCACATGAGAATCATTTTGACATTGTTTTTGTTTTTATAAAAGAACAACATCAATAACGATTTAAATTTCAAGGGCTAGGCAAGGATCCCTAGATGCATATGTAAGATAGATTTGATTCTTTTGTGCTAGGAATCCAACAAGATATGTATAAGGAAATGGCTGCAGCAGCACTATAGGAAATAAGGGGTGCTAATTGTTCAAAGCAACTTCTGCAATGTCAACCACAAGAACCTGTTCAGTCACAAAAAAATCATTATTTACTGCAACACATTTTTCAATAGTCCAAGAGGTTTTAAATTCGATGAATGTAAGGCATAAAAATATAGTTCATTTTATTAGTTCTTGAACAAGGCCACCATATTTGTGCATAGTAACAAATTTTATGTCTAGTGGTGATTCAGTTGCATATATTCAACACTATGGAAAGTTTTCAGAAGATGTTGCAAGACAAATAATGGTCCAACTTGTTTTTGGACTAAAATTTCTATGTGAAAAAAATATTATACATAGGGACTCAAACCCCATGATTCTCCTTTCTACAAATTACAAGAATGTGATACTGACAATTGCAAAATCGAGGACCCTGCAACCCCAAAAGATAGTAGAAATATTGTGTTGCTCACCTCTATACACAACACTTGAGATTATGTAATCTTGGAAGGGTGATGGACATGAAACAAGTAATGAAGCTAGCATATCTAATGATGACTAGGAGAACAAAACCTCTTCTTCAACGCAAAAATTCCCCAAAACAAAGGATATTAACAAAATAAGTATTAATTGAAGGTAGGCCCAATTCACAGATCTATTTGAAGAGGAACTAGATATGGATAAATAGTTTAATAATAAGTGTATATCTATGCTTTGTTGGATTAATCTTGGTAGAAATAATGAAAATGATGGATTCTCTAGAACTTCTAGAGGTAATGGGGTCTCTGTAAGAGGCAGCCAAGGAGAAGGTGACCTGTTGAAAAAAATATTCTCTAAATCCTCTGGTATCCAAGCATTGATGATTAGTGATGATGAATATGAGTGTAAATATAAAGATGAAGATGATGAATTTCATTCAGTGAAGCCTGTGGGGCATAAGCAGCTAATGTTGAGTCTTGTTAAAAAAAAATCCAAAAAAAGTAATGTGAAGGTTACTCGGGATGCTAATTATTTGAGCCAATCAAGATTTGACCAGCACAATATCTCACCATTAACACTCAAGGCAAACAACATAGTTGGATATGAGTGTATGATCATTCTGAAAGAAGAAAATATTCCATCTATTCTTGATCAGGAGATCATGTGTTATGCTCAAAATTTAAAGTGCTTGAAACTATACTGAACCTGAGCGACCAAAAAGGTCTCATTGTTGCGATTCTGGTGCCACGAATAGTTCGAAAAACCAATGTCGTATGAGGAATATATCGAAATCTATTCGTTTTCCCAAACAACTAAATTTTTTTGAATGGGATGCCTAGTCATCATAAAAGTACAGTCAGCAGATGGCATATTTTGGGGAATATTCCCTTTTCTCATAGCTAATCATATTGCGCCACATGGTTGAATCTGAGCCACTGATTTGATTGTACTAGATGTGTTTCTAACTATTGAAGGAGTTGTACATTTTGAAATGGGCCATTATATGAGAGACATGTGGCAAGCCCGGAGGCTGCCACGTGTCCTCAGGAGGATTGAGTAAAATTTTATTGGAGTCCGGGGGGTTCAGCCTTGTGACCTCCATAGCGTCCGCATAAACCTTCGACCATCTTGCCTATCCAATGTTGCTTACCTATATAGTTCTCTTTATCTTTTTATTGTTTTATGTTTTGACGGTTGGGGGAGGGGATCCCCAACAGTCCCAACCCACTAGCAGCCCCATAGTAGTGGTCACATGAAACGTTAAAACACGGTGGCAACAAACTTTATAACTGGCGGTCACATTCAATGTTTAATCTGGCGGGTTCGGTGGTTGCGATCACATGTCACGTTGTGACATCAAAACTACATTGCGACGGTTTCATAAACTATAACTTCTAACGGGATCAAAACTGTCACATGGGCGCGGTTTAAATGGAAACTAATGCCACGGGTTTCAAAACATGGATATCTCTGGGTACCATGCGAATGCAGTAGAGTTTTCAAATAGTTAACATGGATTTAAGGGTGGGGGGTCAGTATGTGATCACCTCGCTCAAACCTTTTAATGTCTATCCTAACAGTATTTCTGGTGGAAACAGTAGCGACACCCTAAAATTTAGGGATTTTGCTAATTTTAGCCACAGTTAAGTGCTAGTGTCCACTTTTAGTGGAGCTTTTCTAGCTGACATTGGGAACATGCATTAGGAGGTCAATTTTCGAGTAATTTGGGTGAAACAAGAGTCTACATACACTAATTTGAGCATTTTGGAGCCACTGGTGCAGAGAAAATAGTGATTAGAGGCTTTTAAACACATGTAATTTGTAATTTTTAACATAATGACAAACAAGGACATGTCACTGGGAGCTAGACTAGAAGATGTAGCCCAGGAGGGGTGAACTGCTTCATCGTGCCTACTGTGTAAAACTTATGTGTGATTGTTTTTCTCTGTCATACACTAATGTACAGGGTTATTTAGGCTTATGTTCATGCTTAAAGTTCACAAATTCATCTATATTTCATGGTTAAAACACTCTTTCCTTAAGCAAACAAATGGAGACACATTGTACATGTTTTTAAAAACTAAAAGGACACTTAGCATCGCAAAATAATACAATCCTTTCAGATCAGGTTGGTATCAAAGTTAGAGTTTATTCTCTGGTGTTTTTGTGTGCAAAGATTGATTAACTATTTGCAAGGATTTTCATGCTTACTAGGCTCAAGCTTAAGATTGGAGAAGGAAAATTGGTGGAAGCAAGAGGTTCTCAAAAGGAGCTATAGCAAAGGAGGGAAATATTGCCACATTCTCCACCACCTAGTTCACCTCCAAAAGAAGTAGAAGAAGCTATAAGAATGCCTCTAGGAGAAGAATAAATCCATGAAGAGGTGGATCCCAAAGAAGAAGAAATATTGTTCAGGAGAGCATTCCATGAAATGACTAAAATGGTGAGAGTCCTTTATCAAGAAAGGAATGAAAGACTAGAAGGAGAAGGATCCAAACTTCACAAGGAAGGCTAGGGATCATTAGGAGGTCACAATGATGAAGATAAATCCAAGAAGGGCAAAGGAGGAAATGGAGGCAGTGGAAAGTCACCATCCTCACCCTCATCATCATCGTCCTCTACTTCATCTTCAGTACACCAGTCACACAAGTCAAAGAACATTGGTAAAAGTCCTTTTCTAAAATTTGATGTTAATTTTGAATTGACAATGTTTAAGGGTGATGTCAATGTAGAAAAGCTTGATAATTGGATTAGAAAATTTGAGGTCTATTTGAGAATTCAGAACCTTCATGATGCTGATACCAAAATCCAACTACCTTCATTGAGGATGGAAGATGTAGCTCTTGTTTGGTGGGAAGCTAAGACAAAGGAGGAGATCAAGAAGCATGGTAATATTATCCTATCTATTACACCATTTTTTTGGTCATCTAACTCATTATCATTAGATGAACCCAAGTACACCATGTAGGACCAATTTTACCCTAAGTAAAATTGCTTTCACCATGTAAATTAATATTTGTCTATTTTTCCTGGTCATATTTAACCCAAAACAAGGAAATCAATTAAATAAATCATTATTTATTTAATTATTTCCTAGGAATAAGTTATTCAAATCATTATTTAAATAATATTCCTAGTTAAATTTGAATAAATCATTTTTAAATAATTAAATAAATCATTATTTATTTAATTATATTCCCACCATATCCCTAAAATAATAAATAAATCATTTATAAATTTATTGTTTATAAATAAAGGAATTGACCCAAGTCAAAAGACCTTTTCCCTCCAACAAATATATTAAAATATTCCTAAAGGGTGATTCTAGAATTTGATTAATAATATTTTATTCATGCACCGAGTTCTAGAACACCCCAATATTTTGTTATAAATAGAAGGGTTTTCCCCATTCATTAGTCACCTCCATTGCATTAGATCACTCTGGATCTACTCTTGGTCACCATTTTCCATTTTTTCTTTGTGAGCTCACATTGAGTTCTATGATTGTCTAGGTTTTCTACACCAATAAGAGAGAGGAATTTAGATCTAAAACACTGAGGACTTTCAAGAACCCATCCCATTGAGGATAACCGAAAAACACCTTTCTTTTTTTCCTCTCAGGTGCCCCATTTTTTAATATAATATAAAATTATTTTAAATACATTGTTCTTGTCTTGTCTATTGGATGCATGGAGCCATATTGTATTTTATCTGCTTAATGTCTTTTGCGCTTAGATCTGGATTTGTGCAGCACTATTTGGATCAGCTCATGGTATACTTAAAGCTATTTTGCAGCCATAATCGATGTTAGGGATATTTGTTATGCATAGCTAAAGTGATCTTTTAAGACGAAAGATTCATACTAACAATTGGTGACTCCACACGTGTTTTCTTTTGCGACCACTGTCGTTTTATATATTCCTCCATATCCAGTTGTTTCAGACCCTAGGGTTTCTCTTCCATTTTTTGTTTTTCCTATTTTTATGGTGTTTTCCACCTCTAAAACCCTCAAACAGTCATATTTTTAACTTCCATGTGTTTCTGGCCTTATTATGCAGGTGACAGACATCAGCCGCAGCTGAGACGACAATTTTTTCTGAAATCTTCCGCTGAGAGAGACGGATCTGTAGGTCACACTTATCGGCCCAAAAAGTGCGACCTGGCCTTGAGGTCGCACTTTTCTACCCCAAATCTGTGACCTCGACTGCAAACAGGTCAGAACCTGCGACCTGCACATTTTTCTGCAATTTTCCAGCACTTTTTCTGGGTTTGTCTGAAGCTTCTGTCAGGGTTTTCCAGCCTCTGTCTCTGCCTGTTTAGACCTATTTCTAATCTGTTTCACTCAAATAAGTGGGAATATTTCCCCTTAGGGCTCTAGTACCCTCCACATTTTGTGGGAGAGTTTTTGCTATTTCAGAAGTCTGAATTTCTAGGGTTTCAGCCTTATTTCTTTCAGATCTGATCCCTCATTTTCAGATCCCTTTAGATCATCTCTTATCCCTCTCAAATCCCCTCATATAGCTTTGTTTGGGTTCATTTCTAGGTCCACCTCCTTGTCCCTTCTATATTTTAGCTAATCTCCTCCTTTTTAGCAGCAACCTTGCCTCTGCCTCTTTGTTGTTCTCTGCACCTCTTTTCAGCAGATTTCTCCTTTAGATCCCCGTCCCTCCCGACCTTAGATATATTGGCCTCTTTTTAGCGTGCTTTGCATAGTTGTTTCCCTCTTATAGACTAGTTTTGAGAGACCTGGCTTCTTGGGTTAGATTGATACATTGGTAGCTATTAATTTTCTGTTCTTTTAGTCTTATTTACTACAGATTTATTTTCAGTTACACAGTTAAACAATTAAAATTAATGCACGCCACACACTGACCCTAAGTGAATAAGAGCCTGGTTAACACCACCTAGCAAAGCCTTCAAAATCAATTGACACTGCACCTCTTTGCCCTTGTTTTGACATTGATCTCACTTGATTTTACCCCTCTCTGCCCATGTCATTTTTCTTCTTCCCGTCATCATTGCGCCTCCAAGGCGTTTGTCCCAGAGACTTCTTGGCCTTCACCCTCAGTTTCTAGTTGGTAAAATTCCTCCTTCCCATCGTCATCGAGTAAGTCATTCCCTGAGTCCACACTATGACTCTTCCTTTGGTTGGTCGGGTTATCCCTGTACTCCTGGTTCTCCCCCTGTTACTTTCGCCATGTCTACTTCAGGGCCTACTACCAACAGCAACCCCAGTTCTATTGCTTGGTCTGTTTCCAGTGGAACCACTACGGGACCTACCTCGACTGCCCCTTTGCTCCCTTATATGGCCGGCCTCAGTCTCCCCGACTTCAATTAGTTGATTAACGATCCTATCTGCAACGATGCCAGTTGGCCTGCTATTCCAACCAAGCTCCCTTCCGACATTCCCAAGTTCAAAGGCCATGCTAGTGAAGATCCCTCCAACCATATCTGATCTTTCCATATGTGGTGTTCCTCCAATTCCATTACCGATGATTCCATCTGTCTTCGGTTGTTCCAACGCACGCTTATTGGCGAAGCTTCTAAGTGGTATGTTGACCATCCCACCTTTTCCCACACCACCTTTGCGACCCTTGGCCGTACCTTCTTATCTTATTTCCAGCTTCCCCCTCGTTATGACACCGGTACTAAAATTTTGACTTCTTTCCGTCAATCATTTGCGACCCGCCTATTCGATCATGTTAAATAATGGCGAAGAAGAAAAATCATATGTCAAGCCCCTACCTTCGAAGATTGTGTCTATATGGACTAGTTCCTTCGCTCTCTCTTACCTCCCATTGGAAAATTTGTCACATCCCACTTCCCTCAAACCAAAGAAGCCACCCTCCAAATAGCCTTGAAATATGACCTGATCTATGCTCAATCTGGTTATGATTATACCGTCCTTCTTGACCTCCCGAGACCCAGTGGCACTAATGCACTGGGGGCACCTCATTCCGCCAACGGTATTGTTGGAGCTCTCTCTCATCCATCCACTCAGCCTCCCATGAAATATGGCTTTCCTGGGGGAGGGGGCACCTCCCTTTGCACTTCTCCCCCTCCCAGTAGCACGCATCCAGGATCTGGCATGCCTCCTCTTTCTGCCCAACCTCCAATTTACCACACTATTACCCAACCTCATTCTCATTCATATCCACAGCCTATTTCTCCAGCTCCTCCAGCATTCGCACCCTCGCCTCCCTTGTCTTCTCAACCCCCGCAACAGTAGTTACCGCCCCCTCAAGAGCAGGTGGATGCACAGCGGGGTTTTGTGGCTACCCAACCACCTCACGAACTAGTCACCACTCAACCTCCTCCATCTGGTACCTCTGATTACCAGATCCTCATGATGAACTCTGACCAACCCCTCACCATCGACCTTAACCTTCAAACTCGGTCTCGTCAGTATTCCACATCTCCCGTTCCATCTGTCTCTGAGTCTCCATCTTCAGGTCCTACCGAGCCTCTATCGACACCCAATGGTCCCTTACAACTCCCTCCACCCAAAGCTGAGGTTCATTCCAAGACTCGTAAGGGACCATTACGCCGAAATACTCCCTTTGGTCAGGCTGCCCATTCATACAGCATAGTAGATGATCTGGCCCAATATCCTACTACCATTTCAACACTGGAACTCCTCCAGTCATGTCCTTCTCAAAAGAAGGATCTAATATCTACCATGGGTGTTGTAGATCCTGCTGATGACCAATTGATTGTTTTCGACGCCCGTCAGTCAGACCGTCCCCCTCTTCCTCATTCGGTTGCTTTCCAAATCCCAGTCAAAATCTGAAATGCAAATGTCACTCGGTGTATTATTGATGAGGGGGAATCTACCTGTGTAATTTTCTCTTAGGTTTGGAAACAACTCGGATCCCCTGATCTGGGCCCTTCCACAATCACCCTTCGTGCGTGGGATGGCCATGCCTCCCAGCCCATTGGCCTATTCTGTAATTGTCCTATCACCCTTGCAGGAAAGACTGTTTTTGTTGACGTTGAAGTTATCGACGCCCCTCTTGACTACAACATTCTCTTGGGGTGTAGTTACACTTATGCCATGTCTGCCATCCCATCCACAGTCCACCACAAGATGTTCTTTCCTCATAATGGAAAGATTGTCACCATTGACTAGTTGAGCTACCATGAACCAAAATCTCAGACCTCCCCTGAGTCCACCATCTCTACTGTCACCAATAAACCAACTCTTGATTCTTTGACCAGTGTTTCCCCTGGTGTCTACAAAGACTCCTCTTTGCTTGGAATTTTTCCTGGTCCTCCCCCTCCTCCTGTCTCTGACCCCATTTTAGCGAATGTTTGCATGATGCAATCGTCTCAGGCTGGCCTTCCACAACCTGGTCCGGCTAGTTAGCAACCTCAATCTTGCCCACCGCAACCTGCTCCTAGCCCTTCTCTTCAGTCGACCGAACCTTTTTCGCCTCGACCTTCCCACCCACCTCACACTCAGGAACCTCCCTACCATCCTGAGTCGGTTCCCTCAGGTCTTCACCATATGGGAGCCGTCCCTCCTGGTCATTACCCCACCAGTCAGATACCTTTCCTTGGTCCCCCACCCGGTGTCTATTCGGTCCCCATCATGGCCACCCTTTCCCTCCCTAATTTAACCTTGGGAATTCCAGTATGGTATCTTACCCCTCCAGTCGAGACCCCATCGGGCCACCCCAAACCATACATAGTTGTGACACTAGTGCAACCGATTCCCTTCGCCCCCTCCATCGTTACAGTGCCCCTAGCCCCTCCGCAGGACCCTCCTCATGCTGCGACAACTATAGGAAAGAAAAGAAAAACTCAAAAGGGGGCCTCCAAAGACAAGGCCACCGCACCCGACGCTACCCCTCCCCCACCCGCCAAGCCTTGCACCTTGTGTGATGGTATCGGTAATCCCACCCATACTTGTCCTGACTTGCCCCATATCCAACCCATGGTTAAAGTCGCGTTCCCTGAATCTACGGTCCCTAAAACCTTTGCTTCTTCCTCATCCTCAACCAAGAACCCAAAGACTCTATGCACCAACAAACCCTGTGCTCTGTGTGGCATCCATGGCCATTACTCTCACCATTGTCCTCACCTCACACATTACCGAGCGTCTTTAGAGGTCATTCGTGAGTACGAAGTTGAACAAAACCAATCCTCCTCTCCCATCCTTACTCAATATGCGTCAGGTCTACTCGAGGATCCCCCTGCTACTAGTGAAATTCCTCCCCATGATGTTGAAATGGCGGAATCTGCTGCTCCCATCCTATACCTATCATCATCCGCAGGACCATCGGAGTACATTCCCTTTGAATCCATCCATCTGTTCTGCTTGATCCTTCTTCAGACACTTTCTCGGGGTCTTCATGTTTTGACCATATTTTTACCTGTTCTTCTGTCATTCCCCGTGATGACCCCTATCTGCGCCTCTCTTCTCATACCGATGATTTAGGTAGCTTTGCAGCGTCATCTGGTCTCCTTGACCCTTCCTTCCCCCCCCATAATCACAATCATACCATCCGTATCTTCGATGTTCTTCGCAGCCTGAGTTCTCGCTCTTCATCCCATAGTTCTCATTCATCCCCCTCTCATCAATCTATGAGTCCTAGACTTCCTACCCAGACTTCTCCCTCCCATAGCCGTCAGTGGATGTCTATCCTCTACTCACGCTTCCATCCTTTTTCTCATCCCTCCCATTTCTTGTCTTGTGACACTATTACATCGGCCCTCTCCTCCACCCATTATCTTGGCTATGTCTATGGGGCAAGTCGCTATTCCCGGAATCTCGCTTCGGCAGCATGGGCCATCTTTACCCCCTTGCATACGCCGGTTCTTGCAAATGGGATCTGCATTGGTAATGCCACCAATAATCAGGCTAAATATGATGCAGTACGTGGCCTCTTAGCCGATGCCCTCTCTCATCATATCCTCCATCTGCATGTTCATTTAGATTACCTGCTTCTTGTCTTACAACTTAATGGTGTCTATCGTGTGCATAACCCTATCCTGTTTAGACAATATTTACGAGTGAAACTTTTGATACGTGAATTTAGATTCATTACTTTCACCCATATCCCTTGACGTCAAAATCACTACATAAATCAAATCGCAAATCTTGTTCTAGACTGGCATTTATCACATATAAGGCAATAACATTTCACATCATCAACAAAATGTACATAAATCATATATATCATATAACATGTGTTTTTAGAGTCCATCTGCTCTGAAACATATGACATGCCCATAGCATGGTACAAAAAACAAAACTACAAAAATGGGGGGCACCACTTACCCCTACAAAAAACGCTGGGGGAGCACCACCTGCCCTACATCTAATCACTCTCTAGAGGATCCTGAGCCAACGGATCTGCTCCCACAGCTTGTAGATCATGCACCATCTGACTGGCCATCGCCATGCGTCGCATGATACCTCACTATTCCGAGGGTAACCAAATACATAACTCTATGTACTGGTCATCGAAATCCTGCCAACCACGCTCCAACACACCGGTCAGTAGCCCCTCACATCTACGATGGATGTCCTGCAACAGAGTGGCCATATTATCGTTCTGTGCTGTCCTTGATCCACTTGCACCTGTAGCTCCTACTGCTGCCATTCGTCCCATATATTCGGCCGATTTTACCGGAGCTATATCTGCATTCACAAAAATATCAAGATTAGTACCCTGAATACTAGTCACAAATTCTAAAAAACACCTAACAGATTAGTTGCTTGTCACTTACCATCGGGCCCCCACACTTTACCAGGTGGAAGCGGCAAGTCCAGATCTCCCCAATAACTCATCCCACTATAGGGATAGTCATCTATGTATAATGGCATCTGATCCCAATGGGCGAAGAACTCTGGTCAAAACACCCGTTCGACTACCCCGCCCCCTCCTCTACACAGTAATCGTCCCCACTGACGCATCCAGGGCTCTCTCGGACCTCCATCAGGTAACTGTATACGCAGTCGCAAGGTCGGGATCTTCTAAAAGAAGAAGGAACACAACACCGTCCCATAGGCACAATCATGATTCACTTTCTGCTTGCATAGCAATAGCTGTCGTTTCACCGACACCAACATCATTTGGGCCCACCCATAGTAGGTCCCCCCCAACACACTCTCTACAATCATCATCTACCCTCCAGTGATGTGATGGAATGCCTGGCTCCCCAAGACCCACAACACTGCTGCAGGCATTGCCCGGGTCTCCAACCTCTCTAGATCCCTAATGGATATCCGAGTCCCTTTGACTTGGACACCTGGTCGACAATGTCACTCAACAAACTCCATAATGTTACACCCCTGTGGTAACACTGGCTGCGTATTTCCCACCATCCCTAATGGTGGGAGACAAGTCAAGAAATATAGATCCTGGACCGTCAGCTCGATCCTGTTCCCCTGCACTATAAACGCCTCATGACTTGGATCCCAATAACTGATAATCCGAGCCAACAAGGGCCCTCCAGCCCACATCAAAGGGTTCTCCAAAAATTTCAGAACCCCATACCTAGCCAGTGCACGATGGACACCCTGATCTGCTTGGATTTCCATCCGTAATGTACCTAAGTCTCTCTCTCTCCACTTGATCCATATATCTGCCATATTTGTACAAAACCATCATTTTTGTCAGTCTACAGATCAGTAAAACTACATTAACCTACACAAAAACTGAATCTCAACCCACAACAGCACTGAAACTTCCCACATCTAACAGATCTCACTTTTCAGGCCAAAACCTGCATCCCAGGTCGCAGCTTTTGCCCCAAAAAGTGCAACCCGATCGTAATGAAGGAGTAGGGGTAGTCACTGAGATTTAAAACCCTAATCTGAAATTTGAAACCATAGAAAAAAAAGAGTATGATTAGGCCTCTTACTTGCCACTAACGGATCACGATTCCAATGGTCGGTTTGTCCGCTACAATCGCCACAAGATTTAGGGCCTTCTCTCCTCTCCACATTCACCATAACTACACAAGAAAATGAATGATTTTGGAGGGAAAATGCCTTATTAGAAGAAAACTTTTGTTTTTTCGTTCACCCGCTGTGACCAACCGTAGCCCCGTCTGACACACCGTCTACACCGTTGGAAAGCTCACACCAAGCACTCAAATGGGTATCTGTCAGTTTTCCATGTTTTGATACTTCACCAGGACACATTTTGTCCATGAAGGGTCTCTTCACCTCTTTTCAAAATCGAATTTCTTCACTTACGACACTTGTACTTGGGGCACCACTTTGCCTCCTTACTCTTCTTCATTCGTGTTGATTTTCGTCATGAGCTACCCTATTGTACTCATGCTTTTATGGTTCCCCATTGGACCCTTACTATGAGGCAGCACCATCTAGTCACCCTTGTTTAGAGCATCCCAGTTGAGTCATCATCACATTCATGGAGTCCATTCTGAGTCCCTTTGTACCTTGCTATAGTCCTCCATCCTTTCTTGCTTGATCCCTCTCTCGTGTCGCACATTATGGCCTTCAGTACCCTTGTCCCCTCTCCCCCCTGATATTGTGTCAGTCGCGGCCAAGCCATTCATGCCCTTTATGCTCTAACAAGGGAAGTTGTCCAACTGCTCCTCCGTATCCCTCATTCCATCATCATCATTAGTGTATATCTGTTCGTCACTCTACTATTTCCCTCATGCCTTAGTCGGGGTTCCCTTATTGCCTCACCTATGGCGGACCTACTTCTGTCGACATCTGCTCATTTACTCCAGAAGTCAAGTCTAGGGGGCATTGTACCTTGGTTCGAGCTCTTCTCAGCATGATCGTGATCTCTACACTTGCTGGTCTGGTGATGCAGCAGTAGCTATTGGTGATTCCTGGGCGTGTGTGAGATGTCTCGACCCTCATGAGGGGGTGGCCCTACAAGTAGCCCCCCACATGCCCGGATGACTTCTTCATTTTTGCCCTTGATGCAGCTCCTCTCATTTGATGATATCAGCCTCAACCGTTTGCAGCGCCTCTTCGATTTTCATGTATCAGTCAAATTTTGTGAGCCCTTCCCCATGTGTAGGGGGAATTTGGGTATATTTGTATCTCATGTACTAAAATCTTCTGGTATAAGTCTTGACGGTTATTCCAAGCATCGCATGTATGTGGGATTCATCATTTTTATTTATCTGGCTCATGTTTAGGCTAGCATATGCTTCATTCTTGCATTTTGTGGTTTTCTGGGTGCCTTATTCTTTGTAATATTGTATCGGCAGGCATAGGTATGCCTCCCCCGCTGCCTTTAACACTGGTACTACTTCATCACCTAGAGACTTGTTGCACCTATAAGTCTCATCTCCTCTGCGTCCAGTCCTTTAGCACATTAGACTACCTTACATTTCTCTCTCTCACTTCCCTCATGATTCATAGTGATTGAGTTGTTACAACGTACTTCGGTCATACGATTTGCTCCTAACACTCGTACGTTGGGGGACAATCTGTTACACCATTTTTTTGGTCATCTAAATCATTATCATTAGATGAACCCAAGTACACCATGTAAGACCAATTTTACCCTAATTAAAATTGCTTTCACCATGTAAAGTAATATTTATCTATTTTTCCTGGTCATATTTAACCCAAAAAAAGGAAACCAATTAAATAAATCATTATTTACTTAATTATATTCCCACCATCTCCCTAAAATAATAAATAAATCATATTTATTTATTGTTTATAAATAAAGGAATTGACCCAAGTCAAAAGACCTTTTCCCTCCAACAAATATAATAAAATATTCCTAAAGGGTGATTCTAGAATTTGATTAATAATATTTTATTCATGCACCGAGTTCTAGATTTTAATATTTTCTATAGAAAAATAGAAAGTTTTCCCCATGAAATGCCTCCATTGCATTAGATCCTCTGGATCTACTCTTGGTCACCATTTTCCATTTTTCTCTTTAGCAGGCTCCCTTTCCATTCTATGCTGTCTACCACCCAGCGTTTGAGGAATTTTATATAAAACAGAACACAGACCCATCCCATTGAGGGAGAAACGGAAAACATTTCTGTGTTTTTTTTTCTCTCGGGTGCCCCCATTTTAATATAATATAAATTCACTAAATACATTGTTTCTTGTCTTGTATTGGATACATGGGGCCATATTCTTCATTTTATCTGCTTAATGTCTTTTGTGCTTAGATCTGGATTTGTGCAGCACTATTTGGATCACCTCATTGCAGACTTAAATATATTTTGCAGCCATAATCGATGTTAGGGCTATTTGTTATGCATAGCTAAAGTGATCTTTTAAGAAGAAAGATTCATACTAACACTATCATGTATTGCTTTCATTACTATAATAAAACAACATTTTTATCCATTAGCTCACATGCAGAAATCCATAATGAACTGGAAAATTTTTAGACAATTAAAAGGACAAAATGTACAAGACTACACCCAAGAATTTAGGAGAAGAGATCTCTTATTAGGGGTAGATTTTCATACTCAAGATAATTTTATCAAGTACATAGGAGGCTTACATATCTACCTTAAAAATTATATCCTCATTTTTAATCCTACAAGTCTAAAGGAGGTATGTGTTCAAGCCAGACATCTAGAAGCTAGAGGGAAATTTTATTTTGAAGAGGGCGGAAACAAACTTTTTAGGGGGAAAAAAAAAGAGAAGACCTCAAAAGGTAAGGGAAAAAATAATTCATCCATCAAGAAAGAGAGAGAGAGAGTGGTTTGTAAACATTGTTCAAGAGAAGGCCGTGAAGAGAAAAATTGTTGGAAATTACCTCCTGAAAAGAGACCTAAGTATAACAATAACAAAGGGAAGCAGAAAACTACAGCTACAACTCAACATGACTTAGGAGAGGATTCAGGTGATGAAACTAAAATTACAGCCATGGGATTGAAGAACATGAAAGGGAAAGAAATTGAAACAAAACCCAATACTAGTACTTCAAACTGTCACATACAAGCTCCAAATGAAGAAGACAAAATTGAACTGTTTCATGTGAGGGTCATATCCAAACACACCAAGGTTGACACACTGTTTGACAGTGGGTCACAAGAAAATGTAATTTTTGAAGACTTGGTTAAGAAACTTAATCTTGAGACCATTCCACATCCAAAACCATATCCACTTGGGTGGATTTGTAAGGATGAAAATTTACAGGTTTCAAATAAGTGCATATTGCACTTTGCAATAACTACACATTTTGTTGACACATTTTAATTAGATGTGGTTTCGATTGATATTAAAGGTGTTGTGTTGGACAATCCTTACTTGTATGATGAGAAAGAAATATTCCATCGCCATAAGAACAAATACCATTTATTCAAAGATGGTAAGGAGTACACTGTTAGAGCACATCGCAAGAAGACAAATATTGCAATGGTAAATGTTGGACAGGTAAAGAGGTTGATGAATTCAAGTAAGAATTTTGTTCTTCTAATGACTAAGCCTAAAGCTGATGTTAATCATGAGTCATTTGAAGATTGTGATCCTAAGTTGAAATCATATTTATATGATGTATTTGATGCACCTAATGAAATGTTTCAGGAGCTAAGAGGATTGCCTCCTAAAATGGAGATTCAACATGAGATTCAATTACAAGAATATTGTCCTCTTCCAAACATCAGCATGTATCGCATCTCAATAATGGAGAATACTGAAATAAAGAGGCAAATCAAAGAATTGTTGTAGAAGGGACTCATAAGGCCAATCACTTCGCCAAGCAGTTTACACATAGTCCTTGTTTCGAAGAAATATGGGACTTGGCATATGTGTGTCGACTTCAGAGCTTTGAACAAGATAACAGTAAAGAATCGATACCCACTCCCAAAGATAGATGATTTTCTAGATAAGTTGAAAGAAGAAATTTTTTTCACTAAGTTAGATTTAGGAAGTGGATATCATCAAGTGAGAATTAAAAAAAGTGACATATGGAAGACTGCATTCAAAACCAAACAAGGACTCTTTGAGTGCTTGGTTATGTCGTTTAGCTTATGTAATGCATCGGCGACTTTTATGTGTGTTATGGATAATGTTTTGCGTCCATTTTTTGATGACTTTGTGATTGTGTATTTAGATGATATACTCATTTTCAGAAAAAAATAAAGAAGAGAATAATATGTCTTGCATGTAAAAAGGGTACTTGATGTTTTGAATAAAGACAAATCATTTCTTAAGATGTCAAAGTGTGAATTTGGAAATACTTCTCTAGTTTATTTGGGACACATTGTAAGAGGTGTAGAGTTGAGAATTTATCCTTCTAAAGTGGAAGCCATTGTGAATTGGCCCACTCCCAAAACAATAACCGAGGTAAGAAGTTTCTTAGGCACAGCTCAGTATTAGAGAAAGTTTATTGCTAACTTTTCTACCATATCAACTCCTATGCATGCAGTGACAAGTGTGAAGAAACATTTCCAATGGGGAGGAAAATAGAAGCAAGCTTTTGAAGCTTTAAAAGACAAGCTCAGTTCAACTCCGGTCCTTGCATTACCAAATTTGAGACATCCATTTGAGATACAAACCGCTGCTAGTGATTATGCCATGGGCGTAGTACTTTTGCAGCATGGTAAGCCTATCACTTTTCATTATGAAACATTCAATGGTGTTGTAACTAATTATCCTACATATGAAAAAGAGTTGTATGCATTGGTACAACACATCAAGAAGTGGAAACACTACTTTATGGGTAAAGATATGGTTATACATACCGATCACCAACCATTACAATACTTGTAGTCACAAACGAAATTGCAACAATCACGAAATTTCAGATGGATGGGATTTCTTCAACATTTTTACTTGGTTATAAGGTACAAGAAAGGTATTTTCAATAAATTTTCTAATATGTTTTCAAGGCCAATTATAAGTTCTTATACTTTACTTAAAAATGAATCTATTGTACATGAGTGTTACATAGAACAGTATGCATCTGATGATGATTTTAAAGATGTGTATATTAGTTTGAGTGAAGAGAATCAAGTTGAGGAAAATTATTATCACATGCATAACAATTTGTTGTTTCATTTGGGAGAGCTGTGTATACCAAAAGGAGAGAGGCTCATTCATCTCTTATTGATGGATACTTTGGGGTAAGAAAAACAGTGGCACATTTACAGAGGTATTTCTATTGGCCTCACATGATAGATATTGTGTCACGTCTTATAAGAGGATGTTCTATGTGTGCAACAAGAAAGCCTAGCAATAGGAAGCTTGGGTTGTACATGCCACTACCGGTACCATCAAGGCCATGGGAGAGTGTCTCCATGGAATTTTTTGGAGGTATACCTATGTCAAGAAAACAACATGAATATCTTTATGTAGTTGCAGATAGATTTAGTAAATGTGTATACTTATGCCATGTAAGAAAACCATTATTGTTGAACAAACTGTTGAAATTTATTTTCAACATGTATGGGTTCATTATGGTTTTCCAACGTCTATTTTTAGTGACATGGATTCCACATTCATTAGGAATTTTTGGTCCAATCCTTGGAAGATGATGGACACAAAGTTGAAAAAGAGTACTTCTTTTCATCAGCAAACTGATGGCCAAACCAGGGTGGTGAATAGAGCTGTTGTGCATCTATTGAGAGGATATTGCAGCAAACATCCCAATTTGTGGGATGAAAAACTGCATTACATTCAGCACGCTTACAACCGAGCCAAGCACTCTTATACAAATACTTCACTTTTTGAAGCCAGCTTTGGGTATTTGCCGAAATCCCCATTAAAATTCATCTTTGAGAAGGATGTTGCAATTGATGGGAATAGTGATATTGACAAATCTCAAAATTTCATTGAGAAAATTCATATCATTCACCAATACATTCAAGAACATCTTGAGAAGAGTCAAAACAAATACAAGGAGAGGCATGACAAACATAGAGTTGATCACAAGTTTCAATAAGGAGATGTAGTATGGTTACACATAAGCAAAGAAAGGATGCAAGGAGAAGGTAAAGAGCTCAAGCCCATTAATTATGGTCCATTAAATATCATTAAACAGGTTGGTAATAATGCATTTCAACTTGACTTTCCTTCATATATGCAAATATATTCCATTGTCAATGTGGAAAATTTACGTTTGTTTGAGCCTCCATTGATTGATGATCGAGTGATATTCAACTTCCATCTATAGAATATTTCTCGCCAGAATTTATGGATGAGCTCAAGGAGGATTCCATCCTTTATAGGAGGAAACACACTTTTAAGAGGGGAATTGTCGATTATCTTCGAATTGGGCTCAAGGGCAGCAAACCAAGGAAAAATGGATGGAAGTTGAAAAGGTGAGGGAGATGTACCCTCATCTTCTGAACTGGTAATTAAAGTATTTTAGGGTCTAAACGCCTCCCAATGGGGAGGTGTGATCAAGAGAACATGTGTTATGCTCAAAATTGAAAGTGCTCGAAATTGTACCGAACTTGAGTGACCGGAAAGTTCTCGTCATTGCAATTTCGGCGCCATGAACAGTTTGAAAAAACGATGTCTTATGAGGAAGATATCGCCTTCTGTTCCTTTTCCCAAACAACTAAAATTTTGTGACTGGGATGCCCAGTCAGCATATAGGTACAGTCATAAGATGACATATTCTGGGGAATATTCCCTTTTCTCACAACCAATAAGATCATGCCATGTGGCTAAATGTGAGCCATTGATTTGATTGTATGAGATGTGTTTTTGACCATTGATGGAGTTGTACATTTTGAAATGGGTCATTGGATGAGAGACACATGGCAAGACTGAAGGATACCATGTGTCCTCAGGATAATTGAGTAAAATTTTATTGGAGTCAAGGGGGTTCAACCCAGTAACCTCCATAGCGCCCGTGTAAACCTCCAACCATCTCGCCTATCCAATTTTGCTTACCTGTATAGTTCTTTGCATCATTTTATTGTGTTATGTTTTGAAAGTTGGAGGAGGGGATTGCTAGCTGTCCCAACCCACTGGCAGCCCCATAGCAGTGGTCACATGAAACGTTAAAACACCGTGGCAAAAAAATTTAAAACTAGTTGTCACATTCAATTTTTAATTTGGTGGGTTCAGTGGTTGCGATCAAATGTCAGGTTGTGACATCAAAACTGCATTGCGACGGTTTCATAAACCGCAACTTATGGCGAGATGAAAACTGTCACATGGCCATGGTTTGAATGAAAACTAATGCCACGAGTTTCATAATTTGGATACCTTTGGTTCCATGCCAATGCAACGGACTTTTAAAATAGTTAACATCGAGTTAACGGTAGGGGATTGGCATGTGACCACCCCGCCCAAACTATTTAATGTCTATCCTAATGGTATTTCCAGTGGAAACAGTATCGGCACCCTAAAATTTAAAATATCTAAGCATGAATATCACAATCCTAAGAAGAAGAAATACAAAGCTCCGGATCCAAGTACAACAAAATCCTCAATGCATCGAATGACTACTGTTAAATAGAGGGTATTCCTCTGAAGTTGAAAGGGAAGTTATACTACCATATCGCGCTCTAGATAGAAATCTAGGTAAAAGAGATGGATCTGGTATGGGGGATGTTTCTCTATATGGAAAATATGTCCCTCTAAAAGGAGCTAGTAGAAGCGAGTTGCCTACCAATCTAGCATGAGCTATCTTGAAACCCCATACGACAAAATCACATGGGTTTTCTTATAAAGGCTTCAACTTCCTCTTATAAAAAAATATATCATTTTTGCCTTGTGTCCCTTGCAGAGGTTCCATATTTTTACCACACTATCTTAAAAGATATTTCACCTACCCTTCTGATCATATGTTCCAAGTATAAACTCAAAATATTATATGGAAGACATGTGATCCTCATGCATGGGAAACATAAAATATAATTTTTCTTAGAGAGGTTCTTTCCCTGTCATTCTTACATTATTCCTCATGATGAAAGAACACACGCCTTGTAATATCCCAAATGGGGAATGCAGCAATATTTGCACCAAAAACATTATTTTCAGTGAATTACACTATAACTATGAGAAATGGGACTTGGATCCCTTATTTCATACATCATACATCTCACATACAGAAAGGGACCAAAAAAAAATCACTCTAGCCAAGTTAAACAGATCTCCAGGTCCCGATATGGCTTAATAATGTTGAAATCCCATGACTTAATCTATACAGGAATTTTTGAAGCATGCACAGCGTAATTTTATGAGGGTTTAAAATATAATATGATGAAAAAATCATATTTGGAGTTTAATTTCTCAAAACATGAATAAAAATAGGGATCTAGCCCTTTTACACATCAGAAAAATAACCCGGCAAGGGTTTCTGAAAGCACAGATACAAAATGTTGGATCTGCAGATATGGATCTGAAAGGGATGCATTCCAACTAAATATATGCATATATATAGCTGAATGATACAATAAGTGAAGGAGGATCCTTCTTACAAGCTTTCCGGGAGAAGGGTTGGCCCTTTCCCTATGGAACAAAATCAAGATTGAGGAATTTGACCGTCACACTGCAACACTGCAAGAAATGACATAGTTCCTGCAAGGGACAATGCTGTAGATGATGGAAGTTCTTTGGCCAAGTGCCAAGATATGAAATATTCTCCTGATCCTTCCTTAATAATCTCCCAAAGGAATGGAGGCTCCCTCCTTTGAAAAATGAGTGCAGGAAGTGGTGTTGTGAACTCCCACTGCAACACCCTACAACAAAACATTATAATACTGCAGAAATAATGTTGTAGTTGAAGGAGGATGCTTGGACTCAAGCTTGGATGTGAGGAAAATCAGTACAAGCTCCTTCAAGAGGCCTATCAAGAAAGGATAAGGAATTACTAAACAGGAATGCCTTGTGCTAAGCAGCACAACAATCTCAACTAAATAGTTGAAGAAAGTAGAATATTCTAAGCAAAAAAATCCAAAATATCATTCACGAGATGTCTTGCTACTACTGCCTTTCCCTCCTTGTAAAAATGTGTGAGCCTTCTTACCTTGGGCCTCACCCATTAGGGTTTCCTCCACGAAGGAATCTTCCTCCCACTATCTCTGCATTGTCTCACAAGATGATCTCCACCTCCTATCCCAACACTGTTGACTTGGTCAAACTTGACCTTGTCCACATGCAAAGGTACCTGTTCACACATGAGGGTGTGAAATCCAACTTTTATGTTGATCCCCTTTCACATTATGAGGGAATTTATTCATATTTTTATTATCCATGTGCCTCCTTACCCATTTATTCAACTCCTAGGTGCAAAAGACAAAAATCAATATTCCAATTAGCTACATGCTAAATTTGGAATATTACAATCCTCCCCTCCAAAATGTTTCTTGTCCTCAAGAAAATGTAAGGATGGAACTAATAAGTCTCCCTTCCTCCTACTGTAGCATCCACATATGATGAGCTCCTCCAAGGAAAGAGATGTCGAATCAATGAATCTCCATATTTCCCCTCCCAAGCATGCAAGTTAGCTAAATAGTTATCATCATAAACAAGTAGAGTACTCAAGAAGGCAATAAGGTGTTGTCCAGAGGTCCTATTGAGGAATGGAATATGAAAGGTAGTGGGAAACATCATTCCCATGTGGATACTCCATCCCCAAGCAATCATCCATACAAAATGAGTGACCTCCCAACATGGCAACTCCTAAAAATGTTCCTCCACCTTGAGCTCATGAAAATTACGTGGGATGAAAATCTGAACATGGTAGACAAGATATCCTAGCACACACTTCCCTTCTCTCCACTTATGATAAGTTTAGATCATATGCTAATCTTGGGCTGCAAATAGGTTACCCTCAAGTGGCAAGAGGAAGACTAGATCTCTAAAGATCTCCTCTCCAACGTTGTGAATCAAGTTGGCCCAAACCATCCCATATGTGAAGGATAGAAAATCTTCACCATATGGCATCCAAGAAACCTTATGGCCCACCTCATGGAAAAACAATGTCTTACTGTAGTGTCCATATCATTCCTCATGCTCCCTTTGCAACATGCAATGCATAAAGTGTGGGAAATCTATTTCCCCAAGGACACATGTAGGTAATGTGTCTCTCCCCCAATCATGCTCTCAATAGAAATAAGAACAACATAAGAAAATGAAATCATGATTAGAACCTCAATGAGGGAAATACTGAAGGTTTCACATGATGTTGGAAAGCACCAACAATTTCCCAAGTGGTTACAGCTCAGTTTTCCAAACTGTTGCTTCAGAAAATTACATGGCAAGTTGTTTATTGATACATGGTTGATTATGTATGTTATCACATCTACTAATGAATAGTAAATGGCTGGGTACATTAATTGAACATACATGAAATGGTAAAACACTTTCCCAAGGCCATATAAGAGATGGTTGTCTCCATCATACAATTTTTCCCAATGTTGACCATGGAGCTCAATAAAAATCTTGCCCTCTTGTGGAGTAATGCACTGAATAAAAATGTTAGGAGTATGCAAATACTATGTTAGAAAATAAATAAATGCAAAAGAAATATTATTACCATGTATTGAAATTAAGATGATGATAGTATCCATAAACAACCCTCCCATATGACATGATCCCATGAAGAGGAATGAATCATATGCTGCAGGAAGATCACCCTTCTTATGCTTGGAAATCCAAGTTAAGAAGATCATATCAATGTAATAGATGTTTCCATCCACTACTTCATCATTCTCACCTCCTCCTTGTCCACCATGTGCATCAAGTGTGAAGTGATATTTGGGATACTCCATTAATAACCCTAATCTCCCAAGTGATAGCGCTATCAGCCCATGCAAATAGGCTCCTACCAACTCATAGCTCAATCCTTTGACATGCTCCTTGTGAAAGATTTCTCCCATAATGCTGCTACATAGAGGAATTTCCTTCCAAGGTGGGAGTTCCTCCTGATCATCTAAGGCCAAGGAGTAGCCCCTTTGCACTATGATAGTGCCATCTCCTACTCCTACAACATCATGCAAAGTGTGAGAGAAAATCTGCCCATGCTCTCCCAAGAACATCCCAAGAAACAATGGATTTTGAAGCCTCCCCATACCTCCATCATACAGATCATGTGGTGAAAACATGGTGACTGATATGAAAATTTTCATAGCAACACAATGTGTCCATACTCATTCCTGCCCAATGATGCAAGTATCCTGCCACACCTTCTTCACCAACATACCCTTAGAAAGTGGATGACGGCCAAACTATTTCAAGGGTAGCCAACATAGCCAAGCATCCTACTACCTAGTATCATATATTTGAAAGTAGCTTTCCAGATTCTTGCTCTCCATCCACATCCATTGATCCATCTTGGTACTCCTCCAAAGAAGACTACGATCCTCCCATATCAGATTTTTCTCATTGCATTTCATAGGATGTTGAAATGAAATTCCTTGGAGATCTTCTTGAGAATACCTCTCATCAATGTCTTTCTTGAATCCACAAGGATCCAAGTGTGATGAGGAAAAAACCTCCTCAAACTGTTGAAGAACCTTGCACTCCATGATGTGTTGAATGGCACCTCCAATGAGATCTCTCCATGATACTTCATCCTCATCAATCACCTTCCAAAACCAATAAAGTTCTAGATCTGTTGTAGGTAGAAGTTTCTCTTTAAGCTGGGGAGTGCTCATTGAGAAAGGGTCATATAGAAAGGAGAAAATGTCTCTCACTTCAAGATGTCTACCATATATCACTCCTTCCTCCATTAGTTCATGAATGAAGCTGCCATTTGAATGTTCCCATAAAGAATGGGTCCTCTTTTCTTCACTCCTGCTCTTGTATAGCACAGCGCCATTCCATTGCTCTAAATCAACAGTATGAAATGATGTATATCCCTCCATAATATTTGCTGAAATTATAAGAGATGGAAACTGAGGCATACCTTGGTGAAATTTGGAAGCATCTTGTAAGGCTGCGAGAGTCCCTTCCTCAAATGTGTTGGCTTCCCAAACTGTTGAAGATCAAGGCTGCTCCTCCATGGTCTTAACAACGCTGGTACATGTCTCTTCCAATGGTGGTGAGGGCTTCTCCTCCTCTGATTTCTCTTTTCCAATTTTCTTGATCAACCCTTGAGAAAACTTAGCAAAATTAGACACTCTTGCATGGCTCAAATGGCTGAACCAACAAGTATTTGCTTCACCTTCAAGGTGCAGCGCTACAATTTCTACAACCTCTCTCTCTACTACTAGATGTAGAAGGAAGAATGCCTCTAGCTTCATTATCCAAGCCTTTGCTACACATGTGAGTGATCCATCAAAAGTGGAAAATAGAAATATATTTCCTCTCATCATCCCATGGTTGTAGGGTCTTGTTTCTTCTTCCAGCTGAATGAACTGTGGTAAAGTTAGAGTCTCCTTGAAGGCTCTAGGTTTAGCTTTGTATTAAGCAAGGTATTCACTTAGAATTTTAGATTCCAAGTGTCCTTCATGTTTCTTGTCTTCTCCTCTTTGAGAATAGGAAGTGCATGGCCCTTCCTCTTCTTGAAACCCTCTAGGAGTTTCATTGCATTTCATCTCCTTCATCTGCTTAACCTCCTTGGAGAGGTTCTTGTTGGATATGAAAAGTGATGAGATAAGGCTCATCATTTCCATCATTTTGATCTTTCTCCTTCTCTTATCTTATTATTCTTCTGATAGCATAATAGCTGGAACTCACAAGTTGAGCCAAGACTATGCTCTGATACCACTGTAATATCCCAAATGGGGAATGCAGCAATATGTGCCCCAAAAAATTTATTTTCAGTGAATTACACTATAACTGTGAGAAATGGGACTTGGATACCTTATTTCATACATCATACATCTCACATACAGAAAGGGAGAAAAAAAAAATCACTCTAGCCAACTTAAATAGATCTCTCGGTCCCGATATGGTTTAAAAATGCTAAACTCCCATGACTTAAGATAAACAGGAATTTCTAAAGAATGCATAGTGTAATTTTATGAGGGTTTCAGATAAAATATTATTCAAACATCATATTTTGAGTTCAATTTCTAAAAACATGAAGAAAAAGAGGGATCTAGCCCTTTTACACATCAGAAAGATAACCCGGCAAGGGTTTCATGAAAGCACAAATACAAAATTTGGATCTGTAGATATGGATCTAAAATAAATGCAGTCCAACTAAATCTATGCATATATACAGCTGAATGATACAAGAAGTGAAGGAGGATCTTTCTTACAAGATTTCCGGGAGAAGGGTTGGCCCTTTCCCTATGGAACAAACTCAAGACTGAGGGATTTGACCCTCACATTGCAACACTGCAAGAAATGTTGCAGTTCTTGTAAGGGACTGTGCTGTAGATGATGGAAGTGCTTTGGACAAGTGCCAGGATATGAAAATTTACTCATGAGCCTTCCTTACTGATCTCCCAAAGGAATGGAGGCTCCCTCCTTTGAAAAATGAGTGCAGGAAATGGTGTTGTGAACTCCCACTGCAACACCCTACAACAAAACATTATACTGCTGCAGAAATAACGTTGTAGATGAAGGAGGATTCTTGGCCTCAAGCCTAGATGTGGGGAAAATCACTACAAGCTCCTTCAAGAGGCCTCTCAAGAAAGGAGAAGGAATTCCTAAACATAAATGTCTTGTGTTAAGTAGCACAACAGTCTCAACTAAACAGTTGAAGAAAGCAAAATAGTCTAAGCAGAAAAATCCAAAATATCATTCATGAGATGTCTTGCTATGGCTACCTTGCCCTCCTTTTAAACACGTGTTAGCATTCTTGCCTTGGGCCCCACCCATTATGGTTTCCTCCACCAAGGAATCTTCCTCCCAGTATCTCTGCGTTGTCTCACAAGATGATCTCCACCTCCTATCCCAGCGTGGTTGACTTGGTCAAGCTTGACTTTGTCCACATGGAAAGGTCCCTGTTCACACTTGAGGCTGTGAAATCCAGCTTTTATTTTTATCCCCTTTCACATTATGAGGGACCCTATTCAGATTTTAATTATCCATGGGCCTCCTTACCCATTTATTCAACTCCTAGGTGTAAAAGACAAAAATAAATATTCCAATTAGCTGCATGCTAAATTTGGAATATTACAGTCCTCCCCTCCCAAATGTTGCTTGTGCTCAAGCAACTGCAAGGATAGAACTAAGAAGTCTCCCCTCCTCCTACTATAACATCCACATATGATGAACTCCTCCAAGGAAAGAGATGTTTTCTCATCAATGAATCTCCATATCGCCCCTCCCAAGCATGCAAGTTAGCTAAATAGATATCATCATGAACAAGTAGAGTACTCAAGAAGGCAATAAGGTGCTGTCCAGAGGTCCTATTGAGGAATGGAATCTGAAAGGTAGTGGGAAACATCATTCCCATGTGGATCCTCCATCCCCAATCAATCATCCATACAAAATGAGTCACCTTCCAACATGGAAACTCCTGAAAATTCTCCTCCACCTTGAGCTCATGGAAATTAGGTGGGCTGATAGTTAGTCTATAATTTCTATAATGATACCTACCATTGTTTGAAGAAATGAAGCTAACAGAATTTAATAGGTAGAAGAGTACCTTAAACTCAAGAGAAATATATACCCTTTAAATTGTAAACGAATATGGCTAAATCAAGGGAATTCATAAGTTTAAAGTGAGGAAGAGTCTAATTTCTTCATTAGTTTTGGAGGCCCCAAACCTATGGAAATAACTTTGGTTCATTTACTAGTAGCTAGACCTAATTCAATTGCAACAAAAAACCCACCCTATCTTAAATTATGCTTCACTTGGATGCTAATGCTACTATTACTGATGTTGAAACAACTCATTAGAGTGATAAAGTAATGTAGATGAATTCTGAAACTCACTCATAATATGCACTAGTATATGCACATTCTAGTGAGAAATAGAGATTCAAGGAACTCGAACAGAAGGTAAGTGATGTAGGAAATAATTTTAAGTCATTTGAGTATTAGAAAATATGTGGTGCTAATTTAATTAATTTTTCCCCAAATTATATTTATGCCCCCCTCTATTACCTTGGTATTGTTCTAATTCAAGAAATGCTAGCCAATGTGAATCCTTCATATACCATTATGGAAGTATACATCAAGTCTAGGAATATCCCAAAGTTGTGGGAAAGTCATAAATATCTAAATCTTCCTACAATAGTGATTGGGGACCATTAGGATGGGGATGGTAAGCATGCTAGGTATATCCTTATTTTATTTTCTAAGGTTTAAACCATTTCTGCACAAAAGAACGCACTTAAGGTTGCTATTGACCAGAGAATAAAAAATGCAATGTTTAATGTTTACCTATTGGAACATCAATATCAGGAAGGTTTGAAGTTCTTGTGTAGAAGATATCCTATATGCACGTTATCTATAGAAGAACATTTTATGTATTCCAACAGTCTTGGAATATAAGAACAATTTTGTTCATCAATCTAATCATCCAGTTGTCTCCCTAGAGGCAACTGGGAAAATTTATGAGCTTATAGAAGAAAATTAAAAAAGATGCTAAGGCGATCAAACATGGGCATGATTCTCTGAACTTTATGGAATTCATGGATGAATTACAAAGTGTTTTAGAAAATATTATTTATTCTTTCATCAAGCAATCTCGGTCCATGTTATTGAACAATTGCAAAATTTATGCACAAAATATATGTCACAAAGGAAATTGCTCAAAAATATTTACATAGCTGGAAAATCCAAAATACTAATGCAAGGAGCTTGGATGTAGTATGAACATAGAAACTGTTATTCATCAGTATTTTTGCTATTTTGTAGATGACTAAATACTTTTCCTAGATTTATAAAAACAAGATTCATGAAATATGCGACTTTTAGAAATCTCACTGCCTTCATTATCCTTAAGATAATTTTTTCACTATTGCATTACTATGCCATTCCCTGGCTAACCTACCAATAACAAAAGACCCCACATGGGCTCATGCCACTCATATTTTTCCCATTTTCACACCCATAACCTTATTACTATGTTTTTCCTGTGCTTAACCTTTCCACTTTCCATCTAGGATTTTCCAATCAACCTACCCTTTCCCATGTTCACCAAATGCCTCAAGAATTGGTGCTATGAAAACTACATCTGTAGGATATTTAGATAAATCAATTACATTGGATTTTGGATATTTAATTCCTGAATATGTCAAAAAAAAATGTTTTTCATACTTGAAGACCCTAAGCCAAGCTTTTAGTCAAAGAGCCTCCCACTTGGTCACTAGGGTTTCATAGGTTGTAGGGCTAATATTGGTTTCCCAAATCACTATTCTTCATGTGCTAGTAGCTGAATTAAATGTGAAATAAGGTCAACACCTGTTTGTCCAAGTTAGATCAAGAAGAACTTCAAGGATGACTGCTTTTCCAAGGACAAAATTCTAGAAAAGGAAAATTGTCCATTTTGACATTTCTGCAGGAGTGTCAAGGTGGCTATTAGTAGAAAATTAGGTAAGGTAAGAGGCCTGCCCCTCATTAGATGATATACACAAGCAAATGGAAGATGAATCAACCTATGTTCAAGGAAAATCAGGGTTTCCAGGAGTGATTAGACCAGAAGTTTGCCAAGCAGGGAGGCAAGGCAACAAAACACAAGAACAGAGGCATGCCAGCACAACCAAGCATGAATTTAAGATTTTTAGAAGTTATAAATGAAGAAGGGAAAAAGGTGAGGTGAACTGAACAAAATTTAATGAACTTGAAAGGGATATAGAGAACTTAGAAGACAACACTAATAAAACTTCTCAGTCAACCCTAAAAACCTAGTGTTTTGGTAAGATGATCAAAGAAGGTAAGAGGCAAGTTTGAACTCCATGATAAACATAGGCAGAAGGTTTGAAGAAAATGTCAGAAGGTGACCTCCATGGTTTTCCAAGGTAAAATATCTCGTTGCCTCACAAGGGACCAAGGATGTCTAAGGGGGCATAAATCATTATGTCATGGGACCTGAAACAAGTCAGAAGTGGCCAAAGAGATTTATCATACAGGATAGTGAAAGTTGTGATGCTTTTCAAAGATAGACTTAGCATGCCTAAGGATCAAATAAAAAGGATGAAAACCCATTTCTCACTCGCCTCTCAAAACAAAGGAAATTTGATCTCCTAGGTAATAACAAAGAGGTTTTGAAGAGGTTTCCACCATGCAAGTGCTTAAGGTTGTCAAAGAGTTTTCAGCATGTCCCAAGGATCATAGGAAAGAAAGTCATTTCAAGGTTTCATGGCACTTACTGACTGAAAAAGTGATTGGAAGGCCTAAACAGGCCAAAACACAGAAAATCATGTAGCTCAACCAAACATCTGCAGAATAAGTGTTGAAGGCATCAATAGGTCAAAGGGAGTCAAAATCCATCATATCAGCTACCTGAAGAGCAACAAATAGAAATGGTAAGGAGAAAAGGGACCAGTTTTATGTTTTCAAGTCACCCACTGCAAAAAGGAAAAAGAATATCAGTGAAGTCAGAAAGGGACTGAAAAACATTATAAAGTGGGTTTTTATTTTAATTTATTTTCCCTAGAGGTATATAAAGACCATTTTTACTCTCCTCTCATCTCTTTATGTATATGAAAAGGAGTTAAAATCTTCAAGGAGAAAATTTCTGAGGTTTTTAGTCAGTTTCTGGGCGAAGTCACCCGGTGCCGCGATTAGGAGAAGGTGCTACGCCTAGGGCACCCAGTACTACGCATAGAGGGGAAAATGCATTGTTAATTTACATTGTGTTGTGCCTAGAGCAGAGCATGATGCACCTACAGCTGTGGGCTACCCATTCGCCCATCATAAGGACCAACAGTCACAAGGGAGGCCCAAAAAGCCTACACGCAGGAAGCGCTATGCCCAAGCGGACCCGAATCGCCCAGCGTTGCGCTTAAAGGGGCCCAACTCGCCCAAAAGTGCCCATTTTTGCCTAGCGCTACACCCAGGAGAAGGCAGGCCTGCACACGGGCAGTGCTCCACCCAAAAGGACCCGAGTCGCCCAGTGTCCTACCCAGTGTTGCGCCTAGGCAAAAAAGGCCTCTTTTTCTTGCAAAATTGCCAAAAATTATGAAATAGACCCCGCCAAGCTACCTCCAAAAACCTGTAAAAGAATCAAAAAATTGGTAAGTGGACATTTTTCCCCCTCCTCCAAGTGGTTTTTTTGTTTTAATGGTTAAATAAATTGGTCACAAATCTAAAGAATAGAAGCCCTATTTCGACCTCCAAACACCAATTTGTTAGTTAAGGGGAGTGTGGATTAGGGTAAATGCAATCATTTCAAGTTAAGCCCTCCTCCAAGCTCAAACAAAATCAGTCATAAGCCCACCTCCATCAGTCATTTACAAGATTTTCTCCATCATTTCATTTTCACTCCTCCTACGGCAGTTTCACAAGCATGCCTACGTTTGTCTAAAGGAAGCCCTAGTCATCATGTCAGGAGAAGAAGGAAATATGAGTAGTGAAGGAGGTCAAATGCCTATGAGGCCAAAGCACAAGGGTGGGAAGGTTAACAGATTTGAGCCCCAAGACATAGTAGAAATTACTTCCTCCCCCATGACTTTCACATGCTTTCAGAATGTAGGGTGTTTTCAATTTTGTGAAAAGGTCAAACAAGTGCAAAGTTACCCTGAACTCACTAGGTTGTTTGTCCTCAACCTACACAAAAAATAGTCAAGCCTTGCAAGGATAGAATTTGAGCTGTCATCAAATACCATTTCTCATACTACTGGACCTCCTAACGTTGGTGAAAAGTGGTTCAAGAGGTCAAAGTTGGACATGAGTTACTATGAGCCTTTCCTCAAGCCTAGGTATAAAGAGGGTTGCAATACTATTTTCCCTTTCTCACACTTACAAGAGAGGTATTCACCCCTAATGAAGGTCATCATGCAATACTTTACCTGTGAGGGGAGATACTCCGGGCTCTACTCCTACCATGTCAGACTACTCATGCATTTCACTAGGGTCAAGTTGCTTCATTTTCCTTATTACTTGTATAGGAGTATAGACAAGATGTCTTTTGTTGTCTGAAGGAGGAGTTATACCCAAAAAATGTAGAGTTTTTTCCACCACTCCTTGATCAAGATGGTGTTACTAAATAATTTGGAGCAAAATGGCATACGTTGGGAGGGGTTCATTGCTAATGAAATATTCACAAGCCCACAGCCTCATCATCAGCCTATTTTACCCTCTTCATCTCATCCTCCTCCCTCCACTCCTCCATCTCCTACTATAGATCATGCCTTATCATCTACACAAGTAGCCTCCCCCCAAGAAAACCTCCCTTCTTCACCTTCTCCTAATGCATCAAAACAAGAAGGAAGTGGCAGTGAGCAAGATAGTGACAATGAGGGTGAAGGTGACAATGAATGAGTCTAAAGTGAAGATGAGGGTGATGATGAGTTGAGGAAAGAAGAGGCAGAGGATGATGAAGAAGAGGCAGAGAATGATTAAGAGGGAGAGGCAGATGATGATGAAGAGACAAATGATGAAGAGGCAGAGGAGGATGATGAAGAAGAAACAGAAAATGAATAGACAGAGACAAATAATGAAGAAAAACGAAATGAGCATGTGAGTGATGAAGAAAACAGTGACAAATAAGTCAACAATGAAAAAGAGGAAGATAATAAAGATGACAGTAAGGGACAAGATAGCAAGGAAGAATATAGTCATGATAGTCATGAAAGTCATGAGAACAATCAGCTCCACAATGATAATGAGGATGATGACAGTGCAAAAGATAAAGAGGAAAAAAGTCTCAACGATGAACAAAATGAAGATGATGACTATGCAGAAAATGAAGAAGAGGCTAATGACAATCATGAAAATAATGAAGAAAATAAAGGGGTTGATAGTCAAATTGAAGATCATAGCAATGAGGAGGTAAGTAGCTTTGATGAAGAACAAAATGAAAATGCAGAAATCAGTGAAGGGGTTGACAGTGATGATGATGTTGAGAACAAAGAGGACAATGATGAAGTAGAAAACATGATGAATGATGATACTAATGATGAAAATGAAGAGTGTGATGACAACAACAAGGATTGCAGCCATGATCAAGACACCAACAAGACCACAATCACACCTCTTTCTTTGACCTACCAAAGAGGGTCAGGGCTTGTGTTTGCTACCTCCAAAAGGAAAGGGACCATGCCATCCACCTCAGCTCAACCACTAGACAAAGGAAAACAAAAGGAAAAGGAAGAATAAGGTCATGAGGTTGAGAGGGAGTTTGAAATCATTCAGGTGGACAGTGATGAGGAGAACGAATCAAGATCTCAAACTTGCTCATCCAGAACAAAAATGCGCTCATTGAAGACCTCCAAGCAAATATGAATAGGTCCAAGAGTGTAAATGATGCCCTTGACATGGAGAAAATGCAGCTAGGAGCACAAATTGCAATTTATGATGCTAGATCCATTAAGGCTCGAAAATAAGTCCAAAAGGAACAGGTAAATCCAGAAGAGTTCATAGGCACTTATGAAGAGAGTGAGGATGAATAAGGGTAGTCTAGGAGGATACCTAGAACCATGGGATTGAAGAAGGCAGTGGCAAAGAAAAGAGAACAAGAATCAGACTTAGCAGAGCAGCTCTCTCTAGATGAGTTATTGGCCATGGAGATAGCACATGATTGGGAGCCTTGGCTGGAAATAGCCAACATACACTTTGAGTCTAAATTGGAGAAAGCTAACAAGAATATTGACCTCCAAAGAAGGATGATTAAGCATTATGCCCGGAGAAATCAAGTTGCAAGGGCTAAACTCAAGAAGGCCCAAACTAAGATCAAAGCACTAAAAGAGGCAAAAGGTAAAGCTAACCTTGGAATTTTGGCACAAACTTCTCTACAGGTCTCTCAAAACCCATGAGGCACACATCCACCAAATGTGAGAGACTTTTGAGAATTTTTGGTTTTTTGTGAATTTGGAGGCCTCTAAGCGCAGCACCCCTGGTGCTATGCTTTCATCTCAGGCATATTCATAGGGAAAAATTTACATTTTTGGAATCCTCATGACTAGGAAATTATTCTCACCAAATATTAGAGAATTTGGAGCATTTTTTTACCCCTCAAAAGGCCAACAAACACCTCATTTTTCACCTTTCTGCCTCATTTTCAGACTTGGTGCTGTGCCTAGAGTAGTGTTGGGAAAATTTCCTTTTGGATAGGTAAATGGAGCTCAATCAGAAAAAAAATGGTATATTTGTAAATTATAGTCAGCCATCTTTCCAATGAGCCATCACGGAGAAAATTCTAATAGTGGGAAATTCACCAAAACTTGGCTGTAAGTGGACCTATTTTCTGGCCGGGAAGGTGTTGTGCATTCAGACCAAATTGGGCAATTTTGGCCAAAAGTCAACAAAAGACACTCATTTATTGCAAAATGATATTTTAATGTTTTTTGAGGCAAATTGGGCCTTGGAATTTATTTCATGAGATATTTATGCCTTGGGCCTTGCATGGTCTCTTGGGCATAAATGGCATTTATGGATGATTCTGACATTTTCAAACCCTATTTAAGGTTTTTTCCCTCCACTAGATAAATAGAGCATGAGGGATTCATTGTAAAATGTTTGCATTTGATGACTCTATGGAGAAATACATAGTTTTTTTAGGAGATTGGAGAAGAAATTGGTGTTGTGGAGTTTGTGAATGGCTTGTCTTGATTGATGATGGAGAAGGCTACTTGCAGTATCCTTGAGCTTGGTTAATGGTGATGTGCTTATATTAAGTTATTGTTTTCTTATGTATCATTGTGCTTCATCCTTATTTATTACAGTAGGACAAAGGTTTTAGACTAAGAAATGTTTTCAAAGGAACCTTACTCTGTTTGTTCTTCACTGCCTCTATGTTTTCCTCTACTCTGACATTTTAGAGAATTCTTAATTTCTCTCTATACCCCCTAAGCTCGTTTATCTCATGAATGGTGTTGGCTCAAGGGGTTCTAACCCAGGTTCAGAGTTTAAGGTTTTCCAACAAACCCCTATACTACTGGTCCTTTCGACAGTGACCCGCTTGCGCAGGTCAAAGTCTCACCCGAAGCAGTATGGGAGGGTGCTAGAACTAGGTTTACGCACCCTGAGAGAGAGCAGGCAAGTCAAGGAGAGTTGCGTTCCCATCTTATCAGATTTGTATTTAACAGATCTAGTTATGGATTGATATCATAGAGCTCATACCTACTAATTACCTTCACATCCATGTGCGTAGTACCAATCTACCAGTACAACAACTATAATCACAGTAATCAACAGATCATAGATTAATATAATGGGAACAAGGATACTCTCGTAGCTATAAAATAGATCTATTCACAGGTTAACTAATCAGTATAGTCCACAGTTAACAGTGCTACCATCAGTCATAAATCTAATCAGCATTCTCGCATCAACACTATCACATGTAATATCCTAAATGCATGAACAATAGACCACAGTAATACTCTGTATTATAATAAAGACAGATCCATAGTAACAATGGATAACCAAAGGTAAGTGTAACAGATTCAATAGTTTCCATAAAAAATAAGACATAAACTCAGATAACGCAGAGGTACTCTAACTAGATTCGGATATATTAGCCTCCAAAACCTAATACAATCCAACAAAGCCAGCGCACAAAGCCAGCAGGGTCCGCACACATAAGGACTGAGGATCTCTGTGCACATGGCTAGTAGGAGTCCTTACCCTAGCAACCCAAACAGATATAACAGTTCACAACTATCATCAATCTCTATCTTTCCCTGACTATGACTCAAAACGTTTTATCTATTTATACCGATTTATCCTATGCATCCAATGGTCTGCAAACTGTGGTTTGCAGACTCTAGGTCTACCCTTGACCTGTTACAATGCATTAGGGGATTTGACCCACCCCAAAACCCCTATGTTAGACTAAATATTACAAAAATATACAAAAATGGACAAAATTCACAGCTTTAGGAGACCCTATTCCAACAGTCCCCCAAGACAATCTTGTGACTCATTCTGAGTCACTATGATGGTGGGGTCTCCACCCACACCTACAACAATCTGATCGCCTAGACTAATGGAGGCAGGATGCCTTCACTTTGAGTAGCGGACTTCTGTGCGATTTCAACCAAATTTTCAGAAATCGGGCCTTCTGTCACGACAGTGACACTCTGCAGAGTCTAGTTCAGCTGCTTAATCGCAACATTAACATCTTGTGAAAGCTTGAGGGCCTCAGCGGCCCAAGGCTTTAGGGAGTTGCCGAGGGCCTTCTTCTTTTGTTAAAGTTCATCAATATCATCTTGGAGGGCGTTACTGGTGCGTAGCCATGTAAAATGTTGAGCGGGAACTAAAGTGGGCAGGGTGGCTTCCAACGTCTTGAACTCTTATTCTTTTTGCTGCAGGTCTTGGTTGATTCCATGCAAGATCGGGTCACGCCAGAACTTGGTCCATAGTTGCATGGTCGTTTCTAATAATCAGGAACCCTGCACGATTTTCCCTGTAAAGGCATTTGTAGCCACAATGACCAACATAGTTCGCTGGACCCGTACCTTCTTAGGTGTTTCAGGCTACAACTTAGCCTGGAGGTCAGAAATATGCTGCCCCATTCATGCCTTGACCATCTGAACTTCCTCCCAGGAGGCCTTCAATGTTGCGACCAACCTTTCAACCTTCACCTGACAGGTGGCTATGGCCGGGATCTTTGTGGTAACATCTATGCAAAGTTGGTGAATCACATTTTCGAGCTTTGTGTGTTGCACGGTGGCGAGGCACACTTCAACGTTCTTTGCATCAATTTTCTGTATAGCCACTCCGAGTTATTAGTGAAATTTTTGTCTTGATGGTGAATTTACTAAGATATAGAGGTGTGGAGACCCTCCAAGGCCTCATGATGTAGCCTAGCTAAATTTAGCTGGACTTTTGTACTGGCCTAGACTTGGATTCCCAGGTCGGATGGACTAATCACAAGGGCTGTGCCAGGTAGAGAGAAGAGGCATCTTTTGTCTGTAACTAATGCTGCACTACCAGTGGCTAAAGGTGTGCATGCCTGAGTTACACTAGTCTGCAATGTATCTTTCTTCAACTGTAGCGCATGGAGCTTGGCCTGGATTGTGTCGATCGCAGCTTTCTGCTACTCCTCTAAGGCTACCCACCTGTCCTCCACGGCTAGAGTAACCGCATCAGCAATTTGTTTGAGGTATCCATTAGTCAACATGACTGTCTCATCTTGTTCTGTTCACTGAGAGCGTTGCTTATTGCGGGGTGTTTTGACAGGCTCGGTTGTTCGCTTTGTGCTGCAGAGGGAGGAAGGTCCTCCTAAATCCAGTCCTTCTATGCCCAATTCTAGCTACAAGTCTACCTGAGTGTATGCCTCGACGTCCTTCTCAAGGGTATTCTTTTGTTGTGCATCATTTTGTGCGACCGCGCCTGTATCTTGTCTGGTACTCTGGGTCGCACCTTTGGTATCCTTGATGAAGACAAGGGGTGACTTTTGATGTGTTGGTTCCTTCAATGCCATTCACACCAGTTTTGAAGCCAATCTTCCAGTTAGGAGGTGAGAGCGTAATGATGTTTTCAACTTCTTCATCTGCCACCATATAAGGGAGTGAGGTCTAGGCCTTATCCTTGTGTGCTCTGATTTGGACATTGTGCATAGTGATTTTAAATGCAGCAGTTCCCTTGTATCTGCCATACATGGCAAGGGACAATTGTGGTCAAGATTTAATGGTTGCGACCAAGCTACTCTAAAAGAGGACCCAAAAAACTTGGTTGTCCTTGAGACGTTGTGAATCCTTAGAATCCCATAAGTGTGCATAGAGATCCCCTTCGCACATGTCAGAGGTAAGCTAAGGGAGGACTGACTCCGCAGGGGCTTCCTAGGCAAGCAACGCTATGAGGAATAGTAACCATGAATAACAAAAGGCACGACCCTGCTCCTGGGACTCACAGACATTAGTCAGAAACTCATCACACAAATACTGGGCCCAGTTAAAATGTACGTCTTTCCCACATTGTCTTGCTAACTGAATTACATAGGCTGGGACAGAGGTGATCTAACATTTTCTCATCATTTTCCACACCAACAACATCGTGCCTTGGTCACTGATAGACTTGATTATAAAATCCCGAGTATTGCGCTCCACATGGTAGGTCTTGCGCACATACTCAGCAATTTCTGCCTCATAATTTTTATCCACACGCTCCAGAGGGTTGGGACCATGCATGGGAAGGCCAATAATTATGTGAACTAGTGTAGCGTTGATGGGGATCCTATCCTGGATCCACAATAAGCCATCATGAATTAGGGAAAGTAATTGTCGGGCTAGTTGGTTCATGAAGTTGTAGTGACAAAAGTGTGGGATCCTTACGAAGTTCAGGAGCCTAGACCTAGCTAATCCATGCACCCAGCTCTGAGGAAAAATTTGGATCCCATCATCTGCCTGAATTTTTTCAAGGTAGAATTTAGGCACCAGGTCAAGGAAGGCCTCCAAAATGGCCAAGTCATGATCATCAAATTTGATCTCGTGAAGCTTCCCAACAGGTTCACCAATGATAGGGACCTCTCTCAGGGTCACCGGCATCTGTAAATAAGTGATTAGCTGTCGATATTCTTCGGCGTGTGTTTCGAGGTCTTGCATGCCTAAATGAAGGGAGGTAGCCAGTTGATGGAGCTGTCAAGTTGGGCCTCCTCCTTAGCAGCATGCGCCTGGGGTGTCATCTTCGGGGATTTTACATTCCGTAGGGAAGTACGAGGCTTCCCCTAAACCCATTTTGCAGGTTTCGGGGGCTTCCCTGAGCCTTATGCTTTTTCCTTTCCCTTCTTTGTGACTAGGGTGGAGAAAACTTCTTCAGCCTCAAACTCAATCTCTATCACTTCCTCAGCGCCTTGTTTCGCCAAGATTGTGGGGTCCGATAGTTCAACAGGATTCGTAGCAATCATCCTGGTGTGAAAGATAAACTCGGCCTTGCTATTTCAGAGGGATCAGGTTGCTTAGACATGAAAGAGATGTTATAGGCACAGAAATTCTTACAACACAAATTCCTCCTAGAAAAACATGCCAAGTTTGAGCTATTCAAGCGATACAGTACCCTTGTTTGATCTATCCCACCTATTTTATAGTTTTGACGATCATCCAATGGTAGGGTATATTTCATCTCTAACTTACCATTAACTAAATGATAGAAAATCTCCAGAAATTGCCTCACTAAATGTCATCCTCCCACCCCATCCAATGGTAATTTTTTCATTTTACTCAATTTGACTGTTCCAGTGGCTATTTTTTGCACCCTGGGTGCGCTCAGCATACCCCTGCACTCCTAGCACACCCTTACACTTTGAGCATACGTCCTGCGCTCCCAGCACACCCCTGCGCTTTGAGTATACCTCTTGCGCTCCCAGCGCACCAGTGGTAGTTTGAGCCTATTCCTTCCAAATGTAATTCTATGTTGCCATATCCCACCCCGTAAGATCTTTTGTGCCGTTGCCTTGCCTGCGTAGTGACCTCCTTCTATGCCTTCATGAGCATCTACCAACATAGTGTGCCCTTCATGCCCAATAACGTATCTGCACAGTAGCTCATCAATGCCTAGTTTATATAAATGACCTGTAATAATGGTAAAATTTGTCACCTGGGTTACCAACACCTTCTTTTGTTGTATCGAATATTCTGTAGGTGCCATGCCTATAGGCAAGAACTAAATCATATCAGCAAAGTGTGCATTAACGAACTTGATGGTGAGCAGCTACACATCAGGCAATCCTTCCTCCAAGTTAGTGGGTTCCTCGCTTGTATTAATTTGGGACAAGTGATCCAACGTATCATTCAACTTCCTTGGCCTGACTATGATTTCAAAATCGTATTCCTGAAACATAAACAACCATCTAAAAATTCCACCCCCCAACACAGGCTTATTCACCAGGTACTTTAAAGCTGAATGATCTGTAAACATCTTAAAGTTTCCTCCTAATATATAGTGAAGATACTTATGTAGTGCATAGACCATGGCCAACCCTTCCCGCTCTATGGTGGCATAATTGCGCATCTAATTTTCCCATGTGGGTATCTCATATGCTACGTAGGGTCTAGATTCACCAAATAAAAAGGTATCGATATCCTACAGAGCTTCATTAAGCACCTCTGATTCTCCTGTTAACCCGAATGTCCCTAAAAATTCATCCTTTAAGGTTTCCCACTGGCAGGTGCGTTGATGTAGCTTTGCATCTAGGTACCATGCAATGAGAATTGGTCCCCAAGGCACGAATAAGCAATTGAACCCATTCTTTTGTAGTACGATCACACCATTTCTCCATCTAGGCGAACAAATGTTCACGCGGATCCCCTGGACCAAGAAATATCTTGACACGCACATCGGTCGAAGGCTCAAATTGTAGGAGCATCATATCTCGACATTCCTCCCACTCCTGGAATGTCCCCTTATGCATTTCCCACCATGTTGCAGGTGTTTCGCACATGGCTAGATTAAGGGCCCATAACCTTCGGTCCCTGGTCACCTTAGTTTCAATTTTTTGCAAGAACTCGTTTATACTACCAGAACCATCAAATTAGGGAAGTTATCTTACCTTTGAAAATATGAAACAAAATTCCATTGTAATTCGCATGTAGTAAAGCACAGAGACATCATGCAGCTGATTTTTCCAATTTTCCACTTCCTCGTTAGAGTCGGAGAAGAATTCACTATCTCTTTCCCAGCAAAGCACACCATTGGGCATAGGATGGATCCAGTCTTCGTCCCTAAAAGTTAACTTATAGATGTGATACACCTCTTCTTCCTCACGCATTGGCTCTATATGCCATTCTCATTTTGCGGGGTCTAGTGGTACAATCACCTGTTTTCCCTCATTTTCAAACACCATGCTTCTTTTTTTTAAGTTGATAATACCGTCCATATCTATGGCCCAGTCTAATCCTAAGAGTGTTGTGTAAGGGTCTACATATTCTATAATTTGAATGAATTCAAGGTCACCTCGGACCTTAACTCTTGCGATATATACTATGATCTTTGATAGTCTCCCTAACAGGATGTTCTTCTGTTGGTTAGCCATGCGCAGCTGGATAGTGGACCATTCCAACTTAGGTTCTCCCATTTGCTACCAAGTTTGTTTAGTTAGTACGTTTGCATCTGATCCTATGTCGAGAATGAACTGAGCCATTTCATAATCACGAATTTTCAAAGTCAACTGCATCTCCCTACCAGTGCATCTCTTATGCTTATATAATTTGTGCACATCCTTAATTTCCATAGATGGGTTGTTTTTTTTGCGCAACTTTCTATCAAGGCTTGGAGGTTTTCTACGGCCCTTTGGTTGTGTAAAAACTTCATACATTCCTACAGGAATTTTTTGACGCTCATCATCTGCTTCGGGCTTCGCAGGGGCGTAAGGGGTAGGTGTAATATTCCTTTTCAGGAATTTCCGCAATTTCTTCAATGAGGACGTTGTATAAGGAAAACCATGCAACAGAAATTCACATAAGGAATTGGATCCTCTTATATATGTTTTATATAGCTTAAATATGAAATGGCATTAGAAAAAAATCATTCTAGCTACACTAAACATATCTCCCTAGCTCATATATGCTCAAAATAACCCCAATCCCAGAACTTCACAACATAGAATTGCTGAAGACTGCAAAAACGTAATTTTTATTATGGAATCTACAAAAAAATATGATTTAATACAGATCTGGAGCTTTCATTAATCATAGAATCAGAAATGATAGGTTTGACCTCTTTTACAAGCACATCAGAACATCCCGACAATAGCAAAATAACAATATAAAATGCAACACCGCAGGAAATAACGTAGTACACTGCAACTCTATATTATAAAATACTAAATATGATATGAAATAGATGAATAATATAGAAATTGGCCCAAGGCATTCTTCAATATACCTTCCGGAGTGAAATAGACGCCTCCTCTTCCAAAACAAGCACAAAATAGAAGGGTTTAACCCAACAGCTGCTGCACCTGTAGAAATGACGCAATTATTGGAAGTGAATGCAATGTAGATGATGTAGAGTAGATATCCTCAAGTTAGATGATGAAAAATAAGCTCAGAACCTTCCCTTTTGATTTCGCAACTAGCTAGACCAAAGGTGAAGATGGAATTCCTGCATGAGAATTCTTTTGCACTAAACAGTGTTGCAACTACAACTAAACAGCTGGAGCTTGCAATCAGTCAAAAGACCAAAAAAATATGATTAATGAATGCCTTCCTTGCTGCTATCTCCTCCTTAGTATCCTTGGTGAGCTTCCTCACCTTGGACCCCACTCATTGATGAGGTGACTTCCTTGAGAAGATTCCCCTTTCAAAACTATGCTGCCCTAGTTGGTTTCCCTCTTGTAGTAATGCTGTTGACTTGGTCAACTAGACCTAGTTCACCAGAATTGTCTTATTTCACACCAAGGTGGCTTTATTTTTCCTCCTAACATGATCCCTTTTCACACTGGGATTTGTTTTTATTGACTTTCTACTCTTCTGCTACAAAAATGGATCAAGTATAATATTCCAGCTAGCAGTGGCTAATTGGGAATATTACATTCCTCCCCGCTAAAACGTTTCTTGCCCACAAGCAACAGTAAAGAAGGATGCTGCAAGATATTCTCTCCCTCCCAAGTGGCATCCTCATCTGGTAGATTCCTCCATCGAATTAGATATTCCTTGAGGACTCTATTCCTTAGTTGCCTCTCCCTTGTGTCTAATATTACTTCTGGCTGCAAAATTAGGTGGTCCTCATCATCAATAGGGGGGAGATCTATGTTGGCAACTATATTACTTCCAATGGCCTTCTTGAGGCAAGATACATGGAAGATATTGTGGGTCTTGCTTCCCTTGGGAAGCTCCAACTCATATGCTACCTTACTGACACACTTGATCACCCGGTATGGCCCATAGAAATGTGGTTTGAGTTTTTCATCTCCCTTCTCCTTGAGTGTGGACTGTTTGTAAGGCTGAAGACGCAGATAGACAAGATCCCCCACCTCAAAATACCTCTCTATCTGACCATGGTCTGCATACATCTTCTGCTGGTTCTGGGCAGTAGCAATGTTGTCCTTGAGTGCCCTGAGTATGTCCTGGTTCTCTTTAATCCATTCCTTTTCCCTTGGAGCCTTAATTTCCCCAAACATAACATCAACAAATTAGATTGCCTCATACCCATATAAGGCTCGGAATGGAGTCATGCCAATAGAAATATGGTGAGTAGTGTTGTAACAATACTCTCCCAAGTGGAGCCAACGCAGCCAAGCTCTCTTCTGCCCTCCTACATAGTTCCTTAAGTAGCCTTCCAGCAACTTGTTCACTATCTTTGTTTGTCCATCGGTTTGGGGGTTATAGCTAGTGCTTGGATTCAAATCATTCCCCACTAACTGGAAAATGCCAAAAGCCACCCATGAAGCGGCTATCCCGATCACTCACTATGGTCTTCGGGAGACCATGGAGTCTAAATACATCTCTAAAGAAGAGCTTAGCTACCTGTGAAGCAGTATAATGTGAAGAAATGGCAAAGAAATGAGAGTACTTTGTTAGTCTATCAACAACTACAAAGATACAATCCTTATCGTGTACTGTCGGTAGGCCGGTGATGTAGTCCATAGAGATACTTTCCCACTTCCCATCCGAAATAGGTAGTGGCAGCAATAACCCCGTAGGGTGGGTGTGTTCTCCCTTGTTCTGTTGAAAAATGGTGCACTCCTTGATATGTCGGAGCACATCCTCCTTGAGACCCTTCCATGAGAATCTCTCTCTTATGGCCTTATAAGTCTTTGTGAAACCTTGATACCGAGGAAGTGGGGAATCATGTGATTCCACCAAGATCTTCTCCTTGAGCTTGGAATTCTTAGCCAAGAAGATCTGGTCCTGGTAATAGATGATCTCATCCATCACACTAAACCTCTCATCCGATACCTCCCCATCAAGTATCTCACATGCAAAATCATCTTTGGAATACTCAACTAAACGTTGAGCCTTCCAATCTACATCCATGCCCCTCAAAGACAACGTTGTAGGCCTCCTAGATAAAGCATCAACTACTACATAACTCTTCCCCTTGACATATTCTATGTTAAAATCATATACTTGGATTTTTCTCACCCAATTCTGTTGTCTCTCATGGAGTTGTTTTTATTCAATGAAGAATCTAAGACTGTTATGGTCAGTCTTCACCTTGAAATTATTCCCCACCAAGTATTACTGGAATTTGGCTAATGCATGCATGATAGCCAACATATCTTTATCATAGATGGGGTATAACCTCTCATGAGGAAGAAGCTTCCTGCTCTCCAATGCTATAGGATGTCCACCTTTCATCAAGACTGCTTCAATCCCTTCACCTGATGCATCACATTCTAGAATAAAAGGTTGAGAAAAATCAGACAAAACCAAAACATCACAACTACTCATTACCTCTTTGAGCTTATCAAAATCCCTCTGTGCTGTAGGTGTCCAATGGATAGCTCCTTTTTTTGTTAAGTCTGTGAGTGGTGCTGCTAGCTGTGAAAACCCTTTCAAAAACTTCCGGTAATAAGTGCATATGCCCACAGACCCTCTGAGTTTTGTAGCATTTATGGGTTCAAGCCAATATCTGATAGCCTCGATCTTCTCCTCATTTACCCTCACTCCATCTACTCCTATGATGTGCCCCAAATACATCTTTGTGAGGCCATATTCACATTTGGAGAGCTTGGCATAGAATTTTTGCTCCTTGAGGACATGTAAAACTGTCTCAATATGCTACAAGTGCTCCTCCCAAGTGCAGTTGTAGATAAGAATATCATCAAAGAAGACCAATACAAAATTTCTCAAATGACCACAGAAGATGTGGTTCATGCAGTATTGGAAAGTTTCTGGGGCATTGGTTAATCCAAAGGGCATTACCAGAAACAAAAAAATCCCATAGTGACATCTGAACGTTGTCTTGGGGATATCTTGCTCCCTCACCTTGATTTGATGATACCCAGCTCTCAAATCAATCTTGGAGAAGTATTTAGACCCCATAAACTCATCCGTGAGTTCATCGATCCTGGGTATAGGGTACCTGTTCTTCATGGTCATCTTGTTCAAGGCCCTATAATCAATGCACATCCTCAATGTGCCATATTTCTTCTTTACCAAGACCATTGAAGAAGCAAAAGGAGTAGTACTAGGCCAGATGTGTCCTAGAGCTAGCAGCTCTTGGATAGCCCTCTCAATCTCATCCCTATAAGCCTTGGGGTGCCTATAAGGAGTGGTGATTACTTCTTAGATCCCTTTTTCCAACTCAATAGTGTGTTCAAACCCTCGGTCAAGAGGTCTCTCAGGTGGGATATCTCCAAATACTGTAGAATACCAGTCCAAAAGAGACTGAACATCTGGATGCACTGCTGAATCCTTGCCCCTTACTTATGATATATGAAGCTCCATTGCCCATTCAACATCCCCTCTATGCAAATCTGCCTCCATATTGGGTGCTGAAACAACTTGAGCGGGGTATGTGTTTATACCCTTGATCTTTAGATACTGACCATCCTTCCCTTATGTCCATTCCATCTCCAAAGTTCTCCAATTAGTGGTAATTCTTCCAAGAGTGATCAACCACTAGACTCCCAATATGACATTGGTTTCTGGAATGTCTACCACAAAGAAGTGGTCTATCCAGGTGTAGGTCCCCATGGTAATGGTTAGTGCCAGAACATACTTGGCACACTACAGGGTCATAGCTCCTGGGACCAAAACTGAGAATCCCTCAAACTCCTCCATGTGGATTCCTCTCCTTTGTACCAGCTGTGCATCAATAAAATTATGAGTAGCCCCACTATCTATCAACATAGAGACTCTTTTCCCCATAATAGTAACTCTCACCCTTAAAGTCGGATATTTTTGGACTCCTCTTAACGCTGCAATAGCTCCCCCTCTTAGAGCAAAGTCTTCTATGGATGGTACAGTGCTAGCATCCTTCTTGGAGAGGTCTTGACATGATGTGTCCTTCCTGAAACACATTCTCCCTCCATATCACAAACATGGATTGTCTTCCTTGGCCCTGAGTATTTTTCCTGTTGCAATAATGTCCTTGCACTGGGCAAGATGTGTTGTAGGTCTCTATCTTTCTCCACAGCTTCAAGGAGTGTGTTTGGTTTAGTGCATTTGACCAACCCCTGCAATGGTTCAGCCACCCCATTAATAAACATGCATACCTTCCTGCTCATATTGAGGTTGGATACCATCACTGAAAGCTACAAATACTCAGCAATATAATCCTCAAGATCTCCCTTCTATTTGAGCTTGGTTAACTTGACAAAATGGGCTTCCGGATCTCTTGGATCAAATATCTCCACTAGATTCTTGGTGAAAGATGAGTATGAAGTGATGTGATTATGCCCAAGTGTGGTCAGTCCATGAAACCACCACTCTTGAGCTTCCCCTTCTAGGTGCAGTGCAGCTATCTTGATGGCTTCTATTTCAGAAACCTGGTTGAGCTGGAAGTATGTGTCCATCTTCTCCACCCAAACCTTGGTTGTACACTTAGGTGTCCCATAAAATTTCGGAAAGAAGAACCCTACCATATTGCATTGTAGGGCTGATCCCTGCATCAATTTCTCCTACTTTTGATGAGGATTAATCCTCCTTCCATCCTTGATCCGACAAAACTCCTGAAAGCTTAAGTGCTCTTTGAACCTTTGAGATTGGAGTTCATATTCTTAAAAATACTCTTCTAGGGTTCCCTCCTAATCTCCTCCAGTTAGAAATGAATTCATGGTAGAGCGTTGTGGTGCAGCTGAATGCCCCATGCCATTTGAAGTGTTGGTGTTTGCCTTATGGCAAAACCCTATAGAATCCCCTTCATGTCTCATCTCCTTGAGGTCCCTTGCAATGTTTTTTAGGGTTTGAAGTAGAATATTCGAAATATATTCCTCCTCCATGCTGAAGATATATTATCCCCACAAGATGAGCCAAGATCAAAGCTCTGATACCACTGTAATATTCCTTTTCAGGAATTTCTACAATCTCTTCAATGAGGACATTGTATAAGAAAAACCATGCCACAGAAACACACAACAGGACTTGGATCCTCTTATTAATTTTGTATTTAGCTTAAATATGAAATTTCATCAGAAAAAAATCATTCTAGCTACACTAAACAGATCTCCCTAGCTCATATATGCTCAAAAGCACCCCAATCCCACAACTTCACAAAATAGAATTGCTGAAGACTGAAACAACATAATTTTTATTAGGGAATCTACAAAAAAATATTATTTAATACATATCTAGAGCTTTCATTAATTGTAGAATAAAAAATGAGAGGTTTGACCTCTTTTACAAGCACATCAGAACATCCCGGCAAGAGTTTTCAGCAAAATTGCAATATAAAATGTAGCATTGTAGGAAATAAAGTAGTAAAATGAAAATTTGTATTATAAAATACTGAATATGATCTGAAATAGATGAATAATACAGAAATTGGCCCAAGGAATTCTTCAATAGACCTTCCGGAGTGAAATAGACACCTCCTCTTCTAAAACAAGCAGAAAATAGAAGGGTTTCACCTAGTAGCTGCTGCACCTGTAGAAATGATGCAGTTACTGGAAGTGACTACACTGTAGATGATTTAGAATATATATCCTCAAGTTAGATGATGAAAAATAAGCTCAGGACCTTCCCTTTTGATCTCACAACCAGCTAGACCAAAGGTGAAGATGGAATTATCGTATGAGAATTCTTTTGCACTAAACAGTGCTGTAAATACAACTAAATAGCTGGAGCTTGCAATCAGTCAAAAGACAAAAAAAATATGATTACTGAATTCCATCCTTTCTGCTATCTCCTCCTTCTTATCCTTGGTGAGCTTCCTCACCCTAGACCCCACTCATTGATGAGGTGACTTCCTTGAGAAGATTCCCCTTTCAAAACTGCGCTGCCCTAGTTGGTTTCCCTCTTGTAGCAGCGCTAGTGAATTGGTAAACTGGACCTAGTTCACCGACATTGTCCTGTTTCACACCAAGGTGGCTTTATTTGTCCTCCTAACATGATCCCTTTTCACACTGGGATTTGTTTTTATTGACTTTCTACTCTTGTGCTGCAAAAATGGAGCAAGTATAATATTCCAACTAGGAGTGGATAATTGGGAATATTACATTAGGTGCCTCAGCCTTAGCAAAAACTTGGAGAGCTGTGAAAAAGGTTTCCTTTTATTTCTATAAGTCCAATCCTTCTTGTTTAATAACTGTTTTACGGATGAGAGGCTCTGCGTCAACGTTCTTCATAGCTCCTTTGGTGACCATGCTGTTGCGTGTTATAACATTAACACTTGGTCCTTAATCTCGAGGTTTCAACATGATCCTTTGTATATTCTGTGTAGGTGTCTGCTGCTTCTACTGCATCTTGGCCATCAGATTTGGGCAATCTTCAATCGCATGATCCAGCTGTTACAGTATCTGCAAGATTGTCTCGTAGGCTTCATGCAGTCCCTTGCAAAGTGCCCTTTTTTCCCAAAGTTATAGAAAATCAGTTGTCCTCTCCCTTTACCTGTTCTTCTACCTTGGCCCCCTCCCCTGTCCCAAGCTGGGGAGCCACCAATGCCCAAAGGGGATCTTGGAGAGGATGCATCCGACTGTAGCCTATATAGATTTCCTAGATCTATCATTAGATCATACATCTGACAGTTTTGTTCATCATGGCATACATATCTACAGAACTCGCACTATTGTTTCTTTATTTTTGGGACATATGCGGCAAGGGAGGGGCAGTGGTTGTTATAGTGCAGCCCAGCAATGCGACAACCAAAGCACTTGTCCACTTGGTCCTACATATTCCCTAGGTGGAAACGGACTGGGTCCCCTAGCCTATATGTAGTCTACTAGTAGAGGATAGTTATCCTTGGTGTGTCCATTCACCCTGCACCGTATGCACCAGCTTTTAGGGCTAGCCATTGTTCCTCACTCCTTCCGTAGATTCTGGATCTCCATATTCATTTCTTCTAGTTGGCCTTGTATTTTCTGCACTCCTAATTGAGTATCATATCTTGGCACAACTTCTAGCTTCATCACAATTTCCAACGCCTTTTCTTGTGACTCGATGGCTTGATGTCACATTGGCATGCACAGGTGGGGTAGCAGCATAGTAATGAAACACTCTGTGTGCTGCCTATTATCATACAGAAATCCTCCTTCTCTAATTTCCTTCTTTAACAATTGGTCAGCCTCCCACACGGATTTGGACGACCCTTGCTTGATATCCTTTAGATCGCTCACTATATCAGAGTAGGACTTGGGCTTATTGAATTGTTGTTTCAAGGCATTTTTAATCTCTTCAATGGTTGCATTCACATGCTGGTTGATGTATCCCATGTACCTATCCAAGGCTATTCCTTCAAAGGCAACGGATAGCTACGCTCTTTTCACCATGTCACTAGCTACGTTCTCACAATCCATATCGACCCTACGACAAACTAGAACCAATCCATATCTTCATCCCCCATGCCTTTGAAGGTGGGTAGCTTCATGTGTGAGGCCATATCATCTTCTGATGGTGGACGTGGTGAGTTCTTACCCCTATGAGGGTTAAACTGTAGCATAGATGGAGAATTCTGCATAACAGAATTTCCTACTGGACTGTAGACAAATCGATCTCCTTCTTTATTAGTTATATTATATTTACCACTGCGCATTGTACCCTCACTTTGATCAGAGCTCATTCACTCTATGTGGCTACACAAAATTCTCTTTTCGCACAACAATATCTTAATCAGCAATGGTAAGGTTTCCAGAAAATTACCTCAGAGGCCCTTGAAGAACCTTCGCTCTGCTTCAGAATAGGAGACAAATTGATCGATGGAAAACTCTATCACAAAACCTCCTAGCACACTTTTCACCCAATGATCTACCATATGAGTGATGGTGTTATCAGTCTTTTCGGATTGTTGGATCAACTCTGGAGTCCACTGCATGACCTGTTCATCCTTCCAAAACTTATGGAAATCTACAAGCCTTGCAAGCCACTCCTGAAGCTTGGTCACAAATGTCACAAATAAAATTTCGTAGATATCTATGAAAATGTACTTATTATTCCACTTTTCTACCATCAACCTTGTGTTGCGATTATCTTTTATCGCAAATTCCTGAGGCTTTTTTTCGAACCACTCTTCAATTTATTTCTTCTCAGGTTTCCAATATTCTCTTGGCATTACCCGATCTCTCTCTCAAAATTCTCCTGGTCCTAGTAACAGAACCATTTTTTGGCTAGAGGGGTCTTGACCTAGGTTCGAAGGTTAAGGTTTTCCAACAAACCACTTCTGGCCCTTTTGGAAGTGACCCTCTTGCGCAGGCCAAAGACTCACCTGAAGCAATATGGGAGGGTGCTGGAACCAGGTTTCCGCACCCTGAGAGAGAAACTGATGCAATTAAATAGAGATATTTACAATGACTTGTATTTAAACAGTCTAGTTACGCTATGTCATGAGCTCATACCTACGTGCGTATCACATCCATTACATAGTATTACTACACTGCCAACTATAATCGTAGTAATCAACAGATCAAAGATTCATATAACGGAAACAAGGATACTCTTACAGCTATAAAACAGATCTATTTGTAGGTACACTAATCAGTATAGTCCATAGTTAATAGTGCTACCATTAGTCATAGATCTAATCAGCATTCTTGCATCATCACTACCACATGTAATATCCTAAACGCATGAAAAATAGATCACAGTAATACTACGTATCATAATAAAGACAGATACATAGTAAGAACAGATAACCAATAGAAAGTATAACAGATTCAATAGTTCACATCAATAGTAAGACATAAACTCATATAATGCAGAGGTACTCTAACCAGATTCGCATATATTAGCCTCCAAAACTCAATACAATCCAACACAGCTTACGCACATAGCCAGCAGGGTACACACACAGCAAGACTAAGGATCTCTACACACACAACCAACAAGAGTTCTTACCCTAGCAACCCAAACAGATCTAACAGTTTGCAACTATCATCAATCTCTATCTTTCCTTGACTATGACTCAAAAAGGTTTATTTATTTATACCGATTTAGCCTACGCATACAATGGTCCATAAACCATGGTTTGTAGACACTTGGTATACCCTTGACCCGTTACAATGCATTAGGGGCTTTTACCCACCCCAAAACCCCTGCGTTAGACTAAATATTACAAAAATATACAAAAATGGACAAACTTTGCAGCTTTAGGAGACCCGGTTCCAACAAATTGTTCAATACAGTAGGTATCAAACATGTTTTATGGTTAGCCTTGCTTGTTTGACGTCACTAAAACATTGTTTTTAAGGTCTGTCTCTAGAGTACCACTAATTAGGTTTTCCGAAGAGGCTATGTTTCAATCATACCCTTTGTCCATGCTTGAATAATTGTTTTGGAGATATTTATGGCTATGATAAATGATGTTTAGGTGTTCCCTCTTCTTTGATTAAACTTATATGTTTATCTTAAATGTTTTCTAATCTTGAAGGTGAAATCACTAGAAGTTAAATGAGTTTCTCGCCTTCTATATTTCATAGGATTGTTTGTCTGAAATGCTTATTTTCTTGAGTTGAATCAAAGGGTTATTGGTGCGCCCTACCTATTGATTACTTCTTTATACTAAATAGTGTCGAAGTCCCTTCTTGTTTTAAGTACATGAAAAAGGATTCTTAATTTCCCTTTTCCCTACTTTGTTCACAAACTTGATGTTCATTTCATTTCACAAAAACCTTGAAAATCCATCTGACTATGCTACATTTTCCCTGTGATCCACCCTGATTTATTGTTGAAACATTCTATGACTTTTATTGACTCCATAGCCCAATGAATTGAAAAATTCCTCGCTTTGTCTAGTCTACTTGATCATATTATCCAACCAAAACAAACAAACAAACCCTACACTTAACAACTAGCCTAAAATCAAACCCTAAAAGAAAACAAGTTAACATCCTTTGCAAAAAATAGAGAGAGACCTCTCTGAGTCCAGGAAGGCTAGGTCCTAGGACTCGAAAGACTGGTCTGATGTTACCCTGTGCATTTTATCTCACCAATCGAACAAATCATGGGAAACTAACATAATGGCGATCACGGTGGGACCTTCTGATTAAATTAATAGCTTAGAGATCCTTAAAGATTCAGAAAGCTCTTGTCAAGTAGTATCCAGTGATTCCTTGCCACCTCATCGCCTAATATAATGGTGATCATGGTGGGACCTTCTGAGTCAATAACCATAGAAGTATTCCTTAGGACTTCAAAAACCCTTATTACCTAACATCTATTGATTTATCACCAACTTATAGCCTAACACAAATGGAAATCAAGGTGAGAGTCTTTCTGAGACTAGTGACAATATAAGCACTCCTTAGAACTTCAAAAACCCTTATCAAATCGTAGAGAACTCAACCGTTAGCCAAAGAGTAGAATCTGGCCGTTTCACCATCCTAGCAAAATGATGACTCAACTATAGGACACTCATAGAAACCTTAGGGCTACATAAAGGAACTCAGAAAACCCCAAAACATCCCTAGTTGGTTTTTGTCATTTATTGGTGGTGGACCTTAAACATACATCCTTAAAATAGAAAACAACATCCACCTGGCCACTCCAAAAACCTCCAGTAGGCTTTCTAAATTTACTAGTATTCATAGACTTCCTTAGGATTGTGTCAAATCAGCCCTGAGAAGTTTAGAGGCCTAGTTAGGGTTCCGAAAACATTCATAAACTTTCAGCCTCTCTATACCTTGGGTTCAAAATCTAACTTCACAAAGGATCAGTACCAGATCTCACCCGAACCCAAATCCTCCCACCATAGCTTATGACTGAGAAAATATTATGTGGAAAACTTCTAAAACTGGAAACTCAACTACTGTTAGGACCATTCGTAAAGCAAGCTCTGTCCCTAAAAATCTTACAACCTTGCAAGACCCTCAGTTTGAATTGCACCATACAAGAAACCTTTTCAGAACAAAGTCACAAAGTGGGATTGACCAGACTGACCTTGAGCCCTTAGATTTGCAACAGAGTTCAAGCAGAGAAGCCTCTCCTTCCAATCCTCCTGAGTTTTAGTTTCTCCATCAATTTAGCTCTTTTCATACCAATTTTTCTCAAAATCAGTTTGCTGGTCCAAGTACCTGTACCACTCCCATCCACACATCCATTATTCAAAACACTTCATTTCATCCTCCACCCTCTCTCACAAACCCTCCCCTTGTAAATCATCATTGTTTCCCATTCCCTCTTGTCATGGCAGCATGGTATGCCCCCTTGGCACTGCCACAACCTCTGTTACCTTTTCCACATGATTACCAATCCAAAATCCCTCACTTTACCTAAGCTGAATCCATCACTTCCCAACAACATGTTGACAGGATAAATGATGCCTTTGATTACATGGAAATATAAGAGGAAACCATTAAAGTGAGGATATTTGCACAAATCTTGGGAGGAGAAGCCAAAAAATGGTTCAAAATATTGACTCCTAACACCATAAATGATCTCGCTTCCCTTTATTAGACATTTAAAAACAAGTGGGAAATCAAGAAAAACCCTCTCCAAATCCTCTCCGAATATAACAACCTTAAGAGAAATGTAGGGGAAAGTGTCCAAGACTATTGTACCAGGTTCAATAGTGTTTATAATGCCCTCTCACCTGATATGAAACCCCCACAAGGCTTAGATTTAGAAAAATTTACAGAAGGTTTAGATTCGGTCATGGCCTATCAACTAAGAGAGCGAGAGCCCCTAGCTTTAGAAGACATGCAAAAGGGAGCTATAAGTGTAAAGGCCAACCTGATTAAAAAGAGGGCTAGGATGAGATCAGAAAAGAGAGTCACCTACAAATATGAAACAATGGCCTCAACATCCTCATCTGATGCCAAGATTGATAATTTAGTGAGGGTAATGGAAAGAATGATGGAAAGAGTAAACTTGAATGAAAGAACACCTCCTAGGGAAAACCAAGCAAATCCCCAAAATAGAAATAGGAATCCAAACTTTAGAAGAGACCCTCCCCTAAATAGACCAAGAGACAATGATCAACAAATAAGGCCCCCTTTCCAAGACAATTATGTGGATGAAGAGGGAAGAGAGTCTGAAGAACCTGTAGAAAACCATGTAAAATTGATATGTTGTAACAATGAGGGATATGTTTTTCTCACTGAAGAAGAACAAGGTTTCTTTTCCTCGGATCAAACTAAAACAAAATATGAGGATTATGAAGACTATAAATTAGGATTTTAAAATACCATAATGGAATTCCATAGGGAATATGACCTTAGGAGCAAAAAGAACTAAGAAATACTGTAATATCCCAAAATAGGGAAGTTCTACAACAATAAGAACACCTTAAGATGTTACAAAGTTTGAGATAGTTCATATGATGTGTTAAAAACACATAACCATCAATTAAAGTTACAGTAGCAACTAATACTTCATTTTATGATCCAAAAGTTGGGTAAAAGCAGCAAAATAAGCCCCAAAAACGCTATTCCCAACTATTTTCATAATAAAAGAGAAAAATATTAGTGGGATACCTTATATTATGTCATATGGTACTTACATACCAAATTGGAGCAAAAAAAAATTGCTCTATCTAAGTTAAACAGAACTCTCGGTCCCGATATGGCTCAAAAAGGCCCAAACCCCATGACTTAGCTTATGCAGAATTTAATGAAGCATTTACAGTGTGATTTTATGAGGGTTTATGATGAAATATGCTGGAAATATCATACATGGAGTGTATTACATCAGATCATGGATAAAAATGGAGTATAAGCTTCTTTTACACATTATAGAAATTACCCAGCAAGGGTTCTATGAGAGTATAAGTGAAAAATGTCAGATCGGCAGATCTGGATCTGAAAATGATGTAGTCTAACTGAATCTCTAAATACATACAGCTGAAAAATACAAAAAATTAACGATAATCCTTCTTACAAGGTTTCTGGGAGAAGGGTTGGCCCTTTCCTTGAGAAACAAGCTCAAGATTGAGGGGATTGACCCTCACACTGCAACACTGCAAGAAATAATGCAGTTCCTGCAAAGGATTACACTGTAGATGTTGGGAGTAATTTTTCCAAGTGCCATAATATGAAATACTGCTCCATAATTCTTCCTCACTAATCTCTCAAAGGAAAGAGAGCCTCCTCCTCTAAAAAACAAGTACTGGAAGTGGTGTTGTGAACCCTCACTGAAACACCCTGCAACACAATGTTATACTGTTGCAGAAATAACGCTGTAGCTGAAGGAGGATGTTGGCCTCAAGCCTAGATGTGAGGAAAATTAGTACACTCCTTCAAGAGGCCTCTCAATAAGGAGAAGAATTCCTAAACAGGAAATCCTTGTGCTAAGGAGCACAACAATCTCAACTAAACAATTGCAGAAAGCAAATAGTCTTCTAGACCGAAATCAAATCATAAGAATAAACTTGTTATGGCTGCCTTGCCCTCCTTTTAAACATGAGTGAGCGTCCTTTCCTTGGGCCCCACTCCTTAGGGTTTCCTTCACCAAGGAATCTTCCTCCCACTTTCATTGTGCTGTCTTTATGGATGATCTCCTCCTCTCATACCTGCGCTGTTGACTTGGTAAAACTTGAGCTTTTCCACATGCATTTGTCCCTGTTCACACATTGGAGTATAAAATCCAGCTACTACCTTGATCCCCTTTCACACCAAAAGGGTTTTTATGCTGATCTCAGTTAAGTATGGGTCTCTTCCCCAATTTATTCATCTACTAAGTGTAAAAATAAAAAATTAATATTCCCCTTAGCTGCTTGCTAAAGTAGAAATATTACAGTCCTCCCCTCCCAAATGTTGTTTGTCCTCAAGCAACTGCAAGGATAGGACTGAAAAGCGTCCTCCCAAGGAATGGAGTCTGAAATGTGTTTGGGAACTATCATTCCCATGTAAAACCTCCACCCCCAAGCTATCATCCATACAAGATGAGTAACCTCCCAACTAGGCAACTCTTGAAAATCTTCCTCCACCTTTGGCTCCTACAAAGTAGATGGGCTGAAAATCTGAACATGGTAGACAAAGTAGCATACCCCACACTCCCCTCCTCTCTGTTACACCATTTTTTTGGTCATCTAACCTATTATTATTAGATGAACCCAAGTACACCATGTAAGACCAATTTTACCGTACGTAAAATTGCTTTCACCATATAAAATAACTTATTTGGTCACATTTAACCCAAAATAAAGAAATTAATTAAATAAATCCTTATTTATTTAATTATTTCCTAAGAACAAGTTATTCAAATCATTATTTAAATAATATTCTTAGTTAAATTTGACTAAATCATCCATAAATAATTAAGTAACCCATTATTTATTTAATTATATTCCCATCATTCCCCTAAAATGATAAATAAATAATTTATTATTTATTATTTATAAATAAAGGAATTGACCCAAGTCAAGAATCCTTTTCCCTCCAAAAAATATAATAAAATATTCCTAAAATGTGCTTCTAGAATTCAATTAATAATATTTTATCCATGCACCAAGTTCTAGACCACCCCAATATTTTGTTATAAATAGGGGGGTTTTCCCCATTCATTAGTCGCCTTCATTGCATTAGATCACTCTGGATCTACTCTTGGTCACCATTTTCCAATTTGTTCTATGAACTCCCATTGAGTTATATGTTTGTTGTTCTACACCCATAAGAGAGAGAAATTCCAGATCTGAAACACTGAGGACTTCCAAGAATCCATCCCACTCAGGAGAACCGGAAAACACCTTTCTTGTTTTCCTCTCAGGTGCCCCATTCTTTAATATAATACAAATCATTCTTTTAAACATTTTGTTCTTGCCTTTTCTATTGATGTATGGAGCCATACTATATTTTATCTGCTTAATGTCTTTTTGTGCTTAGATCTGAATTTATGCAGCGGACTTAAAGATATTTTGCAGCCATAATCGATGTTAGGGCTATTTGTTATGCGTAGCTAAAGGGATCTTTTACGACGAAAGATTCATACTAACAATTGGCGACTCCACATGGGTTTTATTTTACGACCGCTGTCGTTTTATCTATTCCTACATATCCAGCTATTTCAGACCCTAGGGTTTCTCTTCATTTTTCTGTTTTTCCTATTTTTATGGTGCTTTCCACCTCTAAACCCCTCAAACAGTCAAATGTTTAACTTTCGTGTGTTTCTGGCCCTATTGTTTAGGTGACCGACATCAGCCGTAGCTGAGACGACATTTTCTTCTGAAATCTTCCGTCGAGAGTGCCGGAAGTGTAGATCACAATTTTTGGCCCAAAAAGTGTGTTATGGAGCTTTAGGTCGCAAAAAACAGCCCAAAAAGTGCAACCTGAGCGAAAAACAGGTCAAAAACTGCGACCTGGCCTTTTTTCTGGAATTTTTCTGAAAATTTTCTGGCTTTTGTCTGAACCTCTGTCATGGTTTTCTGACCTCTGTCTTCACCCATTTAGACCTATTCTTGCTCTGTTTTACTCAACTAAGTGGGACTCTAGCCCCCTAGGGCTTCAGTACGCTCCACTTTTTGTGGGAGAGTTTTCTCTATTTCAGAAGTCTGAATTTCCAGAGTTTCAACCTTTTTTCTTTCTGATCTGATACCTCCTTTTCAGATCCCTACAGATCAGCTCTTCTCCCTTTCAAAACACCTCATATGGTTTTTTTTGGGTTCATTTCAAGGGCCACCTCCTTTTCCATTCTATTTTTAGCTGATCTCCTCTTTTTTAACAGAAACCTTGCCTCTGCCTCTTTGCTGTTTTCTGCACCTCTTTTCAGCAGATTTCTCCTTTAGATCCCTGTTCCTCCCGACTTTAGATATATTGGCCTTCTTTTTAGTGTGTTTTGATTAGATTTTTTCCCTCTTATAGACTAGTTTTGAGAGACCTGTCTCCTTGGTTTAGATTGATGCATTGTTAGCTGTTAATTTTCTGTTATTTTAGTCTTATTTACTGTTCTCTGTAGATTTATTTTCAGTTACGCAGCACACTTTTTATTTTATTCTCAAAACATTTGGGTTTAAAAATTAAAATTAACACACGCCACAAACTGACCTTAAGTGAAGAAGAGCCTGGTTAACACTGCCTCGCAAAGACTTTAAAATCAATTGACACTGCACCTCTATGCCCTTGTTTTGACATTGTACTCACTTGATCTTGCACCACCCTGCCTTTGTCAATTTTTCTTCTTCCCGTCATCATTGTGCCTCCAAGGCGTTTATCCCGGAGAATTCTTAGCCTTCACCCTCAGTTTTCGGTTGGTCGACTTGCTCCTTCTCCTCGTCGTCGAGTTAGTCCTCCCCCGTCTTTTGATTCTTTGGTTTCTTCCCCTACTTCTAGTTCTCCCCCTGTTGCCTCCACCATGTCTGGTCTCAGGCCTAACGCTAGTGGCCACCCCGGCCCTAATGCTGGGACTATTACTAGCGGAACTGCCACAGGAACTACCTCGACTTCTCCCTTTCTCCCCTTCATGGCAGGCCTCAGTCTCCCCGACTTCAATCAATTGATCAATGATCCTATCCGCCACGATGTTAGTTGGCCTGTTATTCCAACCAAGCTCCCCTCCGACATTCCCAAGTTTGAAGGCCTTGCTGGAGAAGATCCCTCCAACCATATCCGATCTTTCCACATGTGGTGTTCATCCCATTCCATTATTGATGATTCCATCCCTCTTAGATTTTTCCAATGCACGCTTACAGGCATAGCTTCTAAGTGGTATGTTGACCATCCCACTTCCTCTCATACCACCTTTTCGACTCTTTCCTAGGCTTTTTTATCTTAATTCCATCTTCCCCTTCGTTATTACACTAGTATCAAACTTTTTACTTCTTTCCGTCAATCATCTGCGACCCGCTTATCCGATCATGTACAAGAATGGTGGCGAAGAAAGAGCCTATGTCAATCTCCTACCTTCTAAGACCGTGTCTATATGGATTGGTTCCTTAGATCTCTCTTGCCACCTATCGGGAAAGATGTTGCATCGCATTTTCCTCAAACCGAAGAAGCTGCCCTCCAAATGGCGTTAAAATATGACCTGATCTACGCTCAGATGGGTTATGTTTATACTGTTCTACCTGACCTCCCTAGACCTGGTAATTCCCATGCACCGAGGGCACCTCATGTCGTTAACAGTATCGTTGGAGATATCTCTCATCCATCCGCTAAAACCTCCCATGAGCTATGGTTTCCCTGGGGGAGGGGGCACCACTTCCTGCACTTCTCCCCCTCCCGATAGCTCGCATCCAGGATCCAGCATGCCTCCTCTTTCTGCTCAACCCCCTGTTACCCAACCTCATTATCATCCATATCCACAGCCTAGTGCTCCAACTCCTACAACATTAGCACTCCCACCTCCCTTGTCTTCTCAACCCCCGCAACAGCAGCCACCACCCCCTCAGGGGCAGGTTAATGCACAACAGAGTGCAACCAATCCTTTCCCACAGCCAAGCTTCGTGGCTACCCAACCACCTAACGGACCGATTCCCACTCAACCTCGTACATCTGGTACCTCTGATTCCCAGATCCTCATGATGAACTCTAACCAACCGATAACCACCGACCTTAACCTTCACACTCAGTCCTGTCTGTACCCCCAACCTCCTGCTCCATCTGTCCACGAGTTACCTTCTTCAGGTTCTACAGAGCCTCTTTTGACAACTTATGGTCCCTTGCATATCCCTTCGCCCAAAGCCGAGGTTCATACGAATATTCCTAAGGGACCCTTATGCCGAAATGTTGCTTCTGACCGAGCTGCCCATTTGTTTAGCATAGTAGATGAGCTGGCCCAATATTTTGTTTCCATTTCAACGCTGGAGCTCCTCTAGTCATGCCCCTCCCAAAGAAAATATCTACTATCTTTCCTGGGCGTTGTAGATCCAGCAGATGACCAATTGATTGTTTTCGATGCCCATCAGTCGGAGTCTCCTCCTCTTCCTTCTTCCGTAGCTTTCCAAATCTCAGTCAAAATCCGGAATGCTAACATTTCCCGGTGCATCCTTGACGAGGGGGCATCCACCTGTGTGATGTCCGCTTCAGTTCGGAAACAAATCGGATCTCCTGAGTTGCCCCTTCCACAATCACTCTTCGAGCGTGGGATGGCCACGCCTCCCAGCCCATTGGCCTTTTCCATAATTGTCCCATCACTCTTGCGGGCAAGACTGTTTGCGTTGACGTTGAAGTCATCGACGCCCCTCTTGATTATAAAATTCTTTTGGGGCATAGTTACACCTATGCCATGTCTGCTGTCCCATCCGTGGTCCACCGCAAGATGTTTTTCCCTCACAATGGAAAGATAGTCACCATCAACCAGTTGACGTATCACAAACCAAAATCTCAGACATCCCATGAGTCAACCCTCTCTTCTGTAACCAATAAAAAAACCATTGATTCTTTGACCAGTGTTTCCCCCGGCGTCTACAAAGACTCCTCCTTTCTTGGAACCTTCCTTGGTATTACTCCTCCTCCTGTCTCTGATCCCAGCTTAGCGAATGTTTGCATGATGCAACCATCTCGGGCTACCCTTAAACAACCTGTTTCGGCTAGTCACCAACCTCAACCTCACCTACAGCAATTTGCTCCTAACCCTTCACCTCAGCTGCCCGAACTTCTTCTCCCTGGACCTTCCCATCCATCTAATACTCATGAGCCTCTTTACCCTCTTAGAACGGTTCCCCCAAGCCTTAGCCATTTAGGAGTCATCCCACCTGGCCATTACCCCTCTGGTCAGATACTTTCCTTGCTCCCCCTCCCAGATTTTATTCGGTCCCTCTCTTGGCCAACCTCTCCCTCCCTAACTTGACCTTGGGTATTCCAACCACTACCCCTCCTGGTCAACCCAAACCTTATCTTTCTTTGACCCCGTTTCAACTGGTCCCCATGAACTATCCCGCTGCAACAGTGCCTCAACTGCCTCAACAAGACCCACCTCCCGTTGCGACCACTTTGGGTAAGACTGGCAAAGCTCGCACGGGGGCATCAACTGACAAGACTGCCCTGAAAAACCCTGCCCCTCCTCGGCCTCAAAAACCTACCATCCAGTGTGCCTTGTGTGATGTTGTCAGTCATGCCACACATACTTGTCCTGAATTGCCTCATCTCAAGCCCATGGTTAATGTCGCGTTCCCTGAGTCCACGGTCCCGGAAGCCTTGGTTCCTTCCGTGCCCACGGCCAAGAACCCCAAGACTATTCACACCAACCACCCCTGTGCTTTGAGTGATCTCCATGGCCATTACACCCACCTTTGTTCCTGTCTCAAGGACTTCTGCACCTCTCTAGCCATGGTCCGCCAATTCGAGGCCAAGTGCAACGAGTCCACCTCTCCCCTACTTGCGCATTTTGCTTCGGCAGAACTACTAGACATGATGGATCCCATTGACATTCCCCCTCCTGATGTCGAGATGATGGAGCCTTCGTCCACCATCTTCTACCTATCATCATCCATGAGACCCTCGGGGAACATTCCCTCTGAATCCTCCCCTGTTGTTTTGCTTGACCTTCCTTCAGTGATCACCTTGGGCTCAACATCGGTAGATCCTTTATCTACTTACTCTTCGGTCACCCCTTGTGACAATGCGCATGTGAACCTCTCTTCTCATGATGATGAGTTAGGTAGCTTCGCCGTGTTAGGTGGTATTTCTTCAACCAGTCACCCCATATTCTATCACGATGATGACCTTATAGAAGGAATCATCTCCCCTGACTTTCTCTCTTCCCCATTACATCGAAACCATGCATTTGAACCACATACATCTTGTGGCCATTACATTGCAACCCAATGTTTGGGTAAGGGAGAACCCATATTTGAGAGACCAAGAGAAGTCATTCTCCATAACTCTCCTAGTGTATCTAGTTATGTCGAATCTAGTACCATTATTCTTCCACATTTAGAAGAACCTCTAGAGCCCCATACCCCTTCAGATCACTCTCGAGATGATACCCCTTATCGTTCCTTCATTTTACATCCGCAACCCAGTCTCTTAGACATTGTTGTTGACCAACCTATAGGCTTTCTAGGAGAGCATCAGTTCATTATCTCCAAATCCTCTGTTTGGGATAGTGGCACCAAGCATTCCAACCCAGAAACTTAAAGTCCCTTTGATTCATATATGCAGTACTAAACGAGATTGGTAATCCTCCATTTCCTTTCTCAAACTGCATAACCATAACACCATATCTGTAAAATGTGTTTAAATTTCTCTTTTTCTACATCCATTTTGGCATGACCACAACATGCTTGGGGGAACCTATGCCCCTCAACCCTAAATATCCCAGATCTCAGCCAAAAAACCACACTGAAACCCCCTTTCTCTGCTAGGTCGCACTTTTCAGGCCATTTCCTGGGACAGGTCACTGTTTTCTTCCCAGTACATGCTACCTAGGTCATAGAACCGACCCCAAAAAGTGCGACCTGGCCTGTTCATGAGCTCTGGGTACCTTTTAGTTTTTATTACCTTGATACTTCACCAAGACGCATTTTTTTCATGAAGAGTCTATTCACCTCTCCTACAAATCGAATTTCTTCACTTACCATACTTGTACTTGGGACACCTCTTTGTCTCCTTACTTGTCTTTGTTCGTGTCGATTTTCGTCATGAGATACCCTATTGTACTCATGTTTTTATGGTTCTCCATTGGACCTTTACTGTGTGGCAGCACCATCGTGTCACCCTTTTTTAGAGCATCTGAGTTGCGTCATCATCAGTCATGGAGTCTATCTCGCATCCCTTTGTATCCCACTATAGTCCTCCATCCTTCATTGCTTGGTCCCTCTCTCATGTTGCACATTATGGCCTTTAGTACCATTCTCCCCTATCCCTCATGATAGTGTGTTAGTCGTTGCCAAGCCATTCATACACTTTATGCTCTAACAAGGGAAGTCGTCCAACCGCTCCTCCATTTCTATCATTCCATCATCATCATTAGTGTCTACTTGGCCGTCACTCTACTATTTTCCCCGTGCCTTAGGTGGGGTTCCCTTATTGCCTCACCTATGGCGGACCTCCTTCTATCGACATCAGCTCATTTAATCTAGAAGCTAGGTCTAGGGGGGTAGTGTACCTTGGTTCGATCTCCTCCTAGCATGATCCTGATATATACACTTGATGGTCCAGTGACGCAGCCACAACTGTTGGTGATTCTCGGGCATGTGTGAGATGTCTCAACCCTCATGAGGGGGTGGCCCTGCAGGTAGCCCCCCACATGCCCGGATGACTTCATTTCAGCCCTCAATGTAGCTCCTCTCATCTGATGATATTGACCTCAGCCGCTTGCAGCACCTCTTCGATTTGCACGTATCAGTCAGATTTTGTGAGCACTTCCCCGTGTGTAGGGGGCACTTAGGAATATTTATATATCATGTACTACCATATTTTTGTATAATTCCTAACAATTATTCCAGGCATCGCATGTATGTGAGATTCATCATGTTATTTGTCTGGCTCATGTTTAGGCCAGCACATGCTTCGTTATTGCATTCCGTGGTTTTCCGGGTGCCTTATTCTTTTTACTTATTGCGTTCCGTGGTTTTCTGGGCGCGTTATTCTTAGTACTTTTTCTCGGCGGGCATAGGTATGCCTCCCCCGCCACCTTTAGCACAGGTAACACTTCATAGAGACTTGTTGCACCTATAAGTCTCATCTCCTCAGGGTCTAGTCCTTTAACACATCACACACCATTACACTTCTCTCTCTCACTTCCCTTTTGATATCTAGTGATTGAGTTCTTACAACATACTTCAGTCATACGATTTGATCCTAACACTCATACATTGGGGGGCAATCTGTTACACCATTTTTTTGGTCATCTAACCTATTATTATTAGATGAACCCAAGTACACCATGTAAGACCAATTTTACCCTAGGTAAAATTGCTTTCACCATATAAAATAACTTATTTGGTCACATTTAACCCAAAATAAAGAAATTAATTAAATAAATCCTTATTTATTTAATTATTTCCTAAGAACAAGTTATTTAAACCATTATTTAAATAATATTCTTAGTTAAATTTGACTAAATCATCCATAAATAATTAAGTAAACCATTATTTATTTAATTATATTCCCATCATTCCCCTAAAATGACAAATAAATCATTTATTTATTTATTATTTATAAATAAAGGAATTGACCCAAGTGAAGAATCCTTTTCCCTCCAACAAATATAATAAAATATTCCTAAAAGGTGCTTCTAGAATTCAATTAATAATATTTTATTCATTCACCAAGTTCTAGACCGCCCCAATATTTTGTTATAAATAGGGGGTTTTCCCCATTCATTAGTCACCTTCATTGCATTAGATCACTCTGGATCTACTCTTGGTCACCATTTTCCATTTTGTTCTATGAACTCCCATTGAGTTCTATGTTTGTTGTTCTACACCCCTAAGAGAGAGAAATTCCAGATCTGAAACACTGAGGACTTCCAAGAACCCATCCCATTGAGGAGAATCGGAAAACACCTTTCTTGTTTTCCTCTCAGGTGCCCCATTCTTTAATATAATACAAATAATTCTTTTAAAAATTTTGTTCTTGCCTTGTCTATTGATTCATGGAGCCATACTATATTTTATCTGCTTAATGTCTTTTTATGCTTAGATCTTAATTTATGCAGCAAAATTAAAGATATTTTGCAGCCATAATCGATGTTAGGGCTATTTTCTATGCATATCTAAAGGGATATTTTAAAACGAAAGATTCATATTAACACTCTCCACTCATGAAAAGTGTAGAGTATTTACTGATCTTTGGCTGCAATAATATTCCCCTCAAGTGGCAAGATGAAGATTAGAACTCCAAGGATCTCTTCTCTAATGTTGTAGATCAAGCTGGCCCAAAACATCTCATATATGATGAATATGACATGATCATCATATGGCATCCAATCAATCACATGGTCCACCTCAACAAAAAGAAAGTAGTGTTTGGTTGTCATGGCCATATCTCCTCTCATGCTCCCATTATAGCATGCAATGCAAAAAGTGTGGGAATCCTCTTCCCCAAAGGACACATCCATCACATGTGTCTCTCTCCCCATCATGCTCTCAATAGAGATACGAACAATATAAGCAAAAGAGATCATGATTAGCATCAAAATGAGGGAAATACTGAAGGTTTCATGTGGTGCAAGGAAGTACCAATAGTTCCCCATGCAGTTAGAGCGCAGTTTCCCAAAATGCTGCTTCAGAAAATAGTATGGCAAGTTACTCTTTAATACATAGATAGTTGTGTATGTCATCAAGTCTGCTAATGAATATTAACTGGTTAGGTACAATAGCTTATCATACTTTCCCAAGGTCATATAAGGGATGGTTGTCTCCATCATATATATTGGACCAAAATTGACCATGAAGCCAATTGAAAAGCTTGCCCTCATGTGGAGCAATGCATTGCATATAAATGGTAAGAGGATGCAAATATTGTATTAAACAAACAATAAATGCAGAAACAAATTTATCACCTTCTCCTTGTTTACCAAGTGCATCAAATGTGAAGTGATCCTGGGGACACTCCATCAATAAGTCCAACCTGCAAGGTGACAGTGCTGTTGCCCGATGCAAATAGGCCCTTTCCAACTCATAACCCCATTCTTTGACATGCACAATGTCAAAGGCATCTCCCATAATGCTGCTACACATAAGAATTTCCTCCCAAGGTGGAAGCACCTCTTAAACATCTAAGGCCAAGGAGTACCCCCTTTTCACCATGATAGTGCCACCTCCTACTCTTGCAACATCATGCAAAGTGTGAAAGCAAATCTTCCCTTACTCTCCCAAGAATAACCCAAGCAAAAAAAACAATTTCCGCCTCCACATACCTCCATCATACAAATCATGTAGTGAAAACATGGTGAAGAATTTCATATCATCACAATGCATCCATACTCTTTGCTTCTCCATGATGCAAGTACCCTGCCACATACCCTTAGAAAGAGGATGATGACCAAATTATTTCGAGAGAAACCAACGCAACCAAGCCTCCTGCTGCCCAGTATCATATATTTGCAAGTAGCTTTCCAGCTTCTTGCTCTCTATCCACACCCATCTATCCACATATAGGTTCCTCCCATCATGTTCTCCCTTAGCACTCTCCCAAGGAAGACTACCATCCTCCCAAATCAGATTTTTCCCCTTGCATTTCATGGGATGTTGAAATGCAACTTCTTGTAGATCTTCTAGAGAAGACCTCTCATCAGTGTTCCCCTTGAATCCACAAAGATCCAAGTGTGATGAGGAAAACACCTCCTCAAATTGTTGAAGAACCTTTCACTCCATGATGTGTTGAAGTGCACCTCCAATGTGGTCTCTCCATGATACATTCTCTTCATCAAGGGCCTTCCAAGACCAATAAGGCCTGGATCTGTTGCAGGTACAGGTTTCTCTTTGAGCTGGGGAGTGCTCATTGAGAAAGTGTCATCTAGAAAGGAGAAAGTGTTTCTCACTTCAAGATGTCTACCATCTATCTCTTCTTCCTCCATTGCTTCATGAATGAAGTTGCCATTTGAATGCTCCCATAAAGAATGGGTCCTCCTTAATTCATCACTTCTCTTATACAGTGCAGTGCAACTATGTTGCTCTAAATCAGCAGTATACAATAATGTATATCCCTCCATAATATTTGCTGAAATGATAGGAGATGGAAACTTAAGCATACCTTGGTGAAATGTGGAAGCAAGAGTTCCTTCCTCAACTATGTTGGCTTCCTTCAATGCTGAACATAAATGCTGCTCCTCAAAGGTTGTGACAGCGCTGGTACATGCTTCCTCAAGTGGTGGTGAGGATCTCTCTTTTTATAATATTCCTTCACCAAATCTCCTGATCAACTTTTGAGAAAAATCAGCAAGAGTAGACACTCTTGCATGGATCAAATGGTTGAACCACCAAGTGTTTGCTTCACCTTCAAGGTTCAGCACAATAATTTCTACAGCCTCTTTCTCTACTACTGGATGTAGTATGAATAAATCCTCTAGTTTCATCACCCAAGCCTTTTCTACACATGTGAGTGATCCATCAAAAGTGGACAATAGGAATATATTGCCTCTTATCATTCCATGGCTGTAGAGTCTCCTTTCTTCTTCTAGCTGAATGAGCTGTGGTAAAGATAGAGTCTCCTTGAAGGCTCTAGGTTTAGCTTCGTACTCAACAAGGTATCCACTTATAATTTCATATTCCAAGTGTCCTTTATGTCTCTTGTCTTTTCCTCTTTGAGAATAGGAAGTGCATGGCTCTTCCTCTTCTTGAAACCCTCTAGGAGTTTCACTTCAACTCTTCATTTTCTTAACCTCATTGGGGAGGTTCTTCTTGGATCTAAAAAGTGATGAGATCAAACTCATTATCTTCATCATTCTGATCTTTCTTCTTCTAATATATGGAACTCACAGGCTGAGCCAAAGCTCATGCTTTGATACCACTATAATATCCTAAAATAGAAAATTTATACAACAATAAGAACACCTTAAGATGTTCCAAAGTTGGAGATATTTCATATGAAGTGTTAAAAACACATAGCCATCAATTAAAGTTACAAAAACAACTTATACTTCATTTTATGATCCAAAAGTTGGGGAAAAGCAGCAAAACAAGCCCCAAAAACGTTATTCCCATCTATTTGCGTAATAACACGGAAAATAATGGTGGGATAACTTATATTATGTCATATGGGACTTACATACCAAATGGGAGCAAAATAAAATCACTCTAGCTAAGTTAAACAGATCTCCCAGTCCCAATATGGCTCAAAAAGGCCCAAACCCCATGACTTAGCTTATGAAGAATTTACTGAAGCATTCACAGCATGATTTTTATGAGGATTTATGATGAAATATGGTGGAAATATAATAAATTGAGTTTATTACATCAAATCATGGAAAAAAATGGAGTATAAGCTTCTTTTACACATTATAGAAACGACTCGGCAAGGGTTCTATGAGAGTACAAGTGCAAAATGTCAGATCTGCAGATCTAGATCTCAAAATGACATAGTCTAACTGAAGCTCTGAATACATACAGCTGAAAAATATAGAAAATGAATGAGAATCCTTCTTATAAGGTTTCCGGTAGAAGGGTTGGCCCTTTCCTTGGGAAGCAAGCTCAAGATTGAGGGGATTGACCCTCACATTGCAACACTACAAGAAATAATGTAGTTCCTGCAAAGGAATACACTGTAGATGTTGGGATTACTTTGGCCAAGTGCCAATATGTGAAATACTACTCCAAAATGCTTCTTCATTGATCTCTCAAAGGAAAGAGAGCCTCCTCTGAAAAACAAGTGTTGGAAGTGGTGTTCTGAACCCTCACTGCAAAACTCTACAAAAAAATGTTATACTGCTACATAAATAATGTTGTAGTTGAAGGAGTATGCTTGGTCTTAAGCATGGATGTGAGGCAAATCAGTACACTCCTTCAATAGGCCTCTCAAGAAGGAGAAGGATTCCTAAACAAGAAATCCTTTTTCTAAGCAGCACAACAATCTCAACTAAACAGTTGCAGAAAGCAAAATAGTCTTCTAGACCAAAATCAAATCATAAGAATAAACTTGTTATGGCTGCCTTGCCCTCCTTTTAAACATGGGTGAGCTTCCTTTCCTTGGGCCCCACTCCTTAGGGTTTCCTTCACCAAGGAATCTTCCTCCCACTTGCATTGCACTGTCTTTATGGATGATCTCCTCCTCTCATACCTGCGTTGTTGACTTGGTCAAACTTGACCTTGTCCACATGAATTTTTCCCTATTCACACATTGGAGTGTAAAATATAGCTACTACCCTGATCCCCTTTCACACAAAAATGGTTTTTATGCTAATTTCATTTAAGTATGGGTCTCCTCCTCCATTTATTCATCTACTAAGTGTAAAAACAAAAAATTAATATTCCCTTTAGCTGCTTGCTAAAGTAGGAATATTATAAATACCCAAGAAAAACAAGGAAGATATTTTTATTAGGAAGACACCTGAACATACTCCTAAGAGGGCAGTAGACAGTACCAACACCATGGCTAAGAAAACGAAGCCAAATAGAGACAAAACTAGCCAACAAAGTGGTGACACAAGTTGCCCTACTACCTTTACTAGTGGCCCTGAGAAAACTATTTTGTCCAAAGTACCAAATCAAAATCAGCAAACTAAAGTTGTAGAAAAAATGGTGGCTGATAAGACTGATGTAAATATGACTAAACCACAAGTAACTTTCAGTATTGAGGGAGAGATTGCTAAAATCAAGATAACCATACATCTCACTGAACTGGTAACCCAAGATGTGTACGGATCCCAAGTTATGAAAGTTCTGAACATGGGAAATGATACTGATACTTTAAACTTGATAAATGATAAACCATAATTGTTTTTTGGTCCCAAAGTGGAGGGAAAATACCAAGAAGGAGCCATCCCCCCTTTCTATGTTAGCCTAAACATACACGACAAAATCTTCATAATGCCATGCTAGACTCTGGTGCCTCTCACATCCTCATGCCAAAGGTGGTGATGGAGTGATTAGGCATAGAAATAACCAAATTGTAAAAATACATGTATTCTTTTGATTCAAGCAGAGTCAAGTGTTTGGGTCTAATCAAGGATTTATGTGTCAATCTGGCACAAATTCCTGCTAAGGGCCTAGTCATGGAAATACTAGTAGCTAACATTCCCCCTTAGTATGGCATGCTACTATCCAGATCATGGGGATCCAAGCTTCATGGGAACCTCCAAATTGACATGTCTTATGCTACCATCCCTATTTTCAACCAAACAAGGAGATTATACAAGGAATCACACATGAAGTTTATGGTTAGCAGCTAAGAGAGGCCAAACAACACACCCATTTATTCCATTCATTCAGATCTTGACTCATTCATTTTATATAATGAAGAAGACATTGATGAAAATATAAATGAATTTGAGACAGATCTTGACATACCTCAATAATCAAACCAGGCACTGCATGAAGAACTTAACAACTTAAACTCTAATAGCTTGGAACAACCACGTGATGACAAGGCTGAACTTAATTTTCGCCAAACTGAAAATAAAATTGCAAAACCAAAACCAAGCTTAGAATATGAACAAGGTTGCTCACATAAAGAACAAACATCACAAATAGAACCATTCCCTTCTGCTAATATGCTGAAATATTTTCATAAAGCAGAGTTTTCTAGGAACCTGAATCAAAGGAATCTTAAGGTCTTGCCATACATAGACAACTCATCATCAAAAGGTTTTGTCACCTTAGAAGAGTTTTTGAATTCCATAAATTTTTCTAGGGACCCTAAAGTGCTATCTATAGAGACTTATATAGAGGAAATAGCGTAGACAACCTAGAAAGACCCAAAATGATTACGTTATCCAATACTTTACTACTTCACACAAAATAGAAATACATAAGACTGTGCAAAAAGTTTCAGGATGCTTTTGTATATGGTGATGAAAGCTTAAAGCCTTATGACACAAACATTATTCAAATAAGGTTTCCTTTCAAGAAATACCATGAGCCTTTTGATAAAATTGTGTCACTAACAAAGAAAACAAAAGGGTATAGGTTATGTGTAGACTTTAGGTACCTAGAAACAATCTCCCTAAAGAACAAATACCCTTTTCTTAAGATAAATCATACTCTAAAAAGGGTAGGAGTTTCTAACAAGATGTCATTGCTTGGTAGTGTTTTAGGTTACAATCAGGTGATGACACTTCCATTTAATCAGAATAAAGCCACTTTCAAACCACCTTGGAGCACCTACATGTTTGATAAAATGCCTTCTGGGTTGAGGAGAGCAGAAGCTATTTTCCAAAGAGCCATGGCTCCTGATTTAAGTTACTTTACTATGATATACATTGATGACATAATTGTATGTTTTGAAACTGATGAAGAATACCTTTTTCACTTAAGAAGGATCTCTAACAGAAGAAAAATTTGGAAGCAAGACTCAAGGAGAAAATGTAAAGGAGAGCATGGCTAGTTTAATTTTTTTTGGAAAGATCCTTACACCATGCACTCAAATGGAGGTATCAATGTTTTATGTCTACAAGAGTTGAATAAAGAAGAGTTAGTTGGAGATATTATCAAGGGTAGGATGCTCAGGCACTATCTTTGTCAAGTTTCCTAGTTTCAAGCGTTCATTCATTGTAAATAGCATTGCATGATGAGAGAAAATAAAAAACAAGAAAATAGAAAAAAAAAAAAAGGAAAAAGAGAGAAGATTTGAAAAGGAGGTACAACCCCATACCCACAAAAAAGAGTACTACTGAAAGTAAGCAAGCCTAAATGCCACTACTTGATAAGAAAGGAGTCTTGTTCAGTCATCTAGCCTAATCATGGCTAGGCATGTTTTAAATTTCCGTTGATAGGTTAGTGAAAGAAGGCATGTCAAACCATTTAATCTTGACTTGATAATAGGAATAGATTAGGAAGAAAATATATTAGTTCTCCATGCTCAAATATGAACCAAAGAGAAAGATGGGAAGGCTTAAAAAATGATGTATCATATCCCTCATGATTCTAGTTTTGTTTGTACAAAAATAATGTCTGTGTGCAGCTTGACCTAATGCCATAGCCCATGGTAAATTAGATAGCTTAATCTTGGTTCAAATAATGTTTGAAATTTCATGTCAGTAGATTAGAGAATGAAGTCTATCAAACAGCTTAATCTTGACAGATGAGTAGTCTAGGTAGAGAGTAAAAGAGTTCACTATCCAAACTCTTGGAAGTAATAAGGGTATAAGTAGATAGATTGTTTTTCTTTCAAAAGAAAAGAATGTCAAGGGTTTTCCAGTCCAAGTGCACCCACAAGAAAAAAAAATGATAGGCACAGGTATGATGGGTAGGCAGAGGTGAGTTTGAAGCAAACATATCTTTTAGATTGTGAGAACATAGCTTCAAAGGAAACATCAGCAAATGAAAGAAGAAAAATCTGCCCAATGGATGAGGCACTGGTCTTCTTAAACTGAGAGATTTGATATTTGAAGTTTTGGACACCTCCTGAAAGGGAGCTACCCTCCCCAAGTGGAGCCACTGTTATTCATGAGTATTTTTTCTATTTTTTAGATGACTAAATACTTGTCCTAGATTTCTAAGAACAAGATTCTAGAAATATGGTGAGTTTTCTGTAGAAATTTATAGTTTCCCACCCTGGTTTTCAGTTTTTCACCTTATTACTCCAAAATAGTTAAATGCCCTTTCCCATAACCATACATTCAACAACTGGAAAATCAATTTTGCTGAAAACACAAATTCTGGAAATTTTTCAGAATGCTGGAAAATGCAGAAATAAAAAAACAGCAGTAACAAACAGTCATTCAACACATCATAACTCAGTAATTTTTGGTCAAGGTGACCCTGGAAAAACCCCCCACAACTCTTGGGGAAAACCAGTTCGAAAGCTCCTTCTTATTTCTGGAAAAATGCTTTTTACAGTGACAAATATTCAGCAAAATAAAAAATCAGCAAACAGACTTTTACAACTTATCTCTTTTTCCGTGCTTAACCACCGCCTCGGAAAACGCACAAACATCAAAATAGGAACATAAATAAATGTTGTACAAATTTCTCGATTTGCGTGCCCAGAAATCTGCAATAAATGCAACTGTATGGCCACCTTGAAATCTGTGCCAAAACAGAAATAAATGCTGTTGTACGGACCTCGAAATTCGTGCCAAAAGACAACAAAAACTTGCTGTACGGAATCTGCCTCGATTTCCGTGCAAAGGTACAGTCACTTGCTGTACGGCCTGCCTAGAAAAACGTGCCAAATAAAACAGCCCCTTTGCTGCCTCGAAATCTGTGCCCAACCTTGCTATACGGCCCTGCTGTACAGCCCTGCTATATGGTCTCCTTTTCTCGAAAACCGTGCTCAAAAAATCTGCCTGCTGTTTGCTAAATCTGCTGAACTTGTCTTGCTGAAATGTCTTGCTGAAATGCTGCCTTGGAATGCGTGCCAAGCTGCTGCCTCCTTCTCCTCACTGCCAATAAATCTCCCTTGCTCTCTTGCTCTCCTTCTCCCAATCTGCTCATGAAAGAATGAATGACTTTTTCCTCCTTTTCCTCTAACCTAACCCTAAGTGAATTTTGGAGAATCCCTAAATCCAATGGCTGAGATAGATTGAGATCTAGGGCTGAGATTAAATGCTCATTTAAATCTCACTTTCTATTTTTTAATTCACCCCACTTTAATAAAGACCCACTTAGTCATTTATTTCCAAAGTCACTTTTCCTTTCTAATTTTACATTGACTTTATTAAAGTCACTTTAAAATTAGACTTTAGTAACTTAATCACTTAAAGTCACTTTTAAATTAGATTTGACTTTATAACTTTATAAAGTCACTTTAGGAGAAAAATTAAATTCTTTTGGACACTTTTCCCTACGCCAAAGATCAAAGCCTTAGGGAACCACCTGTCCTCCGGTACCAAATTTGAACACTCCCTCTTACCGAGGAAGGTGTTCCTCACCACACCCATCTTGTCTCTGAAGTAGACATGCTTGCCCCATGGTAAGGCTTTGGTAAGAATATCTGCAACCTGCTCATCAGTGGGAATATACTCAAGCTTCACAGCTCCTTTCTGAACATAGTCTCTGATGAAATGATATTTGATCCCGATATGCTTTGACCTGTCATGAAATACTGGATTCTCCGTGAGTTTAATGCAACTCTGATTATCACAGTAAATCACTGAAGGTCTCAACGGCTGACCAAATAAGCCAAACAACATCTTGCGAAGCTATATGGCCTCACAACTAGCTAGACTAGCTGCCATATACTCTGCTTCTGCTGAACTCAATGCTACTGACTGCTGTTTTTGGCTGAACCATGACACAACTGTCGAACCCAACCCAAAATAGCACCCTGAAGTGCTCTTCTTATCAGAAGCACAACCTGCCCAATCAGAATCAGTGTAACCTACCAGTCTCACTCCATCCCCCTGCCTGTAGTCTAGACCATACTCCATTTTCCCCTATAAGTACCGCAAAATGTGTTTTGTAGCCACCCAGTGAACCTTCCTAGGCTCACACATAAATTGGCTCATCGTGTTGACTGCAAAACATATATCTGGTCTGGTGTTGACCAAATACATCAAGGAACCAATCAGCTGTCTATACAAAGTGGGGTCCACCAACTCGGAATCTGAAACGTGAAGCTTCTTGCAGTTGGTGATCATCGGTGTCGACATGGGTCTACAATCGTCCATGTGGAATCTGCCAAGGATGTCCACAATATACTTCCCCTGCCCTAGGAAGAAATGCCCCTCCTCCTACCACACCTCCAAACTCAAAAAGTAATGCATCAAGCCAATGTCCTTCATCTCAAACTCCGACGCAAGATCTCTCTTGCAGTTCTCTAAGAGTCTCTCTGCACCCGTAACGACCAAGTCATCCACATATAGCACCAAAATGAGATGCTCCTCACCTATCACAATAAAGTAAAGGTTCGGATCTACCTCACTCTTTGTGAAACCCATATCCTGCAAGTATGTATCTATCCTGGAGTACCAAACTCTGGGAGCTTGCTTCAGGCCATAAAGGGCCTTCTTCAGTCTGTACACATGGGACTCCTTCCCATGCACCTCAAAGCCCTGTGGCTGCTCAATGTACACCTACTCCTATATGAAGCCATTGAGAAATACGGTCTTCACATCCATCTGGTGGATCTTCCAACCCATCTCTGCTGCTATCGATATGATGGAGTGAATCGAAGTATATCGAGATCGAGCCACGGGAGCGAAGGTCTCCTCATAATCAACTCCCTCTACCTGGGAGAACCCTCTAGCCACAAACCTTTCTTTGAATTTCTCAATGCTTCCATCTACAACATGCTTTACCTTGTAAAGCCATCTGGAAGTAACCACGGATTTTCCCTCAAGCCTTGGCACCACCTCCCAAACATCATTCTTCATGATAGAAGAATACTCCTCCTACATGGCCTCTCTCCAGACCTGCTGACTAGTTGCCTCCTCATAGCTAGAAGTCTCAGAGTCAAGGATGCTGGTAGCCATTTCCATATAGCTACAAAACCTCTCAGGTGGTTTGCTCTCTCTGACCGGCCTCTTAGGCCCAGCAACAGATGTGGCCTCTCTCAAGGTGTCCTGAAGCCACTTGGGCTTCCTCTTCCCTGAGCACACTTCTCCCACTGGAGAATGAAACTCCTCTACTCCTCAACATCGAACTGAAATCTGAGGGCGTAAATACTATTTGTCCTCCTGCACCTTTCAGACTTTTGTAGATGCGTAGTCTTTGTGTGGTATCCATCGGTGGACTCCACGATTAATTGCTACGTAGTTGCTCTGCGTGCTGCCCATAGCTCCACCCCTCTGACTCTGTGAGCCACTCCCCACTGACGGACCCGACATCGTCATAGATGTACCTCCGGATCCTCCTGATCCCTGCCCACTGGATCCCTGCGACTGACTCAACTGCTGCTGAGGGTCTGGCTGATCCAGATACTCTAACTCCCGTGACCTCCTAAAGGCCCTGTCCTCCTCGAACTTCACATCCCGCCTAACAACAACTTTCCTCTGCGCGGGAATGTAAATCCGAAAGGCCTTGGAGGTCTCACTGTAGCCCACAAAGATACCCTTCTCTGCGGTGGGCTCTAGTTTGGTCCTCTTCTCCTTGGGTATGTAGGAGTATGTAATGCACCCAAAGATACGAAGATGACCAATATCAGGCTTCTTCCCAGAAAAAGCCTCCTCTGGAGTCATGTGCCCCAAGGCACGATGCGGACTCTTGTTCTGCAAATAAACAGCAGTGTTGCAGGCCTCTGCCCACAAAAACAATGGCAACCCCTGATCATGTAACATGGCTTTGGCAGCCCCTCCGATGGATCTGTTCTTCCTCTCCGCAACCCCGTTCTGCTGGAGGTTGTAAGGAACAGTGAGCTCCCTCCTAATGCCTGCCTCCACACAATAGTCAACAAACTCTCCAAGGGTGTACTCTCCCCCATTGTCCGACCTCAGGGACTTGATCTTCCGACCTGTCTGTGTCTCCACAAGAGCTCTGAACTCCTGAAACCGCTTGAAGACCTCACTCTTGGTCTTCAAGAAGTAAATCCAGGTCCTCTTGGAGTGATCATCAATGAATAGAACATAGTACTCATATCCACTCAAGGAAACATGAGACATCCAACCGCTCACATCGAAATGAATCAAATAAAGTATCCCAGTCGCTCTGCTGTCACTGCTAGGATAAGGGGATTTGGCAAACTTGCCCATCGCACATCCTCTGCAAGTATCAAAGTGATCAGTACTGAAATCTGGCACACCTGTAGTGATCTCCTGCAAAGTCCTTAGGGCTCTATGATACATGTGCCCCATCCTACGGTGCCAAATCTCACACTGCTCAGAACTGCTAGCTCTGCTGTCGGTACTGTTGCTCAATGCAAAAAGGGACTGAAATGCAAACTTGTACACCTTTGCATGGCGTACACCTATCACTCTAGCTGAATCAGCTGGAGTGCCCCTGGGATACATCAACACCTGTCCTCCCCTGAACAATACCTCATATCCTCTTTCCTCCAAAGCTGAGACAGATATGAGGTTCTTCCTCATCCCTGGCACATAAAGAACATCTGACACCTTCAAGGGAGGTTTGGACTCCCTCTGAAATTTCAATGTTCCCACACTGACTGCTCTAACAACTCTATCATCACCGAGTACTACCTCTATATCAGTGCCACTCTCTGAAAGCTCTGAGAAGTACTCACGGACTCCTGTCATGTGACGTGAAGCCCCACTGTCCACATACCAGATACCCGAAGATGCTCCGCTAATCGAGGGAAATGCATGCTCCCTCTGAACCTTATGGCAGATGATCCCACACTAGAGGACTCACACGCAGTGAACCCAAACTCTCGGTCAAAACGATCTGCAAAGTCCTCAACCTCTGCTGAAGCTGCCATGCTCTAGTTCTTCCCCTTCTTCTTCTTCTTCTCCGGACACACAACTGCATAGTGTCCCATCTTCTGACAATTCCAACACTTCACCTTGGAATAGTCCTTTTGTGTGTTATCCTGTTTACCTTTACCTTTGCCTTTGCCCCCACCATTGCTTGTGGAAGCCTGCTTCTTCCCTTTGCCTTTCTTGTGTCCTGCCAACAGTGCTACATCCTCATCCTGCTCAACTGGCTTGGCTGCCCCAAGCTGACCTTTCCCGATCTCTGTCTGAATGCAATCATCCCAAAACCTCTCCCATGTGGGAAGGGTCTCACGTGCACAAACCCCATCAGCGAAGTTCATCCATGAACGGGGGAGGCCATTCACTGCAATCCGCACCAACTCAGTGGGTGGAATGGCCTCTCCAATCGCTGCCAACTCATCTCTCACATTAGTAATCTTTGTGAGATATCCAGCTGCACTATCATTACCCATCTTAATGGTCTTCAGCTTCTCCTTCGGGACCATTTTCCGATTCTCATTGGTACTCTGGTAGAGATTGGACAATGCTGTCCACATCTCATGAGCATTTCTCTTTCCTCTCACATGAGGAATGCAATGGTCTTTGATTCCGTCTAGAATCAGTCTCTTACCCTTGTTGTTCTTTTTATTATATGCTGCCAACTGAGTAGCATCAGTGGGCACATTTACAGGGTTCTGTGTGGTATGCACCATAATGTCCCAGACTTCTGCCTCCTCAAAGATACTCTGCATTCTCTCCTTCCAAATGCTGTAATTTGAATGCCCATCCAACCTATCCTCCATCCTCAGTCCCAAAGACATCCTCCTGTCCTAAAACTGAAAAATAGCACTGCTGTGGTAAAGATAAAACTGCTATTTGTGAAAAATCAGCTTGCTGGAATTTTCTGAGTGAAAAATCAGCAGGCTATAATTTTCCTCCTTGCTATCCCAAACTGTTCTTCAGCACTCAACCTCTGATACCATGTAGAAATTTATAGTTTCCCACCCCGGTTTTCAGTTTTTCACCTTATTACTCCAAAATAGTTAAATGCCCTTTCCCATAACCATACATTCAACAACTGGAAAATAAATTTTGCTGAAAACACAAATTCTGGAAATTTTTCAGAATGCTAGAAAATGCAGAAATAAAAAAACAGCAGTAACAAACAGTCATTCAACACATCATAACTCAGTAATTTTTGGTCAAGGTGACCCTGGAAAAACCCCCTACAACTCTTGGGGAAAACCAGTTCGAAAGCTCCTTCTTATTTATGGAAAAATGCTTTTTACAGTGAGAGAAATATTCAGCAAAATAAAAAATCAGAAAACAGACTTTTACAACTTATCTCTTTTTCCATACTTAACCACCGCCTCGGAAAATGCACAAATAGAAAAACAGGAACAACAATAAATGCTGTACGGATTTATCGATTTGTGTGCCTAGAAATCTGCAATAAATGCAGCTGTACGGCCACCTCGCAATCTGTGCCAAAATAGAAATAAATGCTTCTGTACGGACCTCGAAATTCGTGCCAAAAGACAACAAAAACTTGCTGTACAGAATCTGCCTCGATTTCCATGCAAAGGTACAACCACTTGCTGTACGGCCTGCCTAGAAAAACGTGCCAAATAAAACAGCCCCTTTGCTTCCTCAAAATCTGTGCCCAACCTTGCTGTACGGCCTTGCTGTACGGCCCTGCTGTACGGCCTCCTTTTCTCGAAAACCGTGCTCAACAAATCTGCCTGCTGTTTGCTAAATCTGTTGAACTTGTCTTGCTGAAATGTCTTGCTGAAATGTTGCCTTGGAATGCGTGCCAAGCTGCTGCCTCCTTCTCCTCACTGCCCAGAAATCTCCCTTGCTCTCTTTCTCTCCTTCTCCCAATCTGCTCATGAAAGAATGAATGACCTTTTCCTCCTTTTCCTCCTTTAACCTAACCCTAAGTGACTTTTTGGGAATCCCTAAATCCAATGGCTGAAATAGATTGAGATCTAGGGCTGAGATTAAATGCTCATTTAAATCTCACTTTCTATTTTTAATTCACCCCACTTTAATAAAGACCCACTTAGTCATTTATTTCCAAAGTCACTTTTCCTTTCTAATTTTACATTGACTTTATTAAAGTCACTTTAAAATTAGACTTTAGTAACTTTATCACTTAAAGTCACTTTTAAATTAGATTTGACTTTATAACTTTATAAAGTCACTTTAGGAGAAAAATTAATTCTTTTGGACACTTTTCCCTAGGCCAAAGATCAAAGCCTTAGGGAACCACCTGTCCTCCGGTACCAAATTTCAACATTTTCAAAATCTCACTGCATTCATTATCCTTAAGATAACTTTATCACCATTTCACTACTATGCCATTCCTTGGATAGCCTACCACTCCAAGAAGACCCCACATGGGCTCATGCCACTCATATTTTTCCCATTTTCACACCCATAACCTTAGTACTTTGTTTTTCCTGTGCTTAACCTTTCCACTTTCCATCTAGGATTTGCCAATCAATATACCCTTTCCCATGTTCACCAAATTACTCGAGCATTGGTGGTCTTAAAAATTCCTCTGTAGGATCTTTAGATAAATCAAATAAATTGGATTTTGGAACTTCAATACCTCAATTTTTCAAAAAACTTTGTCTTTCATACTTGAAGACCCTAAGCCAAGCTTTCAGTCAAAGAGCCTCCCACTAGGTCACTAGGGTTTCATAGGCTGTAGGGCTAATCTTAGTGTCCATCACTGTTATTCATGTGTTATAAGCTGAATTAAATGTGAAATAAGGTCAGCACCTATTTTTCCAAGTTATATCAAGAAGAACTTCAAGGAGGACTGCTTTTCCACTGACAAAATTATGCAAAAGGACAACTATCCATTTTGACATTTCTGCAGGAGTGTCAAGGTGGATATTAACATAAAATTAGGTAAGGTAAGAGGCTTGTCCCTCATTAGAAGATATACACAAGAAAATGGAAGAGGAAGCATCCTATTTTAAGGTAAAATCAAGGTTTTTAGGACTGATTAGACCAAGAGTTTGCCAAGCAGGAAGGAAAGGCAGAAAACACAAGGACAAAGGCACACCAACACAACCAAGCATGAATTGATTATTTGTAGAAGTTATAAATGAATAAGGGAAAAAGGTGAGGCGAACTGAATAGAAATGAATGAACTTGAAAGGGCTATAGAGAACTTAGAAGACAACATTAATAAAACTTCTCAGATAGACCTAGAAACCTAGGGCTTTGGTAAGATGATCAAAGAAGGTAAAAGGCAAGTTTGAAATCAATGATAACAACAGGAAGAAGGTTTGAAGAAAATTTCAGAAGGTGACCTCCATGGTTTGCCAAGGTAAAATATTTCGCTGCCTCACAAGGGACCAATGATGTCTAAGGGGGCATAAATCATTATGTCATGGCACTTGCAACAAGTCAGAAGTGGCCAAAGAGAGTTAGCATATGGGATAGTGAAAGTTGTGATGCTTGTCAAAGATAGACTTAGCATGCCTAAGGATCAAATAAAAAGGATGAAAATAGGTTTCTCACTCACTTTTAGGACCCCATAATGTACCATTTCGACCATACATTTCGTTATCATTCCACTCTTTTCCAGTCCATTTTTAAAGCTTATACTATCATTTTCATCTATTATTCCAAAGGTATATAATATTCTTCTCTTTACTATATGTTTAACTTGTTTTACATATAATTTCACATTACTTTCATATTTAATCATTAATAGAAGATATATAGTTGCTGAGACAGTTTGAACACCGCAGATAATCTATCATGGCTGTCTGAAGACCGTGTTGCTGAAACAGTCAACATGGCACGCAAATATCGTTGATGAAACAACCCTTGATTTGCGATTTTGAAGCAGTATTTCAAGCATGACAACAACAAGAAAAGACAAGTAAAGAAGTTGTTACACGAGCCACTCTCAAGCCAGTACCATCGTAACCATTGTAACATCATTTTGCTATGGAAGAACAGAAAGGTCCTATTTCAGTATAGAAGATCAGATTGGGTTAAAAATAGGATTTCTATAATGTAAATCAATTGTAATAGATGTCTCCTCTTTAAAAAGAGGAAACATCAGCATTAGAGGGGATTGATTAGAGACTACGGGAGGTTCATTTTTGAACAGAGAAAGAACGTGAATCCTTTGTATTATGTACTTCCGACAGATGAATAAAATTTTGTTCTGGGCATTTCATTTTAATTCCTTCTTCTAGGGAATCTTGTGAGAAGGAAGGGGCCTGCCTTCTTCACAAGATTCACCCATTTGCTCCTATATTTTTTTAACTGTTCTTTCCATTTCTGCCTTGTTAAACTATGTTTTCTGAATTCATTTATGCAGCATTGGAATTCTGTTGTCTATTGTTGAAGCTCTGTTTCCATTACTTGTTGCATTGATTTCATACAATTCATTCTTAAGAAATTGTGGATTATTTTAATTGGCAATTTTGTTTATAGAATGAGTTTGTGAAAGCTTGGTAATCAGAAACAAGTGTTGAAGATTCCTACTTGGGGAATAGGGTCATGTTCTCTGTTATAACATTATTGTTCTTTTCCTTTGCAGATTGGTTTCCTTTCCTTGATGTCATCTTTTTAATGTAATCCAGGATTCTTTTGGTAATTGTCTGCAATAGAAATATTGTCTTTGCTGTAACTCAAGTAGACTTCAGTTTGTTGAAGCAAGGTGTGATTAGTGTAATTTTTACTACAAAATTTCATTGCTTTTGAGATTGAGCATATACAGTGTGCGATTGCATTTGAAATAAATAGACTTCCCTGGGTTGACAATTTATGTAGCACTTGAATTGTTTAATTCAATAAACAATTAAAGTGACCAACATTTTGGCACCATTGCCGGAGAAGGAAATTATAGATTTCAAAAGCATTGATGTTTTTATTTCATATGTGCAGATTGCATGAGAGGATGCATAACCCATAAGAAAACTAACCCTACATGTGGCAAGGGCAAAGGAAGGGGAGGAAGAAAGACCTTTACTGACGAGATCGTATAAAAAGATGAATCTTCTCAGAGACTAAGCTCTCGAAGGCAAAATCCTCAACACTCCCCTCAATTGAATTATGAAACAAAAGAAGTTGTGAGTCCTCAAAACATTGAGGAACTAGTGGCAAGTGTTGAAGAACCAGTAGAAAGAATTGAAGAGCCATTAGAAAGTGTTGAAGAAACAACAGAAAACGTTGAGGAATCAACATGAAACGTTGAAAAACTAGTGGAAAACATTGAAGAGCCAGTAGAAAAAATTGAGGATCGAGAAAGTGCAATAGGAGATAAAACAATGGAAGGAAACTATGAAGGATTCTTCGGCGGAGGACAAGTAGATCCTGAAGGAGAGGGAAAATATGAGAATTATCTCTCTACCTTGGGATTTCCTATTAGTGATCTCCATAGAGGAGAAACTCCCATGAAGAATATCCCACTTTTAGCCTTACCTAACTTCCATGGTTTATATTCTGAAGATCCTGACGAATTTCTTTTTGAATTTGATATATTATGCAGAAGTTATGATTATGTTACTAATGCCCAGAAGTTGAAGCTATTTCCAGAAACACTAAAAGGAAATGCACTAAGGTGGTTCATGAGTCTTGGAGGCCATGTAATCACAACATGGGAACAAATGAAACAAAAATTCTTGCTTAAATATCAAGACTAATGCCAGACAAGAGAAAAAACAGAGGAACTATTTAAGATGGTACAAAAAGAGGACGAGAATTTGGAGGACTTTGTGGAAAGACTGCAGTACAACCTGCAGAGATTCAATCATCTCGATGTAATTAAGGATATTCTTAAAACAATATTACTAAAAGGGGTGAGGAATGACTGTTTAGATATGCTAAATATGCTTGGTAAAGGGGATATATCTAAAGATTCATATGATGAATTGTTAACCTCTGTAAAATATGTTCAAGAGGAGTTGCAAGGAACAGGTCAAACATAAGAGATACTACATATTCAAGAGTTAAAAAATAAGCCAGTGGTGGAGAAACAAGAGCCGAAATAGGTAATTTACTTGAATAATTTAAAACTGAAATGTTAAGTTCTTTTGCTTCGCAAATTGACACCTTGCAGGTTAAAAAGAAACAGGCTGAAGCAGAAGTAGCTTTGGCTATCTTTTGCCCCAAATGCAGAGATAAACATCCACTAAGGGAATGCCCATTGGACAAGATACCAATTTGCACCCTTTGTGAGAAAGATCATGAAAAACAACAATGCCCTTCTTTACTAGGGATAAAAGCAGCATTGCAACCAAACGAAGAAGAAGCTGAAGCAGTCTATCTGCTGACACAGAGAAGGTAATGGCAACCAAGAGGACAAGGTATGAACTCTAATATGCCATTTGCATCTTCTAATCATTGGAACAATTACCCTTCTTTTAGTCAAACAAATTACCCTCCCTTTAACCAAATGCAATATCCACCCTTCAATCAGATGAATTACCCACCCATGCAACAAACAAACCCTCCCTTTGTAGATCCTGCAATGTGGACTCCTTGGCCTCCACAACAACAATCTTACTTTAATCAATGGATTTCAAATTGGAGGGGTCAACAACTCCCATTTCCAAATCAATTTCCTCAATTTCAGCAGCCACTTCCTCTGCCATCTGGTGCTCAACCAAATAATCAAATGATGAGACCCCAGCTACCTGTACAACCAAATCCTAACCCCAATAATAAAGCTGTGCAAGTTATTGATATTCATAAGCAGCCTATATTTATTGTTTTCCCTGCGCAATGTAGTGACATTCATTTACGATCTGGGAAAATATTTGAACCCATTATCGATGATGTTACCTCTTCTGATTCTGATAAAGAAGAAGCCAAAAAATGTGATTCACATAAAGAGGTACAACCACCCTCTAACAAGGGTGTTGAAATAGCAGAACCACCATTCCTTGAGCATTTAGTTTTAACTAAAATTCCTGAGCCACCTACTCTTAATCTTCTAAGGGATTTACATAATATGTATGTTAAAATCCCACTTTTATAGGCACTAAGATATGTACCAATTTATGCTAGAACGATGACAGATATTTGTGTTAAGAAACCCGGTAAGAAATCTAAAGATCCCCTTACAGTTCATGTTATGGGTGATCTATCTGCATTAATGTCTGGTAAAGCCCATCCAGTTAAATATGGTGATCTCGGCCATCCTACTGTGACAGTCCAAATTGGTAAAACAATAATCCCTCAATTTCTGGTAGATTTAGGTGCTGCTATAAACATTATGAATATTGAAACTTCACAATTGCTACAGCTAAAGAACACAATCAGAGATACACCAACCATTCTAGATTTAGCTGACCGTTCTATAATCAAACCAGAAGGAGTTATTGAAGATTTATTCATCTCAGTTGAGTCCTGGAATTACCCAGCTGAATTTGTGGTGTTACAGACTAAAAGAAAGTTGGGGGGACATCCTGTAATTCTGGGAAGGCCTTGGTTAGCCACAACCGATGCCTTTATTCGCTGCAGATCTGGTTCAATGACATTTTCCAATGGATCTGAAATTAAACAACTTACTCTCTACCCTCAAGCTACACCAATGATTAATAATGAGAATTCTGTATGGATGGACTATGATGATCATGCTTTTCAACCTATTTTGACTATCGGAAAAGATTTAAACCTTAAAGATACCACTGAGGATGAGGTAATTAATAATTTCATTTGTGAACCCTCCTTTGTGACTTCTGAAACACATAATAAACTGGCTGCACTTTTGGAATCAGACACCTAGGAAAAGCTAAATCTGAAGATCTACCTCAAACATCAACCACCATCTCTTCTAAAAGCATAACAATAGAAATCGAACCTGGAAAAACACTAAACATAAATCTTGACCTGACAATTGCTGAAACACAGCAGTTAATGAAGTTATTGCTTGGAAATAAGGAAGCATTCACATGGGACTATACAGATATGAAGGGAATATCCCCTGAATTATGTACCCACCGGATCTATATTAAGGAAGGTTGTCGACCAGTCTGTCAACCCCAAAGACGAATGAACCCTAATTTAAGAGAAATTGTTAAAGAGGAACTTAAGAAATTTCTTATTGAGGATTTATATACCCTATATCTAATAGTGAATGGGTTTCCCCATTAGTAATAGTTCCTAAGAAAAACGGGAAATCGAGAACGTGTGTAGATTATATAGCCTTAAATAAAGCCACTCAAAAGGATCACTTTCCTTTATCGTTGATTGATCAAGTGTTGGATAGTTTGTCAAGGAATAAATTCTTCTCCTTTTAAGATGGATTTAGTGGGTATAACCAAATTATAATTGCACCCTAAGACCAAGATAAGACCACTTTTACTAGCCCTTGGGGAAATTTTGCCTATAGAGTTCTTCCATTTGGACTATGTAATGCACCAGCAACCTTTCAAAGGGCAGTTATAGGAATCTTTTATGATATGATCAATGACTCCATGGAAATATTTATGGATGAATTTACCCCTTATGGTGTGTCTTTCGAAGATGCATTACAAAATCTTGAGAAAGTACTCAAACGATGTATACAAGCTCACCTCTCCTTAAGCACCGAAAAATGTCATATGATGATGAGTGAAGGAGTAGTGCTTGGATATTTTATCTCATCTCAAGGAATTTACGTAGATCCATCCAAAATACAAGTCATTCAGAACCTTTCTCTTCCGAAAATACAAACTAATGTGAGAATTTTCCTAGGACATGCAGGATATTACAGGAGATTTATCAAAAAAATTTCCAAAATAGCTTCTCCTTAATTTGTGTTACTTATGAAAAATGCTGAATTCAAGTGGACTAATATTTGCCAGGAGGCCTTTGTAGAACTCAAGCATCAGTTATCCACAGTTCCTATTTGGAAAGGACCTGATTGGGCACTTCCCTTTCATATATCTTCTGATGCTTTAGATATTACAATTGGAGCTGTCTTGGGATAAGAGGAAAACCATCTTCCTTATGCTATCTACTTTATCAGCAAGAATATGACTCCGGATGAGCTCAATTATACAGTTACCGAAAAGGAATTTTTAGCAGTAATTTATGCTATTAATAAGTTTTGACATTACATTACTGGTTACTATACTTTTGTCCATACTAACCACTCGGTTATCAAGTATTTAATGAAAAAGTCTGTCACAAATGCTCGAGTCACCAGATGGCTATTTTTATTACAAGAGTTTGATATTACAATTGTAGATCAACCAGGTAAAGAAAATGTTGTTGTTGATTTCCTTTCTCGGTTAAAAACTGATGATAATATTCCAGTAGATGATTCTTTTCCTGATGAGTATTTATTTGTAGTATCTGCTCACTCACCATGGTATGCAGACATTGCTAATTATTTGGTTGCAGTGAAGTTACCATCACACCTGTCACATCGAGAGAAAATAAAAATCATTCAACAAAGTGCTCGGTATAGATGGATAAGTGGGTGTCTTTTCTATACAGGACTTGATCATGAAATCTAGAGATGCATTAGAGAGGATGAGGTGTATGATATACTAAAAGCTTGTCATGATGGCCCTTGTGGAGGGAATTTCGATGATAAGAGAACGACGCATAAAATTCTTAGGATGGGTTATTATTGGCCTTCACTCTTTAAGGATGCAAAGAAATATGTTTGGGCTTGTGATAGCTATCAGAGAATGGGTCAACCTAATCATAGAGATGAAATGCCATTAAACCCCTAGGTAATACTTTAACCATTTGAAATATGGGCCTTAAATTTTATAGGACCCATTAATCCTCCATCCAGCGAAAGAGTTTATATATTAGTCTGCACAGATTCTATGACTAAATGGGTGGAGGCCAAAGAACTTCTTAGAGCTAATGAAGAAGCTATCCTAGCTTTCATATTTGAAGAAATTTTTGTTAGATATGGATTCCCTAGAGAGCTAGTTATAGATGAAGGACCTCCTTTCAATTCTCATGGTTTCAAAGCCACCCTTCAGAAATATCACATTCATCATAGAATGACTACACCATACCACCCCCAAGCCAATGGGCAGGTGGAGAGTACAAACAAAGTAATAGAAGCCATTCTAACCAAAACAGTGAAGGATAATTGGAAGGATTGGTCCCAAAAGCTCCCTGAAGCACTATGGGCTTATAGAACTACCTGGAGAAATACTACATGATTTTCTCCCTATGAATTGGTTTATGGTAAAAGTGTTGTTTTTCCTGTGGAATTTGAAATTAAAACCTTAAGGATTGCTTTAGCTGTTAACGTTGATTTGACTGATGTACAGATAGCTAGGTTGCAGCAGCTTCATGAATTGGATGAAAAAATATTAGATTCCATTCATCAAACAACTATGATCCAAAAGAAAAGAACAAAGTGGCATGATAAAATCATCAAGCATAAGCAATTTCAAAAAGGTAATTGGGCTTTATTGTATGATTATCGGTTTGAAAACTTTCAAGGGAAGCTATGTACAAAATGGCTCAGACCCTATGAAGTAGATGTTGTTTTTCCCAATGGAACAATAAGGCTCTTAACAATTGATGACTCTAAAAGACCACTATTAGTAAATGGTCATCGATTTCGTCTGTACCAGCGCCCTATTTCCAAAGAAGATTTTAAGGCCACTTGCATGGCAGATGTATATTATCTCTTTCTAGGGGAGTCTTCTGCTCCTCACTGCATTTGATTATTTTCTGCACTGTATTTTTAGTATTAGATTAAATTTCTTAAACTAATAATCCCTGTCAAGGGCTGGCATGTTACAATTGATTATTTTGTAGATTCTTGATTAAGGAAAGGCTTACCAAGGAAGGAAAATTTCACCACAAGAAGATCCAAGCTTCATTTTAAGAAGCATTGCTTTCCTCACTTAAACTCATTTCCCCATCTTCCAGTATCATTTCATCATTTATTCCCTTCATTCTTTTTTCCCTTTTCATATCATTTTCCCTATTTTTCCCATTGATGAAACACCATTCTTCAGCAAATATTTTCTCTATTTTTCATTGTTGAAATACCATTCCTCAGCAAATATTTTCCCCATTTTACCACTGCTAAAACATCACTCCTCAGCAACACTTTCCCTATTTTTCCATTGTTGAAACACCACTTTTCAGCAGCATTTCATCCATTTCCTATTGCTGAAACACCATCTCTTTCTACAAAAACATGACTATGCAATATTTTCTGTCATGGAATCACCTTCTTTAGTGTTTCATTTTCACTTCTCTTATTCCTTGTGTTAATTCTGTCCATGCACTGCCTTTTCCTATGATCGAGCAGACCTATAATATGATCTCCCTCATGTTTCAAAAATCCTCTAAAGTTATTCCATGACTATTGAGCCATTATAAACAAGCACTATATTCTTCGAACTACAAATCAAAGGTAAACATGAGGTATGTAAATTTTATGTAAACACAATTAAACTATGGTTTAAAGAGAAGATTTTGTTTATTATGACCAGAATCTCCACACACTTAAAGACATCATTTCCCCGTAGTTGGGGGGGTAATATCGAAATTATGTGCCATCATTTCACAGCATGCCAATTACCATCACTTTTCATGCCCATTACTTCGCCTCTTCACCGTTACTCCATGTTCTCATTCGCAAAGTTTACTCTGTTCGAAGTCTGGTAACTTCGCTCTTTGACTCTGCATTTTACCAAAGTTGGTTAACTATGGGAGGACCTGCTATTCAACATGAGCTCGGCTCAATAGATCTGCTCGAATTATTCCCAGACGCGCATCAGATGTTTCGGCGGGCAGGTTAAGTAGGATATTTTGAGAAACTTCAAGAGTTTGATCCACAACAGGTCCTGGAATTTGCACAAAATCTTCAGGAAGATCATTCTATTGTCCAGGGAGTCCGAATTCTGGTTTTAGAGGGCGACATAGCATAGGTCTGAGGTCTTCCGGTCACTAGTACTTGATGGTTTAGTCGAAAACACATAATTTTGAATGCACAACAGGACTTTCTTCTGCCAGGAGAACACGTCGAGCTTAAAGGCCAGGGTGTTGGACTTCACTCATTGCCTTCGCCTTGGCCGAAAGTTGTTGAATTTTTCAAACATTATCTGACTTGTGAAGGTCGCTATCAGGTAGTCTATCAACATGATTTTGTCTTAATGAGTCATTTACGACATGGTAGACTAGTGAACATTCCTTACTATTTACTTGGATGCATTAGAAATATGTCATATTATTGTAGACGGGTAAAATTCCCACTCCTTTCCCTCACCCATCATCGCCTTGTTCAACTACTAATTCAGAGGGGTTTTTCGCAACAAAACCCTCCTCTAAACAACCTACCCCTACCCCCTGAGCAAGCTGCTAAAATTCCTCAAGAAGCTACTAAAAATCCCCAAGAAATTCCTGAAAGTTCCCACGAGTAGCAACCAGAGAATATCCCTGACCCTCCATCAATTCCATCCACAGAACCAGCTAACCCAATTAACCTTTCTTCAAGTCCATCTGACCAGTTAACAGAATCATCTGATCCTACCATCCATATTCCCAGTGATGACTCTCAGGCCGATACATCACCATCTTCCTCTATTCGTAAAAGGAAAAGGAGAATCACAACCGCCCCCATATCAAAAAGACAAACACGGGCCGTAACTAAAGAAGTTACCTCCTCTGATAGCCCCTCTCCTAGGGAAAAACTCTCTCATAAAAAGAAAAAGAAAACTACTGTTTTTTATACTTTCTTACCTAGGAGACGAATGAGGACGTCTATTGAAGCAGAAACCATTCGCATTACCCCTGATCCCGTAGCCATTTTGTTAAAACTCCACACATCACCACCCTTCCAAACCCCAGAATTTTTACCTGTCTCACCCTGTGGCACTGAAACACAAGAACCAGATGCCCAGGGTAATATGATATAATTTTCTATAGAACAAGTAGTTGTCCCACAAGAAACAGCTACTCAGTCAGTAGTTGTCCCACAAGAACCAACTACTTAGTCAGCAGCTGAAACACAAGAACTAGCTGCCAATGTGCAAAAAATAGACATCCAAGATTCTACTTATTTAGTAGCTGCCATAAAGGAACCAGCTGTAGCTGTCACACAAGAACCAGCTACAACTGAAACACAGTAATCAATTCCAAAGAATGCAACTGATATAGAAGGCCCAGTCACCATGGCTTCCCTTTTACAAGAAAATGAGTTTTTAAAATCAGAATTAGAAGCTTATAAGTGAGAATTGGTAGTGGCAAGGGAAGCCTTTGACAAGGAGCTAAATTTTTATACCTTGGCCCATACAGCATCCATGGTAGATAAACATACAGAAAATGATCCATATAGAGAATATATGTGCAAACAATGTGGAGACATCTATCAACAAGCAGGATATAAGGTAGTTCAAGTCCCAATGCTGGGAGCATCTACATTTTCTGCAGTCAAAGAAGAATTCCCTACTGTTACACAAGAACCAGTAGGGCTCTCAAAAATTTCAGAAAAAGAAGTTGAGGTACAAGTATCCTGCCCTATTATAACTATTTTTGCTACTCAAAATATACCTCAGCCTACCACTTGCAATGCTGGAACACAAACTGAACCATGGAATGAGATGGAAATAATGAACAAGTGGAGGAAACAGTATGCTATTTCCCAAGATAAAGCCTTACAATAGCACAAATTGGTTTGGTCGAATCATATATATTCTAACTGGGAGATCTTGGAATAGACACTCCAGCAATTTAAAGTTTACAAGAAGGAGAATAAAGAGCTAAAAGGAAAACTGCTCTTGATGTTTCAACTGGTACAAAAATTATTGGCTACTAGGAAACCATCTCTGAATTATTATTCATTTATCTCAGAACGCCTTGTTTATTTTCAGTTGAAAGCAGTCAAAGATGGAAGACCCCATGAGGTGCTTACATCTGAACAGTTTGTGAAAACATTTGCAGAAGCTTCCACCAGTGATCAACACCTACTATGTGAGTTGTAGCTTCACAATGAAGCTATCCCTAAAAACAGAATGATTAATCTCAACCCTCTTGTTGGTGATATTCAGATCAAGGCATTTTCCTCCTTCCTTGCTAATCAAATTACATGATAGAATGATTTTCTTGCAACTAGGCATAATGAAGACAACAACCTTCTCTGGATAAGGCCAGAACCTCAGAACCCTGCCATCTTTGTGGAAAAATATCATCAATTTTTGTAGAAGCCAAGGATGACTGAACATATACAACAATTACAGGATTCAGTACTCCAAGAGTGTCACCATTTTATCAGGGCCAAATAAACTGCTGCTTTAAGAGCAAACAATATGTTTTGGCAACAATCCCCTAAGGAGAGGCAGGAGTATAATCCTTTTAGCCCTACTAACCTTGAAACTGCATTTTCTAGAGTACCCAATTACATCAGGTGTGTTCAACAATGTGCTGAAAAGTGGATAGGGTACCACTTTCAGTTTCCTATTTTATGGATGCCAGCAGAGGAATATCATTCTCATTATAGATTGGCTAACAAGGATGAAGCAGCAGCTTGGTAGAGATTGCAAAATGTGCAAGGATTCAGAGCTTTAACAGATAGCACCTTCCATAACTATTTCCTAAGTAATTTTCATGTCAAAAGCCAGTATCCAGACTCTAACTTAGGCTAAATTTGCTTGAGGAAATGCGACCCTTTCAGTTGGGGGGGATGTTAGGACCCCATAATGTACCATTTTGACCATACATTTTGTTATCACTCCACTCTTTTCCATTCCATATTTAAATCTTATACTATCATTTTCATCCATTCTTCTAAAGGTATATAATATTCTTCTCTTTACTATATGTTTAACTTGTTTTACATATAATTTCACATTACTTTCATATTTAATCATTAATTGAAGATATATAGTTTCTGAGATATTTTGAAGACCACAGATAATCTATCATGGCTGTTTGAAGACCATGTTGCTGAAACAATCAACATGGTACGCAAATCCCGTTGCTGAAACAACCCGTGATTTGCGATTTTGAAGTAGTATTTCAAGCATGATGACAAAAATAAAATACAAGTAAAGAAGCTATTACACGAGCCACTCTGAAGCCAGTATCATCGTAACCATTGCAAAAGAATTTTTCTATGGAAGAACAGAAAGGTCCTATTTTAGTATAGAAGATCAAATTGGGTTAAAAATAAGATTTCTATAATGTAAATCAATTGTAATAGATGTCTCCTCTTTAAAAAGAGGAGACATCATCATTAGAGGGGATCGATTAGAGACTACGGGAGGTTCATTTTTGAACAGAGAAGGAACGTGAATCCGTTGTTATATGTACTTTAGACAGATGAATAAAAGTTTTTTTTGAGCATTTCATTTTAATTCCTTCTTCTAGGGAATCTTGTGAGAAGGAAGGGGCCCGCCTTCTTCACAAAATTCACCCATTTGTTCCCGTAGTTTGTTATCTGTTCTTTCCATTTCTTCCTTGTTAAACTCTATTTTCTAAATTCGTTTATGCAGCATTGGAATTTTTTTGTCTATTTTTGAAGCTCTGTTTCCATTACTTGTTGCATTGATTTCATACAATTCATTCTTAAGAAATTGTGGATTATTTTAATTGGCAATCTTGTTTATAGAATGAGTTTGTGAAAACTTGGTAATCAAAAACAGGTGCTGAAGATTCCTACTTGGGGAATAGGGTCCTGTTCTCTGTTATAGCATCATTGGTATTTTCCTTTGCAGATTGGTTTCTTTTCCTAGATGTTGTCTTTTTAATGTAATCCAGGATTTTTTTGGTAATTGTCTGCAATAGAAATATTGTCTTTGTTGTAACTCAAGTAGACTTCAGTTTGTTGAAGCAAGGTGTGATTAGTGTAATTTTTACTACAACATTTCATTTCTTTTGAGATTGAGCATATAAAGTGTGTGATTTCCTTTGAAATAAACAGACTTCCCTGGGTTGACAATTTATGTAGCACTTGAATTGTTTAATTCAATAAACAATTAAAGTGACCAACACTCACCTAAAAAAAAAGGCAATTTGATCTCCTAGGTAAGAACAAAGATGTTTTTAAGAGGCTGCCACCATGCTAGTGCTTAAGGTTGTCAAATATTTTTCAACATGTCCCAAGGATCAGAGAAAATAAATTCATTTCAAGGTTTCATGGCACTTATTGAATGAAAAAGTGATTGGAAGACCTAAACAGGCCAAAACATGGAAAATCATGTAGCTCAAGCAAAAATATGCAAAATAAGTGCTGAAGGCACCAATAGGCCAAAGGGAGTCAAAATCCATCATATCAGCTACCTGAAGAGAAGCAAAGAGAAATGGTAAGGAGAAAAGGGACCAATTTTATGTTTTCAACTCACCCACTGCAAAAAGGAAAAATAATATCAGTGAAGTCAAAAAGGGACTGAAAAACATTATAAAGTGGGTTTTGATTTTAATTTATTTTCACTAAAGGTATATAAAGACCATTTTTACTCTCATTTCATCTCACTATGCATATGCAAAGGAGTGAAAATCTTCAAGGAGAAAATTTCTGAGTTTTTTAGTCAGTTTCTGGGCCAAGTCACCATGCACTATGCTTAGGAGCAGGCGCTATGCCTAGGGCACCCACCACTACGCGTAGAGGGGAAAATGCAGTGTAAATTTACACTGCGTTGTGCCTACAGCCGAGCACTACCTGTTTGCCCAGCAAAAGGACCAACAGGCACAGGGGAGGCTCGAAAAGCCTTCACACGGGTAGCGCTATGCCCAGGAGGACTCGACTTGCCTAGCGTTGCACATAAAGGAGCTCGACTTGCCTAGAAGTGCCCATTTCTATCTGGCGCTGCACCCAAGAGACTGGAAGGCCTACATGTGGGCAGTGATGCACCCAGAAGGACTCGACTCGCCCAGTTTCCTACATGGGACTGTGCCTAGGAAAAAAGGGTCTCTTTTGCTGGAAAATTGCAAAAAATGATGAAATATACCCCTCCAAGCTACTTCCAAAAACCTGCAAAAGAGTCAAAAAATTGGTAAGTGGACATTTTTCCCCCTCCTCCAAGTTGTTTTTTTGTTTTAATGGTTAAAGAAATTGGTCACAAATCTAAAGAATAGAAGTCCTATTTTCTCTTGGAGAAGCCTTGTTTTGATCTCCAAACAACAAATTGTCAGTTAAGGGATGTGCGGATTAGGGTAAATGCAATCATTTCAAGTTAAGCCCTCCTCCAAGCTCAAACAAAATCAGTCATAAACCCACCTCCATCTCACTCATTTACAAGAGCTGCCCTCACCATCATTCATTTTCACTCCTCCTACCTCAGTTTCAAAAGAAGGCCTGAGTTTGTCTAAAGGAAACCCTAGTCATCATGTCAGGAGAAGAAGGAAGTATGAGTAGTGAAGGAGGTCAAATTCCTATGAGGCCAAAGCATAAGGGTGGGAAGGTTAATAGATTTGAGCCCCAAGACATAGTAGAAATTACTTCCTCCCCCATTATTTTCACATGCTTTCAGAATGTAGGGTGTTTTCAGTTTTGTGAAAAGGTCAAACAAGTGCAAAGTCACCCTAAACTCACTAAGTTGTTTGTCCTAAACCTACACAACAAATGGTCAAGCCTTGCAGGGATAGACTTTGATCTATAATCAGATACCATTTCTCAGGCTACTGGACTTCCTGATGTTGGTGAAAAGTGGTTGAAGAGTTCAAAGTTGGACATGAGTTACTATGAGACTTTCCTCAAGCCTAGGTATAAAGAGGGCTGCAAGACTATTTTCCCTTTCTCACACTTACTAGAAAGGTATGCACCCCTAATGAAGGTCATCATGAAATACTTTAGTTGTGAGGGGGATACTCCAGGCTCTACTCATACCATGTCAAACTACTCATGCATTTCACTAGGGTCAAGTTGCTTCATTTGCCCTATTACTTGTATATGAGTATAGACAAGATGTCTTCTATTATCTGAAGCAGGAGTTATACCTAACAAATGCATAGTTTTTTCCACCAATCCCTGATCAAGATGGTGGTACTACATCAGTTGGAGCAGAAGGGCATACCTTGGGAGGTGTTCATTGCTAATGAAATATTGATAGGCCCACAGCCTCATCATCAGCCTAGCTTAACCTCTTCATCTCATTCTCCTCCCTCCACTCCTCCATAACTTCCTACAGATCATGCCTCATCATCTACACAAGTAGCCTCCCCCCAAGAAAACCTCCCTTCCTCATCTTCTCCTGATGCATCAGAACAAGAAGGAAGTGGCAGTGAGCAAGACAGTGATAATGAGGGTGAAGGTGACAATCAATCATTCCAAAGTGAAGATGAGGGTGATGATGATTTGAGCAAAGAAGAGGGCAGAGGATGATGAAGAAGAAGCAGAGAATGATGAAGAGGTAGAGGTAGATGATGACGAAGAGACAAATGATGAAGAGGTAAAGGAGGATGATGAAGAAGAAAAAATAAATGAAGAGACATAGACAGATAATGAAGGAAAAGGAAGTGAGCAAGCTAGTGATGAAGAAAAAAATGACAAAGAGGACGGTGACAAAGAGGTAGATAATAAAGAAGAAAATAAGGGACAAGACAAAAAGGAAGAATAAAGTCATGACAGTCATGATAGTCATGAAAACAATTAGCTCCATAGTGATAATGAGGATGATGATAGTGTAGAAGATAAAGAGGAAAGCAGTCTCAATGATGAAAAAAATGATGATGATGATTATGCAGAAAATGGAGAAGAGGCTAATGACAGTCATGAAAATAATGAAGAAAATAAAGGGGATGATAGTCAAATTGAAGATCTTAGCAATGAAGATGTAAGTAGCTTTGATGAAGAACAAAATGAAAATGCGTAAATCAGTGAAGGAGTTGAGAGTGGTGATGATGTTGAGAACAAAGAGGACAATGATGAAGTAGAAAACATGATTACTGATGATACTAATGATGAAAATGAAAAGTGTGATGACAACAAGAAGGATCACAACCATGATCAAGACACCAAAAAGGCCACAATCATGCCTCTTTCATTGACCTACCAAAGAGGGCCAAGGCTTGTGTTTGCTACCTCCAAAAGGCAAGGGACCATGCCATACACCTCAACTTAGCCACTAGACAAAGGCAAACAAAAGGTAAAGGAAGAAGAAGATCATGAGGTTGAGAGGGAGTTTGAAATAATTTAGGGGGATAGTGATGAGGAGAATGAAGCAAGATCTCAAAATTTCACATCTAGAACAAAAATTCACTCATTGAAGACCTCTAGGAAAATATGAATAGGTCCAAGAGTGTAAATTATTCCCTTGACATGGAGAACAGGTAGCTAGGAGAAGAAATTGTAATTTATGAGGCTAGAGCCATCAAGGCCCGGAAAGAAGCCCAAAAGGCACAAGTAAAGCTAGAAGAGTTCATAGGCACTTACGAAGAGAGTGAGGATGAAGAAGGGCAATCTAGGAGGAGACCTAGAACCATGGTATTGAAGAAGGCATTGGAAAAGCAAAGACAACAAAAATTAGCCTTAGCAGAGCAGCTCCCTCTAGATGAGCTATTGGTCATGGAGATAGCACATGATTGGGAGCTTTGGCTGGAAAGAGCCAACATACACTTGGAGGCTGAATTTGAGAAAGCTAACAAGAATCTTGACCTCCAAAGAAGGTTGACTAAGCATTATGCTCGGAGAAACCAAGTTGCAAGGGCTAAACTCAAGAAGGCCCAAACCAAGATCCAAGAACTAAAAGAGGAAAAAGGCCAATCTGACCTTGGAATTTTGGCACAAGCTTCTCTACAAGTCTCTCGAAACCCATGAGGCACACATCGACCAAATTTGAGAGAATTTTGACAATTTTTGGTTTTTTGTGAATTTGGAGGCCTCTAAGCACAACACCCCTAGCTCTACGCTTTCATCTTAGGAATATTCAAAGTGGAAAATTTACATTTTTGGAATCCTCATGACTAGTACATTATGCTCAGAAAATTTTAGAGAATTTGGAGCATTTTTGACCCTTCAAAAGGCCAAAAAACACCTCATTTTTCACCTTTCTGCCTCATTTTCAGACTTGGTGCTGCGCCTAGAGAAGTGTTGGGAAAAATTCTTTTTGGACAGGTAAATGGATCTCAATTAGAAAACCAATGGTATAGTTGGAAATTAGACTCAACCATCTTTCCAACGGGCCATCACAGAGAAAATCCTCATATTGGAAAGGTCACCAAAACTTGGCTACAAGTGGACCTATTTTCTGCCCGGGAAGGTGTTGTGCATTCAAACCAAATTGGGCAGTTTTGGTCAAAAGTAAAAAAAAGACACTCATTTACTGCAAAATGATATTTAATGTTTTTTGAGGCAAATCAATCCAAAATTAGGTGCTCAGAATTATTTTGGAATTTATTTCATGAGACATTTATGCCTTGGGCCTGCCATGGTCTCTTGGGCATAAATAACATTTATGGATGTTTTTGACATTTTCAAACCCTATTTAGGGTTTTTAACATCTTTTTCTAGATAAATAGAGCACGAGGACTTCATTGTAAAAGGTTGGCATTTGATGACTCTTTGGAGAAATACATAGTTTTTTTTGGAGATTGGAGAAGAAATTGGTGTTGTGGAGTTTGTGAATGGCTTGTCTTCATTAATGATGGAGAAGGTTGCTTGCAGCATCCTTGAGCTTGGTTAATGGTGATGTGCTTCTATTCAATTATTGTTTTCTTATGTATCATTGTGTTTCATCCTTCTTTATTGTAGTAGGACAAAGGTTTTAGACTAAGAAATGTTTTCAAAGACACCTTAGCTCTATTTGTTCTTCACTGCCTCTATGTTTTCCTCTTCTACGACATTTTAGAGAATTCTTAATTGCTCTCTAGACCCCCTAAGCTTTTTTATCTCATGAATGGTTCAATACAGTAGGTATCAAAGATGTTTTATGGTTATCCTTGCTTGTTTGATGTCACTAAAACATTGTTTTTGAGGTCTCTCTCTAAAGTACCACTAATTAGGTTTTCCAAAGAGGCTATGTTTCAATCATACCCTTTGAAAATTCTTGAATAGTTGTTTTGGAGATATTTATGGGTATGATCAATGTTGTTTAGGCGTTCCCTCTTCTTTGATTAAAGTTATCTGTTTATCTTAAATTTTTTCTAACTTTGAAAATGAAATCACTAGAAGTTAAATGAGTTTCTCACCTTCTATATTTCATTGGATTGTTTATCTGAAATGCTTATTTTCTTGAGTTGAATCAAAGAGTTATTGGTGTGCCATGTCTATTCATTACTTATTTATGATAAATATTTTTGAAGTCCCTTCTTGTTTTAAGTACATGACAAAGGATTCTTAATTTCCCTTTGCCCTACTCTGTTCAAAAACCTGATGTTCATTTCATTTCACAAAAACCTTGAAAATCCATCTGACCATGCTAGATTTTCCCTGTGATCCACCCTGATTTATTTTTGAAACTTTCTATGAATTTTATTGACTCCATAGCCCAATGATTTGAATATTTCCTCACTCTATCTATTCTAATTGATCATCTTACCCAACCAAAACAAAAAAACAAACCCTACACTTAACAACTAGCCTAAAATCAAACCCTAAAAGAAAACAAGTTCACATCCTTTGCACAAAATAGAGAGAGCCTTCTCTGAGTCCAAGAAGGTTAGGTCCTAGGACTCCAAAGACTTGTCTGATGTTACCTTGTGCATTTGATCTCACCAATCTAAAAAATCAATAGAACCTAACAGAAACCTTAACAATAGTATAAGTTGTCTAATTGTTTTTAAGACACAGTAGGCATGACATGTGCTACCATAAAAGAATTTCTATTTAATATTATTTTTTTTATAATTTTAAGGCAATTTGTATTACTTAATTCATATATAGCATAATTTAAAGAAATGTTTCTTTTAATTTTTAAAAAAAATATATTTTCAATATTTTAAAAAATGGGTGGCTTCCATTACAAGTTTCAGTGTTCATCTTGTTGCATTCCTTCAATGCTAACTATTGCATCTACATTCAATGATGTGTAGGAACTAATTGTAAATTATTAGATATATATAAATACAACATAATATGATAATATTTCTTTGATATAGTATATATAATCTATATTTTCCCTTTTTAAATTATGGTGGAATCTCTTCTTGGATTAAATGGAAAATTTGAGGGTTATTCGTTACATTGGTCATTGATGTTTGTGATGGAAGAATTTTGTTCTAAAGCAAATGTAGAAAACATCTTACTTTCGAGTCTTCATAAAAATTTTCTCTTTCGCACCTCAAGTTTGTTCTACAGAAATGTTCCAATCACTCATAGAATTTTTGTTCCACTGGGGCAACATTTCCCCAATCTGAGGTATGCCCTCAAGGTGCCCAATGTGAAGTCATATTGGAACATGAAACATTTATTTTAATGGACTCCATGGGTATTGTACAATGATATGTGTCTTCATTGGTTTAAAAATATGTTGTATGGTTGGGTTATTCTACCTTCCAACCATCATACCATGCTCATTTATTAAAATTTTCAATGTAGGTGGGTGAACTGAGTTTTCCAAATATCCATACTGCATGTACACCTCTCTTTTCCTTTGGAATAAAAGATAGATATAGAGGGAAAACTCATGAAATCCTTGATCAGATGGCTAATTCTAGCTTCTTTTTTTTATCACAAACATTTCTGAACATTAAAATAACTGAAAGTAGATACAAAAACATACATGGAATTAGTGTTTCTTATAGTAGAATTGCATGACTGAATTCAGAGAGTAGATGTAGAGATATAGCAAGCCTATGGTTGGCCTGTAGACCAATCACCATAGATATTGAAATGTAGGTCAAGTTAAATTTGGTTAAATTTAGATAGGTTACTCCAACGCAGGAGATTCAAACAACAATTTTAAGATGGAATTGAGGATATTATCTATTCAAAATTCATGTCATTTGAATCTGGGTTTGTGGAGATATTGAATCTTAAGTTTTTAACTTTTAGATATAAAGTTTTGGATAAGGGCATAAAACACATGTGCTTTTATTTGATACCAAATAGTTATCATAAAGCCAATTGGTTGTGGATGAATAGAAAAATTATGCCCAAACCTATGTGAGATATCAGTAAGATAAGCAAAGGAGTATTCTTTTAGTATTGTTTTCATAAAAGGGTGAGAGTATTAATTGAAAAAAAGGGGACAAAATCACTGAAGAATAAACTAAATCTGTAATAAGGAAAGGTATTCATTTCATAATATCACCAGGGTCATACCCTTAAAACCCGAGACTATGAGACATCCATACATCAAATTTTTAAGGTAAAAATGCTTTAAGAATTGAGAATGAAATTAATTTACCCGAGGAAGATGAGCCATACTCAAAACAATAAAATATAAACGCTATCTCCCATAGGATGTCTATAAAGAAAGGGGAAATGGGTCAAATGAAAACCTTGCCACAATGTAAATCCCTTACTAAACTTATGATAAGACCAAAGGAAAGGAAACACTAATTGAAGGGGGTCGAGCGATGATAAATGTAGGTTGTAGCGAGGTCAGAAGGAATTCTCGGCATATCCATGATAATTTCTCCCTATCAGCCTGCTTCAGAAGAAGGAAAATGTATTATCTTAAACGTTCAACCTCAAAAACCAAGGTAAGATCAAAATGCCAAAAAAAACAAGTGTAGATCTAAACCTTGGTCTTACCAATTCTGCTACACGAAGTCAAAACGCGCCTCCTCCAATTTTCTATAAGCTAATGGAAGGAATAAAAGTTACAACAAGAAAAGCCAACTTCTTAGGAGAACAAGGTTGAGTTGCACTCTGGCGCAAAAAGTCCAGATGATAAATTGACCAAATACGTCAGTTAATAGGTCATTTCTGCCCAATAGAAAACCTCATAATTGCCATCGTTGATTTACCAAAACAAATCAAAGTCGTAGAAATATGGAAGCCAACCTTAGTAGCCGAATAAACTCGAGTGGCACTCTGGTGCAAAATTCCAAATGAGAAAAATGACCGAATAAGTCAGCGAATAGGTCATTTCTCCCTAATAGAAAACCTCAGAATTTTCCATCGTTAATTTACGAAAACACATCAAAGTCATTGATTTAATGGTCAGGTGGGGAGCCTATTCGTGGCTCTCAATAAAAAAAAATGAATATGGCCGAGCAATGGCCCCTACGATACAATTATGCACCACCTCATGTGTAGAGCAAGGCAAGGTATGACCACCAAGTCATTAGAACATGTAAACATAAGGTTTTATGCCATAATATATGAATGCAGAATAAAGAGAAGGAAAACCATTACATGGAAGTATTAAAGGGGAGAAATGGGGTAGAGTCCCTAACCCCTAGATAAACATATATAGAACAATATACCTTGCAAAAATTAGTGAAGAGAACAAAAACACATATATTTATGTATAGATTGTTACTATAGAAAAAAAAGTACATAAAGAAGTGTCATAAAGACTTAAGAGGACCCTCATATAGTAAAAGGGAATAATTCTAGATAATTCCATAATAATTATATGGAAGATACTAAGTAAGCTAAGGTCTAAGCATGAGATAATTAGTTTATGAAGTATTGATAATCATAAAATAAGCAGTTCTGAGATAAGAGTGAGAAAATTGACCTGTAAATCTCTATTCTAGAGGAAATATAAATAATGTTTCTTTCCATATTATAATTATATAAGTTATCTAGATGGAGAATTTATTACTAAATATACTAGCAAACTATTATTTTTTGTGTGTTGTAGATGTATGTTGCACATGAAAAGTTAAGTCTTCAACTAAAGGAAATTTGTGCTCTACTAATTAACCAACAATTCTTCCTGCAGGTATTATTCATAATGTATTTAACTCAACTGTAAGCCCACTCCCATTTTGCATAATATGTTAGCATTTAATTTAATTCGCTGTGGATGTGATCAAAGGATATAACCTTGAAGATTATAATCAACTCCATAACTCTAATTTCCCATTGATGCAATAAACAAGTGTTTAAGGAAGTATAAACTTTTAGCTAATATAAAAAAACCTTTGAATCCATATCTCTTATAAGTTTAGATTATTGAAGTGACACAATTAAAATGACTAACATAAATGACTAATACATATTATTGAAGTACTTTTTAGGTAGTCATAATTTTGTTCCTAGACTAAATTAGTCATTCGTGTTAGTCATTTTTAGTTTTATTACTTATTAGTTAATCACATATTTTAATGTTGGACTAAATTAGTCATTTATATATATTTTTTTTGTTGGGTCACTTTTGATTGCTCATTTTTCATAATATTTCCCATGGAAAGGTTGTGGTGACTAAATGTTTTAGTCGCCTAGTCACTAATTTCATCGTTTTATGCTAGTGATCCATGGGCCATCCATATGGCCCATTACTCTTGTCTTGAGCCATTTCTTTAAGAGTTTGCAACAACACATCCTTCTATATGGTTTCATCCATCCTTTCAATGTCCTCCTCTTTGATCATCTGGGGAAACATATTTACGAACTCCAGTTTTTCTACCATGAATTGTGTTCTTGTTTTAAAATAGATTTTTTCTTATGGATAAAGGTTATAACCCTAAAATTTGGTTGCCACCCGAAGAAAATAAATATTTTTCCAACGAACCAAGAGATATGTTGGATTCCTGATTATTCATATTTCAAATTGGGGACACCAGGGAGCGTCTTCTAGATTTGTTTGCTTCATTGTTGGCATTAAATCCCTTCATCTTGGTAGGGGTCTAGTTCAGCTTCAAAGAGGCTTTCTTGCTGGTCCTTTTGTTTCTCTTATTATTTTTTGGTTCATTATGTGATAGATGATCCACCCTATTGTCATTGACAGGTGAATTCATATATGATTGAGTAACCTCAGTTTCTAACAGTGACGTTTGTTGTGTGTTTTCCCCTGGTAACTCTATGTATTTTTTTCTAGTTAGGAATATTTGTGTCGGGCTTGGTATTTATGTCACTTTCCATTTTCTCCATGGACAAAAGGAAAATTCACCAATAAGTGTCTTGTTTTATGACATACCAAACACTTGAAGGGGACTCCCCAATAATCAACTTGCTAACGGATGGATAAGGTCGCCAAATATATTTCAATCACTATCATTAAGCCACCAAATAGATCCACCTCCACCAGAAACCAAGCCACTTTTTTTTCAAGTAGCCCCATACATCCTTCCTTAACATAATAATTTTTTCCGATTTTTCTAGTTATCTCACAAATCACTCCCTTTTTCCATAGTTCAATAGGGAATCCAAAAAAATTAGTCCATATGAATTTTCATTTAGGAATCTTTGTCACTGGATAAAATCCTACTTTCCAATTTTGTAAAACCAAGAAGCCTCTCCGCTTGACCCAAGGGAGGGATGCAATTTTTGTAGGATATTTTCGTTGCAAAAAATGAAACATGAACCATCTGTTTACCATTTTTCTGAACTTAGTCCTCTAGCCAAGAGGAGAAGACCAAATTTGTTGAATTCATTACTTCATTTTCACCCCATTCATACTGATAAACTCCCATCATCCCACCAATAATTTATTTAACAATTTGATCACATTTTCATAGTATAAGTCAACTCCTAGGATCGTGTTTTGTATCTCCTCATTTTCCCTCATTAGTTTCTTTCCTGTGTCTTTGTGCCTTTCATTCTTCTTTTGTTAATTTTCCCTAAGCTGATCAGTCACAGTCAGTTCGTGTTCAGGGAGGTATGAAGCTTTGTCCATACCCTCATGATGTTTGGATACATTATTTTTTGTTTCACTATCTACTCTGGGATTTTTGTATTGAATGGACCCCACTCTATTAAAAGAGGACCTCATAGTGTGTTTTTTCCACCAACAATCATGACTCAGATTCTGCTATGTCACCACTGCCACCTTGATTAATTTATCCATAGCAAGGTCGAATTCATCTAGATGGTATTGAATCTCCATTTTACTGTGTAGCAAAAAATCCAAATTTTGAACTTGAATGTGAGTGAAATCTAGGGCAATGCGCAGCTTAACATTGACACAGTCAAATTTTCCCTCCTCCTCAACCACAAAACCTTGCAAACTCAATCTTACATTTCTCACACATTAAGATGATGAGATACTTCCCAAGATTTGCAGTAATTTGTTTAGTTTCTTTCCTTATATGGCTTCCTCAATTATCTCTAGAAGAATTAACATGTTCGAAACGTAACAGGGGAGAAATATAAGTAGTGGCACTTTAAACTACAAGGGAAATTTAACTATTTTAGAGGGAGACCACCCCTTGACACAAACGGGACTAGTGGAGCCAATCATAAATCAAGATACAAATTCTCCCATGGTCCACTAATGTGGTAAACCATACAACTTGGAAGAGTCAGAATAAAATAATGCAATGGTTATTGGTGAGGTAAGTAGTCCCCAATGATGAGAACATGGAAAGGAGGAGACATTATATTGGTTGAGTCTAAAAAGCCATCTTTATATGTTGTCATGACAACTTGGACTAGATCCAAATCCCATTGGTTGGTCAGATTCATTTTTGTACCACAAGATCAACCAAACAGTTTTTTAGCCCTGAGCATTATTTTGCCAAGATCCTAAAATGATGTTTCCCTGTAAACACCTTAAGGCCACTTCGCTATACATGATTTAGACCTCCATCAATCATTTCAAACTGCATATATTAATCCAATTAACTGCCCCGAGTGTATTACAATCCCATAACTTCTTTATGTCTAGTTTTCAAATGGACCAACCACCACCAACCCACTTTATTACAATTTTGATCCACAGAACCAAAGGTGTGGCCGATTTAGGATCAAAACCAAGATGTAATTGGGAGTCCTGTCTGAGGAGAGACCTTCATAAAACTGAAAATTCATGAGTGCATCTTGATCCTATCCATAAAACTGTGTACACTATTATATTTTTTTCTAATTTATTCTTGCTTTTTGTGGCCATTGAAGGAGGGGCAGGACAGATTGCAGAGCCAGAGTAAAGGTTGAGTGTGGGAGATATGAATGTCGAATGCACATTGCAGCGGCCGTTAAATGCCTTGGTACCACCCTCCTGGATAGCCATGTGGTCTGGCCAAGTGTCAAGCCTTGGGCCAGCCACCGCCTCATGCTCATAACTCACCTGCATGCGGGATAAAAATTAGTATTATTATGAAATATAATATTAAAAATAAAACTTAATGTTACAATTTAAAAGTTAATATTAAAAATCAATATTGTATTATTATAAACTTAACTATTTGTAATTGATCTAGAAAATTCTTGTATAACATATCTTCCATATCATTTTCCTTTCCTGGTAGCTTTCTTTATGCATAAATATTTATTTAGAGATAAACATGTTTATGTTATATTGAAATTGATGAATTTCTTACTCTGCACCATTATTTATTAAATTGAAAAAAAATGTATTGTCCATTATTGTTGGATATTCAATTGCTTTATGGTTAATTAAAGAATTTATTTTTTATTATATAACTAAATAATGTGAGGATTCAAACATTTCACCAATAACAAGGAAACATGAATTCATTAAGATTATTAATATTACAAAACTAATGAATTAGTAAATCATACATTTAAAAGATCAACAAACCCAAAAAATCAATATTAAAAATGTAAGGGATTAATAAATCCTAATAATTAATATTTAAAAGATTAATAAACCCAAAACATTAAATTATAAAATCAAGAGATTATTAATATTATAATTTACTTAAAAGTTTAATATTATTAATAACATTAATAACATGATATTAATATTAATAATATTTATTAAAAAACTATAAACAAAAATATTTGATAATTATTAATATTAATATATATTATTTTAATATTTTTCTGACCTTATGACATTATTTTCCTTTATAATTTAAAATATATATATATATATATATATCCATGCTATAACATATATATTATAATTTTAAATTTAAATTAAATCAAGATGAAATAATAGTAAGAATTGTTCTTGAATTTTATTTATGTTGGGCTGGTTAGATTTCGATTTCGATCGAATGTAGAAGAGCAGCTCGAGACCACTAAGCTTGAGGCAATTTACTACTCTTATCCAAAGTTAATTGTTTCTCAAATCCAATTCAATATATTCAAAATTTACCTTCAACTCACAGGTTTAAATGATGAAGAGTAGTAGAGAGCCAGAAATTCCTTTGCGGCCTAAAGATCCATTTTATCTGTTGATTGTAGATTAAGGAGCGGATGCGGAGGCGACTTGTTTATTGAGGCGAGAACCTAAAAAATTATGAAAAGCTGTAGAAAGAAAACATTAACCGGGTAACTCCCCACATTAAACCTACATCAATTGTTTTCCACTGATTTCATTCCATCTCTGTAGAAACTTATATTTTCAAAGGTTTACAGTAGTGAAAGTTTTTGGTGCATGTTTAATTTTGGTCTCTTGCAATCAATATCCAGGAATAGGTTTTGGCACAATTGTTATTATGTAGTAAAAATAGCTTGGGGCAAAATGTATTTTCTTTTATTGAGAACTTTATACACAATGGTAATAAAACTATAATAAGAATATAATGAGAGTACAAATGTGTAATGGATATATCATATTTAAGTGCATTTTGATTTATTTCCTTGTGTTTTTAAGGTGGCATAATATGGAAGAGACCATAGTTTCCATATGTATTAGGAGGAATTTATTTGCATTTTCATTTGTAGGAACATGTTCAACCACTATGTACTACAAGGAATGTATTTGCATTTGGCACAACTTGTTCAACCACTTTCTAGAGAGATGATTTATTTTCTTCAAGAAAACAATTAGTGATGTCTAGAATGGAAGTTTAATTCATAAGAGAAATATTAAAACAAAAAACATTTATACCAACAATAAGCCTTAAAAACTTGCTAACAAATCACAATATTTATTGTATTTGAAATAACCATCTTCTAGATAGTGCAATTTTCAAAATAGGGAATAACTTCTACATTGCATGAAGAGATAAATATTATATTCCACATTTAAATATTATATTTTAAATAGATTTTTTTTTTTATATTATTTACATATTTATTTTAAAAGATTAAAATTCAATAATAAATGCATGGACAATAAGCTAAGTAAAATATAAGCTAAAGATATTATATTAATTAGTTTCTTTTTATGGACATTATTATTTCAAACCATTGAAATCTGATCGAGAATTCTTAAATTGAAATCCAACATATGTTCGTCTTTAAAAAAGTCTCACTAACCCTTGTGTGGTAAAATTTTGAAAAAATGATATCTAAATAAATGAAATCCAACCCATGTTAGTCTTTAATGAAGTATTAGATAAATATTTGAAAAAATGATATCTAAAACGTATAAAATATAATATTAAGGTATGTGATGTTACCATAGACTAGAAGGGAGGTGAACAAAAATACTAAAGGGCTAAATTGTAGGATCTTCATAGAGTTTGGTATGAAGAACCATAATTACCACTTCAAAGAGTGAATACTTCAAAGAGTGAATAACATTAATCTCTAGTAACCTTAAATTAAAAAAAAAAAAACATTTAAGTTCCCCCGAACAATATTATCCCAAGCTAACTTCAGGTTTTTTGAAATATTAGAATAAAATATTTGGATTCAAGTTCGAGCTAATGGGTATCATTATTTTCAATTGTATATTTTGACATTTTTAAAAATAAACTAGCCATGAGAGACATCATTATGTTCAATTAAATATTTTGACAATTCTAAAAATTGTATATTTTGACAATTCTAAAAATAAATTAGCCATGCTCCTGATGAGAGTTGAATTCTTAAGAAAAGATTAAAAGAAAAAACATTAGTATAAACAATAAGACTTAAGAATTTACTAGCACAACACAAAGATAAAAGGTAAGGAAAATAATAAACCAATCCCAGTAATTATTGTACCTTTTCTATCTTACAATTGGTCTACCAACAATATCAAGGTAAAACATCAAAGTAAATAACAAACCAATCTCAATAATTATTGTACCTCTTCAATCTTAAAATTGGTCTACCAACAATATCATGGTTTTGAAGGAGATTTTGTTAATTACCTAAAGTTTATTTTATTTAAAGTAACTATCTTATTCATATTTCCATATGCTCTCTTCTATCTCTACATAATGTGCATCAAAAGGGCTATAATTGGGAGCACACAGAGAAGTAGTTTTGAATATGTATGTTTTGAATAGTGTTAACAATGTTATTGTGAATAAATAAACAGAAGAATTCCACAATAAAACACTAAGAAAACTCATGAATAACAACCAAATGATTGTGGTCATGGTCCACCATTTGAGTAAAACAATTAAAATTATATTTCTCCTTTAAAACATGGGCATACCAGAAACAAAAACTAATTTTTTTGAAAACTTAAATATACTAGGAAGGGGTAGATAAATAAATTTAGTGATTCTAACTAGTGCCAAGACTGAGTTACATGACTAGTTTTTTTTATTGTGAACACAATAGCTTTACATAAGAAAGGTTCCACCTTGCTAACAACATTAGACATGTGGCAGGAGAAACATTTTCATGGGAAGGTTCCACCTTAGCTAAAATGTTTGTAAGTTCAATGAAGCATTCAAATTAGTTATTGGACATGTTTTAGTAATTTTTTTTTTAAATCCAATGTTTTTTTCAACATTGAGGTCTCTTTTCAACATTATGCATTATGCATGTTTTATAAAGTAGTTTAGTAAAAAAAGAATTTATTAATTTTTCAAAAATAATTAATTATTAATAGTATAGTAATTTTTTAATCATAATTTGGTAAAAAATTAATTTAAATAAGTTTAAATACTTAGTTTAGATAGGTAAAAAAGTTACCACTTTCAATTTCATTCATTAATAGAATGGAAATCACTAAATATAATACTCATACTAATAAACTCTCATAAAACTCTCATACTAATAAACTTTATACCGCTTATAACACCTATACTCAGACCCTTATACTCACTCTATCTCCATACCCATCCTACCTTCTAGCTAGCTATACACATCTAGACCACAGCTAGCTCTATCTATCTATCTGGCCTATATCCCTATCTGCCTAACCTACTTACCCAACCTTACCTGCCTAGAGGTCGAGGAATTTATTGCTTGCTCGACAAAAGGCCCGAAGGGACTCGGCCAACCACCTCATCAAAAAAAACTTGAGTTTAGACCAGCCAAGGCAGGCGGGACAGGAAAAGGGGACTATTGGAGTTGTTCAACGTACTACTATTACCTCCCTAATCAGGGGGACTACTTCAGGTTTTTACTTAGAACTGCCAAGCCTGTTAAAGTGGTCAATTCCAACATAGGTACTCTTAGAAGCTTAATTATTATATTATTGTATTTACCAAGGTTGTTCTCTATTGAGTTTATTGTATTACTGTGTTTACGAAGTATGTTGTCCATTGAGTTGAAAAAGTTAAACAAAGAATTTAATCCGGTCCGTTATGAAGTAGGTTGGCCATTTACTTGAAAAAGTTCAACAAAGAATTTAATCCCCTCACTTGGATTAGGAATGAAGAGCTTTCTTATGGTCGAAATAGGAATTTTTATACTAGCTAACCAAATGTAAAAAAGCGCCCATAAAAGCTAAACAAATCATGACCATCCATTCCATTATATAGTGAGGATGAGAAACCTACAAACATCTACCAAAGAAACATTTCACGCGGGGCCAAATAATGTCGTGATTGCCACGCAACCTTTCTAAAGCAAACTTTGTATTTGTTTTATTTTCACGTGTATTCTATGTCACCTGTAATCCAAAGTCAAATAATGTTCTGATTGCCACAGAGGTGAAAAGAGCCTTTTCTTTTCACCTGTATTCAATTTCACCCGTATTCTATATCCCCAGAGCAGGGATGTTGGGGCGAAGCGCATTAAATATTAAATAAATAATATACTCACCTGGATTATTGATCACATTCATTTTTCTGCCATATTTCGTAGTGAAAGTTCCAATTGACAAGTGGCTGTAAAAAGGCGCAGGTCTTGGAAAGAGACTTGAAGGAGTTGTGCCCAAGGATGGAATTACCAGTTGCACTTTTAGCACTTTTAGCATTGCCTGAGCTCCCTACCAATACCTACAGATTTCCCTAATCTGGTATTGGTAATGATAAAAGTGCAAAATCTGGTATTGGTAGAGCGCACGGGCAATTCTAAAAGTGCAACCGGTAATTCCATCCTGGCCCCAAGGCCTTCAAGTCTCTTTGCAGACCTGCCCCTGTTAGACCCACTTGTCAACGCGGAAGCCGAGACCTCTGAAGATCTCGTTGGCGCCAATCCCTTTTCTTGGAGAGCTGCAAGCGATTTGGTTGTCTGTGTTCTCCGCTATCTATATGAAGGAAATTGGATAGCCTGCTGGATTTTCACTGCCGATGCATCTAGAAGGGCGCTATAAAGCATACTCTGGATGCAATATAATACACGGGTATCCCTTTAATTCCATGTTATTCGCGTGGTATGTGCGCCCCCACGACACTTTCTTCCTCTTTATCGCGTGTATGCACGTTTTGTGGTTATTAACTTATTTAGCCTTTGGAGCTCGGAATCACGACTAATACGGGCCTCCCCTTTTTTTCTAATTTATTCTTGCTTTTTGTGGCTATTGTTCGAGTTCGTGATCCCCACGTTTCATATTCGTTCCTCTTCGTCTTTCAACTTTGCATTAATTCGTTGCCTTCAAAATCGGAAACATTAAACCCGAACCCTAAATACATCAAACCCTCCGTGTCTCTCATGGCCAATTAAATTAAATTTATTACACGGTTATTCATAAAGAAAACAAACCATATATTTTGGGCGAGCCTTATTTCCACTGCCATAGGTCCATAAATGCGTCCAGACAGAGAATGCTCATTGCACGATCTACAGTTTTAATCTGATGGCGAGCATTTCCTGAAGGCATTTATGAGCCTATGGCAGTGGAAATAAGGCTCGCCTATATTTTGAATATGACATTGACAATCAAAGTACAGTTATTAACTTGATTTAATTATATGAATCCGGATGGATCCGAAAAACCAAAGAGATATTTTTTAAATATTTTTTTAAATCGAAATACAAATTAGGTACCTATGGTTGATAAATATTTAATGTATCAATTCATGATAAGTCAAATTAATGGTAGCTATTGTTGATAAATATTTAATGTAATCATATTTTGGATATCAGATTGACAATGAAAGTACAGTTATTAACTTGATTTAATTATATGGATGCGGATTGGAAAAACAAAAGAGATTTATTTTTAATCAAAATACAAATTCCGTAGTTATGGTTGATAAATATTTAATGTATTAATTGATAATAGGTTAAATTAAATATTTCACATGAATAAGACTAAAAAATTTTAAAAATTAAAAATATAATATTAAAATAAAATTTTTAATTATGAAGATTTTCTTACATTATTATGGATTATAAATAATAGCTATTTACAAAATTATAACTTATTTTATATAATTTTTTAAGTTAATTAAAAAAAAACAACTACATTTCAAATAAATATATTACTATAAAGAATATTACATAATAATTATTGATAATTAAAATAATTTTTTTAAAACTTTATTTTATATAAATAAATTTAACTAAATAAATTTTAGTTCTATATAATTAAATTTTAATTTATAATAAAAAATAAATTAACCAATAATTATAATAAAATATTTAAAATAATATCTTAATAATAAATAAATTGAAATTATAATATACCCACTCACTTTGAATGGACAGTGAATTGTATATTGTATTATTTCAAGGAGCTTCTTGCAAAAATATCACCAATTCAAATGCCTCATTAGTCTTTACCCCACTAAAAATAAATATGCATTGCCATATATATATATATATGGCTGGCTACCTCGTAGATCCTGTTAATATTTTGCAGTAATATTTTAATCAGTAATGAATGTTTTTTGGGGTAATGGATTTATTTTATTTTGTAATAAAGGTTAGTAATGTTTGTAATAGAGTAATTCTTGTATACTAAAGTAGGTAATCAAAATGATTAGTAATTGGAGGGTTTAAATTTTCTTATTTATGTTTTCTAATTAAATTTATGATTGTCTAAATTCAATAGAAAAAAGAAGGCAAGAAAGAAAAATAAAACATTAAAAAAAACAAATTCAAAAAAATAAGAAATAAAAAGTTTACATAAACAATCAATTACGAGTAAAAATTAAAACTAAACACATCAAAATATTACTAGGAAAAAATTACACCTAAACACATCAAATATAAAATGAAGATGCTAATTGAGCACAAATTCCACTCAAAGAGAGAGTACTGGAGTGGGAGACTTTCTAATGAAGATTTGTAATCAAGCGAAGGGCGGATTTCAGATAGCCTTTTGAAGTGGCCGGAGCCACCTCCAGCAGGTCGTCGTCGTCACCTGCACTTAACCGACACCAGAGCGCATGGGTATAAGGTCTTCATGAGGAGCAAACTCTTCAACTTCAACATCTTCAGAGCCCATGGGTATGCGGTCTTCGTGACGAGAAAACTCTTCAACTTCAACATCTTCAAACGCAGAAGCAGACCGCTATCAAGATTTCCGTGGGCTAATATATAATTTCGAAACTTTCTGTGAAATTTTATTATAATTTTACTATGCTCAAATTTCTATTATTTTTCAAACTAATCTGTAAATTTTTTATACAAGTGAACTTTATTCCTATAAAACCCTAACACTAAATGCGTCAAACCCTGACTTCCTTATTCCTATAAAACCCTAACCCTAAATGCGTTAAACCCTGCCTTCCGTGTCACTCATGGCTAATAATTAAATTAAATTTATTACACGGGTATCCATAATGAAAACAAAACAGATAGTTTTGAATATGACATCGTCGATCAAAATACAGTTATTAACGTGATTTGATTATGTGTATCTAGAAAGCAAACTTGATTTCATTATATGGATCCGGAAGACAAAAGACATGATTTCTAGCAGAGGCTTCTCAACAAGCTTGCTGCTGCTTTTCTCTAAACAGACATGGCCTTGCCTAGTGTCTCCCCTTATCTTCTCAATACTACTCTATGTGAACCCAGCGATGAACCCAAATGAACCTACTCCCAAATTCACGCAACTGACGGCCTTTCACACGACATTCTTCGCCTTCAACGGCCTTTGGTGTCCCTCAATGGTTTGGCGAGCTTCGGCGAACTTTCAAGAGTATGAGAAACAAGACAGTGTCTAGGCAGCAATGAAATGCAATCAGAGTATACAGTACTTTAAATGCGGAATTGATGAAAAACTTCTCTCTTTTATTATTTGCAGAATGATTTTCACAATCAGATTACAGAGTTTCTAGACTCAAACTATATATCAGAGATCGACTGTATTGGCTTTTACCGGACTGATGCAACTCAGTGAATGAGCGTGCGATACCGGAGGCTTCCTGGCCAAGATACAGACTTTGTCTCAGAGATATTAACACACAGACATAAATATACAGACTCTAGCTAAAGAACTAGCCACTTTAGGTTCTGATCTATCCCGAGCACATAGACCCGCAGGCTTCTCAGTTCTCCTAAGGACTGTGAGTCAAGACTCCGTGATGCGAGCAGATCGCAAAGATTGCGCAGACGCAGAGCAGGGAGCAAAACTCAGACTCAGAACACCCAAATGCAAAAGACTCAAACTCCAAATGCCGATGGTTGCAAATGAGCCTTACCCCTCGTTATATAGAATGGATAGGGGGAAAATCATTTCTGTAAACCGTCTGATCATTGACACTTGGCAATCGGATCATCGTTTTCGGGTAACACATAACATGACATCCGCACGAAGATCCGAACTACCGACAAACTTTTGGTGATAGTGGGTGAGTGTACACTGTGGATACCTTATGATACAAGGCCCACGAGGAATCAAAATTATTGATGTACAGAGTGGATGATTTTCGGACAGAGGAAAAGCCCACGAGAAAAGCTCTGTCAGAATAGACCCGTTACTAGGTATCATTATTACAATGGGAAAACCTTTTTAGTGGGGCTCCCGAGGACCACTTGTACTTGCGACAGGAGTATCCAAGATTGTGATACCCGGATATCTGAGATGGTAGAACTCATCGTCCCAAGCCTTGGTGTAGATCCGTCGGACGATCATGGGCTTGTTGAGGATGATTTGATGCTTGATCTTTGTCATCACAAGCCATTGATAGTGCATCTGCATGTAGGACTTTAGAATGGGATTTGTTAATTTAAATTCTAGTCCTGCAATTTCACCTACTTTTTGGCATGGATAATGAAAGCATTCTCCAGCCGGTCCTTCAAGACAATCAGTACAGAATCTATGACAATATGTTTCATAAAAATTGGGATCCATACTGAAAGGATTGACACCATAATGAAACCACCAGTCAGATAACCAAGGTACTTCAGGCTCTCTTGAATTTATCCAAGTAGGAGCAAACTTCAACTTGGTGTAGTGGGTTTCTTCTCACCCGTCTTTATTTAATAAGTCCCACCACAATCTTTTGTATCCTGCAAAATCATAAACAGTGTCAGGAAAAATTAAGTTCGGATTGTTTTCTGGCCATGTTTGGAATTTTCCACTGGTATATTGACCAGGATTCCTGATTCTGTTTATAGTATACCACTTTTAATAGACTCTTGATCTATCTCCGCCACCAGTACATATGACAAAGAGATCCCAAAAGTCTTGTGAGAGTGACCTTTCTGCTTCATGTGAAGCAATCATACTGTGTGAATACATCATGTCATGTATCCACCGGCTTCCTTTTGGGTACACTCTTCTTTCAGGTACAAAGTGCTGGATATCATTGTGACTCTAAAGATTTGCGTCCAGCACTTGAGTGTTTCGGAGTTGCCAAGTCGGCCTCCATTTTTCTGCATAAACAGGCCATGATTCTTCATCTAAAATATACTTGAGCTGTTCTCTCTGATTGGCCTGGTCCCATTCTGTGATGATGACCATAACATGGGGTAACTCTTCTTTCGGGTCATTCATCTGTTCTTGATGCTGGATATATTCCCTACTGAGAAAATCTGGAAGACAATTTTCAGAGCCTTTAATATGTTCAACTTTGAAATCAAAATATGCAAACAAAACCTGCCACCTTGCAAAATTTGCATCTTCTGGGCTCTTGATCACCTTAATGATTAATTTTTCTAATGCTTTTGCATCAGTTCTCAGTAAGAAATATTTGTTAGCCAAATGAATTGAAAACTTACTAATGCAATTCCAGGCAGCTTTCACTTCTTTCTCAATAGGAGCATAATTTAATTCATATTTACTCCATACTCCTGAAACAAATTGTACTACCTGTTCTTGCTCTTTGGGGCTCTTTTCATTCGGCTTTTGTTTCAGTACACCTCCCCAACCAATGTTGCTTGCTTCTGTTTCAACAATTTTAAAAGCATTATCATCTGCAACATAAAGATTAGGGAGATTGCGAACCTTGGCTTTTATCTCCTTGATTGCTTGAGTGTGCGCTTCTGTCCAAGGCTTCGGATTCTTTCTGAGTCTCTGATTGAGCAGAGACCTGTCAATGGCACAGGATGGATAAAAACTGCTTACATAATTTAAGCATCCTAAAAACCTCTGTAATTGAGTTTTATCAAGAATAACATCAGGAAACTTGTCAGCAAACTCAAGTGCATGATTTTGTAGAGCAATTTGTCCATTCTCAATAGTGTGCCCAAGGAATTTAATCTTGGTTTGGCATAGCTCCATCTTCTTCTTACTCAGAACCAAACCACTTTTCTGAACCAACTTCATGAAGATTTTTAGGTGTCTGAAGTGGTCTTGTAGATTTTTGGAAAATATTAGCAGATCGTCTATACAGGCAAGTAACCATTTAGCATAGGGTTTAAAGATAGAATCCATTACCTTCTGAACCTTAGAAGGTGCATGTTTAAAACCGAATGGCATTACATTCCATTCATAGTGCCCATGTGGAACGCTGAATGCTGTCTTCCATTTATCTTTTTCTGCTACTGCAACTTGCCAGAAGCCCGACTTGAGATCAAATTTCGAAAATACTTTGGCTCCATGTATCCGCCGCATGAGATCTCCTTTATGCGGGATCGGATATGTATCATCTGCTAAAACATTATTCAGGGGTTTGTAGTTTATTACCTGTCTAGGAACACCCCGAACTTGCTCACTTCTTTTGTTTACATAGAACCCATAGCAGTTCCAAGGGCTGCTGGATTCTCTTATCAGCTTTCTTTCTAGAAGCTGATCAATCTCTTTCTGGCAGAGCTGTCGATATTCTGCTGACATGGGAATGGCTCTGCTTTTGCATGGTTTGCCCTCATAGCCTTCTTTATAGGGAAATTCAACACAATGTTGTTTTCTGTGCCAAAAGGCATTCGGCTCTTCGGAACAACATGTTTTTCCAAATTCTGCTTTTAGTTCAGAAATTTGTCTCTGAACTTGTGGAGAACTCAATTGGTCTTCAATTCTGATGGTGGACTTGTGGTCTTTGAGTTCCTCCAAACTGTTAATAGCCTTTTGAAGTTTCTGTTCTTTTTCTTGCATTGCCTGAACCATGGTTGAGACTCTGGTATTTGAAACATATGGAATCTCAATCCTTTCACCAGAGACAGTAATAAACATTCCTACAGATTTATCAGGAAATCTAACAGAACCATGGGGCTCTACTGCTGCCAAAAATATATTTCCCAATATACAATCTACTGGAATATCAGCGACTGCAAATGAGAGTTTAACACATCTTGAATTAAAACAAACAGCAGCTTTAGAAACTTCAAAGTCTAGAGTTTTCTCACCTAATCCCAAAATTTTTCTTTTTGCAGTTGTCCAATATCTGGATGGGATTATCTGTTTGGAAATAATATTAACATCTGCACCAGAATCTATTAGTGCAGTCATATTATATATACTTTAACAAAATTAAAGTTGAAATAGCTATGGCTATAAATATCTGTTGTACCTATCCATGATAAGTCAAATCACTTATTTAATGATATTCTACATAAGAGTATTTTATATAATATTTTTTTAAATTATTCAATTTAACTAAGAAATTATATAATTATTTTTGAAATAAAATTATTTTTATTATTAATATTACATAATAATTAATCAAATTACAATTTTGAAATTTTATTTTATTGATAATAGAATATTTATAAATAAATTTTAAAATGAAAAATTTAATAAAAATAATAATATTTAAAATGAATCTTTCAATTACAATTAAATTGAAATTATAGTATGCCCAAAAGACTTTGGATTGAAAATGAATTAGTTTTTATATATATCAGTGGATTTCTTTTACTTTGTGGTGGATGTTATTAATATTTTGGGGTGATGGATTTACTTTACTTTGCATATGTGGTAGATTTTTTTTAATATTTGGGTGGAAAATCAAAATTACTCATAACTGAAATGATTATGTTCTTTTTATCTATTTTCTTCTTTCCTATTTTTTTATTTTTATTTTTTACAAATTCAGAGTATTTTTTCACATGTGTTAAAACCTCATCCTAGCAAAGGGAGATTGAGCAAATCATCCTAGAATCACTCTATAAAATTTTTATAATTGTTTGAGTTAAGTGGAGAAAATGAGAAAGGAAAGGGAAATAAAACATAAAATAGAATTAGTTACAACTACTAAGAACAAATCCAAAGTATTATAAAATAAAATATTAGGGTTCACCTTTGAGCTAAAATTAATGGAGGATAGTCTAGTCTCACTAGTACAACCTTTACAACATTTTGATGATGGCCTCTTCGGAGGATCAAAACTCACATGTGGTGGTTGTGCTATGTGCTAGGGGGAGAAGACATGCTTGAAAATCCAGTGAGCTAAGGGCTAGTGTGGCTTGATGGCTTAAATGTCCCCTAGGTCTAGTGCTCCTAGGGTGACTTTGATGGCTTAAATGCCCCTGGTCTATGTCCTGTGACTTTGATGGCTTAAATTCCCCTGTCTATGTAGTGTGACTTTGATGGCTTAGATGCCATTGGTTAGAGGGTACTCAAGCCACAAGTCACTAGTGGAGAATCGCATACAATTTGACAAACAAACAAAAAAAATTAAGTTGATATAAAAGAAATAGAAAAACATACACAATGAACTAGTAAAGAAAATTGCACCTTAAAATTAAAAAGTTAAAAAAAAAACCTAAATAACAATACAGACCTTAATTATTATAGATAATAAGTCAGGGATCCAATCCATCAAACAAAAATGGTAAAGTTAAATGAGCATCTTTAAATCTTATGATTGCTATTGTAAAAGAGAAGAAAAATAAAAACACCTTTCAAATAATAAAAAGAACTAAAAACTGAGTCACAAATTAAAACAACTTATATAATAGAAGCAAGAAGATTATAAAAGATGCTTCATTATATAGAGTAAATCAATAAAAAAACAAAAATATTTATAAAAAAAAAAAACTTTATTATAGCCAATCAAATTGAATTAAAAAAAAGTTCAAAACAGAAATAAAAGACAAATTGAAAATCATTAAAAATAGTAATTTATAATTAGAAATAAAGATCATAAGTAATAAATAGAAATTTGGAATTCTCTCAATTCTCCTTTGGACTGTGGTTGATTTCCATGGTTTAAATATCCTATATTCTGCTATGTCCAGTAAAACAGATATATCTTTTATAATTGAAACTTGGAAGCGTAATGAAAGCCGGTGCTTCCAGTTCAACTTAAAAATAAAATAAAAAATGGGAAAGACGGGCTTCCCATTAATTCCACGTTATTCGTGTGGTATGAGCACCCCCACGACACTCTCTTCCTCTTTATCGCGTGCATGCACTTTTTGTGGTTGTTTGGCTTTTGAGATCTCTAGCTCGGGATTGGGACTAATACAGGTCTTTCTTTTTTTGTAATTTATTCTTGGTTTCAGTGGTTATTGACCGAGTTGTCATCCCCACCCTTCATATTCGTTCCTTTTCGGCTTTCTTTGCATTAGTTCAAAATTGTAAACATAAAACCCTAACTTTAAATGAATCAAACGACTGAATTTACGTGTCAGTTAAATTAAATTTATTACATGGCTATTCATAAAAACAAAAACAAAAAACATATAGTTTTGAATATGAGATTCTCAATCAAAATACAGTTATTAAGTTGATTTGATTATATGGATGCAAAGTTGTTTTAATAATATGGATCCGGAAAATAAAAGAAATGATTTTAAAATAATATACTTAATCAAAATAAAAATTAAATTAGCTATGGCTCACAAATATATGTTCTATCAATCCAGGATAAGTCAAATCATTTACTTAATTATATTATAAATTATTTATTTATATAATTAATATCGAGATTTTTTGTTTTAATATGATTATTTATAAGATATATTTACAATATTATAATTTATTTTAATGGATTTTTTTTAATTAATTAATTTAATTAAAAAAGGAAAAAATAACAGTAATAATTTTAATTTTTTTTATTAATAAGAATATTTAAATTTTATAATAAAAATATAAACTTAATAGATAAAGATAATAGTAAAATATCTATAACTAAATTTTAGTTTATAATTAAAATTAAATTTAACAATAATTATAATAAAAATATCAATTAAAATTAAATTGAAATTATTATATACCTAAAAGAATTAGATTAGTAAATTGTGGTGTTATGTGAAGACAACTCGTGCTAAAAAATATCACCTATCTAAATGCCTCTAAGTGTTTACCTCATAATATTTATCTATATATATATATACCTCTTTGTAATACCTTTGGGTAATCGATTTATTTTACTTTGTAGCATGTTAGTAATACTATGTGGTGGAGTTGTTTTTATTTTTTTACATTATATTTTAATATGAATATGTAACGTCTTATTATGTAAAATATTTTAACTTACTATAAATGAAAATGAACATTAAAAAAATTTACTTTTACCAATTTTTCATATATCATTTAACCTTATTAAAGTATGAGGTTAACAATTAACTTAATATTACTCTACCTATAGAGTTACCAACTATATAAAACTATTAACATAACTTTAAAGTTTAGATTCCATATCATATATACAAAAACTTTGGCAAACGAAAATAGAGCATGGAATTTCATATTATTTAGATTCTACTATAGTTATGAAGTCAAAATTATTATGCTGGACAGCTGGAATGATTAAATGCCATATGGTCATAGCTCTTAGTCCTTGGCACAAATATTTAAGAGGTACCATTCAATTATGGTTCATGCATTATAAATCTTTGGATTGATTCTCTGTGGCATCGGGTATTGTGATTTTTCAATCACTGGACATCTAGGTTGATCTCCACCCTTGATGGTTTATTAATCCGATGGCTATGATGAAGGCTCAGACAGTCACGGTAATACCCCACACCCCAAACCCTAACCACTTTCTCCATTGGCGATACCGCCAAGCTCTGCAAATTCTGTTTGTGATTTTTTCCTCTGATACTCACTTCTAGTCTAAACCTGGAGGTATTGCCCATCTTTCAACCACAGTCTCTTCGAGCATTGTGTTCTATTTCTTGTTGGGTTATTGTTGCTCTCACGCAGTTTTTATTTACAGAGAAGAAAATAGAGCTCCTACTTGTTCTAACCTATGCTTCTCAGTAGAGGCTACACACGAGCTACCATATCAGTTCTTCATGGCACCTTTGGTAAATATCTGGGCTTGTCTTCAACCATATGATAGTTTTCAATCTCTAGCACAGCCAAAACAGTTAAGGATTTTCCCCACTTCTCTGAATTTTCAAATTGATTTAGGTTTAGAGTTTTATTCTCTTCCTGACAACTCACTTTGGTTTTCTTTCCATGCTATTTGAACCCTTTTCTACTATGAGGTAAGGCTTGGTTCAATCTAAGCTTGTAAATTTTTTTTTTCCTCGATAAAAATCTGTTTGGGAATTTTTTGTTCGATTTTCATTATTTTCTCTTTTCTTTTTGTTCTGCGGGTATATATTCGAACCCTACATCTCACCAACAAATCTAGTTAGCATGTTTTCTGCCTCGTAGTAATCCCCTCATCCATTTTTCCGGGTACTATGGGAATCCTCGGGTTATCTCCTCTGAGTTGTTTCAGACCCTGGCCCTAATTAGAATTGTTCTCTATGTTTTTAGCTGAATATTGTGCTATCAGTCTTTTCTCATGCCCGCCATAACACTCTTATTTACTTTGAGGGTTTATAGCCCTTCAATGGCCTTAATGTAAATTTATAATGAACAATTTGGTTTTTTTTCTTGAGTTTTAGTTCTGAGTGTGAGTACATTACTGAACAACAAACTTCTATTCTTTTTTAAATGTGTTGTAATGATATACATTCCCGCTCTGCTCCAATTTTGGGTTCATGCATTGACATGTATCCGAGTGTATTTACATTTACATATCTATTATAGCCATATTGTTTTTTTATTATGCTAAGGTTAATGTATTTGTCACTACCTCTGTAATGTCTCTCACCCCACAATTTTTTTTTTCTTAAAACTTTCTCATATTTTTAATATCATTGGTTTAATTTTATGTTAATGATATTCTCAATCAATATATATTATATATCTTTGTATTCTTTAAGACTTGTGAACAATAATTTATAAAAGTTTTCTTTCATCTAACCTCCCAAGGAATTTCTATTAAGTCTATCCTTAATCTCCTCTTATATTATATTTTTGAGTGAATACATTGATATATTTATCCACACTTTAATTAACGATTTAATTGAAGTTCACAAGCATATTGAGGATTTGTTAAATATTCCCATATGTTATTTTAACCGTATATTTGTGGAACTAGATTTAACCTTATATTTTTTCCCTCCATTTCCATGTTATAAATCGTTTTCTCCTTATGGTTAGTACCCATCATCCTTACGTGGACTTCTTAAGTTATAAATCTTTTACATATCATTCCATTACAGTGGCGACTTCTCCACTAATTTATTTCATCCATTTCGTGGTTAGTTTTTTTTTTTTTTTAATTGTTCCGAGACCAAGACAAGACTTCCTGTCATGTATCAGCTCCTTTAATACCTTGTATCATTTTATTTACTCAAATGTACTCATACGTTTTTCGGTTATTGTTTCAAGGCATTCATGTCAGTGGTATATTTATGGGAACCGATATTGATTATGTGGCATTTGTTATTACTATCCTCATAGCGTAGGTGGCCCTGTTTGTACCGTCGCATTAATTCATAAATCTGAATATGTACTCTAAATATTTTTTTGTTTTCTATGAGAGATTTTGCTTTTCTTTTCGAGGTGCTATTTGTTTGATTGCCATTTCATTTGGGCATCGCTATCCAAGTGGACGGTGAAGATAACAGATGCATTAGGGTTTCTCAAAGGTATATTACGAGGCTCATTTCCTTTACATTTTGATTTGTCGTGTTAAATTTCTCAGAGGATTTTGAGGTCTCTCTGCGCCTAAATTCTTCCCTCCAGAGCACAATCATACCAGTCAAGGGGATTCAAACTTCATGAAGGTTTTAGGTTTCAAGGTAGCTTATACCTTCTCCTTCTATCATGAAGCTTCATGATTTATGCATTCACATTATGCTATTTCATTTCCTATATGAACGGCCAACACAATACAAATGTCGATTTCGAATTTTATTTGTCATTGCAGCGTTTCGTGTCCAAATCTTATGAAGCATATAATGTATTTTTATCATAACTATGTCATGGTGTATCTTATTGTTGAAAGGAAATGTTTTAGTCTGTCTCTTATCTCATTTCGAAATTAAATTCTCCATAATAGTATTGCACAATTGAAGAATAATGTAGATAGTTCCGCTACCTATAAAACTTGGTATTTGTCTCCATCGTTGGTGTATTTTCATTTTTCTGTTCAAGTTATAATTTCCGTCGTTGCCTTCATAGGGTTAGATAGGCAAGACATCGCTCCTGCTCAATTTCTGTTGGGTTTGATTAATACTATTATCACATGGAAATATTAGTGATTTTCTCTGATTTCCAATACGTGGTTATGGTAATGCAACTTGACTATTTTTGAAGTTCCATTTCAATTCTTCTCTGATTTGGAACAACTCGGTTTTTACTTGTAGATCAGTCCTGAATCTATCATTTCTTTTATGTCATAGTTAAATTTTAATATATATTTATTGGTTTCTTATTCAACTCTTGTTAACCAAGTTTCTAATGGTTTTTCGTCTACTATTTATTTTTTTTGTCAAAAAGTTACTATCCACAGAGATATGTTTCAATGTCGATTTTCTACATTCAGAACTGAACTTAATAGAATCGATTTCTTCTCGAGGAACCTTTTGTGAGGTAACTTTTTTTCATAGTTTCACTTATTTTTCCGATTCTCTTTCTTGCTTCATTTAAATCGATCTACTTCCGGATCACTAAATCAGTTTTCTTACTAATTTCTTTCTCATTTCCCTCCAGGTACTTTTAGCCGTAAAAGATTTTAAAATATATGGTATGTCTACCTGCAATCTTACACACTTTGTTACTTCTCGTTTTCCTCTGATTTGGTTTTTATTTTTTGTTTAATATCCTTCGGGATGTAATTATATATTAATGGTGTATTCGTTTTACATGCAGGTAACTACTCCACTCTGGTGGTTTTTCGTTTGTGGAAGAAGATGCTTATCTCCTTCTTAAATGTATTCTAATAACCTATATATCGTATGGTCACAGGTCGGTATGTTTGCATCTTTCTCTTTTGATTCTGGGGATAATAATAATTCCCGAGTATCTACAATTTAGTTTCAAACTATTGAATAATATTTCTAATTATTGTTAAGGAAACACAATCTATTCGAGTTCTGTAATTAATTTTAAAACCCCATAGATGACTACAGATACTCTCTCTGAACTGTCTATTATTAATTTCTTTTGGATGCACTGTGTATTTTGAAACTCGAAATTTATTCATTTATGGTGCTTCTCCCTTGGATCATGCTTGATCCCTTTTTATTTAGAGTTGTAAGTTTAATATTTAGATGACTATTATTTTTGTATACTAAATATCATCTTGTAGGTTTTCATTCTGTTCATGAATTATTATTCTCCTTATCATTATTCTGCTGAAATTTATTAATAATTTGAAACTAAATGGGTTACAACCTTTCCAATAACCACTAACTGGTTATGTAATGTAGAGATTCGATTATTATTTTTCCAATAAATTAATAGAATAAAATTTCAGATACCCTTTCAAATTTGTTTGTATAGGCAGTTAATATTTAAGGATAGAATTCTGTAGAAATTCTAAAATTTACCAAAAATATAATGTATTTATAGAAAGAAATATGTACCCATAGAAGGATTCATTTATTTATAATGCTTATGATTTTAAATTTTTCTTTCCATATATTTTTACTTGTACATGTCGATACAGTACTGATTTCCTTTTATTTTTCATCACATAATCAGTCTTATCGTGCAGAGTTGTTCATTTTAAGTCTCAAATGTATTTTCAGCTACTACTTATCACATCAGAACCATAAATGAAATAAGCTGTCATTATTCTATAGTTAAAATCTTCTATTTTGTATGTTACGGTAGCTTTCTCATGAATACAAATATACATCTAACACAGAATTAATATTAAGCTATATCACCACATAACAGTCATATTTTTTCTGAGAGGTACTAATCTCCAGATTTAAACCATTAATTGGTTTAGACATTCTGGTAGATGGATCTTGTCAGATCTACAGCCATACAACCATACAGAAAAGAAGTATCTCTGCTTCATTTAAGGCTATTAAATGTATGAGTATCACAATTTTCTTTTCATCCACTAAATTAAATTACTCATTAAAACCATACTGTAAGTTAACCATGAACAGTTTCATATAATAATAAATTAGTTTATTTCTAGCTGCATACCAAGTCATATGACTAGTCCTCCCAACCGTAGAGTTATATCTCCTTAACTCACCCTCGAGCTGAGATCCACACCTCCAGAATTAGACCAACCTCTATCTGTCCTGTAGTAGTTTATTTAAATAATGCTTCCCCAAGCTTGTTTCTAATTTCTGCGTCCAGAAATTATAGGATGCTTTATTCTTGTTTCTTCCTAGGCTTCCCTCAGTGAGGTACTTTAAAGTTGTTTTTTCTTCTTTTCCAGCTTTTATTCCTCTTCCCAATTAATTTCCTCTTCATTAGGGAAATTAGATTTTTTATCTCCCAATCTAATTTAAAATATTCCTTTCAAGGTTTTTCTGAAAGGTTTTGGGAAGACTAACCTTATCCATATCCTCATGGATAAAGGTTTAGGATCTCCATCTCTATCTAGTCATGTTGCACACAAAATTATTCTATTTTTTAATAAATATTTAAATAAAATCCGCACATTGTTTCTCCATTGGGGTCCACTTCCCCTTGGATGGGTTCAAATGTCAAATTAAAAAGCATAAAAATTTGGGGTGTTACACATTCCCCCTCTAAAAACAAACACCATCCGCGGTGTCGACAAAATAACTTCAACCAGTTGATTGTGAAAATAGTGATGGGTACTTTTCCATCATCTCAGTTTCTCTTTCCCAAGTATCTTCTTCAGTAGTAAAGTGCTTCCATTGCACTTTTACTCTGGTTACTGTTCAATTTCGCAATTCAATTTCTTCCGGATCCAAGATTTGAAGTTGCTCGGGAAGGAATTACCCTTCTGGTTCCACCTGAATCACATTCCAATCAATAATGTGAGCATAATCATGTACATATTTTTTCAATAAAGAAACATGAAACACATCATGAACCTTAATATGCATAGGTAAGGCCAGTTTATAAGCCATTGGTCCCACCCTTTCCACTATTTCAAATAGTCCAAAATATCTAGGAGCTAATTTTGCACAACTACCAGTGTGCAAAGTGCTCTTCTTAGGCTTAATCCGCAGATACACATGATCACCCACACTGAACTCCTTGTGTACTCTCTTCTTGTCTGCATAAAATTTCTGTCTATCTTGGGCTGTCTTGATATTTTTCTAAATTTGTTTGACAATTCTTTCCATTTCCTGCAAATTTTCTAGCCCAATCAATAATTTATCTTCAAGTTGACTCCAGCTCAAAGGAGTGTGACATTTCCTTCCATAGAGTGCTTCAAATGGACTAATTTTTTATGGAAGTTTGATAGTTGTTGTTATAGGCGCATTCTACTAAATGTATATAGTATTCCCATTTAGTTGGCCTATCCATCACATACATCCTTAGCATATCCTCCAAAATTTGATTCGTTCTCTCGGTTTGACCATCCGTTTGAGGGTGATAGGCAGTACTAAAGTTTAATTTAGCACCCATGCCCCACAAACAAACTTTTCCAAAAGGCTATAGTGAACTTGGCATTTCTATTAGAAATAATCATTTTAGGAACCCCTTGTAGCCTTACTATCACTTTCATGAACACATTTGCTACTTGGGCTATTCCAAAAGTAGATTTAACAAGTATGAAATGTGAAGCCTTCATCAAAGTGTCTACCACCACTATCACTGAGTCATGCTGATATTTGGTTCTTGGTAACCCGGTTATAAATTCCATAGAAACATTTTTCCATTTCCATTCTGCAATTGGTAAAGGATTTAGCAGTCCAGCTGGATGCTGATGTTCAACTTTTACCGGTTGACACTCCATGCATCTGGCTAGGTAGCTTGCTACATCCTCTTTCATTCTTGGCCAAAATAAATTATTTTTCAAAGATGTGAGTAGATTCTGATATCCAGGATGTCCAGAGTAAGGTTGTTTATGATATTCATCTAGGATTTCCTTTTTCAAAGAGTCTACATTGGGGATGTACAATCTTTCCCTATAACAAATTAGTCCCTTCTCATTTTGTGTATACCCTTTCATTTCCTTTTTCAGCATTTGAATTTGAATTTTTTCGTAGCTTAGATCTTGATCGGCTACCTCTTTAACTAATCCTTCTATGTCAAAGTTAGCACTACTCCCAATGTTTCTTATGTTTTGGCAAGCATTTCTGCTTAGGGCATCAACAATTTTGTTTTCTTTTCCTTTGATATGTTTGATCTCCATATCAGATTTACTCAAAAAAGAAAGCCATATGGCTTGTCTAGCATTCAAATATGTTTGAGTGAAGAAATAATTTAGGCTGATGTGATATATCATAAAAGTAAATTTATTCCCTAGAAGATAGTGTCGCCACATCTTGAGTGCGTGAATTACAGTAGCCAACTCCAAATCATACACACTGTAATTATGTTCATGCTTCTTAAGTTTTCTAGATTCATAAGCAATAACATAATTTTCTTACAATAATACTCCCCCTAATCCCTCTCCACATGCATCAGTACATACTACAAACTCCTTATTAGGATCTCTGATCTTCAAAATAGGTGTTGTAGTAAGTTTTAATTTTAGTTGTTCAAATCTATTCTGAAATTTTTATGTCCATTCAAATTTTGTACCTTTCCTTTGCTATGAAGTTATGGGATAGGCTAAAGCGGAAAATCTTTCCACAAACCTTTTGTAGTACCCAACAATCCCTATAAATGATCTTACCGATGATACATCAGTAGGCACAGACCATTCTCTAATAGAATTTATCTTCTCAGAGTCAACCTCCAATCCTTGTTCTGAAATTATATGCCCCAAATATTGAATTTTATCTTTATAAAATTCACATTTGCTAAACTTGGCATACAACCGATTCTCCTTAAGAGTCTGCAACACGATTCTAAGGTGTTATTTATGTTCTGCCTCACTTTTTGAATAGATTAAAATGTCGTCCATAAATACTAGTACAAACTTATCTAAATATTTATTCCAGGCACTATTCATTAAACACATAAAAGTGGCAGGTGCATTTGTCAACCCGAATGGTAGGACTACAAATTCATACTGTTCATACCGAGTTGGAAATGTTGTTTTGCTGATCTCTTCCTCTTTAATTCTCAACTGGTGATAACCTGTCCTTAAATCAATCTTGGAAAACATAGAGGCTCCCCTAACTTGATCAAAGAGGTCGTCTATTCGAGGCAATGGATACCTTTTTTTGATAGTCAACTTGTTTAGTTGACGATAGTTAATACACATTTAGAAGGTACCATCCTTATTTTTCACAAACAACACCGGTGCTCCCCAAGGAGATATACTTTGTCTGATGTACCCTTTATCCAACAATTCCTGTAATTTCATTTTCAATTCCATTAGTTCAGGGGGGCTCATTCGGTAAGGGTCTCTAGAAACTGGTGTTTCCCCAAGCACTAAATCAATTTCTCTCTTGGGGGGAAGATAAGGAATCTCATCCGGAAATACTTCTTTAAATTCTCTTATCACTGGCAAAGTATCTAATAAGTTTTCTTGTGATTGCTGTCCTAATTCTTCAACATGCACTGCATACACTTGGTACCCATTTCTAGTAGTTCTTTTTAAATGAAGGGCTAAGATCTGTCTCATAAATATGCGTTTCAGTTTCCCTTTTAATATGAATAATTTCCCCCCTATATCAATGCAGTGTAATGTTTTGTTTAAACATTCCATCATAGTTTTTTGTTTTTCTAACCAATCCATTCCTATCAGTATATCATATGGACCCAATGAAAGGATATTTAAATTTACCTTTGTTTGGTAATCGTTCAACTTCATGACCATTTCAGGAAACTTCTGAGTTATCTTGCGTTTGGTGCTAGTGGCTAACTAGACCAACCAAGATTGCTGAAACTTCTCTGTTTTGAGTTTACATTTTTCTACTATTTGTGGATTAATATAACTCAAAGATGCACCCAGATGTATTAAAACTGTAATAGATTGGTCAGCAATCATATATTCCATCTCAACCATAGTATACTGATGTTTTTCTTGCCAATTTTCTAAGGTTGCACAGATGGTGGGAATATTCCTTGCTACATCATTTATTGTAGTGGCCTCTCACAATACTTGCACTCTCTGAATATTTTGATGTGGGCAGTCCCTCAATAAATGGGACTCTCCACAACCCCAACACTTCAAAGGCTCCCACATTTTAACATTTCCTTCCTTCTTATTATTCCCATCTATTGGTTTTGAACCAATTTGGGATTGAGTAGTTTGAATTTCATTTTTTTTGTAAAATTTCTTTCGCTCATGGTTCCTTCCAAAGTTTTTCAAATAAGATGGTTTCTATTTCTTTCCTTTGAATTAATATTTGTTTACCCAACTCTTCCCTTGCTCATTCTTTCCCCTAAACCGCTCGTAAAATAATCTGGCTTTCCTCACCACTTCGTCCATTGTTTTTGGATTATCGAAATCTATTTTCTCCTTGTACACAGTAGGAAAACAGTTCATAAATCTCTGTACCTTTGCTTTCTCCTCACGTATATAAGGAACACATCATAACATATTTGTGAACTTCGTGACAAACTCATCTATGGTGATTTGTCCCAATCTAAGTTCATGAAACTCTTTTTCCTTGTCATCATAGGAGCGTTCGTTCAAATATTGATTTTTGAACTTGACTTGAAAATATTCCCAAGTTACTTTTTTTTCATCAATGGTAGGAACCATTTTTGTTTCCTCCCACCATAAGGTAGCCTTACCTTGGAGCTGGTGAATAGCCAATTTGGCTCTTAAATTACTTTCACATTCGTAAACTTGAAAATGCTTGATCATATTCAGCAAACATGCCTCAACATCTTCCTCCTTCTCTCCATCATAGGAGGGAGGTTTTATTTTACAGAATTCACCCTATAATTCCTTCTTCTTTCTAGACTGTTGTCTAGTGGCGTCATCTTCGTCAGACTCCTCTAAGGAATTGACTCTTTCTTTTCTCTTTCTTCCAGAACCTTCACCTTCCTGGTTGTTCCGTGAAGTCAGTTCTCTAATGAGTTTTTCTTGCTCCTCACTGGCCAAAGATAGCCTGTCGTTGTGGCTTTTAATCTATGCCATTTCTCGTTGATGGAGCATTTGGATCTAGCGTGTTTTCTACACCACCCAGATCTACATACAGCTCGTCCCCTTCAGTCATGGTTCGCAGCTGTACTTTTCACACTGTTCACTATTCAACATAAAAATCATTTAGTAAAACTCAAAATTCATAAATATATATTTTTTTATAATAGCATATCATTTCTGCGTGAGCACATAAATTGCCCAGTATTTTTCCAAAAAGCTCTGATACCATTTGTAATGTCTCTCACCCCACAATTTTTTTTTTTCTTAAAACTTTCTCGTATTTTAATATCATTGGTTTAATTTTAAGTTAATGATATTCTCAATCAATATATATTATATATCTTAGTACTCTTTAAGACTTGTGAACAATAATTTATAAAAAAATTCTTTCACCTAACCCCCCAACGAATTTCTATTAAGGCTATCCTTAATCTCCTCTTATATTATATTTTTGAATGAATACATTGATATATTTATCCACACTTTAATTAAAAATTTAACTGAAGTTCACAAGCGTATTGAGGATTTGTTAAATATTCTGATAAGTTATTTTAACCCTATATTTGTGGAACTCGATTTAACCTTATACTTATTTCCCTCCATCTCCATGTTATAAATCGTTTTCTCCTTATGGTTAGTACCAATCGTCCTTATGTGGACTTCTTAAGTTACAAATATTTTACATACATATCACTCCATTACAGTGATGACTTCTCGACTAATTCAGTTCATCCATTTCGTGGTTAGGTTTTTTTTTTTTTAATTGTTCTGAGACCAAGAGAAGACTCCCTATCATCTATCAGCTCCTTTAATGCCTTGTATCATTTTATTTACTCGACTGTACTCATACGTTTTTCAATTATTGTTTCAAGGCATTCATGTCAGTGGTATATTTATGGGAACCAATTATGTGGCATTCGTTATTACTATCCTCATAGTGTAGGTGGTTTTGTTTGTACCGTCACATTAATTCATAAATCTGAATATATACTCTGGAGATTTTTTTTTTTATGAGAGATTTTGCTTTGCTTTTCGAGGTGCAATTCATTTGATTTCCATTTCATTTGGGCATCTATCTCCACGTGGATGGTGTAGATAAGAGATGCATTAGGGTTTGTCAAAGGTATATTATGAGGCTCATTTCCTTTACAGTTTCATTTGCCGTGTTAAATTTCTCAAAGGATTCTGAGGTCTCTCTGCACTTGAATTCTTCCCTTTGGAGCACAATAATACCAGTCAAGGGGATTCAAACTTCATGAATGTTTCAGGTTTCAAGGTAAATTATACCTTTTCCATCTATCACGAAGCTTCATCATTTATGCGTTCGTGTTATGCTATTGCACTTCTTATATAAATGGCCAACACAATACAAATGTCGATTTCGAATTGTATTTTTCATTGCAATTTTGTGTCCAAATATTAAGCAACATATAATGTATTTTTATCATAACTATGTCGCGGTCTATCTTATTGTTGAAAGGAAATGTTTTATACTGTCTCTTATCTCATTTGGAATTTAAATTCTCCATAACAGTTTTGCACAGTTGAAGAGTAATGTAGATAGTTCCGCTACCTATAAAAATTGGTATTTGTCTCCATCTTTGGTTTATTTTCATTTTTCTGTTCAAGTTATAAATTCTGTCATTGCCTTCATAGGGTTAGATAGGCAAGATGTCGCTCCTGCTCAATTTCTGCTAGGTTTGAATAATACTATTATCGCATGGAAATATCAGTGATTTTCTCTGATTTCCAATACGTGGTTATGGTAATGCAACTTGATTGTTTTCGAAGTTCCATTTCAATTCTTCTCCAATTTGGAACAACTCGGTTTTTACTTGTAGATCAGTCCTGAATCTATCATTTCTTTTCTGTCATAGTTAAATTTTAATATATATTTATTGATTGCTTATTCAACTCTCATTAACCTAGTTTCTAATGGTTTTTTGTCTACTGTTTATTTTTGTTTGCAAAAAACTCACTATCCATGGAGATTTGTTTCAATGTTGATTTTCTGCATTTAGAACTGAACTTAATAGAATCGATTTCTTCTTGGAGAACCTTTTGTTAGGTAATTTTTTTTCCATAGTTTCACTTATTTTTCTAATTCTCTTTCTTGATTCATTTAAACCGATTTAATTATGGATCACTAAATTGGTTTTCTTATTAATTTCTTTCTCATTTCCCTTCAGGTACTTTCAGCCTTAAAAGATTTTAAAATATATGGTATATCTACCTGCACTATTACACACTTTGTTACTTCTCGTTTTCCTCTGATTTGGTTTTTATTTTTTTGTTTAATATCCTTTGGGATGTAATTATATATATTAATGGTGTATTCGTTTTACATGAAGGTAACTACTCCACTCACACACACAATATATTCAATTTCTATAATTAATTTTAAAACCCCAGAGATGAATACAGATACTCTCTCTGAACTGTCTATTATTAATTTCTTTTGGATGAACTGTGCATTTTGAAACTCTAAATTTTTTCATTTATGGTGCTTCTCCCTTGGATCATAGCTAGATCCCTTTTTATTTAGAGTTGTAAGTTTAATATTTAGATGACTATTATATTTTTCTACTAAATATCATCTTGTAGGTTTTCATTCTGTTCATGAGTTATTATTCTCCTTATCATTCTAATGCTGAAATTTATTAATAATTTGCAACTAAATGAGTTACAAATTTTTCAATAACCACTAATTGGTTATGTAATGAAGAGATTCGTTTATTGTTTTTCCAATAAATTAATAGAATAAAATCTCAGATACCCTTTCAAATTTTTTTGTACAGGCAGTTAATATTTAATGACAGAATTCTGTAGAAATTATAAATTTTACCAAAAATAGAATGTATTTACAGAAAGAAAGATGTAGCCATAGAAGGATTCATTTATTTATAATGCCTATGATTTTAAATTTTTCTTTCCATATATTATTACTTGTACATGTCGATACAATACTGATTTCCTTTTATTTTTCATCACATAATATGTCTTATCATGCAAAGTTGTTCATTTTATGTCTCAAATGTTTTTTCAGCTAATACTTATCACAAAATAACCATAAATGAAATAAGTTGTCATTATTCTATAGTTAAAATATTCTATTATGTATGTTAAGGTAGCTTTCTCATGAATACAAATATACATCTAACACAAAATTAATATTAAGTTATATCACCACATAACAGTCATGTATTTTCTTAGAGGTATTGATCTCTAGATTTAAACCATTAAGTGGTTTAGACATTCTGGTAGATGGATGTCGTCAGGTCTACACCCATACAATCGTACAGAGCTGAAGTATATTTGCTTCATTTAAGTCTGTTAAATATATGGGTATCACAATTTTTTTTTTTCATCCACTAAATTAAATTACTCATTAAAACCATACTGTAAGTTAACCATGAACACTTTCATATAATAATAAATTAGTTTACTTCTAGGTGCATACCAAGTGAGATTCTTCCCTAGCTAGACTAACTGTCCCATCCATTCATATGTTTGCTACAGAGTTCCAAGATATTTTTCCACTGTGCTTTAAGTTGTTAGTTATATTTAAACCTTGAGTTTTCTTTATGTGTATAAAGGTGTCTTTTTTTTCTTAACTTAATAAACTTCATAATTATTCTAGGGAATTTAAATAGCCATCAGGAATTGAGTATTTAAATCTGACTAAAATAGAATATTCAACAATTCTATAGAAAACAATAACTTCTACTTTTCTGTATTCAAATTTCACAATACAGAGAAACTAATTACATAGATTAACATATTTATAAATGCATAATAAGAACCTTTTACTCTATCTTATATTTGGCTTATAATACTTATCTCATATAAGTAAAGTTGATAGAATCCTCCTAACCATGAGAGAGGCAATTATGTCCTAGCTCCCCCTGTGCTCGTCACCAGAGTAGGATTGAATAACAATTCTTTTGAAGGTAGACCTCAAGACCTCTCTCGAGCCTCTCCTCCAATGTGAGGTAGTAGATTTTCATTGGTTCATAGCAGCTCTGGAAAATCTCACCTTACAACCCTCTAGCTGTTCCTTTTCATTTGCACAGAACCCCTTTCCTCCTCTAGGATTTCCTTTTTATCCCCAGAGGAAAGGTAACTATCAAATAACTGCTTTAATCTAACTACACTAGTATCTTGGAAATTTTTACCATCTGTTTATGGAAACCACACCATAAATTAATCCTTATTAAAAATAAATAAATCTTTTTCATAATTTGATTAACATACTTTTTAATCCCATTTAACTTTAAAATGTCAAATGTATAATTTAAATTACATAGAAAACTTAAATATAGGTGTTACATCTGGCCTCTCTTTAGGTAAACACTGTCCTCTGTGTCTTACTCCATTCTAGTGAATAATTCTAGATAATCTTCTCATAAAAATATTCCATCTTCCCAAGTAGCCTCTTCTAGGCCAAAGTGCTTCCTCTGCACTTTTAGCTTGGGTGATGGCTCACCTCCAAAGCATTATTTCTCTCTGCTCAAGAATAATTTGAGGTTCTACAAAAAATTCTCCATTTGGTTAGACCTACAACTAGAAAATATTTAATTAATTAATAAAATATTTATCTCCTTTTAGAGATCTTAGTATCCTATTCACTGATACCTGTATGTTCTGCCAATGTGTTACATGTTTTGGATCATGCACATATCGATTAAATATAGATACATGAAACACATTTTGCACCTGTATGTGTCCTGATAAAGCTAGCTGATAGGCTACTGGCCCCACTCTTTCCAAGATTTCGAAAGGTCTACAGAACCGGGGAGCCAACTTGGTGCAAGTAGTCCACCTTAAGGTGCTATTCTTGGGTCTAATTACCACATATACATGGTCACGAACTTCGAACCCTCTATATTTCCTCTTTTGATCTGCATATAATTTCTACAAATCTTGTGTAACTTTAATATTTTTTCGGCTCTTCTTTACCTCTTGCTCCATCTCAGCCAACATTTCTGGTCCAAGCTTTAGTTTGGTTTCAGGGCTGCTCCAATTAATGGGTGTTCTGCATTGTCTACCGCATAATGCCTAAAAGGGACTCATCTAGAGGGATTCCTGGTGTCCATTGTTGTAAGAAAATTCTACTAGGTGAAAATAATATTCCCACTTCATGGGTTGATGCATTACATACATCCGTAGCATGTCCTACAAAATTTGATTCACCATCAATGTGTGCACATCCGTCTATGGATGATATGCGTTACTAAATTAGATTTGTCTACCTAGACCAGTGACCAGTGCCTTCCAAAAGGCTGAGGTGAACTTTAAATCTCTGTTTGAGATGATTGTTTTCAGAATGCCATGTAATCTAAACATCTCCCCATGAAGATGTCAGCAATTTGTACAGTTTTATAACTTGACTGTACTGGAATAAAGTGAGCTTCTTTTCTCATTGGATCAACTACCACCATTATTGAGTCATTGTGTCTCATTGATCTTGGTAAGGCTGTAATAAAATCTGACGATATAAATTACCACTTCCATTCTGGCACAGAAATAAGTTGCAACAACCCTTGTGGGTGTTGATGTTCCACCTTGACCTATTGACATTGCAAACATTTAGCCAAGTATTTAGCAATATTTTTATGCATTCCAGGCCAAAATTAATCTTTTCTAATTGTTGTTCACATTTTCTGGTAACCGGTGTGTCTGGAATAAGAGCTTTGGTGATATTCATATAAGACGAGTTATTTTAAAATCATTTGATTTGGAATGTATATCTCTCCTTGAAAGTGAATAATGGTTCATTACTTATCTTATAATTTGATTAATTTCTCTAATTTTTTGCTTCTTGTGTTTGCTTCCATAAAAATTGATATTCATGATCATTTTCCGCAGCCTCCTGGAACTTAAATTCCATCCATTTAAAGTAGAGTTCATACACATAATGAAGTTTCCTACTCAAGGCATCAGCAACACGATATTATTTTCCTTTAATGTGGTGAATTTTGAAAGAGAATTCGCTCATGAATGCATTCCACCTGGCTTGACGAACATTCAAGTCATCTTGTTAAACTATATTCAATTTGACCTGTATTCTATATCCTTAGAGTAAGGACTTGTTACTCCACAAATTGTCTTTTTAATATTAATACTAAATTTGGATCGACCTCGGGGAAAAGAACATTAAATATTAAATAAATAATTTATTCACCTTGATTATTGATATGAATGAATGAATGAATGATATTTTAACATCCACGAGACTAAAAATAGTCTATGGGACCACCAACTTCCTTGTTTTTTTCCTTCTATAAGTCAATCCTTTTCTTACTCAAATTGATGATGAGGTTACCCAACCTTCTAATAGTTCCATCACTGGAAAGACATTGCCATGAAATTGATGCTAACATACTTCGGTAACTGTCCCTCATGTCTCTAAAAGCGTCACATTCCAAAATGAAATGTTTTTCTAATTCCACTGCCCAAAAAGTGCAAAAATTACATACCCTTTCTTCCGAAGCTTCTTTAGGTCTCTTCCACCATCCCGTTTCACACTGAAGTTGATGCGAGTTAGTTCTTAATTTAGCAATAAGAACCTTTTCCTTCCACGGAATGCTAGATCCAATGAATTCTTTTTGTTTGAGATCACAAGTGGGATTGAATTCCTGAACATAACACTTCTTATTTCTACCCAAATCCTCTCCCCATATACCCTTACGGAACCTCTCCAACACAAAATTATTTAACACCTTGCTATTTGTGGGACATGCATTCAGGTAAATATTCCATTTTTGCATCCATTTTTTGTTTTATCTCATCCATGATTTCTTTCTTTCACTCATACCTTTGTTGAAGATAACTTTAGGCCATCTACCTCCTCCCATTTTCTCCATTCCCTTTAGGTACCTTATAAGACGCACCATGGAAATTTCTTCGATGGCATTTGCCCCTATTTCAGTCAACATTATCTCATAGGAAACCGAACTTTTTATTTTGAACTTGCTCATGATCAAGCGTTTTTGAATTTTTTCAAATTTTTTTCCATTTTGAAACAGAGATGTTGCTAGCCCACAATTCACACCCATATAATATCACTGGAAAAAATAGGAGTAAAAAAATTACTTTGATCGTGTTCCAAACCCATAACTCTGCCTCTGTACATCTATTTTGAAGTGCATATAATGCTTTCCACCCTCCTAAATTTCTTTTCTTTCTACAATCCTCCCAATTAAACTTGTTGTTGAAATCGATTCCAAGATACTTGTATTCATTTACTTCTTCAAGAATGTTGCCTTCAAAGAATAACGTATGTTGGCTTTGCTTCCTTTTATTAGAGAAAATCATTATTTCGGTCTTACTAGTATTGACTTGCATCCCCACTGCTTTACAAAAATGCTCAAGGGAATAGAGGTGCATCTACAATCCATGGGTCGATTTATAAACCAAAACAATATCATCGGCATATGGAAGAAGCTTTATAGCAAACTCCCCCAACCGAACACCATCCCCACCTTGAAAATTTAGCCACTCTTCTTGTTTTTCAATATATAAACCAAAAATGGTAGGGGATAAAGGGAAACATTGCTTGACTCCGATGTCACTTCTAAAACTTTATGAAATTCCTACTGAAGTTATAATTTTGACTTTCACCTCTTCATAAATACTATGGAAAACAAATATATATTGTAAAGGAATTTCAAGTTCTTTCTTTCTACGACAAAACTTATTCTAGGAACCATGTCAAATGCCTTTTTGAAGTCGAAAAGGCAGAAAAATGCTTCTTCTTTAATCTACTGTAGAATTCTTTGGCCTAAAACCTGCTTTCCCCTTTTCCCTCTTTTCTTTTACTTTTTCACACCTAATGATTCTATTTTCTACCATGCCACTGAAAATATTTTCTAACATAGGATTCATCATAATGGTTCTATACTTGGAAGGATTATTCATGTCTTCGGTTTTAAAATGGGGAATTGCTAGACTAGTTGTCCAATCCCTTGGGAACCCTTACTGAATGAGGTTGTTGAATATTTCCATGATGTGGGGTGCCAAAATGCTCATTCCCCATTTTAGATATTCTTCTTGAAGTTCAACAAAGTCCTTTGCCTTCACTTCTTTATCCTTTTAATTCCTGCCTCCACCTCTTATACTATGAAATCCTTTATAGATGTGTTGATCCTGGGATGAGGCTGAACCTCTAATTATTTTTCATAGAGTTTCCTTGCATAGTCAAACCACTGATTGGCTTTAATATTATTTTCAAATTGATTCTTCCTTGGTTGAAGTGCCTCCCAAAAACGTTTTGGGTTATTCTTGCATAGATATATCAACTCTTCCGACCTTGTTTGCATGAACTCATATTTTTTTTTTTTTTTAAATATGCTTATATAAATTTACATTCATCTTCCCCTCTCCTTCCATTTTCAAGGTTATCCTTGCCATTTTTCATTCATCATTGAACCAAGCATTCACAGGAAAACAATTTGATTCTGATTTCCTATTTTTTGCTCTTTTGCACTTCTCAAGCACACCCTGGATTATATTTGTTAAATCATGGCTGTTGAGGCTTTGGGGACCAATTTTCTCGTTCTGAATTGATCTCCTCAACATTGTTTTGAAGATATTTCAATTTTCTTGTGTTAGAAGAATTTTTCCCCTTGATGCTAGTTGTTGAGACCAGTAGGTTTTCCTCCTATTTTGTCTTTCATCTAACTAGGATAAATTTATATAAATTGGGTTATGATATGATTTTAAGTCCAAAATATTCTCTCCAATCTTAAATTCGTCTATTATTTCTATTAGGCTTTGTGAACCAATAACATAGTCAACTAGACTTGCCCCATTGTATGTGTTGCAAGTGAAGTTCCCAGAATTTTTCCATCTCTCTAGACCATTGTAGATAATTAAGATGAAAGCACCACACAATGTAAGAAACTCCTCTCCAAAATGATTACTAACTTTGTCATCTTCTGAACATCTTACCCATCGAGAATTCTCCTCTTCAATGAGCCAGATAGGATTGTGATCCTCTTTGCAACAAAGAATACTAGCTTGTTGATTTGATGTTCTAGCATTGAAATCTCCCACTAAAAGAACTTCTCTCTATTGAGAAAATGTAGCAATATATTTATTTAAAGCTGCATATAGATATTTTTTGTCCAATCCCCTATTTTTGTAAGTTTTTGATACTCGAGGTGCAAAATAACATGGTCGAATTCTTATTTCGTCCTCATTCTCTCTTATGTTGAACAATAAATATTTCTTATATTTATCTTCTTTCACTAATTGAATGTGAAGACCTTCTTTTTCTTTCACTAAAACCAGTATTCCTTCATACCCTTTTCCATTTTCTGTTGCGTCATTCCAAACTGTTAACTTCAAATAGACATCAAACATAAGAGTTTTGAAACCATTATGTTCATGAGTTTTTGTGAGACAAATTATGTCTCAACCTTCTGCAATAAGCCCTATCCCAGGTCCCCTCCTCAAAGGGAAACATCTACAGTTCCAACAAACTAGATTTAGGTAGACCTAGGTAGGATTTGGTTGCTACGCGGCTTGTCATGCATGAATCAAATTTGAGTCTTCGCCCCTTTTCATCCATGTTGATCCTGTTGTTTTCCTCCCTATTATAGAATTACCTGTTTTTCATTCGTTTTCAACTTGTTGCACTGTTTTTCCATGACATCGAAACACTGCAATAATAACTTTACCATTGTATAACCATACTTTTTTCCCTTCGTTTCTTTCTACTCTAACTTTCTCCACTTCTTCTCTTCTCTCTTCTTGTTGCTTGCTAGTTAAATCTTCATCTAGGAAGAAGTGTGAGCCTTTCAAGAGTTTAGTTTTTCTTAAGAGATGACGTTTCTCTTGCAAAATTTCCATGATGAATTTTATAGGTCGAGGTATTTCCTCACATATATTTCCCACCCTCCTTGCTTGACAAATTTTCCCTCTCCACTGTAATTTCTCTTTGAGAGAGTCCCTTCCCAATTTGAAAGTGCTTTCATTCTTTCCATAGTCTCTTATTCCCCTGATAATACAATTTTAATATCTCTCTTTTCTTTCTTTATGTTCTCTTTCATGTGATCTAAGAGAACTTACGTCTTCTTTTTCCTCTATCCTGTGACCATTGGTGTCCTCAACCCTAGTTTTGATTTCTTTTGGAATGTATGTCTTATTATTCTCTTCTGTCTTGTTTTTGGAAAGGACAGTTTGCTGACCCATTTGTGTATCTACCTGAGTCGTTTTAGAGATTACCACATATTGTTTTGCTGCCATTGCGTCATTCCTTCTATGGCATGCTACCTTCATGTTTTCCCATTCTCGTGTTCCTGCCTCTACAACATTTTGTAACATTTTTACCTGTTCCTTTACAGTTCTATTACATTCCATTAAACATCAATTTCCAAGTGTGATCTCTAAATTTTTGCAGTCTCTTTCCTCTTCGTTGGCTTCTAAAATTTGCAGCCTTGCCCTAGCTTTCATCAGTTCTTGAACATAGAGATCTGATGACCAAGTAAGAGGTGTAGTTATGGGATTGGACATGACTGAATATTATTTATTTTTGTTGCTCTTCTTTTTTTATTTTTCCGAGTCTGATTTATTCTTCTTTGTTCCCATTTAAAATGGACAATTATGTGCTTTAAAATACCTTGATATTGATTTGCATTTACCCAAATCCATTTTCCTATTTTATCAGTAGAAGAAATTTTGACTTGGCCCAAATGATTTGTTTCCACAAAATCTAAGATTTATTGCCATTTTTAACATTTACTATTGATTTTTTTTTCCATTTTAGGATTTTGGATTTCACTGTCCCTCTTCCTCCTACCATTTGTAGTGGGTTACGTTGTTCAATGTGCCTTCATGTCGTGCCTTCGTGCCTTCTCTGTTCACGGTGCCTTCTTCCCTTCGTGCTACTGCCTGTTCATGGTGCCGTCATGCTTCAACTAGGTTTCACTATCATAACATTTAAATATTAATTTTCAAAACATTATTAAACATTAATAATATCTTATATAATTAATAATCAACCCAAGGGATTAGGCTATAAATCGAATAAATTATTAATATTAAAAAACTGAGACACCAATACACCCAAGGGTTTAATAATATAAACCCAATAAATTAATAAATGCAAGGGACTAACATTATAAACCTAAGTGATTAACAAACACAAGGGATCAATATTGAAAAGAACGAGGATTAATAAACCAATATGATTATTAACACTATAAATTGAAGCGAGTAATAAACCAAAAAGTTTAATATTCTAAACACACAGGATAAATATTATAAACATAAAGGATAAATAAACCCCAGGAATAAATATTAAAAACATATAATATCAATAAAACCTACTAAATAACATTTTCAACCCAAGTGATTAATAAATCCATGGGATTATTTATATTATAAAACCAATAAATTATTAAACCCAACGGATAAATATTATAAACTTAAGGGATAAACAAACCCAAGGGTTCAATATGAAAAATGCAAGGGATTAATAAACCATACGAATTAATATTTTAAGCTTAAAAGATTAATAAAGCCAAAAAACTAAATTATAAAGCCAAAAAATTATTAATATTATAATTAACTTAAAAATTTAATATTATTAATAACATTAATAATATCTCATATTAATATTAATAAGATAACAATAATATTTTTCTAAATATTAATAATAACAATAACAATAACAATAACATGGATAATATTGTCTTCAATGTTATTTTATTATTATTTACAATAATAATATTTTTTTTTTAAAGTTAATTTGTTATTATTAATAATCATTATATAATAATTAATATTTAAATATCGTTAATAATGATAGTATAATATCAATAGTAATAAAATATTATTAATTAATATATAACTATTAATTAATTAATAATATCATTATTAATGATTAATTAATAATATTATTATTAATTATTAATTAATAAATAATAATATTATTATAAATTTACAAATTTTAATAATAATTAATACACTTAACTAATTAAATATTAATAATAACAAATTAATAATTTTAATGAATAATAATTAATTAATTCAGTCTAAATTATTAATTAATTAATTAATTATTAAAACATTGTTTTTCTCTAATAATTAATATTTTAAAGTTAAATGATTAAGAAATCAAATGATTAAATTATAAACCCAAAGAATTATTAATATTATAAACCTAGTGAATTAGTAAACACACGTGATACATATTATAAACCAAAATAATTCACAAATTCAAGAAATAAATATTAAAAACACCTGCGATTAATAAACCCTAGGAATTAACACTTTAAATTCAAGGAATTAATATGGTTATAGGATTATAATATTATAAATGAAAAAAATTATTAAACACAAGGGATACATATTATAAATAATAATATTATACTGTAGGAATATGAATAGTTAGATTAATAAATCCAAGGGCTTGATATTGTAAACCCAAGGGATTTATTATAAAACCGCAAGGTATTATAAACCTAAGGGAATAATATTAAACCCAAGGGATTAATATTATAAACCCAATGTATATAAACCCTAAGATAAATATTATAAACCCTAAAATAAAATAGTTGAGTATCATCCATTTTCATATTGAGAAAAATGTTGTCGCAAACTAACGTTCCACCATGATTGATTTTCATAATCACAATATCTTTGTCACAATGTGACATTGGACTACAGTTGACCATGGTTGACCATGATTCTAAATGCAAGGGATTTATATTGAACCGAAGGATTAATGTTATAAACCCTATGAATAGTTTAATACCCTAGGAATATGAACCCTTAGATTAATAAACCTAACTGATTGATTTTATAAGCCCAAGGAAATAATAAACCAAAAGGATTAATACTGAAAACATAAGATTTTATAAACCCAAGGGAATAATATTAAACCCAGGGATTAATATTATAATCCCTAGGTATATAAACCTTTATATAAATACTATAAATCCAAAAATAAACATGGTTGACCATGGTTTATATGTATGGTTGTCAGAATCAGACTTTGGACCAAGAATGGACATGATCGGCCATGGCTGATTTTCATATTGAGACAATATTTTTCACAAAGTGACATTGGACCATCCTTGACGATGGTTGACCATGGTTGGTTTTCATATTGAGACAATATTTGTTATGATGTGACATAGGACCATGGTTGATATCTATATTGAGACAATATTTGTCACAATGTGTCATTGGAACATGGTTTACCATGGTTCACAATGGTTGGCTTTCCAATTGATACATTTTTTGTCACATTGTGAGATTGGACCATGGTTGACCATGGTTGATGAAGATTATAAACGCATGGGATTTATATTAAATCATGGGATTAATATTATAAAACCTAGTATTAAACCCAAGTTTATAATCCCTAGTACTGAACCCAATATTTTAAACCCTAGTATTGAAGCCAATATCAATAAACCCAAGGAATTATTAATATTATAAATCAAAAGGATTAATATAACCAAACCAAGGAATTATAAAACTAAAGATTAATGTTATAAACCCAAGAGATTATTAATATTATAAATATTATAAATACATAAAATTAATAAACCCAAGCGATTAATAAGCCCAAGAAATCAATAAACTCAACAAACTAATATAAAAAATCGAAGCGTTTAATAACCCTAGAAATTAATATTTCAAAGTCAAGGGACTAAGAAACCTAAATTATTAAATTATAAAACCAATGATTTTTTAATATTATAAACCAAAGTGACTATTTTTCATCATCCATTTTCACATTGAGACAAAATTTGTCGCAAAGCGATGATCCACAATGCTTCCATTTCATATTGACAAAATATTTGTCATAATGTGACATTAGAATATGATTGAACATGGTTTACCATGGTTATAAACACAGTATATTTATATTAAACCCAAATATTAATGTTATAAACCCTTTGAATAATTTTATACCCTCAGAATATGAACCTTTAGATTAATAAAGTAAATGTGGATTGATATTATAAACCCAAGGAAACAATAAACCCAAGGGATTATGTAACATACCCCGATAACCTCACACAAAAAATGCATGGAGTTAGGACCTTTTTTTCAACATTTACGAATGTGTAACCTTATAAATTACATTATATATTTCTGCATTAACCATTTAAATACCCCTCATCATCAGTTAGAGAAATATATAGCAAAATCATAGTGAGTTACACAACCATTAATTGTCCTTGTTGTAGCATATTAACTTAAATTTCCTGCTATAACTATGCATCGATCCCATGATCATTTTAATTCAATTAGTAGGTCACCTAATTGGTAATATCAACATCACATCCTGAGATAAATTAACATCATAAAAACAACACAATGAACAATCACATAAATAGACACCGATATACCCTGGAAACCCCGTAGGGTGAAAACCAACAAACGTTTAATTTTATTATTAAACGCTCGTGAGAGTTGTCACCCCTCACTCAATGGCTATAAGGGAGTCCATCCCTTGACCATTGTCATACAATTTACATAGAAAAATAATCTTAAACGAAAAATAAATAGCTATAAGCTATTACAATCATCATCATACCATTTACCCACGAATCATCAATCTCTGTCATTGTAGTCAAACTATTTCCTTCAGGGGATCATCGTGCAATTGGAACTACTAAACCTTCATGGACTAACAACTCTTTATCTTCCATAATGTTAAACTTGAAAATTCCTTTTCTCAAGTCATCCTTCTTTCCTGCCATTGTTGTCGTCAGCACACTTGATATCATGATTAGATAAAATATTAATAAACCAATAATCAATCTCTATTTGTGACACTTCAAAAAATATTTGTATGGATGTATGAAACATAACCACATTGACATTAGTTTCCTTATTTAACATCATTTCACATGCATTACTAACAAATAAATCACTATCAAGCATCCTCTTTCTAACAAACTCTAACAAAATCTTGCATGCACTTTAATATTATTTCCAAAAGAAAGATAACATACTATATAATAATATTGTGCATGCAAATGCATAACAAGATTTCAAGATAACTATCCCAACAAGAAATTTCTCTTTTTTCCTACTCTTATGTTTTCTTTTCAAAATGGATTAATGCAATAGATGTTATACTTATGCATGTGAATACATGTTATTTTCCAAAAACATATTTTCCACCCAAGATCTATTCATAATGGTTATTATGTATAACAATGCTAACTTTATTTCAAAAAAAGTTAACATACAAGTTATAGTTTTGTGCATGCAATAACATATCTTTTTCTTCCTGCATGTAAAACATATATTTATTTCCAAAAGAAACCGAATAAATATTTCATGGAAAAATAAACACTTTTCTTTTCCAAGGGTCAAACGCATACCACTTATTACTTCATGCATGCAAAATGACATTTCCCTCTCATCCAAAAGATATACCCAATAAATATGCATAATATTCTCCCAAGATAAAGCTAATACCATAGCTAATCCCTTTAGGTTTCCAAAATACATATTATTTTCCCCAAAAGAGAGCTAACACAATAAATATTACGTGATTTCTTTTTTGTTTTCTCTAGATATCTAATACTCAAAACTATATTTTTCCCATGCATACAAGCATATATGTGTCTCTAAATAGTCTTACATAATAAAGCATGTGATTACCTTTTTTCCTCTCCAAGAATCAAATCCAATAATGCATACAAGGATATATTTTTCTCTTCTATTCATTTTGAAGAGTTTTAACACAATAATTATTTCCTTGCATACAATTATGTAATGTTCCAAATGGGAAAAAACAGGCTCAGTAGGGAATATATTAAGATATTCCACTATCGAATCACAACAATATGGTATTACACCAATAAATATAAACCATAGATAGACTGGTAGGGAATTTACTAGATGCATCACCTTCACAAGGAAGGGTGAAATCTAGAGGCTTCTTGGCCCATTCTAGACTCTGTCTATAGAAGAATGGTGAAACACAACAAGTGTAGGAATGACACACTCCTCTTAGATTTTTCTGCTCTTAGGAACCTGATATATACATATCTAAACAATGGATCCAAAATAGTAGCAAAAACCAACCAAGGAAGAAGCGGGAAATTCCACTCTCCGGAAAATCTGCAATAGGCTCAAGGAGGACGTTGTATAAGCAAGCCAGTGTGAAAATAACGTAGACCAGGGATGGGTTCCTTTATTTTGGTCTGTGTGAGACCTCCAAGCAGAGTTTCAACAAAAATAAATTAGTTTAGAGGGTTTAAACAGATCTCCCACAATCAACACTAGCTGAAAATCAGCTAAAGGAGAGAGCTAGTAAATAGAGAAACCCTCGTTCAAGAATTGCATAGTTTCTGCTGGAAGACACTGGAAATCAGCCATTAGACTCATGTTAGAGTATGGCATCAAGAAATAATATCTATAATCAAGTTCCTCTGTAGAAGCATTGGATTTACGTGAAGCAAGAGTAAGAATCCTTCAGAAATAATAGTAGAAACAAATGGAAAAGCTGCAGAAAGACTTGACAGCATTCTATATGAGGAGCTTCAGATACTATAGGTTAATATTTAGATCTACAACTGATATATTACTGAAAAATCATATCCATACCAGATCTGGAACTACTCAGCCTTCTTAACAAGATCCCCTTTGGGTTTTATCAAAATAATGCATAAATAAGTGTAGATCTAGTTTTTAATACACTAAAATTTTTATTGCAAATAAATTCAATCATTATAGAATCATGGCCCATATGCAAACAAAAATATTTTCAAAGAATATGGTTACTTATCTCTTGATTCATGCTTGGAATACTCTCTTCCTCTTCCTTGGCTCCATTCTCCATGTATTCTCCCCTTCCCCTCTTCTATTTCCCTCATAGTCTTATAATAAATAGAATTAATAGAATGGAATATATTTTATAAATCATAAAAGTATTCCAAATTTTTTCTAAATCATAAAAGAATTTCATCTTTTCTAAATCTTAAAAGCATTCCAGCTTTTCTAAATCATAAAATTATTCCAGCTTTTTTCTAAATCATAAAAGAATTCCATCTTTTCTAAATCATAAAAGCATTCCACCTTTCGTAACTCAAAAAAGAAATCCATAAATCTCTCATGCTTTTATTTTTAAAGATATATTTATTTTTTTCCTTGTGAGCAAAATATCACTTATCCACACTTTTTCCAAATCTATTACTCACTATTTCTAAAACCAAACTATTACTCGTTATTTCTAAAACTCATAAAATATACCAAATTGGAAATATAATTTATTTCCATAGAATAATTTAAATTATTCTAAATAAAATAATTAAGAAATAATTCTTCCAATATTCTTATAATTAAGAATTACAAGAATATTTTTCATGTAATATCAATATAATAATAAATAATATTTAATTATTTAATAACCCTCATTTTATGAGAGTTTTTACTGTGGCTTACGTGAGGGATATTACAAACTCCCCCCCTTAAAGAGAACATCGTCCTCAACGTTCTTTTCTTGTTGGAACATTAGCCTTTAATTTTCATTAGAAATGATTTAGGAAATGTAAAATAATACCTAAATCATAATACTTTCACAAAAACTCAAGGAGCACTTAGCCCTTCAATCATCAAAATGATAAGAAAAACTCTATAAGTGCACGTTGCATTTTATTTAGGAGTTACACTAGTCTTTCTTTCTCACTAATGTTTTTGGAAATTACTGTCTCTCTCTCCCACAATAATTTCAATCAAATTCAAACTTATGGTATTTATCTCCAACCATTTCCATTATTGTCTTTCTCTCCCACAATAATTTCATTCAAATTCAAACTCATGGCATTAATCTCCGGTCATGTTCCTCTAATATGTCAGGAATTTAAAGTTCAATAAATCATTATTTTATCTAACATGAGTTATTTCAGTCGCCTATATATTTCAATTAGTTTCCTCTATGCATGCATATAGATCAGTCATTTATGACATGTTCATTTTATCATAAAAACACAACCTACATCATTGGAATTGTTGCTAAGATAATTTAATATATCATGCATGCAAAAATATAACACATGAAACAACTTTGAGACATGAAATTTATAGTCTATTGTAACGTCCAACATCTTTAGATAATTTTGAGCATAGACATAATTTCATCTAACCGTAGTTAATATTTTTTAGAATTATTGAGGAACCGAGCATAACACACCCAACCGTGAACTATCTCCAGTAGTTACCCACTGAGCTAAGATCTACTTGCTACTAGAATCAACAACCTCATTGATTCCTTGGTGCTTTCTTCCTAGCGGATTTTTAGCAGCGTCCTGCTTTAAGGTCTGCCAACCTTTTTGCCTAGGCCTTTTTGTTTTATATTTTTTGAAAAAGATACTCTTATTTTTCTTTAAAGCATGCCTGTCTCTCCCACTATGCTTTATTTTACCCCACTTAGTATTTATCTCCAACTAATTCATTAACATAATCTTTCTCTCCCATTATGTTAATATTTCCTCTTTATTATTTTCTCCTAGGGATTTTTAGGAGACTTTAGGGAAGGTCCATGTTGAACTTAACCACCAATAGCTTTTCATAAGCTGGCAAGAAGTCTTCTAAAAATCTAGAGTTATTTCCTGAATACCCCAACCAAATTGTTCATTAACTCAATCATAAATTAAAATATTAAATCATTACATCAATCCCATCATAGCTTCCATAGCCATTGAATCCAATAAAAATTCAATGTCTAAAAATAGTCAATTTTTACAAATCCACTGTAATTTACATAATTTTCCATTTGCATATTATCATTAAGGCAAAGGAACATTTATGTACACCATGCATTTATACTTGACCCACAACATGGGTCCCACAATTTGTCAAATTACATTGACAACAATTCATCACATTCAATATACATGGTATACATTCAAAATTGCCACATAATAACAATAATGCAACTTATTAAAAATACATTAACATATCTCTCATACCATAGAATTATACTTTATTTAAGGTCTCACCTTAGCAGCCATCAATATTGTATAGAACTAACAGTCCCATTGAACACTAGGACACAAAATGTGATTTTGTTTTTCTTATATTACCATTAGCTTTTAGCCATGTAAGCAACAACCATTAAGGAATTTTCAGAAAATAATTTTGCAATCATGCAATCTACAACGACTGTAGAATTTTATCAATTAGTGTGCAAGAATGCAATCTAAAACCAATTCTACATTCCAACAATAGTTTGAAAGCATGAAATATATGGTCAATGAGACATTCTACCAAATATTTGGCAAGCATACAATCTACCGCCATTGAGGGACTAGTTAGCAAACATGAAATAAATTTCCATAAATATGTTCAAAATTTTCAAAGAGATAGTAAAAATAGAATTTATAGAATAGCATGAATCATATTCATATCATCAATGGTAAAAACATTTCCCACAACACAACCAACAATCCCTACAGGAGTGTCTAATCAGAAAAATTGACCAAATTATGGATCCAAGTCTAAAAATAACTTTTTCTTGGAATCAAAATGAGGGATACATGACGTCAAGGTATGAATACACATTGATGTTAAGATGAATCATATGCAATTACTTAAAACAACAAAACTATGGATCTCAATTACCACTTTTTGTCAAACACATGGAATGCAAACTTTCCTCTACAACTCTGAAAAAAGAAAGAGAACCCACAATTATGCTACTATGATTTTTTTAATTGAATTTAGGTTTACTATGTGAGTTATACTTCACTCATTGCTTATTTTTAACAACTAAAAAGTTTCGTTCAAATATAAATATATATAAATATATATATATATATATATATATATATATATTATTTTCAACATTCCATTGTCCTCTTCAAGGTCAACCCCAACTTCTATATTATTTAGTTATCACACCAACCATACATGTATTCATTATTTATAGGTAGTGCATGGTAACTTTAGTCATGTTTTCCCCTTTTTTTGTTTTCTTATGCACCATAATCATTTTTCTAATATTATGCATGCAAAGGTTGGAAATTAATCTTCACTATAACCAGTGAGTGCTCAGGATGGTTCATAGGTACAATAAAGGTTTTATTGTCTTTTATCGAAACCACATTCAAATTTCATGAGCACAGCATTTAAAGAAAAATTGTAACTTACTACTCTTACACGCAGTCATTAATCAGGCATCATGCATCTCCATATCATGTTAATTGTATTCTAATACAAGGTTAGTTAAAATCATACCTAAGATGATGCCCACTAGCATCATATCTATACTTCTTATTTTCATAATGATTCCCAAAAGGCATCAGTGTTGCAACCTTTTGCTCTGATACCATCTGTAACATAACCCGATAACCTCGCAGGAAAAATTCATGGAGTTAGGAATTTTTTTTTCAACATTTACGAATGTGTAACCTTATAAATTAGTTTATATATTTCCTCATTAACCATTTAAATACCCCTCATCATCAGTTAGAGAAATATTTATCAAAATCATAGCAGGTTACACAACCATTAATTGTCCTTGTTGTAGCATATTAACTTAAATTTCCTGCTATAACTATGCATCGATCCCATGATCATTTTAATTCAATTAGTAGATCACCTTATTGATAATATCAACATCACATCATGAAAGAAATTAACATCATGAAAACGACAAAATGAACAATCACATAAATAGACAACAATATACCTTGGAAACCCCGTAGGGTGAAAACCAGCAAACGTTTAATTTTATTATTAAATGCTCGTGAGGGTTTTCACCCCTCACTCAATGGTTATAAGGGAGTCCATCCCTTGACCATTTTCATAAAATTTACATAGAAAAATAATCTTAAACGAAACATAACTATCTATAAGCTATTACAATCATCATGATACCATTTACCCACGAATTATCATGTAACATACCTCGATAACCTCGCAGGAAAATGCATGGAGTTAGGAAATTTTTCAAAATTTATGAATATGTAACCTTATAAATTAAATTGTATATTTCCACATTAACCATGTGAATAACCATGATCATCACTTAGAGAAATATTTAGTAAAAATCATAGTGACTTACACAACCATTAATTGTCCTTGTTTTAGCATATTAACTTAAATTTCCTGCTATAACTATGTATCAATCCCATGATCATTTTAATTCAATTAGTACAATACCTAATTTATAATATAAGCATCACATCATGAAATAAATTAACATCATGAAAATGAAACAATGAACAATCACATCACTAGACACCGATATACCCTGGAAACCCCATAAGGTGAAAACCAAAAAACGTTTAATTTTATTATTAAATGCTCGTGAGGGTTGTCTCCCCTCATTAAATGGTTATAAGGGAGTCCATCCCTTCACCATTGTCATAAAAATTACATAGAAAAATAATCTTAAATAAAACATAACTAGCTATAAGCTATTACAATCATCATGATACCATTTACCCATGAATCCTCAATCTCTGTCTTTGTAGTTAGACTGTTTCCTTCAGTGGCTCATCGTGCAATTGGAACTATTAAACCTACATGGACTAACAACTCTTTATCTTCCACAATGTTAAACTTGAAAAATCCTTTTCTCAAGTCATCCTTCTTTCATGCCATTGCTGTCATCAACACACTTGATATCATGATTAGATAAAATATTAATAAACCAATAATCAATCTCTATTTGTGACACTTCAACAAATATTTCTATGCATGTATAAAACATAACCAAGTTGACATGAAATGCCCTCTTTAGCATCATTTCACATGCATTAGTAGCAATTAACTCAGTATCAAGCATCATCTTTCTAGCAACCCTTAACAAAATCTCGCATGCACCTTCATATTATTTCCAAAGGAAAGATAACATACTATTTAATAATTTTGTGCATGAAAATGCATAACAAGCTTTCAAGATAACTATCTCAATAAGAAATTTCCTTTTTGTCTACTCTTATGTTTTCTTTTCCAAAGGGATTAACACAATAGATTCTATACTTATGCATATGATTGCATTGTATTTTCCAAGGACATATTTTTCACACAAGAGCTATTCACATTGGCTATACTTATAAAAATGCCAACTTTTTTTCAAACAAAGTTAACATACTAGCTATAATTTTGTGCATGTAATAACATGGCATTTTTATTCTTGCATGTAAAACATATATTTCTTTCCAAAAGAAACTAAATAAATGTTTGATGGAAAAACAAACACATTTCTTTTCCAAGGGGTTAAACACATACCACTTATTATTTCATGCATGCAAAGGGACATTTCCCTCTCATCCAAAATATCTAATCCCAAAAATATACTTTTTCCATGCATGCAAAATTATATATGTTTCTCTAAATAATCATACATAATAAAGCATGTGATTACTATTTTTCCCTCCTTGACAATCTAATCCAATAATGCATACAAGGATATATTTTTCTCTTCTATTATTTTTGAAGAGTTGTAACCCAATAATTGCTTCCTTGCATACAAATATACATATTTATTTTCCAAGGAATTTAACACCTTAATTATTCTATTTCCAAAAGATAGACAACTCAATAGCTATTATGCATGAAATAGATAATATTTTCTTATCATTTCACATACTAGAGAGATTTGTAATATTTCCTCAAGAAATAACATGAATAACAAATCCTTATCAAATAACACAACCAATTGCCTTTTACGCAAAGGTTTTATGTGAGCTACCCCTCACATAAGCTATTTATATCTTTTTACATTACTATAGCTCCCCATGCATGTAAAATCACATAATAATTTCTAGTAGATACAATATACTAGATAATTATTCATGTGCACCTAAGCACATACTCTTTTCAGGAGTCCAATATTTCTCTTTAAGTTTTAAGGAATATGCATCATGAGTACATAATTGGTAATTATATAAATTAATTCCTTGTAAATAATCATCAGCATAATTGTTATGTCTATATGTACATAAACAATTGTTCTTATCTCATTGAAAAATGAAATGGAAGCACTATGTTTCACTCTGTTTTTCCTGTTTTAGTCACCCCATTTAGATGTGTATGTGAACAAATGGAAACGAATTTTATAAAAAAAAAATAGGTTTTTGTTTGGAACAGATATAATAAGAGTAACCTCTATCATTATTGTCAGAGGTGTCATGGTTTTTAAGATTAAAATGAATCTTTGATGCCCATTGTTCCAGATTTCAATATTAAATAATTTCTCGTTTTTGTCATCAAATTTAGACACGGTTTCCAACCGAATGGAAATGATTTTTCAAAAACAGAAAGAGTTTTCTATTTCTAATGGATTCATTAAAGATAACCTCTCTCAATTTTTACACAAGTGTTACGGTTTGGAAGATTCAAATGAATCTTTGGAGTTCATTTTTCCATATTTAAATAATAATTAATTCCATGTTATTTTACATCCATTTAGGACACGGTTTTCGAGACATGGGAAACGAATTTTTAAAATATAAAAGAGGCTTTTGGTCCTAGCATCCTCTTTTACAAAAACCTCTTTCACTTGTTTCATATCTATTTCGGTTTGGGAGATACAAAGTCATACTTAGACCCTATTTTCCAATAATTCATGCAACTCACATAACTATTTAGCCATGAAAATATGTTGTCAATTCACAACACATGAATGATTCTCATAATTCAATGAATAAGACAATTATTTCTCTATGAAAAAAATTGTATAGAGGTTTACTCAAGAATTAAATTTAATTCTTTATCACATGAAATTTTTCTTGAAAATAAATTCAATCATTATATCATCATGGCCCATATGCAAACAAAAATATTTTTAAAGAATATGGTTACTTTTCTCTTAATGCATGCTTGGAATACTCTCTTCCTCTTCCTTGGCTCCATTCTCCATGAATTCTCTCATTCCCCTCTTCTATATCTCTCATAGGTTTTTTAATCAATAGAATTAATAAAATGCAATAGCTTTTATAAATCATAAAAGCATTATAGCTTTTTCTAAATCATAAAAGAATTCTAGATTTTCTAAATCATAAAAGCATTCTAGGTTTTAAAAATCATAAAATCATTCCATAAAGCATCCATAAATATAATTTTTCTTAAATCACAAAAGAAATCCATAACTCTCTCATGCTTTTATTTTTAAAGCTAGATTTGTTTTTTTCCTTGTGAGAAAAGTATCACTTATCCAGAATTTTTACAAATCTATTAATCATTTTTTTCTAAAAGTCATAAAATATATCAACTTGGAAATATAATTTTTTTCCATAGAAGGATATAAATTCTTATAAATAAAATAATTAAGAAATAATTCCTCCAATATTATTATAATCAACAATTACAAGAATATTATTCATGTAATATCAATATAATAATAAATAATATTTAATTATTTAAGAAACCTCATTTTATGAGAGATTTTACGGTGGCTTAAGCCAGGGATATTACAAACTGCCCCACTTAAAGAGAACATCGTCCTTGATGTTCTTCTCTTATTGGAATGTTAACCTTTAATTTTAATTACCAATTATTTAGGAAATGTAAAATAATACTTAAATCACAATACTTCCACAAAAACTCAAGGAGCACTTAGCCCTTTAATCATCAAAAGGATAAGAAAAACTCTATAAAGTGCTCGTTGCATTTTATTTAGGAGTTACACTATTATTTCTTTCCCACTAATGTTTTTCGAAATTACTATCTTTCTCTCCCACAATAATTTCAATCAAATTCAAATTCATGGTATTTATCTCCAACCATTTCCTTTGCAAATTACTGTCTTTCTCTCCCACAGTAATTTCATTCAAATTTGAACTCATGGCATTAATCTCCAGCCATGTTCCTCTAGTGTGTCAGGAATTTAAAGTTCAATAACTCATTATTTTATCTAACATGAGTTATTTTAGTCGCCTATATATAGTAATTTATTTCCTCTATGCATGCATATAGATAAGTCATTTCTGACATGTTCATTTTCTCTTAAAAAACTACGAACACAACCTATTTCATCAAAAATTTTGCTAAGATAATTTTATATATCATGGATGCAAAACTATAACACATGCGACAACTTTGAGACATGAAATTTACAATCTATTGTATCATCCAACATTTCTAGATAATTTTGAACATAGACATAATTTCATCTAACCGTAGTTAATTTCTGGGAATTATTGAGGAACCAAGCATATTTCACCCAACCGTGAACTATATCCAATAGCTACCCACCAAGCTAAGATCTGCTTGCCACTAGAATCAACAACCTCATTGATTCCTTGGTGATTTCTTCCCAGTAGATTTTTAGCCGCGTCCTGCTTTAAGGTCTGCCAACCTTTTTGCCTATGCCTTTTTATTTTATATTGTTCGAAAAAGATACTCTTATTTTTCTTCAAAGAATGCATGTCTCTCTTGCTATGCTTTGTTTTACCCCAGTTAATATTTATCTCCAACTAAGTCATTAACATAATCTCTCTCCCATTATGTTAATATTTCCTCTTTATTATTTTCTCCTACAACTTTTTAGAAGACTTTTTGGGAAGGTCCACGTTGAACTTAACCACCAATAACTTTTCATAAGATGGCAAGAAGTCTTCTAAAACTCTAGAGTTATTTCCTGAATACCCCAACCAATGTATTCATTAACTCAATAATAAAGTAAAATATTACATCATCACATTAGCCTCATCATGACATACATAGCCATTGAATCCAATAAAAATTCAATGTCTAAAAATAGTCAATGTCTAAAAATCCAATGTAACTTACATAATTTTCCATTTGCATATTATCATTAAGGCAAAGGAAAATTTATGTACACCATGCATCTATACTTGACCCACAGTAAGGGTCCCACAATTTTTCAAAGTACATTGACAAAAATTCATCACATGTAATATACATGGTATACATTCAAAATTTCCACATAATAACAATAATGCAACTTAGAAAAAATACATTAACATATCTCTCATACCATAGCATTATACTTTATTTAAGGCCTCAATTTACTAACCATCAACATTGTAGATAAATAACAGTCCCATTGAACATTAGGACACAAAATTTGATTTTTTCTTTCCCTACCATTAGCTTGCAACCATGTAAGCAACAACCATTGAGGAATTTCGAGAAAATAATTTGCAATCATGCAATCTACAACCACTGTAGACTTTTATCAAATAGTGTGCAAGCATGCAATCTACAACCAATTTGAAATTCCAATAAATAGTTTGTAAGCATGCAATCTACATCCATTTTGGAATTATAGCAACAATTTGCAAGTATGAAATCTATGGTCAATGAGGCATCCTACCAAATAGTTGGCAAGCATACAATCTACCACCATTGAGGGACTAGTTAGCGGGACTAGTTAGCGGACATGAAATAAATTTCCATAAATATGTTTAAACTATAAAAGAGATAGTTAAACTAGAATTTATAGTATAACATGAATCATATTAATATCATCAATGGTAAAATTTCTGCCTATAAGACAACCAACAATCCCTGTAGGAGCGTCTAATAAAAAAAATTGACCAAATTATGGATCCAAGTCTAAAAATAAATTTTTCCTGGAATCAACATGAGCGTTACATGATCTCAAGATATGAAAAACCCTTGATGTTAAGATTAATCACATCCAAAACTTCCACAGATGTAATTATTTAAAACAAAAAAACTGTGGATTTCATGCGGTCATTAATCAAGCATCATGCATCTCATGTTAATTGTAGTATACTACAAGTTTAATTAAAATAATACCTGAGATTATGCCCACTAGCATCATACCTCTACTTCTTTTTTTCATAATGATTCCCAAAATTTGCCAGTGTCGCAACCTTTTGCTCTGATACCATTTGTAACACACCCCAATAACCTCGCAGGAAAATGCATGGAGTGAGGAATTTTTTCAACATTTATGAATATGTAACCTTATAAATTACATTTTGTATTTCCACATTAACCATGTTAATAACAATGATCATCACTCACAAAAATATTTAGTAAAAATCATAGTGACTTACACAACCATTAATTGTCCTTCTTTTAGCATATTAACTTAAATTTCCTGCTATAACTATGTATCAATCCCATGATCATTTTAATTCAATTAGTACATCACCTAATTGATAATATAAGCATCACATCATGAAAATTACCACATCATTAGACACTGATATACACTAGAAACCCCGTAGGGTGAAAACCAACAAACGTTTAATTTTATTATTAAACACTCCTGAGGGTTGTCTCCCCTCACTCAATGGTTATGAGGGATTCCATCCTATGACCATTGTCATAAAAATTACATAGAAAAATAATCTTAAATGAAACATAACTAGCTATAAGCTATTACAATCATCTTGATACGATTTACCCACGAATCCTTAATCTATGTCTTTGTAGTTAGAATGTTTCCTTTAGTGGGTCATCGTGCAATTGGAACTAGTAAACCTGCATGGACTAACAACTCTTTATCTTCCACAATGTTAAACTTGAAAAATCCTTTTCTCAATTCATCCTTCTTTCGTGCCATTGTTGTCATCAGCACACTTGATATCATGATTAGATAAAATATTAATAAACCAATAATCAATCTCTATTTGTGACACTTCAACAAATATTTCTATGCATGTATAAAATATAACCAAGTTGACATGAAATGCCTTCTTAAGCATAATTTCACATGCATTAGTAGCAATTAACTCACTATCAAGCATCATCTTTCTAGCAACCCCTAACAAAAGCTCGCATTCACTTTCATATTATTTCCAAAGGAAAGATAACATACTATATAATAATTTTGTGCATGAAAATGCATAACAAGCTTTCAAGATAACTATCCCAATAATAAATTTCCTTTTTGTCTACTCTTATGTTTTCTTTTCCAAAGGGATTAACACAATAGATTCTATACTTATGCATATGACTGCATTGTCTTTTCCAAAGACATTTTTTCCACACAAGAGCTATTCACATTGGCTATACTTATAACAATGCCAACTTTATTTCAAACAAAGTTAACATACTAGCTATAATTTTGTGCATGTAATAACATAGCCTTTTTATTCTTTCATGTAAAACTTATATTTCTTTCCAAAAGAAACTAAATAAATATTTGATGGAAAAAAAAACACATTTCTTTTCCAAGGGGTTAAACACATAGCACTTATTATCTCATGCATGAAAAGGGACATTTCTCTCTCATCCAAAATATCTAATCCCAAAAATATACTTTTTCCATGCATGCAAGCATATATATGTTTCTCTAAATAGTCTTACATAATAAAGCATGTGATTACTATTTTTCGCTCTTTAACAATCTAATCCAATAATACATACAATGATATATTTTTCTCTTCTATTCTTTCTGAAGAGTTGTAACCCAATAATTGCTTCCTTGCATACAAATATACATATTTATTTTCCAAGGAATTTAACACCTTAATTATTCTATTTTCAAAACATAGACAATTCAATAGCTATTATGCATGAAATATATAATATTTTCTTATCATTTCACATATTAGAGATATTTGTAATATTTCCTCAAGAAATAACATGAATAACAAATATTTCTCATATAACACAACCAATTTCCTTTTACACAAAGGTTTTATGTCAGCTACCCCTGAAATAAGCTATTTATATCTTTTTACATTACAACAGCTCCCCATGCATGTAAAATCATATAATAATTTCTATTATATCAAATATACTAGATAATTATTCATGTGCACCTAAGCACATACTCTTTTCAAGAGTCCAATATTTCTCTTTAAGTTTTAATGAATATGCATCATGAGAACATACCTGGTAATTATATAAATTAATTCGTTGTAAATAATCAACAACATAATTTTTATGTCTATATGTACATAAACAATTGTTCTTATCTGATTGAAAAATGAAATGGAAGCACTATGTTTCACTCTGTTTTTCGTGTTTTATTCATCCAATTTGGATGCGTACTGTGAATGTATGCAAACGAATTTTACAAAAAAAAAATGTTTTTTTTTGGAACAGACATAATAAGAATAACCTCTCTCATTTTTGTCACAGGTGTCATGGTTTTTAAGATTCGAATGAATGTTTGATGCCCATTATTCCAGATTTCAATATTAAATAATTTCCTGTTTTTGTCATAAAATTTAGGTACGGTTTCAGACCAAATGGAAATGAGTTTTGAAAAAACCAAAGAGGTCTCTATTTCTAATGGATTCATTAAAAATAACCTCTCTCGGTTTTTACACAGGTGTTACAGTTTGGAAGATTCAAATGAATATTTGGAGTTCATTTTTCCATATTTAAATAATAATTAATTCCCCGTTATTTTACATTCATTTAGGATACAGTTTTTGAGACATGGGAAATGAATTTTTAAAATATAAAATAGGCTTTTGGTCATAACATCCTCTTTTACAAAAAACTCTTTCACTTTTTTCATATATATTTCGGTTTGGGAGATACAAAGTCATACTTAGACCCTATTTTCCAATAATTCATGCAATTCACATAACTATTTAGCCATGAAAATATTTTATCAATTCACAACACATGAATTATTCTCATAATTCAATGAATAAGACACTTATTCCTCTATGAACAAAATTGTATAGAGGTTTACTGAAGAATTAAATTTAATTCTTTATCACTTGAATTTTTTCTTGCAAATAAATTCAATCATTATATCATCATGGCCCATATGCAAACAAAAGGATTTGTAAAGAATATGGCTACTTATTTCTTGATGCATGCTTGGAATACTCTCTTCATCTTGCTTGCCTCCATTCTCCATGCATTCTCTCATTTCTCTCTTATATATCTCTCATAGGTTTTTTAATCAATAGAATTGATAAAATGGAATAGATTTTATAAATCATAAAAGCATTACAGTTTTTTCTAAATCATAAAACAATTACATCTTTTCTAAATCATAAAAGCATTCTAGCTTTTCAAAATCATAAAAGCATTCCATAAAGCATCCATAAATATAAATTTTCCTAAATCACAAAAGCAATCCATAACTCTCTCATGCTTTTATTTTTAAAGCTAGATTTGTTTTTTTCCTTGTGAACAAAATATCACTTATCCATACTTTTTCCAAATCTATTAATCATTTTTTTCCAAAAATCATAAAATAAATCAACTTGGAAATATAATTTCTTTCCATAGAAGGATATAAATTCTTATAAATAAAATATTTAAGAAATAATTCCTCCAATATTCTTATAATCAACAATTACAAGAATATTCTTCATGTAATATCAATATAATAATAAATAATATTTAATTATTTAAGAAACCTCATTTTATGAGAGTTTTTATGGTGGCTTAATCCAGGGATATTACAAACTCCCCCCCTTAAAGAGAACATCGTCCTCGATGTTCTTCTCTTATTGGAACGCTAACCTTTAATTTTCATTACCAATTATTTATGAAATGTAAAATAATACTTAAATCATAATACTTCCACAAAAACTCAAGGAGCACTTAGCCCTTTAATCATCAAAAGGATAAGAAAAACTCTATAAAGTGCACGTTGCATTTTATTTAGGAGTTACACTAGTATTTCTTTCCCACTAATGTTTTTCGAAATTACTGTCTTTCTCTCCCACAATAATTTCAACCAAATTCAAATTCATGGTATTTATCTCCAACCATTTCCTTTGCAAATTACTGTCTTTCTCTCCCACAGTAATTTCATTCAAATTCGAACTCATTACATTAATCTCCAGCCATGTTTCTCTAGTGTGTCAGGAATTTAAAGTTCAATAATTCATTACTTTATCTAACATGAGTTATTTCAGTCGCCTATATATAGCAATTTATTTCCTCTATGCATGCATATAGATAAGTCATTTTTGACATGTTCATTTTCTCATAAAAAACTATGAACACAACCTATTTCATCGAAATTTTTGCTAAGATAATTTTATATATCATGCATGAAAAACTATAACACATGCAACAACTTTGAGACATAAAATTTACAATCTATTGTAACATCCAACATCTCTAGATAATTTTGAACATAGACATAATTTCATCTAACCGTAGTTAATTTCTGGGAATTATTGAGGAACCGAGCATATTTCACCCGACCGTGAACTATATCCAATAGTTACCCACCGAGCTAAGATCTACTTGCCACTAGAATCAACAACCTCATTGATTCCTTGGTGATTTATTCCTAGCATATTTTTAGCCACGTCCTGCTTTAAGGTCTGTCAACATTTTTGCCTAGGCCTTTTTATTTTATATTGTTCGAAAACGATACTCTTCTTTTTCTTTTAAGCATGCCTTTCTCTCCCGCTATGCTTTATTTTACCCCACTTAGTATTTACCTCCAACTAAGTCATTAAAATAATATTTCTCTCCAATTATGTTAATATTTTCTCTTTATTATTTTCTTCTAGGGATTTTTAGGAGACTTTTAGGGAAGGTCCACGTTGAACTTAATCACCAATAAATTTTCATAAGCTGGCAAGAAGTCTTCTAAAACTCTAGAGTTATTTCCTGAATACCCCAACCAATGTATTAATTAACTCAATAATAAAATAAAATATTAAATCATCACATTAGCCTCATCATGGCATACATAACCATTGAATCCAATAAAAATTCAATGTCTAAAAATACAATGTAATTTACATAATTTTCCATTTGCATATTATCATTAAGGCAAAGGAACATTTATGTACACCATGCATCTATACTTGACCCACAGTAAGGGTCCCACAATTTGTCAAAGTACATTGACAACAATTCATCACATGTAATATACATGGCATACATTCAAAATTGCTACATAATAACGATAATGCAACTTAGAAAAAATACATTAACATATCTCTCATACCATAGCATTATAATTTATTTAAGGCCTCAATTTACTAACCATCAACATTGTAGATAAATAACAGTCCCATTGAACATTAGGACACACAATGTGTTTTTTTCTTTTCCTACCATTAGATTGCAACCATGTAAGCAACAACCATTGAGGAATTTTGAGAAAATAATTTTAAATCATGAAATCTACAACCACTGTAGACTTTTATCAAATAGTGTGAAAGCATGAAATGTACAACCAATTTGACATTCCAATAAACAGTTTGCAAGCATGCAATCTACATCCATTTTGGAATTAAAAAAATAATTTGTAAGCATGAAATCTATGGTCAATGAGGCATCCTACCAAATAGTTGGCAAGCATACAATCTACCACCATTGAGGGACTAGTTAGCGGACATGAAATAATTTCCATAAATATGTTTAAACTATCAAAAAGATATTTAAACTAGAATTTATACTATAACATGAATCATATTGATATCATCAATGGTAAAATTTCTGCCAATAAGACAACCAACAATCCCTACAAGAGCGTCTAATAAAAAAAATTGAACAAATTATGGATCCAAGTCTAAAAATAAATTTTTCTCGGAATCAACATGAGGGTTACATGATCTCAAGATGTTAAAACCCCTTGATGTTAAGATTAATCACATCCAAAACTTCCATTGATGCAATTATTTAAAACAGCAAAACTGTGGATCTCAATTACCACTTTTTGTCGAACACATGGAATGAAAACTTTCCTCTACAACTCTAAATGAAGAAAGAGAACCCACAATTATGCTACTATGATTTTTCATTGAATTTAAGTTCACTATGTGAGTTCTATTTCACTCATTTCTTATTTTTAACAACTAAAGAGTTTCGTTCATATATATATATATATATATTCAAAATTCCATTGTCCTATTCAGGGTCAACCCCAACTTATAAATTTTTTTGTTATCACACCAACCATATATGCATTTATTATTTATAAGCAGTGCATGGTAACTTTAGTCATGTTTTCTTCCTTTTTTTTTTCGTATGCACCATAATAATTTATTTTAATATTATGCATGCAAACGTTGGTAATTAATCCACACTATAACTGGTGAGCGCTCAGGATGTTTCATATGTACAATATAGGTTTTATTGTCTTTTATCCTCATCCATATTCATATTTAATGAGCACAACTTTTAAAGAAACATTGTAACTTTCTACTCTTTCATGCAGTCATTAATCAGGCATCATGCATCTCATGTTAATTGTAGTATACTACAAGTTTAATTAAAATCATACCTGAGATGATGCCCACTAGCATCATACCTCTATTTCTTCTTTTCATAATGATTCCCAAAAGGTGCCAGTGTTTCAACCTTTTGCTCTGATACCATGTTTGTAACATACCCCGATAACCTCGTAGGAAAATGCATGGAGTTAGGAAAAATTTCAACATTTATGAATATGTAGCCTTATAAATTACATTATATATATCCACATTAACCATGTGAATAACCATGATCATCACTTAGAGAAATATTTAGTAAAAATCATAGTGACTTACGCAACCATTAATTGTCCTTGTTTTAGCATATTAACTTAAATTTCCTGCTATAACTATGTATCAATCCCATGATCATTTTAATTCAATTAGTACATCACCTAATTAATAATATAAGCATCACATCATGAAAGAAATTAACATCATAAAAATGACACCATGAACAATCACATCATTAGACATCGATATACCTTGGAAGCCCCACAGGGTGAAAACCAGCAAACGTTTAATTTTATTATTAAATGCTCATGAGGGTTGTCTCCCCTCACTGAATGGTTATAAGGGATTCCATCCATTGACCATTGTCATAAAAATTACATAGAAAAATAATCTTAAATGAAACATAACTAGCTATAAGCAATTACATTGATCATGATACCATTTACCCACGAATCCTCAATCTCTGTCTTTGTAGTTAGACTGTTTCCTTCAGTGGGTCATCGTGCAATTGGAACTTGTAATCCTGCATGGACTAACAACTCTTTATCTTCCACAATGTTAAACTTGAAAAATCATTTTCTCAAGTCATCCTTCTTTCGTGCCATTGTTGTCATCAGCACACTTGATATCATGATTAGATAAAATATTAATAAACCAATGATCAATCTCTATTTGTGACACTTCAAAAAATATTTCTATGCATGTATAAAATATAACCAAGTTGACATGAAATGCCTTCTTAAGCATCATTTCACATGCATTAGTAGCAATTAACTCACTATCAAGCATCATCTTTCTAGCAACCCCTCACAAAATCTCGCATGCACTTTCATATTATTTCCAAAGGAAAGATAACATACTATATAATAATTTTGTGCATGAAAATGCATAACAAGCTTTCAAGATAACTATCCCAATAAGCAATTTCCTTTTTGTCTACTATTATGTTTTCTTTTCCAAAGGGATTAACAAAATAGATTCTATACTTATGCATATGATTGCATTGTCTTTTCCAAAGACATTTTTTCCACACAAGAGCTATTCACATTGGCTATACTTATAACAATGCCAGCTTTATTTCAAACAAATTTAACATACTAGCAATAATTTTGTGCATGTAATAACATAGTCTTTTTATTCTTACATGTAAAACATATATTTCTTTCCAAAATAAACTAAATAAATATTTGATGGAAAAACAAACATATTTCTTTTCCAAGGGGTTAAACACATACCATTTATTCTTTCATGCATGCAAAGGGACATTTCCCTCTCATCCAAAATATCTACTCCCAAAAATATACTTTTTCCATGCATTCAAGCATATATATGTTTCTCTAAACAATCTTATATAATAAAGCATGTGATTACTATTTTTCCCTCCTTAACAATCTAATCCGATAATGCATACAATGATATAATTTTATCTTCTATTCTTTTTGAAGAGTTGTAACCCAATAATTGCTTCCTTGCATACAAATATACATATTTATTTTCCAAGGAATTTAACACCTTAATTATTATATTTCCAAAAGATAGACAACTCAATAGCTATTATGCATGAAATAGATAATATTTTCTTATCATTTAGCATATTAGAAAGATTTGTAATATTTCCTCAAGAAATAACATGAATAACAAATCATTCTCAAATAAAACAACCAATTGCCTTTTACACAAACTTTTTATGTGAGCTACCCCTCTGTAACACCCCCAATTTGTGTGTTGAATTTTTTTAAAGTTAGACATTTGAACTTTAAATCCTAACGGGGTGGACCCCAAGAGATGACTATGGTGTGAATGTATTGGCATATTTTATTTGAGGAAATAAATAAAATGATTATGCATTTTGACCAAAAAGAGAATTGAGATCACTTGCCAAATCCATGAGGATGGATAAGGCAACAAATCCCCAAAAATCTTTCTAAAACTCCTTGAAAGAAATTTATTTAGACGAGGAGAATCTAAATTACCCCAATGAAGAGGAGTAGTTGGGGAGAGGTGGGATAAAGTCGAGGGTGCCGAGGAAAAAAGCTTAAAACAAACTTTAAAGGATCCCAAGATGGGAAGCCTAGGCTAAACAGGAAAGAAAGCATCCTGCTATTCTGGACGCAGAATTAGAAACATGCTTTGGGGGAATTTTGAGCTTAAATAAGCTGCTCCTAGACAGATTAGAGGTTGATCGGTGCTAGGAGGTGATCTCTGCTCGGGGGTGAATCCTGGGAGATAAAGAGGATTCTAAGGTTGGGAGGTTGGTCAATTTGCAGATTGTGTGGTATGTTCTGAAATTTTTATTGCTATGTTTTATTATAGTATGAATTGGCTACATATAAATTTTTATTTATGACAATTGCAAACTTTTGGTGCTACATTTAACAGATCTGTCCTTAAGGAGGCACCTTCCAGAATCTGTTTGTTGTAGACCAGAAACCTATAGAGTAGAAACTCCAGAATCTCTAAACCCAAGTTGGTCTAGATCTGAAGTTACTTGGCCTCTATAGATGATTAAATTTGTTATAATTCCAATAGACACCAAACTGATATGATGTGATTATGTGTATTGAAATAGAAACATTATAGTAACACTGAAAAATGTAGTGTATGTAGCAGCACAGTCATCAAGCAATATAGTAAAATATAGAGTGGTGATATTTACATTCTACATCTATAGCTTTTATAAATTTCATGTGTGCATATTCTAACCATTATAATAGTACTAGAAAATGAGTTTCTATTATGTCCTATTGAGGTTTTAAGGGATAATTTAGAATGGAAAGGAAAACTTCATTTCCTAATTCTATTTCGATTTTTAAACCAATACAAAGAAAAACTCACTTACACACCCGAAATACTATACAAGCCTATTAATTAGTTATGAACATAATCCAAAATACATCTATAGGAGCGCAAGTGCTATTAAAATCGATTGGCCGCACACCTACCTCAAATACCAATGAAATCTGTAAATGGATGATCGCTACAATACAACGTATTACAAAATATATGAACAAAATAAAACTATACGACAAGAATATTGGTCTATCCTTTAAACTTGAATATGCCGAGGGTTATGTATGAGCTAGTTGATGCTAAAGGTAATATATAACTGTATAAGAGCAGAGTGCCGAATAAAACAAATCATCAAGGCGTGATGTATATATATATATAAACAACCCCGCATGGAAATAAAATACAGAGACGCCGCCCCCAACAAATGGTGAATAGGTAAAATATATATATAATTTCCTACCGCCCTGGTATACAAACATCAAACGTGAAACCCCTCCTACGTTAGTATGGTCGTAGGGTTACCTCGCGCTGAAGCGCAGCGAGCAGATCTTAGCTCGCTGGAACCTTTCTTTGCTATACGCATAAGATATATTTACATCTCCACATGAAACAGGAAGTATGAGATCAAATTCACATCGACTTAGCGAAAACGATAACTGAAATACTTTCCATGCAGATCGTAGTAAAGCCACGGTATTATCGTCGAGATTATTGTCACTTCGGCGATATCTACAGGATATCCCAAGAAAACTTCTCGGTCACGTCTGCACCATTAAAATTACTGCAGCTTCTATTTAGAATGCATAGAGAATCAAACTATGAAACAAAAAGATTTCTTCCAGGATTACATTGACTGTAACCTAGATAACCTAGCTTCTAAGGCGGAGGGGTATGGTAACCCTTCTCCCAAAGCCTGCTTTTCAAAAATCCAAGCAAGGAGGGCATTCCATCTTCAGAAGAGGCGCAAAATCAAAGAAAACGTAATAGTACATCTGAGTGCAAGCGCTCTGAACCCAAACAGAGGATGGTGGGTAGAATTTACCCCCTCTGCCTCACGCTAACCCGCTCACCTAGAACAAAGATGAAACGCCGTAATGGTAGTCATTGCCGTAGCAACCGAGTTAGCTCACGGGAGAACGAGAGGCAGGACCACCATGTATTTGGCCGAGCTCGTTTTCAACTATAACCGGGGATGGGGCTAATCAGATCAAATGTTCTTCTGCATAGTCTACTATCGCAGAGAGTTTTCAGTAATCTTCAACTTAACAGAAAGCAAGATAAATAAAATGATAGGAGGAAATGGGGACTTTTCACCGCAACATAATGCTCAAAGAACCCAGGTAAAGCTAAATCGAAATGCCTCAGCCAGAGAGAACACGCGCACAAAGAACCTGGGTGAAAGAAGACGGTGAATGGTATATTAGGAAGACTGTAGGTTGATATGCCCTAAACCCTAACTCTCTGCCCATAACCGAGGCAGATTCCGAGGGTGACCGAGTTGTTGCAGTGCATTCATAGGATGGTACGGGTTGAGGTCAATCGGTGTTAAGAAATCCTGAAGCAAAACTGGGAACGCACCTGATCTCTGCATTTGGAGAACCGAGAACGGTCAGAGATGTAAAATCGCAGGCCACATGTCTATTCCGTAAGGAAGTAGGTACACCTTACGCCTCCGGAGGCTACTCTTTTGCTTCAGGGAGGACGTTACCTCTGCAGCCCCATAACCATGAGTTGTTACTAAATGCAGCGGACGAAAACCGTCGACCAAGGTATGCTGTGATGCGGCTTATACGAATTTCAAAACCAGTACAACCGCCGAGTCGTTACCTATGGGAGAAGGACGCGTTGTGCCGGGTTCACTGACGAGAGGATAGTGCCAATCCCTGAGTTGTCGTAGGGTACGGATGTTGGCAAGCAGCCTGCTGCAATCGCCATCGGTGTTATACTCACCGTCCATTTAAAAGCCTGTAAGAATAACGAAAGAAATTAAACCTTCCACATTCCTGTTAGGGTTAGCCATAGAATTTCAATAAACTCAAAATGTGAAGCGATAATATATCATGCGGGTAAATTCATATGGTTTTGGAAATTTTAGCGTTCATGGTGAATCACTGTTACGATAATATGTTAATAGAGCCACCGTACCTACCCTCTGGACGGCTAAATGAACAGAAAAATCATGACCAGAGATAGGGTGGGTTAGATAAGGCGTAACAGCACTGCCGTGAAGATAAAGTTCGCCCAATCGTGGATCATAATATCTGTAAATAGAGTAGGTGGCGACGAAAGATCTCAGCTCGACAAAAATGAGTGGAATTTCTTTTTATAATTCGTGACAGGCCGTATCGCCACCGCCGTAATCACTAACCCGAGTTGAGCGAACCAATGCTATTTGTACACGGCGGATGTGTGCCTTAGGGGTTGCAAATGAAGTATATATATATGTACACATAACACAACAGATGCTGACTGTAAATTAAAACCCTTAGAGAATATCGTCATCGAGTTGATACTTATGTTAGGTCAAAATAATAATGTTGACCCAATACGAGATTTATAAATATATATACTGGTCGTCCCGAGGATTATTAAAGGTATAGTATCAAAAACCTTATTTATGGCTCGTGGAATATGGAACCATAGGTTTATATCGTGATCCTTACTCATATCCACATATGTATCTTGGAGTTAGAAATCGGTGTACGTGTGGATACCTTAACATATGTGTAAAGCATATAGAGAGTCTAATAAAGTTATTAATTCATATAAGTGGGGATACATGAATACATATGAGATAGATATATAAAAATCATTTCACCTATGGTTATATTCATGAATATACGTGAGATATATATATATATATGGAATCATTACCCTATGATTATATTACACCTACCTTATCATTACACCTATGGATACATCTTAGGAAAAGAAGTGCACCTCATCTCTTATTATTGTAATGATATAAATATATATATATCTAGATATATATATATATATATATATTGTAAGGAATCATAGGTATGCATTAAAGATGGATAGGGAAATGATATTTCTTGTAAAAGGATTCTACAAAAGAAAAAAAAATTTCTCTACATGGGAGGTGTTACAAATGGTATCGGAGCACTAGTTACAACAAATTGGGCTATCGTATTGTGCTCACTGCTTATTACATTTATTTGTTTTCTGAAGTTTATCAACGTTGCTAATCTGTGTTGTAAGTGTATACAGTTGAAATGGCTAAAGGTGAAGGATTTTATGTGGATCTGCAAAATGAATTTGCTATTCCAGATCCCAATGCCCCGGTACTGGCTATGTTGCACCGGATGCAACGAGAGTTGGCTGAACTGAGAAGCCAGAATGACTTGTTGTCATCAGCCAGCAAGGAGCAGAAAAAGCTCATCAGGGAATTAACTTCCCGAAACAGCCAGGAAGGCGAAGGTTCCGGAAAGAGAAAGATGGATGAGTCTGAGGATGAGGATGCAGCCAGGCATCAACAAAAGCAGAAAAGAGAATTGCAGGGAGAATTTAGAAAGATCAAACCTCCTTCCTATGATGGGGAGAAGGAGGAGGATGCTGAAGCTTGGTTGCTGAACATGATCAAGTATTTCCAAGTTTATGAATATGAGAGTAATTTGAAGGCTAGATTGGCGGTGTACCAGCTACAAGGCAAAGCTACACTCTAGTGGGAAGAGACTAAAATGGTGCATGCTATTGATGAAAAAACAGTTACTTGGGAAGATTTTAAGACAAAGTTCAAGAGTCGTTATTTGAATGAAAGTTATTATGATGATAAAGCAAAAGAATTCCATGAACTGAGGCTAGGGCAGCTCACTATTGATGAGTTTGTCACTAAGTTTACTAATCTACTGAGGTATGTCCCTTACATTAGGGAAGAAAAGGAAAAAGTGCAAAGATTTTTAAATTGTTTGCCTACTGTGTACAAGGAGAAAATTGAGTTTGACAACCCAAAGACCATGGATGAAGCTGTTAGAAAAGCAAGACTATGCTATCAGCAGTTTAAAGGTAAAGCTAAACAAGGGAAGAGCTGGACGAACAAGGTTGAGTTCAAAGGAAAGAGACCAAAACCAGCATATTTAAGGAATTTTGGTAGAGATCATCAAAGGAAAAAGTTCAGCAAACCAAAAGAAAGTCAAACTGCTCAGTCTCAAGTGGCTTCAAAACCATTAGAAGGGAACAATAGGAAGGAAGGGACAGTCAAAATGAGGGAACCTCTGAAATGTTGGGGCTGTGGAGAACCCCATATGATGAGGGACTGCCCCCATCGAAATATCCACATGATCAGCAGAGAGCGAGAGGCAACAACCGTCAATGACATAGCCAGAAACATACCAACCATCAGTGCAGCCCTGGAAAATCAACAGGCAGAACATCAAGAAACCATGGTGGAAATGGATGGTAAGATTTCTGACCTACCTGTTACTGTTTTGATTGATCCAGGTGCTTCTTTGAGTTATATTAGCCCTGGAATTGTTGAAAAATGTAAAATTAAACCTGAAAAATTTCAGCAGTCATGGTTGGTACAGCTAGCCACTGGAACTAAGAGAAAAGTCACACATAAGTTGCCCAAAACAGCGATAGAATTAGATGGGTTCCCAACAGAAGTAAATCTGAATATACTGCCATTAGGATCCTATGATCTGCTGATAGGAATGGATTGGCTAGAAAAGAAGAAAGCCCTGATGAACTGCTGGGATAAAACCTTGCATTGTGTAGATGAGGAAGGGAAACCTTTTACACTAAAAGGGAAACCAAAACCCATTGTAGTCAGACAAATATCAGCCTTACAATTGAAAAGAACAGCTAGAAAAGGATACCAAGTCTATGCAGTGCATGTAGAAGAAATAGAACAGAAAACTGAGGAAGAGTTACTGGATGCTATAGCAGTCATCAGAGAATTTAAAGAAGTCTTTCCCAAAGAAATCCCTCATCTTCCCCCTCAAAGAGAAATTGATTTTTCTATAGATCTGGTACCAGGAGCCACACCTGTTTCCCGAGCTCCTTATCGGATGAGTCCTCCAGAACTAATGGAGCTGAAAATGAAATTACAGGAGTTGTTAGATAAAGGGTATATTCGACCAAGTGTGTCCCCATGGGGAGCCCCAGTTTTATTTGTGAAAAAGAAGGATGGAACATTTAGGATGTGTATTGACTATCGTCAACTGAATAAATTGACCATTAAGAATAGATATCCACTTCCTAGAATTGATGATCTTTTTGATCAAGTGAGAGGAGCTTCAGTCTTCTCCAAGATAGACCTCAGGACTGGGTATCATCAACTCAGAATTAAAGAAGAAGACATCAGCAAAATAGCATTTCGAACTAGGTATGGGCATTACGAATTCGTAGTCCTACCTTTCGGTTTGACGAATGCCCCTGCCACCTTTATGTGTTTGATGAACAGTGTGTTGAATAAGTATTTGGACAAATTTGTTCTTGTGTTCATAGATGATATTTTAGTCTATTCTAAAAACGAGGAGGAACACAAAGAACATCTGAGAATAGTGTTGCAGACTTTAAAAGAAAACCAGCTATATGCCAAGTTCCGTAAATGTGAATTTTATAAGGATAAAATTCAATATTTAGGCCATATCATCTCTGAGAAAGGATTGGCAGTTGACCCTGAAAAGATAAAAGCCATTAAGGAATGGCCAGTTCCCACTGATGTCTCAGCAGTAAGATCATTTATGGGAATGGCAGGCTATTATCGCAGATTTGTGGAGAGATTTTCTTCTATAGCAAATCCCATAACCTCATTACAAAGGAAGGGTGTTAAGTTTGTGTGGACTGAAAAATGCCAAAACAGTTTCGAGCAATTGAAACATAAACTTATTTCAGCTCCTATATTACAAATTGCTGATCCTGATAAAGAGTTTGTGGTGTGTACAGATGTGTGCAGAGAAGGGCTAGGAGGAGTCCTATTGCAAGAAAATTCAGTTATTGCCTATGAGTCTAGGAAATTAAAAACTCATGAACAGAATTATAGTGCATATGATTTGGAGTTTGCAGCTGTCATTCATGCTTTAAAAATGTGGAGGCACTATCTACTGGGGAAGAAGTTCACCTTGATGACTGATCATATCAGCCTTAAATATTTCTTTTCCCAAACTGACCTGAACGCAAGACAGGCTAGATGGATGTCTTTTCTAAGTGAATTTGATATGGACATAAAACATATCAAGGGAAAAGAGAATAAAGTTGCTGATGCCTTAAGTAGAAATGCTTGTCAACATTTAAACAGCATTAGGAGTAGTGCCCAGATGGAGATAGAGGAATTGGTGGTAAAAGTAGCAAATCAAGATCCCAACTATGAAGCACTCTTGGTGCAACTACAGAGAAAAGATAAAACTGATTTCACCAAAAACCAAAAAGGGCTTCTCTATTTCAAAAACAGGTTGTATATTCCAAATGTAGAATCATTGAAAAGAGAAATTCTAGATGAATATCACAAGCAACCTTATGCAGGACATCCAGGATACCAGAAGATGTTAACAGCCTTGAAAAAGAGGATGTTCTGGCCAGTAATGAAGAAAGATGTGGTGGAGTATCTGAGTAAGTGTATGGAATGTCAACTGGTCAAAGTTGAGCATCAACACCCAGCAGGGCTGTTAAATCCTCTGCCAATTGCAGAATGGAAATGGGACACAGTTTCCATGGATTTTATAACAGGATTACCCAAGACTAAATATCAACATGATTATGTGATGGTAGTAGTAGACACTCTCACAAAAGCTGCTCACTTTATACCAGTCAAATCTACTTTCGGGACAGCTCAAGTGGCAAATGTTTTCTTGAAAGAGATAGTAAGGCTTCATGGAGTTCCCAAAGTGATTGTCTCAGACCGTGATGCTAAGTTTACAGCAGCATTTTGGAAAGGATTGTTTGCAGGAATGGGTACTAAGCTGAATTTTAGTACTGCCTATCACCCACAAACAGATGGGTAGACAGAAAGAACAAATCAAATCTTGGAAGACATGCTGCGTATGTATGTGATGGATAGACCATCAAAGTGGGAAGAATATCTGCATCTAGCCGAGTTCGCTTACAATAATAGTTATCAATCCTCTATTAAGATGAGTCCCTTTGAGGCACTCTATGGGAGGAAGTGTCGTACTCCCTTGAGCTGGAGTCAGCCAGAGGATAAACTGGTGTTGGGACCAGATGCACTACAAGAAATGGAAAGAATTGTCAAACAAATACAGAGAAATATAAAGACAGCACAGGACCGACAAAAGAGCTATGCTGATAAGAAAAGGGTGCACCGAGAATTCAAAGTGGGGGATCATGTGTATTTGCGCATCAAACCCAAAAAGAGCACACTTTATGCTGGAAGCTGTGCAAAACTTGCACCTAGATATTGTGGGCCATTTGAGGTGTTAGAAAGGGTGGGACCAGTGGCTTACAAGCTGGCTTTACCACCTCATGTTAGAGTGCATAATGTATTTCATGTTTCCTTATTAAAAATATATGTGCATGATGCTTCTCACATAGTTGATTGGAATGTTGTACAGGTGGAACCATAAGGGGAGTTTCTGCCAGAACCGCTTCAAATATTGGAGCGGGAAGAAATTGAATTGAGAAACAGAATAGTAGTCAGAGTAAAGGTGCAGTGGAAGCACTTTACTGCTGAAGAAGCCACCTGGGAAAGGGAAGCTGAAATAATGGAGAGATATCCATTTTTGTTTAAATTAACTCTAGTAGTTGAATAAGAACACCGAGGACGGTGTTTATATTTTAGAGGGGGAATATGTAACACCCGCAATTTGTGTGTTGAATTTTTTTAAAGTTAGAAATTTGAACTTTAAATCCTAACGGGGTGGACCCCAAGGGATGACTATGGTGTGAATGTATTGGCATATTTTATTTGAGGAAATAAATAAAATGATTATGCATTTTGACCAAAAAGAGAATTGAGATCACTTGCCAAATCCATGAGGATGGATAAGGCAACAAATCCCCAAAAATCTTTCTAAAACTCCTTGAAAGAAATTTATTTAGATTTGAGGAGAATCTAAATTACCCCAATGAAGAGGAGTAGTTGGGAAGAGGTGGGATAAAGCTGGAAAAGCTGAGGAAAAAGCTTAAAACAGCTTTAAAGAATCCCAAAGATGGGAAGACTAGGCTAAACAGGAAAGAAAGCATCCTGCTATTCTGGACGCAGAATTAGAAACATGCTTTGGGGTATGAGCTTAAATAAGCTGTTCCTAGAAAGATCAGGGGTTGATCTGTGCTAGGAGGTGATCTCAGCTCGGGGGTGAGTCCTGGGAGACAAAGAGGACTCTAAGGTTGGGAGGTTGGTCAATTTGCAGATTGTGTGGTATGTTCTGAAATTTTTATTGCTATGTTTTATTATAGTATGAATTGGCTACATATAAATTTTTATGTATGACAATTGCAAAATTTTGGTGCTACATTTAACAGATCAGTTCTGAAGGATGCACCTTTCAGAATCTGTTTGTTGTAGACCAGAAACCTATAGAGTAGAAACTTCAGAATCTCTAAACCCAAGTTGGTCTAGATCTATAGTTACTTGGCCTCTATAGATGATTAAATTTGTTCTAATTTCCATAGACACCAAACTGATATGATGTGGTTATGTGTATTGAAAAAGAAACATTATAGTAACACTGAAAATGTAGTGTATGTAGCAGCACAGTTATTAAGCAAAATAGTAAAATATAGAGTGGTGCTATGAACATTCTACAATTATAGCTCTTATGAAATTTTGTGTGCACATTCTAACCACTACCATAATACTAGCAAATGAGTTCTATGTCCTATTGAAGTTTGATGATAATTAGAATGGAAAGGAAAACTTCATTTCTAATTCTATTTCGATTTTTAAACCAATACAAAAAAAAAACTCACTTACACACCAAATACTATACAAGCCTATTAATTAGTTATGAACATAATCCAGAAAATACATCTATAGGAATGTTAGTGCTATTAAAATCGATTGGCCGCACAATATACTTTACTACCAATGAGAATCAGAATGGATGATCGTTACAATACTACGTATTACAACATATGAACAAAATAAAAACTACACGACAAGAATATTGGTCGATCCTTTAAACTTGAATAAGCCGAGGGTTATGTATGAGCTAGTTGATGCTAAAGGTAATATATAACTGTATAAGAGCAGAGGGCCAAATAAAACAAATCATCTAGGCGTGATGTATATATATATATATAAATGAACCCTGCATGGAAATAAAATACAGAGACACTGCCCCAACAAATGTAGTGAATAGTTAAAGTAGATATATAAATTGCTACCGTCCTGGTATACAACCATCCAACGTGGAAGGTCTCCTACGTTAGTAGGATCGTAGGGGTTACCCTGCACTGAAGTGCCGCGTACAGACTTTAGCCACTGTAACTTCGCTTTGTGACACACATAAGACATATTTACGTCTTTGCATGAAACAGGAAGTATGAGATCAAATTCACATCGACTCATCGAAAACGATAACTGAGACCCTTTACACGCAGATCGTAATGAAGCCACGGTAGTTCTGTCGAGATTTTTGTCTCTTCGGCGATATCTACAGGATATCCCAAGAAAACTTCTCAGTTATGTCTGCCCCAATAATATTTCTGCAGCTTCTGTTTAGAATACATATAAAATCAAACTATGAAACAAAAAGATTTCTGCCAGGATTACATTGGCTGCAACCTATATAAACTAGCTCCTAAGGCGGAGAGGCATGGTAACCTTTCTCCCAAAGCCTGCTTTTCAACGATCCAAGCAAGGAGGGCATTCCACCCTCAGAGGAGACGAAAAATCAAAGAAACATAATAGTATATTAAAATGCAGGCGCGCTGAACCCAAACAGAAGATGGTGGGTAGAATTTACCCCCTCTGCAGGCCTCACGCTAACGGCCACCTAGAACAGATGAAACGCTGTAATGGTAGTCAATAAGCCGGTAGAAAACTGAGTTAGCTCACGGGAGAACGAGAGCAGGACCACTATGTATCGGTCGAGCTCTGTTTCAACTATAAATCGACAGTTAATCAGATCAAATGTTCTTCTGCATAGTCTACTATCGCAGAGAGTTTTCAGTAATCTTCAACTTAACAGAAAGCAAGATAAATAAAACGATAGGAGGAAATGGGGACTTTTCACCGCAACATAATGCTCAAAGAACCCAGGTAAAGCTAAATCGAAATGCCTCAGCCAGAGAGAACACGCGCACAAAGAACCTGGGCGAAAGAAGACGGTGAATGGTATATTAGGAAGACTGTAGGTTGATATGCCCTAAACCCTAACTCTCTGCCCATAACTGAGGCAGATTCCGAGGGTGACCGAGTTGTTGCAGTGCATTCATAGGATGGTACGGGTCGAGGTCAATCGGTGTTAAGAAATCCTGAAGCAAAACTAGGAACGCACATGATCTCTGCATTTGGAGAACCGAGAACGGTCAGAGATGTAAAATCGCAGGCCACATGTCTATTCCGTAAGGAAGTAGGTACACCTTACGCCACCGGAGGCTACTCTTTTGCTTCAGGGAGGACGTTACCTCTGCAGCCCCATAACCATGAGCTGTTACTAAATGCAGCAGACGAAAACCGTCGACCAAGGTATGCTGTGATGCGGCTTATACGAATTTCAAAACCAGTACAACCGCCGAGTCGTTACCTATGGGAGAAGGACGCGTTGTGCCGGGTTCACTGACGAGAGGATAGTGCCAATCCCTGAGTCGTCGTAGGGTCCGGATGTTGGCAAGCAGCCTGCTGCAATCGCCATCGGTGTTATACTCACCGTCCATTTAAAAGCCTATAAGAATAACGAAAGAAATTAAACCTTCCACATTCCTGTTAGGGTTAGCCATAGAATTTCAATAAACTCAAAATGTGAAGCGATAATATATCATGCGGGTAAATTCATATGGTTTTGGAAATTTTAGCGTTCATGGTGAATCACTGTTACGATAATATGTTAATAGAGCCACCGTACCTACCCTCTGGACGGCTAAATGAACAGAAAAATCATGAACAGAGATAGGGTGGGTTAGATAAGGCGTAACAGCACTGCCGTGAAGATAAAGTTCACCCAATCGTGGATCATAATATCTGTAAATAGAGTAGGTGGCGACGAAAGATCTCAGCTCGACAAAAATGAGTGGAATTTCTTTTTATAATTCGTGACAGGCCGTATCGCCACCGCCGTAATCACTAACCCGAGTTGAGCGAACCAATGCTATTTGTACACGGTGGATGTGTGCCTTAGGGGTTGCAAACGAAGTATATATATATGTACACATAACACAACAGATGCTGACTGTAAATTAAAACCCTTAGAGAATATCGTCATCGAGTTGATACTTATGTTAGGTCAAAATAATAATGTTGACCCAATACGAGATTTATAAATATATATACTGGTCGTCCCGAGGATTATTAAAGGTATAGTATCAAAAACCTTATTTATGGCTCGTGGAATATGGAACCATAGGTTTATATCGTGATCCTTACTCATATCCACATATGTATCTTGAAGTTAGAAATCGGTGTACGTGTGGATACCTTAACATATGTGTAAAGCGTATAGAGAGTCTAATAAAGTTATTAATTCATATAAGTGGGGATACATGAATACATATGAGATAGATATATAAAAATCATTTCACCTATGGTTATATTCATGACTACGTGTGAGTTATATATATATAAAGAATCATTTCACCTATGGTTATATTCATGAATATACGTGAGATATATATATATATATGGAATCATTACCCTATGATTATATTACACCTACCTTATCATTACACCTATGGATACATCTTAGGAAAAGAAGTGCACCTCATCTCTTATTATTGTAATGATATAAATATATATATATATCTAGATATATATATATATATATATATATTTTAAAGATGGATAGGGAAATGATATTTCTTGTAAAAGGATTCTACAAAAGAAAAAAAAATTTCTCTACATGGGAGGTGTTACACCCTCACATAAGTTATTTATATCTTTTTACACTATTACAAATCCCCATGCATGTAAATTCACATAATAATTTCTAGTAGATCAAATATAATATACTAGATAATTATTCATGTGCACCTAAGCACATACTCTTTTCAGGAGTCCAATATTTCTTTTTAAGTTTTAATGAATATGCATCATGAGAACATACTTGGTAATTATATAGATTAATTCCTTGTAAATAATCATCAACATAATTGTTATGTCTATATGTACATAAACAATTGTTCTTATCTCATTGAAAAATGAAATGGAAGCACTATGTTTCACTCTGTTTTTCCTGTTTTAGTCATCCAATTTGGATGCGTATTGTGAACATATGGAAACGAATTTCATAAAAAAAAAAGAGGTTTTTTTTTGGAACAAACATAATAAGAATAAACTCTCTCATGTTTGTCATATGTGTCATGGTTTTTAAGATTCGAATGAATATTTGATGCCCATTGTTCCAGATTTCAATATTAAATAATTTCCTATTTTTCTCATCAAATTTAGACACGGTTTCCAACCAAATGGAAACGATTTTTGAAAAACCCAAGGAGGTTTCTGTTTCTAATGGATTCATTAAAAATAACCTCTCTTGGTTTTTACACAGGTGTTACGGTTTTGAAGATTCAAATGAATCTTTGGAGTTCATTTTTCCATACTTAAATAATAATTAATTCCATGTTATTTTACATCCATTTAGGACACAATTTTCGAGACATGTGAAACGAATTTTTAAATTCTAAAAGAGGCTTTTTGTCATAACGTCCTCTTTTACAAAAAACTCTTTCACTTTTTTCATATCTATTTCGGTTTGGGAGATACAAAGTCATACTTAGACGTTATTTTCCAATAATTCATGCAATTCACATAACTATTTCGCCATGAAAATATTTTATCAATTCAAAACACATGAATTATTCTCATAATTCAATGAATAATACACTTATTCCTCTATGAAAAAAATTGTATAGAGGTTTACTGAAGAATTAAATTTAATTCTTTATCACATGAAAATTTTCTTGCAAATAAATTCAATCAATATATCATCATGGCCCATATGCAAACAAAAGGATTTTTAAAGAATATGGTTACTTACCTCTTGATGCATTCTTGGAATACTCTCTTCCTCTTCCTTGGCTCCATTCTCCATGTATTCTCTCATTCCCCTCTTCTATATCTCTCATAGGTTTTTTAATCAATAGAATTGATAAAATGGAATAACTTTTATAAATCATAAAAGCATTACAGTTTTTTCTAAATCATAAAAGAATTTCAACTTTTCTAAATCATAAAAGAATTCTAGCTTTTCAAAATCATAAAAGCATTCCACAAAGTATCCATAAATATATTTTTTTCCTAAATCACAAAACCAATCCATAACTCTCTCATGCTTTTATTTTTAAAGCTAGATTTGTTTTTTTTCCTTGTCAGCAAAATATCACTTATCCATACTTTTTCCAAATCTATTAATCATTTTTTTTCTAAAAATCATAAAATATATCAACTTGGAAATATTTTTTTTTTCCATAGAAGGATATACATTCTTATAAATAAAATAATTAAGAAATAATTCCTCCAATATTCTTATAATCAACAATTACAAGAATATTCTTCATGTAATATGAATATAATAATAAATAATATTTCATTATTTAAGAAACCTCGTTTTATGAGAGTTTTTACGGTGGCATAAGCCAGGGATATTACACATCAATCTCTGTCTTTGTAGTCAGACTGTTTCCTTCAGGGGATCATTGTGCAATTAGAACTACTAAACCTGCATGGACTAACAATTCTTTATATTCCACAATGTTAAACTTGAAAATTCCTTTTCTCAAGTCATCCTTCTTTCCTGCAATTGCTTTTGTCAACACACTTGATATCATGATGAGATAAAATATTAATAAACCAATAATAAATCTCTATTTGTAACACTTCAATAAATATTTGTATGCATGTATAAAACATAACCACATTGACATTAGTTTCCTTATTTAACATCATTTCACATACATTAGTAGCAAATAAATCACTATCAAGCATCCTCTTTCTAAAAAACCCTAACAAAATCTAGCATGCACTTTCATATTATTTTCAAAAGAAAGCTAACATACTATATAATAATATTGTGCATGAAAATGCATACCAATATTTCAAGGTAACTATCCCAACAAGAAATTTCTCTTTTTGCCTACTTTTATGTTTTCTTTTCAAAATGGATTAATGCAATAGATGTTATACTTATGCATGTGAATACATGTTCTTTTCCAAAAACATATTTTCCACCCAAGATCTATTCATAATGGTTATTATGTATAACAATGCCAACTCTATTTCAAAGAAAGTTAACATACAAGTTATAGTTTTGTGCATGCAATAACATATCTTGTTCTTCATGCATGTAAAACATATATTTCTTTCCAAAAGAAACCAAATAATTCTTTCATGGAAAAATAAACACTTTTATTTTCCAAGGGTCAAATGCATACCACTTATTATTTCATGCGTGAAAAGTGACATTTCCCTCTCATCCAAAAGATATACCCAATAAATATGCATAATATTCTCCCAAGATAAAGCTAATACCATAGCTAATCCCTTTAGGCTTACAAAATACATATTATTTTTCCCAAAAGAGGGTTAACACAATAAATATTACGTGATTTCATCTTCGTTTTCTCTAGAAATATAATACTCAGAACTATATTTTTCCCATGCATACAAGCATATATGTTTCTCTAAATAATCTTACATAATAGAGAATGTGATTACCTTTTTTATTCTCCAAGAATAAAATCCAATAATGCATACAAGGATATATTTTTCTCTTCTATTCATTTTCAAGAGTTTTAACACAATAATTATTTCATTGTATACAATTATGTAATGTTCCAAATGGGAAAAAAATAGGCTCAGTAGGGAATATATTAAGATATTCCACTATGGAATCATAGAAATATGGAATTACATCAATAGATCTAAACCAGAGATAAACTGGTAGGGAATTTACTGGATTCATCACCTTCATAAGGAAGGGTGAAATCCAGAGGCTTCTTGGCCCATTCCAGACTCTGTCCATAGAAGAATGGTGAAACACAGCAAGTGTGGGAATGACACACTTCTATTAGAGTTTTCTTCTCTTAGGAACCTTATATCTACAGATCTAAACATTGGATCCAAAAGAGAAGAAAAAACCAACCAAGGAAGAAGCGGGAAATTCCACTCTCCGGAAAATCTGCAATAGGCTCAAGGAGGACGCTGTATAAGAAAGCCCATGTGAAAATGACGCAGAAAAGGGCTGGCTTCCATTATTTTAGGCTGTGTGGGACCTCCAAGCAGAGTTTCAGAAAAAATAAATGAGTTTAGAGGGTTTAAACAGATCTCCCACAATCAACACTAGCTGAAAATCAACTAAAGGAGAGAGCTGGTAAATAGAGAAACCCTCCTTCAGGAATTGCGTAGTTTCTGCTGGAAGACACTAGAAATCAGCCATTAGACGCATGTTACAATATGGTATAAAAAAATCAGATCTATAATGAATTTCCTTTGTAGAAGCATTGGATTTACTTGAAGCAAGAGCAAGAATCCTTCAGAAATAATAACAGGAACAAATGGAAAATTTGCAGAAAGACTTGAAAGCATTTTCTGTGAGGAGCTTCAGTTGCTGTAGGTTAATATTTAGATCTAAAACTTATATATGGCTAAAAAATTAGATCCATACCATATCTAGAACTACTCAGCCTTCTTAACAAGATCCCCTTGGGGTTTTATCAAAATAATGCATAAATAACTGTAGATCTAGCTTTTAATACACTGAAATTTTTATTTCAAATAAATTCAATCATTATAGAATCATGGCCCATATGAAAAAAAAAACATTTTCAAAGAATATGGTTACTTATCTCTTGATGCATGCTTGGAATACTCTCTTCCTCTTCCTTGACTCCATTCTGCATGTATTCTCCCCTTCCCCTCTTCTATTTCCCTCATAGTATTATAATAAATAGAATTAATAGAATGGAATAGATTTTATAAATCATAAAAGTATTCCAAATTTTTTTTAAATCATAAAATCATTCCATCTTTTCTAAATCATAAAAAAATTCCAGCTTTTTTCTAAATCATAAAATAATTCTATCTTTTCTAAATCATAAAAGCATTCCACCTTTTCTAACTCACAAAAGCAATCCATATATCTCTCATGCTTTTATTTTTAAAGCTATATTTTTTTTTTCCTGGTGAGCAAAATATCACTTATCCACACTTTTTCCAAATCTATTACTCATTATTTCTAAAACCAAACTATTATTCATTATTTCTAAAACTCATAAAATATACCAACTTGGAAATATAATTTATTTCCATAGAAGAATTTAAATTATTCTAAATAAAATAATTAAGAAATAATTCTTCCAGTATTCTTATAATTAAGAATTACAATAATATTCTTCATGTAATATCAATATAATAATAAATAATATTTAATTATTTAATAACCCTCATTATATGAGAGTTTTTACGGTGGCTTACGTGAGGGATATTACAGATTAATACTAAAAAACCAAGAGTTTATATACCCAAGGGAATAATATTAAACCCAAGAGATTAATATTATAAACCCTAGGTATATAAAGTTATATATAAACACTATAAGCCCTAAAATAAATATGGTTGACCATGGTTTACGTGTTTGATTGATTTTAACATTGAGACAATATTTGTGAGAATGTGACATTGGACTAAGGATGACAATGGTTGGCTATGGTTGGTTTTAATATTGAGACAATCTTTGCCATAACGTGACATAATATCATACTTGACAATGGTTGAGAATGGTTGACCATGGTTGATTTTCATATTCTTACAATATTTGTGATGATGTGACATTAGACCATGGTTGATATTTATATTGAGATAACCTTTGTTGCAATGTGTCATTGGACTATGGTTGACAATGGTTCACAATGTTTGGTTTTCATATTGATAAATTTTGTTTCATAATGTGAGATTGGATCATGGTTGACCATAGTTGATAAATATTATAAAAACATGGCATCTGTAACCGTAGGATTAATATAATAAGCCTTAGTGTTAAAAACAATATTAAAAACCCTTGTATTGAACCAAGTATTATAAACCCTAATCTTAAACTCAATATTATAAAACTTAAAATTAAACCTAATATTATGACCAAAATGGTCCATGAATATGGTAGAGCATATTAAACGAGGTTTCACCGTTATAACATATAAATATTATTTTTCTAAACATTATTAATATTATAATGATGTTACTCATAATATTGATTTTCAATATTAATTTGTTATTATTAATGATACATATTAATATTGATATTTTAAGGTGTGATAGACTAAATTGGTCTTAGTGGAACTTAATTTATCATCATCATTAATATTAATAGCTATTACTTTAATATTTATTTTAAGAACATTATGACATTTTAAATATTATTTTTATAAAAATTATTAATATTATGTTAATGACGTTATTATTTTCAATATTAATCTATTATTATTAGTGATATATATTAGTATTAATATTTTTAATAACTAAGGTTACGTGACTCTCAAAACAATTATTCTACATAATCTTCTTAAGATAGTATTATACTGCAAAGTAGTAAATTTTGTTAAGGAACTAGTACCGAAAAGAAATACATATGTATGAAAATCAATATCTACATAGTATATGTAACACCTCCAGTTTAGGGAATTTTTTTTTTTTTTTTCATACTTGGATTCCATTGTTATGTACTTGGTTGTCTGAAACTAAGTTCCTTTCCAATAACATTCACATTACGCCAATGTACATATGAAAGTACCACTGGAAATTTTTTTTTTTGAATAATAAGTTCACTCTTGCTACAGTTCATCTAACCCTCTAGTATCTCATTTCCATTACACATATTGATCATTCCCCCTGTATATTTTTTTTTTTATAACATCACCTAACACATATGTATTCCACACAAATATCTTGGAATCTATATATATATATATATATTACCTATATACATATATATATAACATATGTATCTAACATGCATTTATCAATCATATCCTTTTGAGTCTTTATACACCCCAGATATATGTGTAATACACCTCTTATTAAGATATTTGATCCATATTTATATACCACATGTAAATATATATATATATATATATATATATATATATATATATATATATATATATATATATATATATATATATATATATATATATATATATATATATATAACACATAATTTGATAACCTTATGTGACACATAGCTCTACCCTTTAATACTATGATTATATATAAAATACCTATATCGAAGATGTCCTTTGATCAAAATATATATACATATGCAACACGGCCCTTTATTAATAACTTTGAAACCGCATCTATATATAATGCGTGTAATTATTTATGTACGCTTTGGTAAAACTTCTTTTGTAAAGGCGTACGTACACAACTATTACATGAATATATCTTTATATTTCACCAAGAGTGATTTCCTCCTTCCAGACTGTTGACATACGTAAATAGAGTGGAGACTATAGGGAATAATTTCGGGAGCATAGTATTCCTACCATATAATCCATTAACGCCGTAAATAAAAGCCGAGTTATATACCTATGGGGATGGACCGCCATACATTTTCTTCGTTTGCATTATGGAATTTTACTGTTCAACCGTGACTAACCCTAATCCAGTTTTTCATTAATCCCATTTCATTGTTACTCTGACTTGTCGTGGTATTTTGGCAGATCACACAGGTTTTAATAGCGGCTATATGCAGTCGGCGTATGCCCTCCACTCGACGTTAATTGGCGATGGTCTACTATTATTCGTTTGTGTGTGGAACCAGTGCCTACGCATCGGGATTTTATGCGTAAGTACACCATATGCGTACTGTTATGGTTCTTATGAGCCGCCTAGCCCATACTCTGTTCGACGGGTGTTGGCGTGTAAAATCGGTTTGCTACATTTCCTTGAGTTTTGTTTGCAGGAGTATCATCTCTCCCGCAAGAGGATGTAGCCCGTGGCGGCGTACCTTGCCCCCTGTCCAACAAGCACTCGACATGTGGATTTCGAACAGACAGTTCTGGCGGTTTCAAGTACTGAGAGCGCTGAGCTCCAGCTCTGGTCTAGGGTTAACCCAATATCTCAGTACCTACAACGCCCTACCTTCCCTGCTCCCATTGATGTCCCTGGTACCCTTCTGTTTACGTGTTGCGTCTGCTCAATCGACATCGGGATTCTTTGAAATTATCGGGAAGAGGAATTAGGAGAATTAGGTTTCGTATTGTTGATAAACCGGAGGTTATTTTATCGATCTATTTACCGCCCTCCTATCTCATGGGCGTCGAACTCCTTTCGTCTCCCTTATCTAAGTTTCGATGTGATTCATATGCATGGAGGTTTCAGATTCGGTAGTGCTGGAGAGTTGCAAGTATGTCTGCACAGAGAGGATAAGAGCTCGTCGTCTCCGTCTATCTACTGGAGACAGAGAGTGAGCCTGTCCTCTTGGGCGTATTCATAAATCTCTGTTTTCTTCTTGCCGCAGTTTTGCAATTCCATTCGGAGGTAAACCCTAATCGTTTAACTTGTGAACGTTTTGGGTTATCATTTGAATTCACCAGATCGCTGTCAAACTCATTCTGGGTTTACGATTTTATATTTCTGTTGAACTGTTTCCCTTTCGTTTTACTGGCGATATTATAAATGGTTCATACGAGGAATGGGTACCGAATATGTTATATCGGTGATCCACCTCTCTGAACGACATCGCAATGCCTGTATTTCTATTGTTTCACTGGTGATAGCTTACCTTACGAGCATGGATCATGCCATGCTGGCTTGGGAGGTTTACCACAGTACCTCAGACGTATAAAAGTCATTTAAATAGATAGCATGCAGCTCCACCCCAGCAAGTAGTTATGTCGTCCACCATTGCGTTGGACGTATTACTTTATAGTTTGGTTTTGTTTCCACTACTGTATAAAATCATTCGGAGATGTCGCGGCCTCATTTATGCTTGCTTGCCCGAGAATTATGTTTGGTTGATCCACTGTATGAATATCCATAATCACTATGCTTCGACCATAACTAACTGTAACCCTACATGATTCGTTTACAAATCTTTTCGTCAATCCCTCTCTCTACAATCAATAATAGAATGAGATATTAATATGGTGTTCGGTACTTACCTTAATTCTCTGATATTCTCCTATCTACATGTATAGCAACCACGATTAAAACGAGACGTGGGATCTCTCGGTGTTTATGCTGCAGCGATGATAGTCTACACGCGTCGTACTTATGTTTTATCCTTTTCCTCTGTTAATTTCATTTAATCGTGAACAGGATTCCCCTTTTTTTGTGCTAGGGTTTATAAAAGTCAGTACAGCCATAGAGATTGGTTTGACCTATGCCCAAAGCATAGTAATTTAATTTAACGCCACACCTATTTTATAATGTGACTGTACGTTAGTTCCATTAGCCATGAGGATCTTATATATACTCCACTTAACATACTTGACTTGTTTCAACTTCTTATTTTGGCATATGTGGTTTATCTATATATGATTCACATTTATAACTCCTTTTGCCGCATATAATTCATTTATATATACTTCACATTTATGTCTTCTTTTTGACCGATAGGTTTGGCAAAAACATGTATAGCTCATGTATGTCGATATTAAAGGAACCTCTTTGTATTTATTCTAATACTTGTTAAGATCTGGATATTTGGTTAAATGCGGGTACATGTATTAGATGATTCATGTAATAATGTACACTCACATAGATTAAATTCATTATCCTAGTATTTATTTCACGGTTTTGGTTCATATGAGTTTAAAAAGCAATATATATCATATAATTTCTATGCATACTATGATACCCCTATAAGGTAGAGTTACTACTTTGTTAGCACGATTTTGAGTGCCATACTCTAATGTCCTTACATTTTTCCCTTTTTGGGTTTGGGTACCATATAAATTGTGGTTCTGTTGCATTATTTTCCTAGCATACCTATTAGCATATATTGTCACATGTGTATCTATATATAGGTATTCAATAGTCATTGAGTTGTATAACTTAATTGTAGCTTTAGTCTTTGACTATGATGCTTAGTTCAAGAATTTGAGATGGATTTCAAAAGATAATATGCATTATAAATGCTATGAATGATATATCCCTCATGTAGAATAGATTTTCTTTTAAAGCTATAAAATGTCGACATGCCTAATCCGACATCTTTGATTTTCTTCTATGATATCATATAACTTCAGGTCTGCTAACATAGTTTTCCACTTACATATGAGCATAAAATTTCACAATTTTAATTATATATGGAGCAAGTTAATATTCAATTTTCTGTGGAGACTAAGTACCTTCAGATTTAAACCATCTTTTGGTTTAAAGTTTCTGGAGGTTTCTACTCTATAGACTATTGGTCTACAACTAGACAAAATCTGGAAGGTGAATGCCTGAGGATAGATTCTGTTAAATGTAGTACTAACACCATCCTACAATTTCATAAACTTTTATATGTAGCTAATTCATACCATAATAAATCAACTAACCAAGAGTTTCAGAAACATACCACTACTGCAAATGACCAACCTCCCAACCTTAGAGTTCTCTTTGTCTCCCAGAACTCACCCCCGAGCTGAGATCACCTCCTAGGACAGATCAACCCCTGATCTGCTTAGGAGCAGCTTATTTAAGATCATATTTCCCCAAAGCATGTTTCTAATTCTGCGTCCAGAATAGCAGGATGCTTTCTTTCCTGTTTAGCCTAGGCTTCCCATTTTGGGATTCTTTAAAGCTGCTTTAAGCTTTTCCTCAGCTTTTCCAGCTTTTCTTTACCTCTTCCGAACTACTCCTCTTCATTGGGGAAATTTAGATTCCTCCTCAAACCTAAATTAATTTCTTTCAAGGATTTTTGAAAGATTTTGGGGATTTGTTGCCTTATCCATCCTCCTGGATTTGGCAAGTGATCTCTAATTCTCATCTTGGTCAAAATGCACAATCATTTTATTTATTTCCTCAAATAAAATATGCAAATACATTCACACCATACTTATCCCTTGGGGTCCACCCCCCTTAGGATTAAAGTTCAATGTCTAACTTTAACAATTCAACACACAAATTGGGGGGTGTTACATATTCCCCCTCTGAAAATAAACACCATCCTCGGTGTTATTATTTAACTACTAGAGTTCACTTAAACAAAAATGGATATTTCTCCATCATTTCAGCTTCCCTTTCCTAGGTAGCTTCTTCAACAGTAAAGTGCTTCCACTGCACTTTTACTCTGGCCACTGTTCTGTTTCTCAATTCAATTTCTTCCCGCTCCAATATTTGAAGCGGTTCTGGCAGAAACTCCCCTTCTGGTTCCACCTGTACAACATTCCAATCAACTATGTGAGAAGCATCATGCACATATCCTTTTAATAATGAAATATGAAACACATTATGCACTCTAACATGGGGTGGTAAGGCCAGCTTGTAAGCCACTGATCCCACCCTTTCTAAAACTTCAAAAGGCCCACAATATCTAGGAGCCAGTTTTGCACAACTTCCTGCATAAAGTGTGCTCTTTTTGGGTTTGATGCGCAAATACACATGATCCCCCACTTTGAATTCTCGGTGCACTCTTTTCTTATCAGCATAGCTCTTCTGTCGATCTTGTGCTGTCTTGATATTTCTTTGTATTTGTTTAACAATTCTTTCCATCTCTTGTAGTGCATCTGGTCCCAACACCAGTTTATCCTCTGCTTGACTCCAGCTCAAGGGAGTACGGCACTTTCTCCCATAGAGTGCCTCAAACGGACTCATCTTAATAGAGGATTGGTAGCTATTATTATAGGCAAACTCAGCTAGATGCAGATATTCTTCCCACTTTGATGGTCTATCCATCACATACATTCGCAACATATCCTCCAAAATTTGATTCGTCCTTTCTGTCTGCCAATCTGTTTGAGGGTGATAGGCAGTACTAAAATTCAGCTTAGTACCCATTCCTCCAAACAATCCTTTCCAAAATGCTGTTGTAAACTTAGCATCTCGATCTGAAACAATTACTTTAGGAACTCCATGAAGCCTTACTATCTCCTTTAGGAAAACATTTGCTACTTGAGCTGTTCCGAAGGTAGATTTCACTGGTATAAAGTGGGCAGCTTTGGTTAAAGTGTCTACCACTACCATTACAGAATCATGTTGATATTTGGTTCTAGGTAGTCCTGTTATAAAATCCATGGAAATTGTGTCCCATTTCCATTCTGCAATTGGCAAAGGGTTCAGAAGACCTGCTGGATGTTGATGCTCAACTTTGACCAGTTGACATTCCATGCACCTACTTAGATACTCTGCCACATCTCTCTTCATTCCTGGCCAGAACAGCTTCTTTTTCAAGGCTGTTAACAGCTTCTGGTATCCTGGATGTCCTGCATAAGGCTGTTTGTGATATTCATCCAAAATTTCCCTTTTTAATGACTCTACATTAGGAACATACAACCTATTTTTGAAATATAGTAGCCCTTTTTGATTTTGTGTAAAGTCAGTTTTATCCCCTTTTTGTAGTTTCACCAAGAGTGTTTCATAGTTTGGGTCTTGGCTGGCTGCTTCTCTCACCAACTCCTCTATCTCAATCTGTCCACTACTCCCAATGCTGTTTAAATGTTGACAAGCATTTCTACTTAATGCATCAACAACTTTATTTTCTTTCCCATTGATATGCCTGATGTCCATGTCAAATTCACTTAAAAAGGATAGCCATCTGGCTTGTCTTGCATTCAGGTCAGTTTGGGAAAAAAAATATTTGAGGTTGATATGATCAGTCATCAATGTGAACTTTTTCCCTAGAAGATAATGCCACCACATCTTCAGAGCATGGATAACAGCTGCAAATTCCAAATCATATGCACTATAATTCTGTTCATGTATTTTCAGTTTCCTAGATTCATAGGCAATAACTGAATTTTCCTGTAACAGAACTCCTCCCAGCCCTTCTCTGCAAGCATCTATACATACAACAAACTCTTTATCAGGATCAACAATTTTTAATATAGGGCCTGAAATAAGTTTTTGTTTTAACTGCTCGAAACTGTTTTGACATTTTTCAGTCCACACAAACTTGACACCCTTTCTTTGCAATGAAGTGATGGGATGAGCTATGGCAGAAAATCTTTCCACAAATCTACGATAGTAGCCTGCCATCCCCATGAATGACCTTATTGCTGAAACATCAGTTGGGACTGGCCATTCCTTAATTGCTTTTATCTTTTCAGGGTCAACTGCAAGCCCTTTTTCAGAAATAATATGACCCAAATATTGAATTTTATCTTTATAAAATTCACATTTGCTGAACTTGGCATATAGCTGGTTTTCTTTTAAAGTATGCAACACTATCCTCAGATGTTCCTTATGTTCGTCTTCATTTCTGGAGTAAACTAAAATATCATCTATGAACACAAGAACAAATTTATCCAAATATTATTCAACACACTATTCATCAGGCACATAAAAGTGGCAGGGGCATTTGTCAGACCAAAAGGTAGGACTACAAATTCGTAGTGTCCATACCGGGTGCGGAAAGCTGTTTTGCTAATGTCTTCTTCTTTGATTCTGAGCTGGTGATATCCAGTCCTTAAGTCAATCTTTGAAAATACTGAGGCTCCTCTCACTTGATCAAAAATATCATCAATTCTAGGAAGTGGATATCTATTCTTAATGGTCAACTTGTTCAGTTGCCGATAATCAATGCACATCCTAAAAGTTCCATCCTTCTTTTTAACAAATAAAACAGGTGCTCCCCATGGAGACACACTTGGTCTAATGTAACCCTTATCCAATAATTCTTGCAGCTGCATCTTCAGCTCCATCAGTTCTGGCGGACTCATCCGATAGGGGGCTCGGGAAACAGGTGTGGCTCCCGGCCCAGATCTATAGAAAAGTCAATATCTCTTTTGGGGGGGAAGATGAGGGATTTCCTTGGGAAATACTTCCTTAAATTTTCTGATGATTGGTATAGCATCCAGTAACTCTTCCTCTATTTTCTGTTTTATTTCTTCTACCTGCACTGCATAGACTTGGTATCCTTTTCTAGCTGTTATTTTCAATTGTAAGGCTGATATTTGTCTTAATGAAATGGATTTTGGTTTCCCTTTTAGTGTAAAAGGTTTCCCTTCTTCATCCACACAATGTAGGGTTTTATCCCAGCAGTTCATCAAGGCTTTCTTCTTTTCCAGCCAATCCATTCCTATCAGTAAATCATAGGATCCTAATGGAAATATGTTCAAATTTACTTCTGTTGTAAAGCCATTCAATTGTATTGCTATTTTGGGCAATTTATGTGTGACTTTTCTCTTAGTTCCAGTAGCCAGCTGTACCAACCATGACTGCTGAAATTTTTCAGGTTTAATTTTACATTTTTCTACAATTCCAGGACTAATGTAACTCAAAGAAGCACCTGGATCAATCAAAACAGTAATAGGTACGTCAAAAATCCTACCCTCCATTTCCACCATGGTTGCTTGATGTTTTGCTTGCCGATTTTCCAAGGCTGCACTGATAGTTGGTATATTTCTGGCTATGTCATTTACTGTTGTTGCCTCTCGCTCTTTGCTGATCATGTGTATATTTCGATGGGGGAAATCCCTCATCATATGGGGTTCTCCACAGCCCCAACATTTCAAAGGTTCCTTCATTCTGACTGTCCCTTCTTTTTTTATTGTTCCCTTCTACTGGTTTTGAAGCCACTTGAGACTGAGCAGTTTGGCTTTCTTTTGGTTTACTGAATTTTTTCCGCTGATGATCTCTGCCAAAATTTCTTAAATATGCTGGTTTTGGTCTTTTCCCTTTGAACTCACCCTTGTTCAGCCAGCTCTTCCCTTGTTCAGCTTTGCCTTTAAACTGCTGATAGCATAATCTTTCCTTTCTAACTGCTTCGTCCATTGTCTTTGGGTTGTCAAACTCAATTTTCTCCTTGTATACCGTAGGCAGGCAGTTCAAAAACCTTTGTACCTTTGCCTTTTCTTCCCTAATATAAGGGACATACCTCAGTAAATTGGTGAACTTAGTGACAAACTCATCAATGGTGAGCTGCCCCAGTCTAAGTTCATGGAATTCTTTAGCTTTATCATCATAATAACGTTCGTTCAAATAACGATTTTTGAACTTAGCCTGAAAATATTCCCACGTGACTGTCTTTTCATCAATGGCATGCACCATTTTTGTCTCTTCCCACCACAATGTAGCCTTTCCTTGTAGCTGATACACAGCTAATCTGGCCTTCAGGTTACTCTCATATTCATATACTTGAAAATACTTGATCATGTTCAACAACCAAGCTTCTGCATCTTCTTCCTTCTCCCCATCATAGGAGGGAGGTTTGATCTTTCTAAATTCTCCCTGCAATTCTCTTTTCTTCTTATGTTGATGTCTAGCTACATCCTCATCCTCAGACTCATCCATATTTATTTTTCCAGAACCTTCGGCTTCCTGGCTATTCCGGGAAGTTAGCTCTCTGATGAGATTTTCCTGCTCCTTACTGGCTGATGACAGCGTGTCATTCTGGCTTCTTAGTTCAGCCAATTCTCGTTGCAACCTGTGCAACATGGCCAGTACTGGGGCATTGGGATCTGGAGTCGCAAACTCATCATGCAGATCCACATAAATTCCTCCCTCTTCAGCCATTTTAGCACGACTGTACACACTCATACATTTGATTAGTAAGACAACAAAACCAATCTCTACAATGTTCAATAATATTCAGAATTCAGTGAGCACAATCAATAGCCCAATTTTTTTTCACTTGAGCTCCGATACCATTTGTAACACCTCTAGTTTAGGGAATTTTTTTTTTTTTTTCTTCATACTTGTATTCCATTGTGATGTACTTGGTTGTCTAAAACTAAGTTCCTTTCCAATAACATTCACATTACGCCAATGTACATATGAAAGTACCACTGGAATTTCTTTTTTGAATAATGAGTTCAGGAATTTAACTTTAGTTCACTCTTGCTACAATTCATCTAACCCTCTAGTATCTTATTTCTATTACTCATATTGATCATTCCCCCTGTATACTTTTTTAATAACATCACCTAACACATATGTATTCAACACAAATATCTTGGGATATATATATATATATATATATATATTATCTATATATATATATATATAACATATGTATCTAACATGCATTTATCAACCATATCCTTTTGAGTCTTTATACACCCCAGATATATGTGTAATACACCTCTTATTAAGATATTTGATCCATATTTATATACCACATATAAAATATATATATATATATATATATAACACATAATTTGATAACCTTATGTGACACATACATAGCTTCACCCCTTTAATACTATGATTATATATAAAATACCTATATAGAAGATGGTCCTTTGATGAAAATATATATACATATACAACACGCCCTTTTATTAATAACCTTGAAACTGCATATATATATAATGCGTGTAATTATTTATGTACGCTTTGGTAAAAATTCTTTTGTAAAGGCGTACGTACACAACTATTACATGAATATATATTTATATTTCACCAAGAGCGATTTCCTCCTTCCAGACTGTTGACATACGTAAATAAAGTGGAGACTATAGGGAATAATTGCGGGAGCATAGTATACCTACCATATAGTCCATTGACGCCGTAAATAAAAACCAAGTTATATACCTATGGTGATGGACCGCCATACATTTTCTTCATTTGCATTATGGAATTTTACTGTTCAACGGTGACTAACCCTAATCCAGTTTTTCATTAATCCCATTTCATTGTTACTCTGACTTGTCGCGGTATTTTGGCAGATCACACAGGTTTTAATTGCGGCAATATGCAGTCGGCGTATACCCTCCACTCTACGTTAACTGGCGATGGTCTACTATTATTCGTTTGTGTGTTGAACTAGTGCCTACGTGGCGGGATTTTATGTGTAAGTACACCATATTCGTACTGTTATGGTTCTTATGAGCCACCTAGCCCATACTCTGTTCGACGGGTGTTGGCGTGTGAAATCGGTTTGCTACATTTCCTTGAGTTTTGTTTGCAGGAATAGCATATCTCCCGTGAGAGGATGTAGCCCGTGGCGACGTACCTTGCCCTCTGTCCAACAAGAACTCGACATGTGGATTTCGAACAGACAGTTCTGGCGGTTTCAAGTACTGAGAGCGCTGAGCTCCAGCTCTAGTCTAGGGTTAACTCAATATCTCGGTACCTACGACGCCCTACCTTCCGTGCGCCCATTGATGTCCCTGGTACCCTTCTGTTTACGTGTTGCATCTGCTCAATCGACATCGGGATTCTTTGAAGTTATCGGGAAGAGGAATTAAGGTTTCAGATGTTCATTAAATCGGAGGTTATTTTATCGATCTATTTACCAGTTCCCTCCTATCTCATTTATGCTGAACTCCTTTCGTCTCCCTTATCTAAGTTTCGATGTGATTCATATGCATGGAGGTTTCAGATTCGGTAGTGCTGGAGAGTTGCAAGTATGTCTGCACAGAGAGGGTAAGAGCTCGTCGTCTCCGTCTATCTACTGGAGACAGAGAGCGAGCCTGTCCTCTTGGGCGTATTCATAAATCTCTGTTTTCTTCTTGCCGCAGTTCTGCAATTCCATTCGGAGGTAAACCCTAATCGTTTAACTTGTGAACGTTTTGGGTTATCATTTGAATTCACCAGATCGCTGTCAAACTCATTATGGGTTTACGATTTTATATTTCTGTTGAACTGTTTCCCTTTCGTTTTACTGGCGATATTATAAATGGTTCATACGAGGAATGGGTACCGAATATGTTATATCGGTGATCCACCTCTCTGAACGACATCTCAATGCCTGTATTTCTATTGTTTCACTGGTGATAGCTTACCTTACGAGCGTGGATCATGCCACGCTGGCTTGGGAGGTTTACCACAGTACCTCAGACGTATAAAAGTCATTTAAATAGATTTCATGCAGCTCCACCCCAGCAAGTAGTTATGTCGTCCACCATTGCGTTGGACGTATTACTTTATAGTTTGGTTTTGTTTCCACTACTGTATAAAATCATTCGGAGATGTCGCGGCCTCATTTATGCTTGCTTGCCCGAGAATTATGTTTGGTTGATCCACTGTATGAATATCCATAATCACTATGCTTCGACCGTAACTAACTGTAACCCTACATGATTCGTTTACAAATCTTTTCGTCAATCCCTCTCTCTACAATCGATAATAGAATGAGATATTAATATGGTGTTCGGTACTTACCTTAATTCTTTGATATTCTCCTATCTACATGTATAGCAACCACGATTAAAACGAGACGTGGAATCTCTCGGCGTTTATGCTGCAGCGATGATAGTCTACACGCGTCGTACTTATGTTTTATCTTTTTCCTCTGTTAATTTCATTTAATCGTGAACAGGATTCCCCTTTTTTTTGTGCTAGGGTTTATAAAAGTCAGTACAGCCATAGAGATTGGTTTGACCTATACCCAAAGCATAGTAATTTAATTTAACGCCACACCTATTTTATAATGTGACTGTACGTTAGTTCCATTAGCCGTGAGGATCTTATATATACTCCACTTAACATACTTGACTCGTTTCAACTTCTTATTTTGGCATATGTGGTTTATCTATATATGATTCACATTTATAACTCCTTTTGCCACATATAATTCATATATATATGCTTCACATTAATGTCTTCTTTTTGACCGATAGGTTTGGCAAAAACATGTATAGCTCATGTATGTCGATATTAAAGGAACCTCTTTGTATTTATTCTAATACTTGTTAAGATCTGGATATTTGGTTAAATGCGGGTACATGTATTAGATGATTCATGTAATAATGTACACTCACATATATTAAATTCATTATCCTAGTATTTATTTCACGGTTTTGGTTCATATGAGTTTAAAAAGCAATATATATCATATAATTTCTATGCATACTATGATACCCCTATAAGGTAGAGTTACTACTTTGTTAGCACGATTTCGAGTGCCATACTCTAATGTCCTTACATTTTTCCCTTTTTGGGTTTGGGTACCATATAAATTGCAGTTCTGTTGCATTATTTTCCTAGCATACCTATGAGCATATATTGTCACATGTGTATCTATATATAGGTATTCAATAGTCATTGAGTTGTATAACTTAATTGTAGCTTTAGTCTTTGACTATGATGCTTAGTTCAAGAATTTGAGATGGATTTCAAAAGATAATACGCACTATAAATGCTATGAATGATATATCCCTCATGTAGAATAGATTTTCTTTTAAAGCTATAAAATGTCGACATGCCTAATCCGACATCTTTGATTTTCTTCTATGATATCATATAACTTCAGGTCTGCTAACATAGTTTTCCACTTACATATGAGCATAAAATTTCACAATTTTAATTATATATGGAGCAAGTTAATATTCAATTTTCTGTGGAGACTAAGTACCTTCAGATTTAAACCATCTTTTGGTTTAAAGTTTCTGGAGGTTTCTACTCTATAGACTACTGGTCTACAACCAGACAAAATCTGGAAGGTGAATGCCTGAGGATAGATTCTGTTAAATGTAGTCCTAACACCATCCTACAATTTCATAAACTTTTATATGTAGCTAATTCATACCATAATAAATCAACTAACCAAGAATTTCAGAAACATACCACTACTGCAAATGACCAACCTCCCAACCTTAGAGTTCTCTTTGTCTCCCAGAACTCACCCCCGATCTGAGATCACCTCCTAGGACAGATCAACCCCTGATCTGCTTAGGAGCAGCTTATTTAAGCTCATATTTCCCCAAAGCATGTTTATAATTCTGCGTCCAGAATAGAAGGATGCTTTCTTTCCTGTTTAGCCTAGGCTTCCCATTTTGGGATTCTTTAAAGCTGCTTTAATCTTTTCCTCAGCTTTTCCAGCTTTTCTTTACCTCTTACCAACTACTCCTCTTCATTGGGGAAATTTAGATTCCTCCTCAAATCTAAATTAATTTCTTTCAAGGATTTTTGAAAGATTTTGGGGATTTGTTGCCTTATCCATCCTCCTGGATTTGGAAAGTGATCTCTAATTCTCATCTTGGTCAAAATGCACAATCATTTTATTTATTTCCTCAAATAAAATATGCAAATACATTCACACCATACTTATCCCTTGGGGTCCACCCCCCTTAGGATTAAATTTCAATGTCTAACTTTAACAATTCAACACACAAATTGGGTGGTGTTACAGTATAGTTAATTAATTTCCTAGTTGTACTATAAGTGAAAAAATCATTCATGACTGGAATATGTACTAAGAAGAAGGAAAACAAATAGATATCATAGTGAATGCTGAAGTTAACTATTCAAATGAACTATAAATAGCAATAGGACTACTATTGAAATAAATTGAAAAGAGAAACATAGTAACTATTATAGACTATGTATTAATGGGTACAAGAAAAGTAGGACTATTGAATTATAAACATAATTCCACAAGAGATGAAATAAGTCCTTTACAATATTACAGAGTCAAGTATATATAGGATTTACATCCAAAATCATTTACCGCCCATAGTCTAAAATGGGTATAATGAAAATTATACAGTCACAAAACTTTGTGTCCTATAAATAAACTGGATCATATCTCTGCATCTATGTTGATATAATATATCAAGAAGTCCCAAGGTAAGGACTGGACCAGCTTGAAGAGGAGAAAGTTCATTACTATGACTGAACAAAAAACATAGTAGTTGTATGCAAAAACAATGTGTTGTAAATAGTACCTACATAAGACAAATAGGATAGATTAGTTTAAAGTTTTAAGTGTCGCAGAAAATGAGAACAGAAGTCAAAGTAATTATTATAAGGGTGTATGGTTACCTCTGAGATAAAACCAATATTGAACACCGTCACAAGCAATAATGGGAAACAAAAACTTCATTATAATGTAGAGTGGAGAAAGCAGGTTCAATAACAATAATAAATTTAAAATTGTTGAATTCCTCAACCTTTAGAGAACCTTACTATTAAACTGTCAACTTATATAGTAAGTGGTATCATTACTATATGAAGAGAGATATAATTGACATGCTTGGAAAAAATGTTTGATGTTTTTAAAATAAATAATTAGATTGACCTATGGCTAATAACGATGAGGAGGATACATCGTATAACTAAAAAAAAATGGAATAAAAACTAAAACCCACAAGTAGGGTTACAAATTAAATGATCAACTGAGATTTCTCTGCAGAGGCAAGAGAAATTATAGTGCTGGAAAAATCACAGAGGCGATTTATAAAAACGAAACCGAGTTAAGCTAAATGAAATAATAGGCGGGACTGAGTGGTAACCCAACTACCAAATACATAGGACAATAAAAAAAAAACCAAGATTAAACTAGAAGAGACTAAATACACATTAAATGTATCTCATATATGGTTATCTGAGGATGAACTGAGGGTCAGAGGAATACATTCCTAATGTCCATCTGTGTTTTAAATAACGTTGTTAGAAATATGAAAATTCCAAGGATTACCAAATATAAATTAAACACAGAAGGGTACTCTGTTGTGATTATCAGAATAAAAAGAAATAACATCAAAAATATAGGGAAATTCCAATTTGAACATAGACATGAGAAGTTTGAGAATTACTTCCATGGTCGTATACGTTCATATCGAAGTGTCAACTAAAAATGGTTGATAAATGAATCAAGAAAAGAAATAAATCGAATTATCGTAATGGGAGTACAAACCCCAGAGGGGAATGGAAGACAATTAAGGTTACAGTATAAGAATATACATGAAACAAAAAATAGACAACTACAGTCAAACATTTGGAATATAAATTGTATAGCCCAGAAAATAATAAGGGATGTGTAAATTTCTTAGCGGAAATGGAAGATAGACCTTACGAAGTGTAAAAATAAACGACCTAGATATTGACACTTATGCATAGTATATATATATATATATATATATAAGGTCTCTTTTATTAATATATCTCATTCTATTTATTTTAAAGGATCTATTTAATTTTTAATACCTTTATCCCTTAGGGTGTTATAAACCCTAACTCATGCCCTGAAAGAGATTTATATAGCATTCTATATTTCACTACTCTATATTTCACTACTATATCCACACCTCCTGAATTTATTTCGAACTACAACTTAGATATATATCACCTACTGCTCATAATTGCCTCATTTGATTCATTTTACCTTTCCATTACTAATTCCTGAATTGATTTCCATATTTCTCATTCTTATATCACTTTCCCTGTTAATTAATCCTAGTCACATTAGCTGAATTTACATGGTTATCATGATGAAATTTATCTTTACTTTTACAGTTATTTTTATGGTTCATTAACGAGTTTAGTTTGGGTATTACGTGTACACCCAGATCTCTTGTGACCCCGTCCTACGTAACCTCATTACTCTTTAATTTTCATTAAATTCTTTTATACGCTTCATGCCTACTTCCTGTACTCTTAGAGAGAGTCATGGGAAATGCGTTTAATACATGACTATCCCCAAAGCTGTAAACATCTTGTTCATGTAAACCATTAAATGGCACTGTCACATCTTCTAATTTCATTTATGTGAGAAATCCCAATGTGGATTTTCTCGAGGAGCGTTCACCTCCAGGACGAGTACCTGGTTCTCTCACACTTTTGGCATGGTTTTCTTTGCATGAATCCGAGGGAGGAATTGTGATATTGTACCACGTGGATGGTGCTCATCGAATTGGGATTAGGGTTTTATTTCTCTGTATTAGTTTAAGTTTTACGGGTATCTTCCAAATGGAAGTTTATTCATTGTAGAGCGCTTCTAACAAGGGCACAGTGTCCTCAACCTGAACAAGGATTTACTTATTCTAATGGCATTCCTACCTTTCAACACCGGTATCATTTTCTTACACAGTAATTTCTCCCAAGACTTCTTGTCATTGAGTTTTGTTTTTGTTTTTCTTATCAAACCTCATTCAACATTTCGTATTCAGTTTCTCACCCCTCTATGTTCACCATACGCAGGTGGAAATGATAATTCATTCCTGATGTTCCATTGGAAATCTGTTTCAAGGTCTATCATGCTAGCTACCAGCCCTTTCTACATTCGACCCCCAAGTTCTTAGCAGGACTGGTAAGTTAGTTTTCCTTACTCCCTTTTGGGTCAGATCGACCACAGTTTCAATTTAATTAGGAAATAAATGATATTACAACCTCGTATACATCGATGGTTACCTTGGATTATTGATTCCTGTATTTTTTACTTCAATGTTCTGTTCACTCTTGTAAATTATCAATTTCTGCCAATTTTCTTAAGTTAATAATTTCATAACTGATATGTGTAAATTGCAGTAGGGCAGAAGACAAATTTTCCCCATATTCCTCAGATAATTTGTGTTTTCCAATTCTCTATTTAACTCTCATAATTTGGTTATTTGTTTTAATTTGAAACTCACTAAAATGAGAACCTTATGGTGTCTAAGTAAAAACTTTTACGATTTTTTCTCGCTGGTCAAGTTCGATATTCCTTTCTCCTTGAGTTCACGACTGAAATTCATCATTTTTTCATTCAACCCAGGTTGGTCCTTCATCATTACGATGACTTCGTCCTTCGAGTTCTACTATCGTAGTTTAAATCCCCTTTATTTTCTGGTGATTCACATTTATGGTGTTGGTTCACTACTATAATTCTTTAACAAAATTCTGTCTACTTAACAGTAGTGTGTTTTATTTGGCACACTGTTTAATGAATTTCAATGTAACATAATGGGCTTGTATGATTTTTCCTTCAAAATCCTGAACTCAGCTTACCCTACTTGAAAGAATTTTTTTTCGTTCCTTCTATTGGTTTTTATGGTATACTATATTCTAAATTTAAAAGGTTTGATTTCCCCTCATATTTTTAAATTGATATCTCTAAGATATAATGGAAAAAATGGTTAGTCGTATTTTTATTTTTATCATCGTTTAAATAGAATTTTTCAAATTTACTTTTATCATTACATGCCTATTGCTATTTTTATAGTCCAATTCCCTTATTGAAATTTTGAAGATATATATATAGATATATATTCATGTTAGTTGTATATGCAGGTTTTTAATACCTTGCTGAATTGTATCATCTATTGAAACTGTTAATAACTGATTCATGCATATTCATCTTATCAAATATTATAGCAACTTTTTTTCTATATGCAGGACTGCAGATTTTTACGAGACTCTAAATCAGTTTAAGGTTCAGTAGCTATATGTGTCATTAAATGTCGAATTTTTCATGTATTACAAAAATTTAGTTGAGCCATCAGTGGCCTTTTCAATTCTCGTTTTGGTTCCAATTTTTGAGCATGAATCTCTAAATTTCTGTGTTTGTTACAGTTATCCCAACTTTCATAATTTATACTTAGTGTGGTTCTTATGTTTCCAATACCAGTCTCCTGAGTATTTAATTCTTTTGGAATCAATTTTCAGTATACATTATAGATGAGCATGTAACTATTATGCGTCTGTTATATAGCAGTAAAGTATGAGGTACTTTTTCTATTAGAAATGGTCCCTTTTTCTGATGATAGTCATTACCAAAAAATTTGTAATTGAAAAAATAGTAGTGGTACCTATATATACACTTGTACAAAGTCTGATGTAATCCATACCATAATTTAAGGATTCTAGAATTGAAATTTACTCAGTTACAGGCATTCTTGAATTTAATTTTCACTATGCAGAATGTTAGTCGTATATGAATTTGAAATACATATCTAATACTATTGTTATTCTAAATCACTACTCACTTTATATCTTATAGAAGTGAGCAGACTTCTCAATTAGATGTCTTAACTCTAGATTTAAATCTACAACCAGATTTAGAGATTCTGGATGTTGGAACTAACTTGAAAACTTACCCTACAACTATACAAATTTCTATGTTACTATTGTGACGAAATCTGTTAAATGTAGGGTTTCTTTTAATTATTGTATAATTCTGATAATTGAACTAAGTAAATTCACTAACTTAATTTCAATGATTTCACATACTGTTGTGGCCAGCAACAACCCCCCTTCTTATTTAGTATTATCACTAATACTAAATAAGTGGGGACCCTTAGCCAAAAAATTAAAAAAAAAAATTGATTAGTGCTTGTATTTCCTTTTTTAATAAAACTTACTATCATAGACTTAGGAAAATACCTCTTGAAAAAATCTTTAAAAAACATAAGTTTTATGATAGGATAGAATAGAAATAATTTTTTAAGGAATATCGCATCACAAAAAGGTAATGAATACCTCCTTATAAGTGGAATTCTAAAAATTGCGAGATCGTGATGCGAAACTATGCACTAAAAGAACATTCATCGCATTGCATGCTTTAAATTTCATATGTTACGCTGAAAAATCTCAAAACCACCAATATGTGATGGCGCATATTGCAAATCACGTTTCACAGAAAAATACATTAACGGATGTTTGTCATATGTTACGTTCTTGCAATTTTGTGATATTGCGATATAGCGATTTCACAATGTTACGATATTGTAGTATTGTGATATTGCAATTTCACGAGATTGCGATCTGCGATACTGCGATTTATGATATTGCGAAGCAAATCACAGATTGCCTTATCACAAATCTTTAAGGCTCATTATACGAAAAAAATATTTCCATAAACCGAGACCTGCTTCTGCGCTTTAATGTTAATCAATGAATTGGTTGTCACTCATTAATGAAAAATGGTTTCATTCTGATCGAAGAGCTATCTCACGTAAGGTGGTATATTTTACACGTCTTCAACTTTTAAAACTTTCCCGTCACCTTTTTCCTATCATTATTCTCACTTAATTCGTAAACTGCAAGAGCGAAGAACAAGGAATTATACAAAGCAATATTCAGGGTATTATGGGAAAGAAAGACAAGGCTTTGAGTTCTGAAGATAAAGAAATGACGCCCTTGTATACAGACACCGCCTGTAACAAAGACACTGGTATTACTACTTGGGAGGGCATGTATAATCTACTTCAGGAAGAGAACCCCGGAGTAATGGAGGTTACATCTACTGCAGGCTCACATGGGTCCTCTGATGCATCCATTACAGAGCTAGCTTGTTCATTCTTGCACCAGATAGCAGTGAGACCTAAAATTATTCCATACACTGACATGGTTAAATGGGTACTCGACAACACTAATATTACGAACAGACAGTTTAAAACTCAGGGTCAAGAACTCATTGGCTCATTTACTCCACAAGATTTGAGACTCATGTATCATTTACCAAAGCCACAGGCAACTTATAACAAATAGTTCATGGAGAAGTTTGCCAAAGAAAATGAAAACCTGGCATAATCCACCAAGGACTGGTCAAGGAGAGACGAACCACTAAAGAAGGATAAACATGGTATGTATAGTACTGGTTCTCTCACTTCTCTATATTTTTTTGCTGCTACTATGCTCTGTAGGCTTTTTGGAAAGCCAGACATTAATAATTTTTCATCTGAATGGCTACCATTATTGAATGCTGTTGTTAATGCTACAATTGTGGATTGGGCTAAGATATTATCTGACAACTTAGCCACAGCCATTTTGAATTACCGGTCTAAAAGAACTGTTTCTTAGAGAATTTATCCCCCTTTTTACTTATCTTCTTATGTAATGGATTCAATCTGTTATATTTCCAAGTTTTCTTTAATGGGTTGGAAATGGAAAACTCAAGATCCCCTACCCATTCATGTTTATCACAAAGAATTGTGGGATTCAAAGTTCATTCCCTATTTTTACAAGATTTGCCATGGAATCATGTTGCCCCTATACAAAATGTTATATGATAAAGACGCTCCAAGGTTTTCTCCTGAAGCAGAGGTAGACATACTTCCTGTTGCGAGATGGATTGGAGAAGAATTGTTTACATATGTTAGGGTATTTGGAAGTTTTGCTTCCCCTCATGTTTTACCTTTGTATGTTCCTGATAAACTCATGACAGGAGAAATTTCTTATCAAACCTGTGGAGAAGGACGTTTGACTAAAGATTTGAAGGAAAAAAAGAAGGCTATTTGGCTATAATTTCCTATGGCCTGTGGGGCCTTTTCACTATTTGATGTTGGCCGTGCATTCAAAGAAGTAAACAACATTACGTGTTTAGATTTGTTCAAGTTTCCAAGAAGACCATTCGACCCCTATGATATTGTTAAAATTTTCACTACTGCAGTCAAGATAAGAGTATTTTCTAAAGAAGATGATCTTTTTGATGACATGTTCCAAGAAAAAGGAACACTTAAGGAGATTCTACATTCAGCCCAAATACGGTTTCCTCCAGCAGAATTTCAAGAGTTCAAGATATACAAGGAAAGGAGGTTAACTACTATTCCTTTGGATAAATTACACTTGGAACCCATAAGGGAACCAACTCCCAATATCAGTCTCAGTGGAAGTTCAAGTACAGACAGGTCTAAGTCTAAGTCCGGGAGAGAAACCTCTGAACACTCTAAGAGTTCTGATAATGACCATAATAAAATTGAAGGGTCAATAAGGGATACTACCCAGTCATAAGAGCTCTCACAGCAATAGGTTTTGACCTCTCCAAAGTTAAATCTTCCCCCTCTCATTGTACAACAACCATCAGTGAGAACTGAGTTAGATAAGGAATGGGAGACATTCAATGATTTGATAAATATTGAAGGACAGAACACACAGACACCTGTGAGTAATGTACGGACAACAAAAAATATAGTCACAGGAATATCTAGTAATGTCTCAGAAATGGAACATATTCTCATTACCCCATCCTCTCAACTTATGCTAAAAATAGAGGAAATTCCTCCTCTTGATTTATTTTATAGTCCACAACACAAGGCAGTGGTAAGAAGACAAAGAAAGAAAAGAAAATTGGAAAATGTGCTCTCTCATGATGCAGAAAAATTAGACGTCCTATGGCAAGATCCTACCATTGATCGAACTGAAAATCTCACCAAATTATCTCAGATCACAGGAGAATATGCCTCTGCAGCCATTGATAAAGCATCTGAGGTATGACAATTACTAAATGAGAAAGAAGATCAAGTACATATTTTTCAACAACAACTGCAACAAGCCAATGCCAACAATGAAGCACAGAAACAACCTGAAAAATTACAGCAGGACTTCCAACAAATGCAGATAGGATATCAGAACAATTTGGCTGAAAAATAAAAAAAGCTACAGGTTATGCAAGAGATGCACAAGGATGATCCCAAGCTTACAGAATTTATCACAGAGTCTATTTCCTTAAATGATCAACTACTGCAACAACAGGAAATATTATGCCATAGAATATCACAGTGGAGCTCTTATTGTGAAGAAAGTGATAAAATCACTAATCATGTTGTAGAATTACGACATGATTATGATTTAACTGATAAAAGAGTTACTGACTATTTGGCTTGGAAAGAAACAGAGGAGGGGAAAAGAGCAGGTGCACCAATAATCAATGAAAATCACAAAGAAATGCCCTTTAATAATTGGGATGCACAAATCAGGAAAGTAGAGAAAGTTGCAGAAGAAGCAGCCACAACATCAAGCAATATTATTGATTGCATAAATGAAAATTTGCACAAGGCAAATATGATCTCAGAAACTAATTCAGGGTACCTACCGAAAGCACAACAACTGCAGACAGACTGGAGACAGAAGGCTCTAGAGAAGACATAATCGATTAAAACATTAATAAAGTTAAATTGGGATTCTTACTGGGCGTGTCTAGTAAAACCACATAGCCAGTGCATGACTCTCAAATGTATCATCAATTCTGTCGAGAAGATGGCGCCAGCTCTTGCCAATTCCGTTTTCACAGGACAGTTAAAGTCTGAAGTCGGCCAGCCTACTCTTCTCAAACAAATGTTGAACGCTTGCAATTTCAAAGAACAGATTCAAAAATAGTTAGTTGTTAAGTTTTAATTTTAGATTTAGTATTAGTTTTTCTTTATTTTTTGCCTAAAAAGAGGACGGTCATTTAAACTATATCCTACATTTTTGTAATAAATTATTTTTAGATTTAGTTAGTAGTATTTAAACCCTTCTCATGCATTTAGAAAAGGGTCCTGAAATTTGTCAAAAACTTGTCCTCAAAACATGCACTTTTGCACCCTCAGAGGAGGTTTTGATGAATGAATGGAACAAGATTTATTGATATCTGTGTTTAATATCTACTACTGATGTTGCACTTTTGTACTCTTAGTGGATGTTGGCTTAAGAAGAGATAAGTCATTATTGCTTGAAGCTCATGAGTAGAACTAGTTATAAATGGTACTTTTATCTCTTAACTATTTCTGTCTTTGTGTTAAAGTGATATTTATTTTCAGTTGTTTATATATTGATGCTTGAATGCTTGAGTTATCATTTGGCACTTTTTTATGGTGATATCTATTTATTTATGCTTAATATATGAGTAACTTATTATGTTATATGTTTTTCACAACTGTTTCGTCTAACTTTTTATACGAAGTGGTTTATCTTTATTGAATTCTTTTCTTATAACAGTTGAATGAACTTTATTACCAATTGTTATTTGAAATAATTTTAGATCACATAACAGAAATATTACATCCCAGGTTAGTTTAGAATTAGATATTTCTCTTTAATTAGAATAAAATTTGCATGTTATTAGATTAGAAATAGAATAAAAGCATTTTACCTAGGAACTTTTTAGAAAGGAAATATCAATTCTCAACACACACACATATTATTGGGAAACTAGTCCGATTATCCCCAGTTGGACCCACTACACCAAACGGAAAAGGAACTGCCAACCAAGGTCCAGACCAGGTGGGTATCCCCCTTGTTGTAGACCTGATTTTCAGGGCTTCAACACATACATAGACATATAATTTTACTCCAAATAAATTACCATTTAACAAATAGATGCACTTTTTATCAACCAAAATTATACTAGTTAGGTGCACCTACCAATTTCTCTGACTAGTTCCACCCAACCGTATAGTTTTCTCTTCGTAACTCACCCCCGAGCTGAGACCTTAGCTCCCAGTGATAGAAAACCCTTTGTCTATCCTGGAGCAGATTATTTAAGTTGTGCTTTCCCAAGCCTGTTTCCAATTTCTGCACGTAGAAATCTCAGGATGCTTTCTTCCTGCTTTGCCTAGGTTTTCCCTCATTGAGGTACTTTAAAGTTGTCTTTTCCGCTTTTCTAGCTTTTTCATCCTCTTCCCAATTACTTTCCTCTTCATTGGGGAAATTAGATGTTTATCTCCAAATCTAATTTTTGTCAATATTCCTTCCAAGGATTTCTGGAAGGCGTGGAAAAGTCTCATCACCTTATCTAGATCCTCATGGATTTAGTTTTTAGTTCTCAATTCTCAATCTAGGCATTGCACACATAATTTTTCTTTATTTTTATTAATTAAAAAAAAAAAAGTTCACACACTAATTCTCCATTGGGGTCCACTTCCCCTTTGGACTTAGTCAATTTTCAATTAAAAAGAATAGAAACTAGAGGTATTACATATTCCCCCTCTAAAAACAAACACCGTCCTCAGTATTGACAAAACAAAAATTAACAATTCATTGTGTAAACAGTGATGGATATTTTTCTATCATATCAACTTCTCATTCTCAGGTAGCCTCTTTGGGTGCAAAGTGCCTCCATTGCACTTTTACCCTGGCTACTGTCTGGTTCCAAAGTTCAATTTCTTCCCACTCCAAGATTTGAAATGGTTCTAGAAGGAATTCCCCTTCTGGTTCCACCTGAATCACATTCCAATCAATAACGTGAGCAGAATCATGTACATATTTTTTCAATAAAGAAACATGAAACACATCATGAACCTTAATATGAATGGGTAATGACAATTTATAAGCCACCGGCCCCACTCTTTCCAGCACTTCAAATGGTCCACAATATCGTGGAGCTAGTTTTGCACAACTACGGTGTGCAAATTACTCTTCTTAGGCTCAATCCTCAGATATACATGATCTCCAACACTGAATTTTAGGTGAACTCTCTTTCTGTCTACATAAGTTTTTCGTCTGTCCTGGGTTGTCTTGATATTTTTCTGAATCTATTTTACAACTTCTTCCATTTCTTGCAAAGCTTCTGGTCCAAGTATCAGTCTATCTTCATGTTGACTCCAACTTAAGGGAGTATGGCACTTCTGCCATAAAGTGCTTCAAACGGGCTCATATTTATGGAAATTTGGTAGATGTTGTTATAGGCAAATTCTACTAAGTGTAAATATTCCTCCCAATTTTTTGGCCTATCAATAACATACATCCTTAACATATCCTCCAGAATTTGGTTTGTCCTTTCGGTTTGGCCATCAGTTTGGGGGTCGTAGGCAGTACTAAAATTCAATTTAGTACCCATGCCTCCAAATAATTTCCTCCAAAATGCTACAGTAGATTTTGTGTCTCTTTTTGAAATTATCATTTTAGGAACCCGATGTAGCCTTACAATCTTCTTCATAAACACATTTTCTACTTGGACTATCCCAAAGGTAGACTGAACAGGTATAAAATGAGCAGCTTATTTCAAATTATCCACTACAACCATCATAGAGTCATGCTGATATTTGGTTCTTGGTAAACTAGTTATAAAGTCCATAGAAATAGTTTTCCATTTTCATTCTGAAATCAGTAAAGGATTTAGCAACCCAGCTAGACGCTGATGTTCAACTTTTACTTGCTAACAATCAATGCATCTAGCTAAGTATCTTTCTACATCCTTTTTTATCCCAGGCCAAAATAAATTCTTTCTCAAGGCTGTGAGTAATTTCTAATGTCCAGGATGTCCAAAATAAGGTTTTTTATGATATTCATCCAAAATTTATTTCTTTAAAGAGTCTACATTAGGGATGTACAATCTATCTTTATAAGAAATTAGCCCATTCTGATTTTGTGTATACCCTTTCATTTCTTTTTTCAACATTTGAGTTTGAAGTTTTTCATAGTTTTGGTCTTAATCCACTACCCCTTTAACCAGTCCCTCCAAATCAAAGTTGACACTACTTCCAATCTTACTTATACTTTGCCAAGCATTTCTGCTTAAGGCATTTGAAATATTTTTTTCTCTACATTTGATGTGTTTTATTTCCATGTCAAATTCACTTAGGAAAGACAACCACCTAGATTTCCTAGCATTCAGGTGTGGTTGATTGAAGAAATACTTTAGGCTGATATGATCTGTCACCAGCACAAATTTTTTTCCTAGCAGATAGTGTCTCCACATTTTGAGAGCATGTATTACAGCAGCTAACTCAAGGTCATAAACACTAATTGTGTTCATGCTTCTTAATTTTTCTAGACTCATAGGCTATAACAGATTTTTCTTGTAATAGTACTCCCCCTAACCCTTCTCCACAAGCATCTGTGCATACTAAAACTCCTGATCGGGGTTAGCAATATTTAGAATAGGTGTTGTAGTAAGTTTTAATTTTAACTACTCAAAGCTATTTTGACATTTTTCAATCCATTCAAATTTTACTCATTTCCTTTGCAAGCAAGTAATGGGGTAGGCTAAGACTGAAAATCTCTCTAAAAACCTTCGGTAGTATCCTTCGATCCCCATAAATGATCTTACAGCAGATCCATCAGTAGGTACATGCCATTCTCTGATTGCTTTTATCTTTTTTGGGTCAACAACCAACCCTTGTTGTGAAATTATATGCCCTAAGTATTGAATTTTCTCTTCGAAAAAATCACATTTACTAAACTTAGCATACAATTGATTTTCTCTGAGAGTTTTCAAAAAAATTCGGAGGTATTCTTTATGCTTCGCTTCACTTTTTGAATAAATTAAAATGTCGTCAATAAATATTAGCACAAACTTGTCCAAGTATTTATTTAAGGCATTATTCATTAAACACATAAAAGAAGTAGGTGCATTAGTCAAACCAGATGGTAGGACCATAAATTCATAGTGTCCATACCGAGTTTTGAATGTTGTTTTTCTCATATCCCCATCTTTAATCCTTAACAGATGGTAGCCAGTCCTTAAATCAATCTTCAAAAACACAGTTGCCCCTCTAACTTGGTTGAAGAGGTCATTTATCCTAGGCAATGGATATATGTTTTTGATTGTTAATTTGTTCAATTGATGGTAATCAAT